>CM077462.1:118920018-119615018 GCA_039654755.1 Calcarius lapponicus | reverse complement strand
GCCGCTGCTCTGCGAGCCCGCGATCGCAGCCCGCGGAGGGGAGGGCGGCGCAGCGCTGGCAGCCGGCGCTGCCTGCCCGTGCCAAGCCGCGGGCACAGCGGGGCTCGGCGGCCCCGCTCGGCAGCCAAAGCCGGAATGAAAGCCAGCTCCGCGAACGCCCCCGGGCTTTGCCTGGCGCCGCTTTCCCCTCTCATTCCTGCAGCCTCTCTCCGGTGGGAGCCGCCAGCGGCGTGGGGGGGTCCCCGGGAGCAGAGGTGTCCCCGGGCCCCGCTGTGGATCCCGGTCCCCGCGCGGACTCGGAGCCCAGCCGAGCTTCCCTCGCCCTCTGTTGGAAACCTTCACGCAGTGCGGGGCCGTGGCGCCGGCCAGGTCCCCCAAACCCCCCTCAATCCGACCGAGGGGACGCAGGAAACGTCGCCTCCGCACTCAGCGGCGAGCAGCCGGGGCGGCACAGCCCGAGCGTGGCCCGAAGGCCTCCTTTCCCTTCACATTCTTCCTCTTTTCCTTCCTTTCCCTCACAGTTCCCTTTCCCCTTCCTTTCCTTGGCCTTCTCCCGGGGGGCCACCCCGAGAGCGCGCTCAGCCAAGTGCATCGCGCTCTTAAATCAAGCCTGGATATTTAAAGCTTAACTCCCAGTTTATTTTCGTCCAAGACCAAAGACGCTCGCTACTTATTCGGGAAGCTATTTAAATACCTCCCCCGACCTCCCCTCGGGGTTATGAACGTTTGCTGCTGGAGAATTTCACAAAGGTATTTGGTACCGTCGCCCCGGCTCCCCAGGACGCACGGCGGGAGCCGGGGAGCATCGCCGAGGGCGAGGGGGAATGTGTTTTGAAGGGAGAAGAGCTCCTTTCAGCCAGGGAATCGCGGTACTTCACACTCACTTCGTGGTTTATTACTACGGGAGGAATCTGTTTATAGTCAAACCGTATTACCTTGGGCCGTATCGATTTTCCAGCAGTACTCCCCACCGATTTAATTGTTTTTAGGAATGTCAATTGCAGCTCTCATGTTCCCTGAATTCATCAGTGTTCAAATGATAAACCTCATCATCGCTCTAAATCATACGGCGAGCTGCTCGTTACCGCTGCCTGCCCGCCCCCCGCGCCCCCAGCCCCGCACACCGACCGGCCCGTGTCTCAAACTCCACCAGAGCCACAGCGCCGCGTTCCTTCCTCTCTCTCCCCTTCACAGCCCCTCCGCTCCATCTTTTAAGTTTTACTGTCTTAAAATGAATGCACTGAAGAAATACACCCCTAAATTAGTCACGGTTCCCGGTTTTGGGTTCTATAGCAAAAAAATCCCCACTGCAGCGCAGAGCAGACAAAACCAGAGGGGAAAAAACCCCAGCAAACAACCAGCCAACAACAAAAAAAAATCACCCAAAAAAAAAAAAAAAAGAAAAAAAAAAGGCACAACCCACACAGAGAAGTCATCGTGTCTTTAAAAAATAATTAGGAAGAAAAACAAGCTGAAACTGCCGGACAGGGCGCTGGAAACTCCACGCTGGTGCTGCTCGTGGCTGCGCTAGTCCCTGAGGGCGGGAGCAGATGGAACCCTTGCGCACTGCCCTGCCCTCCGCGCCCGGCCCCCCGCACACGCGTGGGCAGCGCGGGAGATCCCGCCGGGCTCCGAGCGCTCCGCGGCTGCCCAAGGGACCCCGGAGGGCGTGGAGGGACGGGCTCGGTGATTCTCCTGCGGCAGGGACGGGGACCCGCGGGTCAGTGCGGGGATATTCCCGGGAGGCGAGCGCAGCCCGCGGGAGACGGGCAGTCCCCTCGGGAGGGCACGGCGGTGCCTGAGCGCCGCTCAGCGCAGCTATTTCGGCAGCTTTTCCTGCTGCTGCGGCTGCTCGGGAACCACTTTTCCCCCATCACAAACATGCCCTGCGGGCAAGCTCAGCCCCCACGGCGGTTTCCTTCCGTGGCAACCTTTACGCGGGCACGGGGCCCGCCGGTTCCCAGAATTATAGTGGAGTGCCTTTACGGAAAGCAGATTAATCTGCTCTGCAAAGCCAGCCACTATCGCCTGGGGCGGCTGCGGGGGGGGGTTTAGCACGGGTGGGAGATGCCAGGCCGGGGGCGAACCCCTACACTGCTCGCGGTCAGAGGGATGGCTTAGCGGGGCGACCCGCGGGTAGGAGGCGGCTTCTCCCCGAGCTGAGTTTGGGATGTTAAAGGCGCTGGCAGCGTCCGCCCTGGAGGCAAGAGTTACCCTACAAACTCAGATCGGACATCCCCCCCAGAATAATCAGTGAGGGCCGTTTCCTCCCTCGAAGGTTCGGCGCAGCGAGGGGATCCAAGCACAGTCAAGCATCCCCCGCGTGGCGCCGGGAGAGAGCCCAGGCGCTGACCCCTCGCTCCGCTCAGAAGCCCCCAGGGCAGGACTTGATGCGGCGTCTGCCGTCCCCTTTGCACGGCCCTGCCCCGCTCCCCCTCCGGGGGTAACGGCGGGGAAAGCCCCGCGGAGCGCGGGGAGGGCTCCGAACCGAGCCGGGAGCGCGCCGAGCCCCGCGGAGTGCGGGAGCGCGCTGAACCCCGCGGAGTGCGGGAGCGCGCCGAGCCCCGCGGAGTGCGGAAACGCGCTGAACCCCGCGGAGTGCGGGAGCGGGCTGAACCCCGCGGAGTGCGGGAGCGCGCTGAACCCCGCGGAGTGCGGGAGCGCGCTGAGCCCCGCGGAGTGCGGAAACGCGCCGAGCCCCGCGGAGTGCGGGAGCGCGCTGAACCCCGCGGAGTGCGGGAGCGCGCTGAGCCCCGCGGAGTGCGGAAACGCGCCGAGCCCCGCGGAGTGCGGGAGCGCGCTGAACCCCGCGGAGTGCGGGAGCGCGCTGAGCCCCGCGGAGCGGCGGGCGCGGGCACCGCGGTGCGCAGGGAGCGCTCATCCCGCTCCCCGCCGGGCCCGCAGAGCGGCGGCCGGGGAAAGTCGTGCGGCGGGCATCCATCACCTTCCTGTGCCGTCTCCCGCGGGCAGCCCTCGGCTGCTGTTTATTTTGTTATCAAATCAATTAAGCTGCCGCGCTCGTATAGAACGGGGGCGGGAGGGGAAGGAGGAGGAGGGGGTTTGGAGTAAAACTGTGGCCACTCCTTTGAGATCGTCTCACCAAAGCAAAGAGCTCCTCCTGTTGGAGAAATGATTTCCTGCCGGATGGGAAACCCTCGCAACACGCCAGGGATTTCATTAGAGTAACGTGTCTTTATGCTATACTATGTCATTGTATTTTATTTTATTTTATTTTATTTTATTTTATTTTATTTTATTTTATTTTATTTTATTTTATTTTATTTTATTTTATTTTATTTTATTTTATTTTATTTTATTTTATTTTATTTTATTTTTTTATTCAGTCAGTGGTCTCTGCACCAACAACCATGCCAGTGACTTGGTGCAACTGCTCTCCTGTGTTCTACTTCTCTGTTGCCGTCATGTCTGGCCCCTGGTGCCTGGTAAAACACTAACTTCAAAACAGTGGACCCTCCCTATGCATAATGATCCAGCCCTTGTAATACCCACACAATATTTGACACCTTGCGAGTAGCACTGAGCAGATGTAGATTTTTTTTGCTTGATTCAGAGTCTCCCAGAAATCTGTCCCAGGTTTACCTTGGTTCCCAGAGGCCATCAAACCAGCTCTCATGCAGGGCAATTTCTAATCTGTGCTCTACTAGGTTCATGTCCATGATTATATTAAAAGTTTTTTTAAACTTATGGTTTCTGTTAAATGAGGTAAGTTGAACTGGGGACCCAGTATAATTACAACTGGTATCTTTTGGGGAATCCCTGGCAGAAAAAGCCAAGCATTTGATGAGCGAAGAGTTTCTCCCAGAGCCTTGTGATTTGCTGAGAAGCATCCTCTGAGGGTGGTGTCTGGCTGGAAGCATCGATCTGGCTGCCAGAGGGGAGAGAGCACCTGGCCACCCCATCCTGCAAAGCAAAGGACAGCTGGGCTTCAGCAGGGGCTTTTGCTCTCTCTGTCTGAAAAAACTCTGCTCTTTGCCACTCCAGCTGCCAACTATTTAAGACTGTTCCCTACTAAAAGGTGATATATCATATTTGCTTCTTTATAGCAGTGCAAAGAAGATACAGATCTCCCCAGTCGCAGAATGCTGCACTCCAAACTTACCCTGTTTAGTTTAAAACCAACTACAGCACTCATTGCAGATACTGACACCAGGAGAAAAATGGTGCTCCTGCTCCCTCCCTGTGTTGTAAGAACTCCAAAGACAAAGCCCAGTGCACTGGAGAGGTACCTCAGGGGAGGCACTTTCAGAGAAAGCCACTGATTATGAAGGCCTTCATTTCTGGGCACTCAGCTACAGCTTGTGTAGAAAAGTGGGTGCTTTTGCAATCAGCAGCTATTTAGAAAAATTCCAGCTTAATTCTGGTCAGCCAAGAATGGATAAAAATGCTAAAACATGCACGTGCAGTAATGTTGGAAGACGGTGAAAACTGTGAGCAGAGGGTGCACTTCAAGATATTTTCTACTGTTTCTGCACTGTGAGATTACTAATTTTAGAATAATTTACTTTACTACATTTGCTAAATGCTCTTGAGTTCTGTTTTTTAACCAATGGCTGCACTCTCAGGCCATCTGCTCCTCCTACCCAATGCTGCAGCAGCCCCAGATCTTCATGAGATTATAGGGCCATGTCCTGGCCAACACAGAAGTGCACTCTCATTCACAGTGGGAGAATGAAGCCAACAGTTGTGATCTCAATGTGTCAACAAAACAACAGTTTTGGAAGAAAGACAGCTTATTATTTTGTTATGTTTTAGTGGTTACTCCTAACCACGACTTTTATCCTCTCTCAGAATTTATGAAAAGAGAAAAAAAAGAGTGTCTTACCTACATCAGGCACTTCCAAATCCATAGGAATAATCAATGAAATTGATTATTGTAGCCCTCAGCTATCTGTGAGCATGATTTCACCTTCTCCACATGACATCAGCCCCATCCACCACCCCCAACCCACACACCTCCTCCCTCCGTCCCCACACGAGCTGCATAACTGTAAACTCAAACTGTGCATTGTGGTTGGCAGGAGGAGAAATTGTGTGGTGCCCTGAGAAGCAGCAGGAATTCAGGGTATATGGTCTCAGCAGCTGGTGGGAGGGAGCTATGTGAGATGGCACAAATGTTTTTTGTTGGTTTGTAAGTGGGAATCCATTGCAGGAGAGTTGATGGTTTGGAGAAGTTCTCCCCTACTCCCTGTGCTGGTGTGAGTTCAGTGGTGTGCTGAGGAAGCACGAAGCTGAATTTTGTTTTCTTGGCAGGAGAGGTTTGTGTGCAGGTTCAGGTTAAAAGTTTCAAGTGGGAAGGGAGGGAGGAAGCCTGTGGGTTCTAGAAGTTGGTGGGGTGACACGCCAAAGGTGAAACTGCGGTTAAGGGCTTCAAACCCCAAGTGAAGCCTTGGCTAGAGACTTCATGGCTTTCTAATGTTTTTGTTGGTAGGATGTGCCACCAGCAACTTTAATGGATTTTAAACAATATTTTTGGTTTGGTGGGATTTCTGTGCAAACATTGACAGATGGCATGGGTAGCTCATGTGTTTTCATCTCTGTTCCTCCCCTAGTGTCTTGCAAAGCCCTAAATCTTCACATACCCCCTTGCTTTCTGTATGACCTCTTTACTGGAGGTCCTCTACTTTGCTCCCCTTCTCTCTCTCCTTTTCCAGACTATGTCCTGGATTCGTTCTATATTCTGCTAGAGCACAGATTAACTCTTTTCTTCTGTTTTCTGACTCTTTGGTCAGCTCTTTCACTGCTCGTTTATACAGAGTCACTGGAGAGTTGATATATTATGGCACAGAGTAAAAAATAAAGGCAGTGAGGGAGAAGAGAAAGAGAAAGGGGGTATGTGAGGGACAGTAAGGAGGGCAGCATGAGAAGAGGTGGTAGATATTGAAGTGTAGGTGGGGGCTTGTCTGTAATGTTCTCTGTCCTTTTGCAGGACTGACAAGCTCCAAGGGGGAGGAGAGGTGAGAAAACTGGCTCTGCAGTCAATCTGGACCCAAGCATGGAGAAACAGAGCTGACAAAGCCTGGGCAGCCCCTCTTACCCTGAACAGCTTTCATGTAAGCTCTCCCTCTCCTTCCACGCTGCTCCCCACTATCCCATTGCTGCAGCTGCCTGCAAGCCCCTGCCCTGCCAGCTGAGATTCCCATGGTGCAGATAAACAGTATTCCAGGGATAGCCTGAGGGAGCAGGAGCAGGGCTGGCTTCCTGGAGGGGTAAAAGCCCAGCAGCCCTTAACCCCATGGGGTCAGCCCTCAGAGGAAGCCCCTGGCTCTTGCCTCAGCTCTGTGGGGCAGTCAGGGCTGGCGCACACCAGCGCAAAGGTGCAGCTCCTTTGGCATGGGCTGAGAGCAGGAGAGCAGAAGGTGACGTGGGCAGGATTTCTGCAAGGACAGCTGCAAGTGCTGCTGACCTGGTGCAGAAGCTCAGGGCCCAGAGCCAGGCTTAGACCATTTCTCCTCTATGCAGAGGCAGTGGAGCACTTGGGGCTTAGTGGGGCTTAAGCACTCACACCCAGCGCTGTCACTTGCTCATCACACAGCACGCGTGTCCCACACATCTCACTCCCCTGTTACCTTGAAAATCCACCTCCATAGTTTCTACCATCAGGTGAGCAAGGGCAAGAGGTGGAAGGCTTTTAAACTCCCATTACTGGCAGACCCAGCCATTCCTTTTGGCCAAACTCAGCATAATTCGGACCCGCCAGCCAAAGCAGGAGGAATGATTTGTGGTGCCTGAAATTCCCCAGGTACAAAACAACAGAAACCTTGAGGTGCCATCACATCTTCCATCTGTAAAGTCTGGTATTTACAATTATTTAGAAGTAAATGAGAAAGAAAATGAACATAATTTAGAAATTAGTTGATATGCCAGAAAATAATGTTAAGCCCTCTGTGCCTTATGCAAGATCTAGTCTCTAAAATCTGGAGATTAAACTCAGCCAGGGAAGTTTGATACAGAGGGATTTGATTCCTCTTTTGGCTGCAAATTCCAGACCTGGCTTTAATTGTGACCTTAGCACCAACATCCCCCCTTTTACTCGACTGAGCACAGTTTATTTTAGTGGTATGCAAACCAGCTTCCCCTAATATGAATCCCTGCCATAAGGGAATCACTGGCATCCCTTCAAAGTACTATGGAAAGCTTTTGGTCACTGCTTGAGAGCAGAGAAGGTATTTGAAATGGAGAAAGTGACTAAAAATGGGGTATGAAAAAGGAAGGATTTAATATTTAAATGAGGCTCTTGAATTCCTCACATTACAGAAACCAGGAGCAAGACTCAGCCCTTGCTTTGCACTATCAAACACAGTCTGTGGTAGTCACTGCGCTTTTTTTTTGTGGTGCAAGCCAGAAGAGGAACTGATCCAACTTTTTGAGGAACAGGCTCTGTGTTGTCAGCATCACAGGGTGGCTGCTTTGTTTATACAGCTCCTGATGAAGGTAATGGATTGGCCACTCCTTTTGCACCCTTCTGATGCTGGAAACCTCACCTTTAAAACAAGAAAACTGTACATTTGTCTCTATTTTCAGTGTTTTGAACCACATGGAAACAGCCAGAAAGAAAGGCAGGTCTAAACCAATTATAAAATGTAAACATTTATTACAAATCCTCCCAGTAACCTCTTTTCCTATCTTTTCAGCTTAATGTTGCCAGGTAAGGCAGGTAAGGCAGCTGACAAGGCTTAGTTAAGCATGGTTTTAAATGCCAGAAAAGAAAGGGAAAAATTCACCAGGTTGTTCAAGATTGGGCTCTCCTTTTTCAGTGATTCTTACTGAAGACAAACTTTAATGGTATTCATGCCTAAAAATATTTCAAAACCTGCTTCTTGGGGAAGGATACAGACTGCAGATGCCTGACCACAATAGTAAATTGCTGTCAGTGACACAGCCCATGCATATTGAGGGGACCCAGCTCTGCCCTCTCCTTGACAGGATAGTGGGTTGCCTTGGGGTT
Organism: Calcarius lapponicus; assembly: GCA_039654755.1. Classification (NCBI taxonomy): domain Eukaryota; kingdom Metazoa; phylum Chordata; class Aves; order Passeriformes; family Fringillidae; genus Calcarius; species Calcarius lapponicus. The sequence goes on along the minus strand of CM077462.1, from coordinate 119,607,052 downwards.
CATCTGCTCATATCACTGTCATCTGTCATGACATATTCATATGGGACCCAGCTGCTGAAGCTTACACCAAGAAAGAGAAAATGTAAAAATAATTGGTTGATGTTTATGTCATTCCTTAGGCTACACCCACGCAGCCCTTTTCAGGGTTCACTATTTGAAGGATCATTATCTTTACATACATTTATAAATTGTCCTATAACTTAAGTGATATACCCTTTTAACCTTTAAATAATGCAAGGGCAGAAAAAGCCTTGTCACCACTGAGCACCTCCCAGTAAAAATTTGGCTGTGGTTTAATGTCAATAATAAAAGCATCATAACATTTTAGTAAGCTTGTTTCTGAGGTGGGATTGATTTTCTTAGATTTCCTGGGGAGATTAGACAACTTTTCAACTCAAGACTTTTAGAAATGCTCATTCCTGGAGCCAGCAGTCTGAAGATGATAAAAGCTTTTGCACTGGGGCTGAGCTTGCTCTAGGCCTGGCTGCAAGCTGCCCAAAGACAAAATTGTGTCCCACCAGAGGGATCTGCCTCAGAGTCAGACCCTACACCAGAGGCTCCTGCTGGAAATGCAGCCCCTGTCTCTGTGGGTCCTGCTCCTCTGGTGGCTGGGGAAGGAGATGACATCCTGGTCCTGCCCTAGCTCCCCGTGGAGAGGCAGTGTAAGGGTGCAGACCTCAGCAAGGAGCAGGATGGTGGCACTGCTCTGTGCACAGGAGCCATCCTGCAGCAGTGGCTGCTTCCCTCTGAAACTGCATCCCAAAAGGATTTTGGCTGAAGGATTTGGGTCCATTATGAAGAGCACTGCCAGGAGGCTGAGGAAAGTGATCCTGCCCCTCTGCTGAGCCCTGTGAGGCTCACCTGGAGTGCTGTGTCCAGCTCTGGGCTCCTCAGGACAGGACAGACATGGAGCTCCTGGAGCTGATCCAGTGGAGGGTGACAAAGATGATGGAGGGACTGGAGCATCTCACTGAGGACAGGCTGAGGGAGCTGGGCCTGTCCAGCCCCGAGAAGGGAGGGCAGAGAGGGGCCCTGATCCCTGTCTGTGTCTGCAGGGAGGGTCAGGGCATGGACCAGGCTCTGTTCTGTGATACCAGCAATGGGGCAGGAACTGATGGCCAGGAAGTTCCACCTGGACACGAGGAAGAATTCCCTCACTGTGCAGTGACCGAGCACTGGAACTGATTGTCCAGAGAAGGCGTGGAGTCTCCCTCACTGGAGATACTCCAGAACCATCTGGACACAATTCTGTGCCATGTGCTCCCAGAGCTTGAGCAGGGAGGTGGGACCAGATGACCCATGGTGGTCCCGTCCAGCCTGACCCATTCTGTTATTCTGTGATTTTATTATTCTGTGATTCTGGATCATTGCAGTAACAGCAATAACAAAGGAATTGTCATTTATTTGAATATCCTCAACAAAGTACTGGGTTTTAAATATCATCATTAACCTGGCTAATACAGTTATATGGGAAATAAAGTGTGCAATCACCATCTTTCACTTAAGAGATTGATTAAACTGAAATAGGTGGCTATGGAAATGAGTAGAAGAGGATGCTTGTATGTATAGTAAGTAAGAGAAATCACATGGACAGCTTCAGGAAAGTCAGCAAGCAAGCAGTAATCATAGCTCCACTTTTAGCAGGTCTGAGAAAATGCTCAGAGAAGGAGTTCTGGGGTTAAAGTGCTTCCAGAAACAAAGTTGAAACTGGAAGAAAAGAAATTGTTTCCTCTTGTTTGATTCCTCCTGCATTCCACAAACCAATTGCTTGCAAATAAACAGGGCTGCACCAAAGAAATAACTCACTATTTCCAATTTCTAATAGACATGAATGCACCATTTTAGTCATGCTGCCCACCAAAAAGAGCAATTATGCACTGAAGATGACACAAAAACATAAACACATTTTCAAGGAGCAAAAATTGTCCGTGTTCCTTTTTGATAACTCCTGAATTGTGTTTCTTATGCTACTTCACCTCTGGCTCTGCAAGGAAAGAGCAGCAGAAAAACCTTGTAGCTTAGTGATACAGCAAAATGTCCTTAATTCTGGTCTTTGAGGCTTCTGAATGTTGAGGCCCTGTCTGTTGTAAAAGAAATGGCCTCAAGGAGCTGCTACCCTGCGTCACTTGGCCCAAGCTCCTGTGCCCAGGGGGCTCTGGCTGCTCCCCCTGCCCAGCAGAGTTTGTGGCTCCCTCTGCTCCAAGCAGAGTTTGTGCCATTGGCAGTGCGGGCAGAGCCTCATTCTGCAGAAGCTGAATTCCTTCTGTTTTGGGTGTCTGGTTGTCAATTGCTGCCCCGAGATGTGCAGGATGCCTCTGTTTTGGCCCGTGTGGCTGAAAAACAAGTCTGGACTCTTCACTTTTTGGTCTTGAGGTTGTTTATTAATTCTTATCTATAAAATTTTCCTTCTGCCCAGCAGAGATGTGCTCAGCAGGGCAACCACAGGCACTCTGACTGCCCCCGAGGCAGTGTTGTCCTTTTATGCTACAAACTACGTATATCATATTTACACTTAATTCCCAATACCTATCACCTATGTTAGACAGTGCACTTCTACTCTAAACCAATCCCAAAGTGCCAATATTACTGCAGAAAATGGAGAACAAGAAGAAGAAGAATAAAGGCTGGACACCCCCAAGTTCCTCCATCCTGTCCCCATAACCCCCATACCAAAAATCCTAAAATCTACATTTTCACCCTGTGATAAGTTTATTATTATACTGTTCAAACTTCTGTGACTTTCAGGTCCTCATACAAAGCTGGCAACTTGCTCCAGGGGTCAAAATCAAATCCCCAGGTGTTTTGGGCAGCGTGCCAAGGTCTCCGAGCCCCGTGGTGGGGTCCTTGGCAACTCTGGACACCCGGAGGGATGCACTGAGTCTGACACTTCTGCACATCCCAGCCTGCTGCACGTGTCTGGTGTTTGCTGAGGCAGTTTGGTGCTGGGAAAGGTTTAAGGGGGGCAGGGAAGAAGCACAGCCACTCAACACAGGGAATCACATAGCCATGGCTCTGTGAAGGAAAGCCCTGTATCCCCAAAACACCATTTCAGACCTATTGTTGGAGCATGAGAAAGGCAGTAATTACAGTTGGAGACCAATTGCACTGTATTGCCAGGGAAGATTATTCTCACCTCAGTTACACAGTTAGCTCTATTTTTATTCTATCATTTCTTTTTTCAGCATGCTGAAAAACTGAGAGAAGAACAAGTGACAAACAGAATTCAGAGATGTCCAAGTAAAGTTACTTTGGAATGAAGAATAATCCATCAGGATACCATTTGCAGTGTCTATTTTAGTAAAAGTCCCTAGACTATGGTTCTTTAGAATTAAAATAAATATTGATATAATGCATAATCTAGGCAGCTGGTTTCTGGATTGTACCGTGCTGTCATCTATCACTGTAAGTAGTTTTTAATGCAAAAATGAAATATATATTCTGCTGCAGCTGCTTATGTTTTGTACTGGTTGCTTGTTTGTTTTTATCCATGTTGTGTTAGATGGGGAACACGAATTGTCTGTCAAAGGGCCAGGTGGAATAAAGGACTTTTACACCCACCAGCCTGAGTGACTCCTTGTGTGACATGGTTTAGATGAGACCTTACTGTGCTTGGTGCATGTCATCAGCACCCTCAAAATGAATACAGGCCATGTCTGGGCACTTGCTGAACTGTGGTGCCAGAGCCCACAGGGGTGACATGGCCATTTGTGAGTCCTGCCCCATTTGTGGCTGCACACTGATCAGGCAGCTCCAGTCTGTGCCCATGTCACAAATTCAGTACCTGCTCCAGTTATGTAGCGCTCGTTACCCCAGCTCCTGAATTAACAGGCTGCTTGGACTTGCCTTGGCAGAGGTAAATGCGCTCTCCTTGAAACAAAATGCAGATCGTAAACACATCCAAACAGTATTTTTGGCTTAAACAGAAGTGCACATTGTACAAAAAAAGAGGCATCACAATGCAGAAACTCTGAGGGAAAGAGATTATCTAGAAACATACTTGTTAGGTGAGCTGAAACCTGTGTTTGTGTCATCTGAGCTATCATTTGTTCAAGAATACAATAACCCATGATCCCAGACCAGAAATAAAGAACATAAAAATTTGTGTTCTCCACAAATGCATTTCTGTATATCCCAGTTCCTACCTGTAGCTTCCTATTGTGGAGCTGAGAAGTCAAAATATTTACTCAGAGGGAACCTTGGTTTCCTCCAGTACCAGCACCTGGAGGGTAGAGCCAGAGCAAGACACATCAGGACAAGCACTGCTGAGGCTTAATGGCATCCCAGGGGTCTGTGCTGGGGCCAGTTCTGTTCAATGTTTTTATTGATGACATGGATGAGGGGATTGTGTCTTTCATCAGTAAATTTGCAGATGACACTAAGCTGGGAGTGTGTGTTCACCTGTTGGAGGGTGGGAGGACTCTACAAAGGGACATGGAATGGTTGGATGGATGGGCAGAGTCCAGTAAGATGAAGTTTAATAAGTCCAAGTGCCAAGTCCTGCATTTTGGCCACAATAACGCCCTGCAGTGTTACAAGCTGAGGATGGTGTGGCTGGACAGCGTCCAGGCAGAAAGGGACCTGGGGGTATGAGACAACAGCCAGCTGAACACGAGCCAGCAGTGTGCCCTGGTGGCCAAGAAAGCCAAGGGCATCCTGGCCTGTATCAGGGATGGTGTGGCCAGCAGGAGCAGGGAGGTCACTCTGCCCCTGCACTGGGCACTGCTGAGGCCACACCTTGAGTGCTGTGTCCAGCTCTGGCCCCTCAGTTTGGGAAGGACATTGGGACACTGAGCACATCCAGAGGGGGCAACGAGGCTGTGAGGGGCTGGGAACACAAACCCTGTGAGGAACGACTGAGGGAGCTGGGGGTGTTTAGCCTGGAGAAAAAGAGACTCAGAGGTGACCTTATCACTCTACAGCTCCCTGAAGGGTGGCTGGGCTCAGGTGGGGTTGGTCTCTTTCTCCAGGCAGCACTGACAGAACCAGAGGGCACAGTCTTGAGCTGTGCCAAGGGAAATACAGGTTGGTTATTAGGAGAAAGTTTTTTATAGAAAGGGTGATAAAGTTGTGGAATGGCCTGCCCGGGAGGTGGTGGAGTCACCATCCCTGGATGTGTTTAAATAAAGATTGGATGTGGCACTGGGTGCCAGGATTTAGTTCAGGTGTTAGGGCATGGATTCAGCTCAATGATCTTGAAGGTCTCTTCCATCCTAGTGATTCTGTGATCTTCAGAGAGATGGGGGAGCAGCTACAGAGAAACTCTCCAAATCTTCAGAAAACTTTCCAAAACTGCAGGTGAGAGACTCTGGAGGAGGCAGGTTTGGGTAGCTGGGGATACCCAAGAACTGACAAGCAGCTTGCTGGAGTCATCTGTGCCACCCTACATGTTTGGGAAACAAGCTTTCTTCAGTGTTTAATACAATAACTGCAAGGGCACCTTCACAAACCTTCACAGACTCCTGGAGACTGCTTTGCTTCTCTGAGTTAGAGAAACAGCATCACTCTTATTCCACTGGATTTTTTTTTTTTTTTTTTTGAGAGAAATGGAACATGTTTCTTCCTTTCCTGACTGGTACAGAAAGAACATTTTCTCTTCTAATCACCATTTGACAGAAAAATGGAAGAGCAAACGACCTATGTTTTTCCACTGTGATTGTTTTTTGCTTCCTTTTATACCTTTCTCTCTGAAAAGTGTCCACATCCCCCTGCCCCCTATTTCCTAAGGTTTTTCTGATAATCGTGTGTTATTGTGGGGATTAATGCACAGGAAACTTGAAAGCAGCAAAAGAAGCCTGCAGGCTCTGTTTGGGTATGAGGGATGGGCTGTTATCCCTCAGTCCTCCTTGTTGCAAATCCCATTTGGTGGTGTGCTGCTAGTGAAAAGAAAACCTGTCTTTTGCAAGTGTTTGGATCAGTCGGGGAGAAAAGATCCTGTGTCAGGGTTGGTTTTAGCCATAGAAGGGTTTGACTTTGCTCCTACACCACCCAGCTGGTGAGAGCCTTCCTGAGAGCCCTCCCTGCAGCTTTGTCTTGCTCTGGGCTTGGCTTTTCTATCCACAGCACCTTCTGTGCCAGGGCCTGAGCTGGGTATCCTGCTGGATCTCCTTGGTCCTGCTGAGGTGGGAGCTGTGGGAGCACAAGGTCTGTCAGGGGCAGCTGGTCCTGGGCTGAAAACCTGAATGCTGTGGAGAAGGAAATAAGCTGTTGTCCTCTGCTGTGAAAAATCTGCCCATTGGGTCCCAGCCTACCTCTGCCAACATCAGCAGGAGCTTGGTCTTTGATTTGGATGAGCCTAGCATTTTCTGAACTCTTATTAAGTTCTTATTAGTTAGGAATAGTTGAATCCATGGTAATAGTCTGTCTCTGCTCACAGACTGTGCAGGAGCAGGTTTCCCTTTGTACAGCCTTGTGATTTACAACTCTTCAAGGCGACTTAGTGCCGATGCTCTTTAGCAAATTAATTTTTTTCCACAAGGCAATTGCTAAGGGCGTTCACTACTTGCTATTCTCGCTGTGTGGCTGGGTGCTATATCCCAAGGAATTGTCCCTGTTCCAGGACTGGCCCCACCTCAACTCTGTGAACCTGAACACCTTCTCTGATTGCAGATTGTTCACAAACATATTGAATTGTTTCTTGGGTCCGTTTTACTCAGCAGGAAAATAAAAAACAAACAAAAATGGAGGTTTCCATTCCAGGCAGAACTGCTTTTGACACAAAGGTAAAGAGTCATGCCAGTACATTCTATTTCCTACAAGTACTCTGGGGGATAAAACTTGGTGTACCTGGGCACTGGTGAATAATCCATATAAATCACTAACAAATATAATAACAATGATAATATGATGATGGCAAGTAGAGACAAAACCCACGAGCAGACTGATTCTTGGGATTGAAGTGAAAGCCCTTCTGCAGTGTTCACCTTGCTGACACAGCTAGGACTGGACGGGAGCGCCAGAAACGAAATCTCCTTCACAGCCAGCACAAATGGTTTAATAGTATGTTACGTAGACTTCCTGAAATAGCTGCCCCCTGTTTCCTCAGCAGCGCTGGAGGAGGAGGTGGGAGGGATGGTAAATGCCACCGCAGGCTCCCCTGCGCAGGCACCCCCATCGATGCCAATTTTTGATCCAGCAGCACAGGGCGGATTAGCAGCGGAAGATTAATTCCTTCCTGTCATCTCCCCAGGGAGGTTAAATGATCTCAGGAGCAATTTCTCTTGCTAGGAACACTGTAATCCCGAAGCAGACTGCTAACTGCTACAGTTTATGTGGGGCTCTAATGATGGCAAGGAGGTTCCTGCTTTGGGGAAGGGTCATTGTTCAAAGAGATGTTTATTTAATTAAATGGTGATTTCTTGCAACCCTTCTCTCGTGTGAAACCTGCGGCTCGAAGGAACCGTCTGAGTAATTTTTAAAATGTCTGAAGGAGAAAAATCTTTATTAATTAAAAATAGAGTCCCAGCGAGTATGAGCAGTTGAACACAGCCCATGAACTTGGCCTCAGCAATGCACATTACCCATCTGTGTCCTGCCCCTATTTACCCAGTACAGCCTGGAAAATGAAACTCTGGCTGGAACCTTTCCACTCTGCTGTGCAGCCTGTCTGTGCCCACAGCTTCCAGGAGTCAATGTGCTCCTCTGCAGCCTGACACACCCAGCTGCTCCGAGCCTGGTCCCCAGCCCGTGACAGGAGGTGGCCCAGAGCAGGGTGGACCAGCTGGGACCTGAGGCAGCTGTGCGACTCTTCTGCTCCTCCTCTCCCACACTCTTGATCCAGAAGGCTGCCTCAGTGGCAGGAGGAAGGCATGGGAGCATTCCCAACCATGAAATCAGGGATAATAGTTAAAAATTCATCACAACACTGTCCATTCTGCCTTCAGATGACGAGGTGCCTTTTTTTCCAGGTCACTTCTGCACAGTGAGGATCACTCTGTCACATCATTCCTACAGGGCAGCGAGCATGGGGCTTCCCTGCCCCAGAGCACACGCTCGCAGACCAAAATAAAATGCAGATGAAGAAACGAAAAGTGAGAAAGAGCTGAAGAGAGATGAGATGAGAGGAAGGCTCCTGGTAATCATGGGTTTGAAATGGAGTCTCAAATAGAGACGGTTCTTGGCAGCAGGAAGCAGAAGACAGCTCTAAGTGGGGAGAGAGGCGTGAGTGACATACAGAGGGGAGCGTGGGAGCAGCAGCAGCGAGGGCAGGGCCACCACAGGCGGGGCAAGCAGAGCCATCTCTGCACTTTGGATAGCCTGGAACTGGAGGAAAGAAAGAAGGAAGTGAACTGGGGTCTGAGGGCATTCTTATTGTGATCTACAGCATATCAGCCAGGGCAATACAGTGCTGGTGTGCCTGCTCTCACACTGGAGATGTGAGAAGCAGGACTGGCACAGACACAGGGTATGATCACTGCAGCTACCACTGCTTAGGGCATTTGCAACCAGGTTGTTGCTCTGAGGTAGTTGACACACAGTAGCTCATTGGCCCCCAGAAACCTGTTCCTCTGTTGGATTTCTCATTTGAGGGCCAAGTTTCTATTTCAGCCTGGCTTGTAGGGGTTTCGTGTACATGTGCAAATTAGTGGCTCGTTAAGGCTTGTCCCTACACAGAATTTGAATCACTCTGGTTTCAATCAGATAATAAAACAGTGGAGCTCTCTCTGTAGGTACAGTGTTCAACTAGATTCCAGGGGTTTATTTTGCCCTGTATGTTTTCAGGTGTGGAATAAACTCATGTACATATTTCCACCTGTATGTGCCAATTTGTGGAAATGGACTGTTGCAGATGAGCTGCCTCGCCATCCTGCCTTTGGAGAAATCGTGGCAGGGAACATCAGAACAATAGGAATGGAGGAGGGGGAGGCAGGCAAAATAATTTTGAAGTGAAAAGCAGAATGAGAGATGGGATGGGGATTACAGAGATGAAAAGGAGACCATTAAACCCAGGGGTCTGATCCTGTCCCCTGCTAAGAACTAATAGCAGTCATTACATGTATCATATGTGAGGGTCTGGAATTGCATCTGCATTGCAAAGGATGAATTTGGGGAGGATAACCAGCAGCAAGAGCAGCAGCTCACTGGGCTCCTTTGCTGGCCATGCCTTCATTTCCAGTCCTTCATGCACTAATCCAGTCAAATATGTGCTTGTCTGTAAGCACGTGAGCAGTTTCACTGATTGCAAAGGCACTGCTCAGTTGTAATAAATGTAAGCATAAACTTGAGTGCTTTGCTTGCTTCATCAGGCTTTCCAAGGGCTGGTTACACAGCCTCTGACTCAGCACCCTGAATGATACCCTGGCACTGAAATACAGCCGCTGGGATTTAGAACAGAGGGAAATCAGAGACACACAGAGTGGAAGCTTTTTAAGTAAATTGAATCAGTTGAAGGTCAACTTCCTACGTATTAATGTATAGTGAGGATTTACGTGTGGGCTGCTCCCCTAAAGTTTCAGGATAGCTGCTCTTCCCTCAACCCAACAAGTCACTAGTGGCACCCAGTGGCTAGAAGGGTTAGTTAAAAATACACCTTTCTCCCACATGAGTTCCCTCACACTGAAGTCAGTGTTTAAATGCAAATACCAGTGTCTTGGTATTACAGGTATTAAATTCAGGCATAGCTATTTTTGAGTGAGGTTTCATCTGGAAAGTATCTCCTGAGTAATGATCCCAATTTCTGTTCACAGAGGCATTTAGCTGCAAGGTAAAATGCTCAGGCTCCTAGTGCAGCACACAGCAGGCTACAAACTGACTGCATTTTGGCGCAGTTGTGGGATAGTTAATGCTTATTTATTCTGTGAGAGCACTAAACCTGCACAAATGAAAATTATGCCTGTTGTAAGAGTTCCAGGACTTTCCTCCAGAGAACACTTCCCAAAATTTGCTGACTTTCAGTACTTACAGAATTTCAAGAGCCAAGTGATCCATAGGAAAGTTAAAAACCCAGCTAGTAAATGAAACGAGCAATTAACCAAACTGATGAGAGGGAACGCCAAAACTCCATGGCCATAGCTTCTGGATCTTTAACTTCTATGTGGGGCATATACAATGAAAACATGTGTCTTCTAAAAGACAGGTAAAAGTGACCTGCTTCATTCCTGAATGATACATTAAACAGGATTAAAGTTTGTGCCTGGTCCTGCAGGCTGTGGGATTCAGCAGGATGAAACATGTGCCCTGAGTCTCCAGGGGTTTGTGCATTACATGTTTATGGTGCCAGCAGAGGCAGAGGTTTGTTATCCCATGCACTCCATGGTCTGTGCTAAGGGAAAGCCCCTTCACCCCATGCTGAGCTCCTCTGCCACCCTTTCCTCCAGCCAGTGGCTTGCAGCAAGCCAGAGCCACTGTGTCCCCACATAACCTCACTGCTATCAGGGTAATGACAACTCCTATCAAAACACACAGCTCTATCTTTACCCCATTTTCTACTCCCCCATCCCTCTGTCTGTCAAAAGCTGGCACAGCAAGGGAGGGAGAAGATGCTAATCTCATCCCTGCTCTGTTTTAGAGGCAGGAATCCTGTGTGTGGTGGGAGGATAATGCCAGTGGCCTCGGTTGTGAGGTTTGCTGTAGGTGCCTGCAGTGGTGCAGGAACAGAGAGGGGCAGCAAAGCCATTCCAGCAGGGTCTGGAGGAATGGAGTGGCTGTGCAGGAGTCACATCTGCCAAACTGCCCCTCAGCATCTGAGCAAGGGCCATGGCAGGGACTGACAGGCTGCTGCTGCAGGATGCTGATCCCAGCTGCCAGAGCAGCCTCAGGACTGAGGCACACTCACACCAAGCCTGGGCACTCCTGCAGCAGCCATTTCTCAGAGTTCAGCCACCAAAGATGAGGCAGAGAGCAAGGCTCCTGTTCCTCTACACCAGCCAGCTGTTTTTTGCTGGACTATCCTGGGCCAGGAACAGCTGGATTTGCCTGTGGTGTGATGTTTTGTAGGCTGCCATGGCTTCAGGGAAGCACAGATCTAATTTCCCATGCACTGCATGCAGGACATCTTTGGTGTTCCAGATCTCACTGGAGCAATAGGCAGTGTTCACATCTGTTTTAGCAATTTTATACATTCCCTGCTACTATCACAAGGACCCAGTCATGCCCTTTTCAGCTGCTTTTTACTGAATATAATGGCTGCAGGTCATTGACGACAGTTTGTGATGGGTTGCAGAGAAGTATTGGTGATCCTGGTGTGGAGTGGATGTTTTGCAGATCCTTTTTGTGTCTCTATTCATGGCTTTTCCAGCACTGCAATAATAAATAGAAATGTAAGTTTTTGGGCAAGGGCCTCCTGACTATTATGGTCACATCTCTGCAATCACAGGTATTATCTATCTTTCCCTAATGGAAGTTAATTTCTCCTTGCAATAACCTCTCTGTGCCTCAGTGTCCCTGTCTGTAAAATGGGTGCCATCAGACAGGAGTTTGCTAACAGGAGGGCAGTGCTTTTTCCTGCCAAGCACTTTGTGATCCACTGGGATGCACCAGGAAAGTGCACGCTGTCTTAAAACTTACCTACCCTTCCAAATGGTCTCCCTGGAAAGTTTTTAGGTAGTTCCCATCTAAAAACCACTCTCATCCCTCAGCACATTCCTTAACTGAACTGTGTGGCTTTGGCTTCATTAATCCCTTCATTTCCCCCACCCTTCCCTGCCTTCTCCCAAGGTGGGCGCAAAGTGTGTGTGCAGCAGAGTGCTCTGCCATGCTTCATTGATCTCTCTTGTTTGTTGCTTCCTTTTCTTTGGTTGCTTTCTTTTCTCTGGTTGCTTTCCTTTCTCTCTCCCCAAAGAAAGAATTGAGTGGAAATGCAATAGGTAATGTAAAATTTGCAAGCCAAATAGAGCACACATTAATTCCCTTGTGCTCTGCTTAACAGGAGGATGGAAACTCTTCAGAGGCTCTTCTTGTCCCTGTGAGAGGAGCTCCTCACCTGGCTGGTGAGTATGGAGTTAAATCCATGTGGGCATACTGGAAGAGCAGGGTTCAAATGTCCTTTCTGGCATGTCAGCACATCCTACCTCAGCCTCAATTACACACTTTCCAGCTTTTCATTAAGAAGTCATAGTTCTGTGTGATGCCTCTTGTTTGGGGGTGGTTACAAAAACCTGTCAGGCACTGGCTGGTTTCTTAATACAGTAATCAAATGCAGAAGTGCCAAAACCATTAATTCCAGAGATAAAAAAACCAAACCAAACCAAAACAAAAAAAACCCCAAAAAACAACAACAACAAAAAAATCCCAAAACCCAAAAAAACCCAAAAACACCCAAACAAAACAAAACAAAAAAACCCCCCAAACAAAACAAAAACAAAAACAAAAAAACCAAACCCAACAAAAAAAAAAAAAACCCACAAACCCAAACCCAAAACCCCCCAAAACTCTCAAGAGTATAAAATCTAAAGAAGACTTAATACAACTATTCCTAGGGGATGTTGTTCCTAAGTGTCGTGACCATCTGGGCATACAGCTGGCTAAACATAGCCTCTACTCCATCTCCTCCGGGAGAAATCCTCAAAAGGGGCAGAAAAGGGCTAAAACATTACAAAAGACAGCCTCTTTTCAGCAAGAGCATCCTCCCCGTTTTGGAACTGTTGATTGTTTGGCCTCCCTCAGCCACCGAGGCTGCTTTATTGTGTATTTATTACTCAGATGAAGGCTGGAGCCAGAGTTCTTTGGCCCATTTCTAAAGCAATTTAAATGAGCCGGCTGCTCTGGGCGGCGGTGCCGGGGCCGGGCCAGCGGGAACTGCCCTCGGCTTTCCGAGCGGGATTTACGGTTCACAGGCAGTTCAAGCACGGCTCCTGCCCTGGGATTATCTCCGTGGCCAGCACCGGGGCATGCCAGCCAAGCTGCTGGGCACTGCCAAACCCCACAGACAGGGAGGGGAGCTGCTGGCATCGGGCTCCTGCACCCCCGGCTCTCACCCGCAGGTACCCCCGGCTCTCATCCGCAGGTATCCCCGGCTCTCACCCGCAGGTACCCCCGGCTCTCACCCGCAGGTATCCCCGGCTCTCACCCGCAGGTATCCCCGGCTCTCACCCGCAGGTATCCCCGGCTCTCACCCGCAGATACCCCCGGCTCTCACCCAGAGCTATCCCCGGCTCTCACCCGCAGGTACCCCCGGCTCTCACCCAGAGCTATCCCCGGCTCTCACCCGCAGGTATCCCCGGCTCTCACCCGCAGATACCCCCGGCTCTCACCCAGAGCTATCCCCGGCTCTCACCCGCAGATACCCCCGGCTCTCACCCGCAGGTATCCCCGGCTCTCACCCGCAGGTATCCCCGGCTCTCACCTGGAGGTACCCCTGGCTGTCCCTGCCCCATCCCCAGCAGATGGAGCCCACAGCAGCTGCCAGGGCGTGTGGTTGGGCTGGCCGGGCTGATTGATCGCCCACAGCTCAGCTGGGGAGGGGACACCGTTTCAGAAGAGGGCACAGTTTGGTAGCTCTGTGGCACCCTCCCTTATGATGCTGCTCTTGTGCCAGAGACACAAAGCAGCGCCAGCTGTTTGGGCAGACACCTCTAACCGCGGGGGTTCACACTGCAGTGTCACAGGAGGGGCAGAAGCCCTGCTGGGACCAGCGCAGACCCTCCTCCCTGCTATTCCAGCCCATCCCAGCTCAGGACCTGCTGTTCCATCCCATCCACCCACACTGATCTGTATGATCACTGCTCCTTGGCTGCATTGTTTCAGCACGGGACCTTCAGCAGGTCTAAATCACTAGCTAAGACTAATTTACACCACAGAAAGATTGATATATGTGCTCAGGTCAGGAAAGCCCAATTATTTAACAAAGTAAAAAATCCAATCTCTTCCTGCTCAGCAGAAACATCTTTCTTATCAGGGCAATCCTTCAACAGCTTGCAATCAACAGCAAAGCCCAAATTCACTATCTATCCACCCTCAGCTCTCACATACCCTCTGCACTGATACCATGCTGCCTTCTAAGCCCCCAGATCTCCTCTTCCTCAGCCTGGCTTCCAGCATCTGCAGCTTCATGTGAAGAGGCTCCTGATCCAACCTCCTGATCCCAACCACCAGCTCTGCCCTGGAGGCACTGCCTGGTACTTGGGGCAGCAGCAGTAACATCACCTTGTTTTTCCCAGAGGAATTTGAGGAATTTCACCTTTTTCCAAAGCAGTTTAAAAAGGACTGGCAGGCACCTTGTATACTGTAATATACCTAAACAGAGAGGATTTGACAGATATCATGTCAGAAAATAGGACCTGCTGTGTCAGGTCACATCAGAGATCCATCTGAATTGGTCAGGCAGTTGGGCCAGACCATCATTGCATCTTGGGACTCTAGCTGGCCAGAGTGACTTTGAGATATGTTAGAAAGTATTTTTTTTTTAATTTGGCAGTCGAAGAAGGAGTCAGAACTCTTCCGTTCTTGGTTTTAAGGTTGCTTACTGTTTCTTATCTGTACATTTTTTTCTCTTGGCTTGCTGAGGTTCACTCAGCAAGACAGACAAAGGCACTCTGCTTGCCCCTGGGGTGGTGTTATCTTTTTATACTAAAAACTACGTATACAATGTTTACAATCACTTTCCAATACCTATCATCTATGTTAGACAGTGAGCTTCTACTCTAAACCAATCTAAAAGTGCCAACATCACAGCAGAAGACGGAGGCCAAAAAGAAGGAGGAGAAAGGCAGGACACGCTCAGATTCTTCTATCTTGCTCCTTGAACCCCCATTCTAAAACCCCCAAAAATCTATTCTTCATTCTGTGACAAACTAATTATTATTCTACTTAAGACTTTCGCAGCTTGCAGATCTTCATATAAGGTTGGTAATTTGCTCCATGGGTGATAATCAAAACCACAGGCATTTTGGGCTCTGTGCCAGGGTCTCTGAGCCTCCTGTCAGGGGTCCTGGCACTCCAGGACAGCCAGAGGGATGTCCTGAATTCTGACAATTGCAGGTCCCTTCCAATTGAAATATGTTCAATTCTATTCTATTCTGTTCTGTTCTAACCCCTTGTCTTGTCTCCATCAGCAACTGGCCACAGCTGCACAGGGAGGATTGCAAAGCACAGGACACACATACAGTGATCCCAAAGTTAGAAATATTTGCTCAGCCTCAGCAAAATTTGGCTCAACATCTCCTGCCTTGCAGCTATTGTCCTGGCATATCTGGCTTTTGGCTACAGGAGAGGGAAATGTGAGAATTCAGGCTCTAAGACAATGTTATCTTGGCCATGGGCACACCTGTAGTTTTTTCCCATGCACAACTTTTGGACCTAAAGCTCTCCAGAGCAGGCTGAGCATCCCTCTGAGCCCCTGCACAAGGCAGCACAGAGAGCAGCCCAGCTCACACACTGGGGGAGAGGCACTCTTTGCACCCCTACTTCCACATCTTTCTGTCAGTGCTGGTAACAGAAAAAAAAACCACATCACCCAAATCAGTGTTTATTTCCTTTTATAGACAGATGAACCTTTAGAAACTGTGCTGTCTCAAACTTTCAGCTAGCTTAGTGTCACCCTGCCCTCACACCCCTCACAGCTCTCCTGTTTGTCTGGCAATGCTGCATTGCAGCAGGGGGGTTAGCAGGGCAATGGCATCCCCACCTACAATCAAAGAGCTCAAGTCTTCTCATGGAAGGAGACAAAACCCCTCCCCACATTTCTTATTGAAAAGAAGCAAGGAAAAGGCTTCAAGCTTGGAGAATATTTACAAATAGTCTGCTAATAAACCAGACATAAAGGTTTCTTTCTTTTGCATATATTTTCTTTCCTTCCCTTGGAAGGAAATAGTCTTATTTGCTATTTTTCCCCTTTCCTTTCCCCTGAGGCAGCTAGGACCAGGGAGAGTTACAGAAGTTTCTTGCTTTATTTTGCTGAGAGAATCACAATGCCTCCCAGGTAAATTGTCTCATCATCAGTCAGACAGAGAACAGGAGTTTGTTATTACCACAAAGATGTGGGAAAAGTAATCTTTCATTTTTAGTGAATATAAAAGTGGTCAAATGAAGTCTCTTCCTATTTTTCCTTTTGGCCTCTGCTGAAACACAACATTTAAATGCCAGCATAAAAATGCCACGTTGAAGAAAGTTAGGCAAGCTGGGAAAGAATAGCTGTAATGGAAACAGCAGCCTGAACAGCTGTGACAAGTGGGATAAACCTTCCAATCCATGGACGATATGTCAAGCATTTTACAAATATATATACATATTGCAGATATATGTTATGTGTGTGTGTGTGTGTGTGTATAATCAATGAAGTGTGTGTACAACGGATGGATGGATTAGACAGA
The DNA here is from genome assembly GCA_039654755.1 of Calcarius lapponicus. NCBI lineage: Eukaryota > Metazoa > Chordata > Aves > Passeriformes > Fringillidae > Calcarius > Calcarius lapponicus. Next base: position 119,590,808 of record CM077462.1, on the reverse strand, counting down.
TAATTATGTGATTGCAAGTCTTCCATTATATTTATGGCCACCCATTAAAGCCACTTCTGAGTTATCCCTCCTCTCCCTGCTCCTGGAGGTAAAGGTCATTAATGCAGTCAGCCACCAGGTATGCCTCACACCCAGCCCAGCGCCAGCAGCAAGTCAGAAATTCTGACTCTGGCTTCTGCAGCCAGGGACAGCTCAGTCTCCTTCGTTCTTGAGGAAATAATAAGATGGAAAAAAAAAAAAGAAAAAAAAAAGAAAAAAAAAAAAAAAAAAAAAAAAGAAAAAGTTGTGTTTTCATTGCCCACTGCAGTGGGCTGAGGTGTGAGAGCTGTGTTATTTGAGGTAGTGGAAAGATGTCTGCATCAGGATGGATGCCTGCTCTGGGCTGGCTGAAGGCACATCCAGAGCCATGGGTCCCAGGGCTGTGCCACCTGTGAGCCTGGGCAAAGCCAGGAGCCACAGGTGGCCAGGCAGGTGTCAGGGGAACCTTGCTGGATCTGGCTGGACAGCCTGGCCTCAGCATGCTGAGGGTGACGGGAGGAGAGCTGGGATGTGGCAGGCACAAGAACCCCCTGTGAGGTATCACCTGTGAGGGGCCTGCCCTGGGACATGGCAGGCACAAGAACCCCCTGTGAGGTGCCAGCTGTGAGGGGCCTGCCCTGGGACATGGCAGGCACGAGAACCCCCTGTGAAGGGCCTGCCCTGGGACATGGCAGGCACGAGAACCCCCTGTGAGTGGCCTGCCCTGGGACATGGCAGGCACAAGAACCCCCTGTGAGGTGCCAGCTGTGAGGGGCCTGCCCTGGGACATGGCAGGCACAAGAACCCCCTGTGAGGTGCTAGCTGTGAGGGGCCTGCCCTGGGACATGGCAGGCACGAGAACCCCCTGTGAGGTGCTAGCTGTGAGGGGCCTGCCCTGGGACATGGCAGGCATGAGAACCCCCAGTGAGGGGCCTGCCCTGGGACATGGCAGGCACGAGAACCCCCTGTGAGGGGCCTGCCCTGGGACATGGCAGGCACAAGAACCCCCTGTGAGGTGCCAGCAGAGCTGCCCGTGGGTTGTCCCACACCGGGCAGGCACTGGCTGCTGTCCCGGACACAGGGCAGCCCCTTGGAGCCCGGCCCATCCACCAGGAAGAGCATTTCAGTCCACACCCACTTAGTCACCAGCGTCTGGCTTGGAAGTGTCTGACTAATGAGGGGTTGCAGGTAGCCCAGCCAGGCTGCATTCCTGCCACCCCTGCCTTCCCTGCACTAATTCCTCCAGTCCACACAGCTGAGGATGCAGCAGCAGTGGGGATGATCCACTGCTGGGTGCAGGCCAGCACTGCCAACAACATCCTACTCCCTTCCCACACCATCCTGACATGTGGCTTTGGCTGACCTCCTGCACAGCTCACCTGGACAGACAGGATGCAGCCCCGTACCCATGGCCAGTGTCACAAGCTCCCTGTCACCAGGCCCTGCCCTGGCAGCACAGACCTTTGTGGGCAGGCACAGCACCCTTAGCAAGAGTGGAGAGGGAGCAGCAAGCCCCAGCAGTGCTCTGATCCCTCGGGGTCACCCTTAGCAGCCTCATCTGACACTCCTGTTTGACCTTTAAAGACAGCTCTGGATGTGGCTCAGCCCCTGCCTGACCTCAGATTAAGGGAAGCAGAAATAGGGCAGAGAGCAATGTTTTCTGAATTCTAGAAAGGACCTGCTGAAATAAATGATCATGGACTATCATGTTTCCTGTTCTGCCAACAGAGAGAGAGAGATCACTCTACTACTCAGCACTGTGGTAAATAAACCAGGTGAGGTGGATCCTGGCCCCTTACCTCCAGCCCAAAGCCTCCAGCAGATTTGCTTTGCTGGAATGGAATTCTACATTTTAAATATAGACATGACTTTATAATTAGTGGGTTTTGAGTTCAAAGATTGGAAATAAAATATGTGACCTCAGGCTTGTATCCTGCTGCACCACTGGCAGGAAGAGATCTGGATCTGGGAACCAGCAGTTGTTTTGCTGGCTGTGGTCTTATGAATCCATGTGCAACAGATGAAATGGCATCTGCCAGAGTTATTTTACCCCTCTGCAAGCTGCAGTTCAGCTGGGCCCATGGCTACACCCCCCTGTGTCCCGACTCCTGAGGAAAATACAAAGATTGGTGATCCCTCTGCCCCTGATCTATTGATGGACACAAATGACCACTTTAGCACTTTCATTTCCACACTGGGAATAGGGGGATTAAAATGCCACTGTCTCCTGATTGCAATGCTTTTTATGTGGGCCCTGGGTAAACACTGCACAAGTCAACAAACCACTGTTAATAAAAATTGCTAATTAAATGAGGACCAGTGGCTTGTTTTATTGACATAAGTATTTATAGGCTTTTTCTGCTTTCTTGTACTTTCCAAGGCTCTGTATGTTTTGCATTTGCTTTTGCCCTTTGCTCCTGTTTGTCCTTCTAGTTCAGTTCTTGCTTTATAGGGGTTTTGTTGTTGTTATTTTTACCACCCTGAGTCAGACATAAGGATTTGCCTTATATCAAGCCAATTTTTTTCTTCAAAGGAATTCTCTAACACAACACAATTATCTTGGGGTTGGTAAAGAATACCATATTTTTCTTAAATCCATCTTTTGCAGTGTGTTACCAGCTAAGATGGCTTTTTAGTCCACATTTGTCACACTCCTCAAGAAGTGGGGCCTTAAACCCTGAGTGAAAGGAATTTTTGTTCAGCTGATCTGTGCAAGTTTACCAGTTGACTGCCAGGTAAAGAAAGGCACCCAAACTGCACCTCAGCAAGGGATTTCAGTGTGTTCAGTCATCCCTCTGCAGAACATGAAGCATTTGCTATTAGCATGAACTATTGTTAGCATGTACAATTACTTCTGTGGAAGCCCTCACTGAACATGGCACACAGGGCTGGAATGGCACTCAAAGGCAGAAGGGTGACGATGGCAGCTGAAGTGCCACGCTGTTCCAGCCCTCAGGAGACTCTGCTGTGATAGTGAGATCTGAGCTTCATCATCATCAGGGGGCTCCTTGGCAGAACACACCCCAAGGACCTGACACTGCTTCTGGTTGCCGTGGGAGCTAGATTTGCTCCAAATCCATTTCTCTGGGTCTCCCATATGCTCTGTGCTATCCAGCCTGCCTTTCTGCTCTGGCACATCCTGTGGCTTCTGCCTGTGCAAGGTTTTATTCTAGAAGGCACCGAAGTTTGTTACCACTTTCATATCATGGCCCTTTGTGGACGACAAATGGAAAATCCAAGTTATCATCAGAAGATGTGCTTTGCAGACTGATCTTGAGTAAGCACTGGATGGGAATACCAGGGTGCTATTGAGCCAACACTGTTCAGAAAGCAAACAAAATTGAATGGAAGTGAAAATGATGTAGGACTTGTGTCCTTGAAAGCTAATTTAAGCTCTCTTGGTTCTGGTGGGATGAGGGAGAAAGCAGCCGCAATACAAAACACAAGTGCTGGAGCCTGATTAATATTGGTGCTTTGAAGGACCAGTTTTCACAGCCCATCTGGAAGTAATTTATTCCCACTCCGAGGTACCACCAAACACAGCCATCCCAGGAAAAAAGTAGCCTCCAAAAAGATAGTCCTTAAGCTGCAGTGAGGAGAGGGGCAAGCACTAAGGGTGTTCTGAAATAATCACTCCACTCAGCAGGTGAATAGCAAGAAATTCCAGTTAATAAAAAAATAGCAGGAACTGCAATTTTGAAGGTATTCTTAGAAATAAATAGCACTAAAGGGGCATCAAAGAGAGGTAAACAGCATTTGAGTGCTAGACAGAAAGCCTGGTGCACTCCAAAACATTGCAGAGCACCTTTCAGTCTCAAGGGAGATCACGAGTTTGAACGCATGAAGAGCTCACTGCTGGGCAACAAGTTATCAGGTGTCTGCTGATCCATGGCAACTGTCCCTGATGATTTGCAAGGTGGCAAATGTGGGATAATTTGAGAGCTCTGCATCCTCGAGGAAGATGAGAGAGGTCTGTGCTGGTGTGAATGACCTCACATTTTCTGCAGCTCAAGAGCTGCCATGTAGACAGTTGTCTTCTACCCCTCGACTGGTGGCACCTGGTTCTCCTGTGCTCTCTTGTTTCTCAGTCTGAGCCTGGATGAGTGTCTCATTGCTTGGGTTTTGGCCTTAGAGGCATTTCTTATGTCCATGCAATTCCTTCCTCCCTCCTCAGTAACCCAGTCAGTGAGGCCATAGCTGCTCTCCAATAACAGGACTGTTCCTCTACAGAGGTAAAGGGATAAGCAGACTGAGGTGAAAAGTGGTTTTGGGATCTTCTGATAAGTAGCCACCTGGTTTCTGACATTGCTCTGGCATCCTTCTAAACACAGGTCCCACATGGCCACTGGTTTATCTCTTATCTAAGGCTGTATTGGTCTGTAGGGCCTGAGGACACCTCTTTATTGGAAACAAGGCAGTGGAGAACATTTGTTATAGAAATGGGAGCTGCACAAAACTAACATGAATTTAGATTTCATTACAAACATGGAACCTGGCAAAGGTTAATTGAAACATTTGCCAAGGGCCAATCTAAAGTTTGATGGAATCAAAGGGGGACTTTAAACTGACTTTAATGGTCTTGGGGTCAGGTTGTAAGACAAATTTGACAAGTTTCAAGGTCCCTAGGTCAATGGATATTTTTTTTTTTTGAAAATCAAAACCATGCCATGCTATTAGTCTAAAAGTCATTTCAGCCATCAGCCAGAGAAATCACTTGATGCCAGTGCAACAGGAACTGGATCAGCTCCTGCAGGCCATGGAGAGCAGTCTGTAATGCCTGGCTCCTTGGGCATTATACTGCCCTGGTGGAAAACATCCATCTCTCTGGTGAGGGGGTAAGGGAGGAGCCAGGCATCACATACTGCTGGGTCTGAGAGTGCCAGACCCAGCCTGGGATGGCCCATGGCAGGGCACTCAAGAGACAGCCCTCCCTGATAGAGCCCTCCACTGCAGCAGACATCAGGCTGGAAACCTCCAGGGCACAGCACAAAGCTGGTCATCTTTTCCCTGATGTGTTTGCTCGAGGGAATGGGTGGGTGGGTTGTTTATCTTGTCTGGAGGAGCCTTTTCCTTTTGGCTCTTGGGAAAAAAGGAACTGCATTGTGTATGTTTACTGAAAAGTCCAACATGTTCCCTGAGACAGGAGGGCAGGACACATCCTTATAAATCAGGGTGGAGAAAAAGTGAAGCCAGAAAGAAATGGTTGAGGATTGCTGCAGAGGCAGTGTGTGCGCACTCAGCCAGCAAGGGGAATGACACTGACACTCTTTCAAAGGAAGGTCATCATGCAGACCATAAATCTCAAGCATTTAGCTTTTGCTTCGTTCCTCTTTGTTGACTTTTTTCCTAGAAGTTCAGCAACTATCAGAAAATTTTGAAGATCTTCTTTATTTATGTGGCCTTTCAGCTGTTCATGCTGGTGATTAAAGTCTGATGCATCCAGACACAGCAGGACTGGCCTGAGCCTGCCCATGAGGGATCTGCCCTTAGGAGGGTTCCTGGTGCCTGTGGCTCTTCTGTGCTGGGCTGGCGTGCCCGGGCAAATGGAACAGACCCATCACAGTATGAATGCCCAGGAGTGAGAATTCCCTTTGCCTGGGCACAGCCAGAGCAGCAGGAGAGCCTTCTGGAAGGAGGACACCTTTGCCATGGGCTTATTCCCACTCCCAGACTTCTCATTTCAGGCATGCTTGGAGAAACAGACTTATGGTTTGAGGTGGTAGAGCCCTTCCAGTGTCTGCTGCTGGTCTCATTCTGCTGTTTTGACTCTTCCAGTTGGCTTTGGGCCCTCAAGGTTCTGCTGAGCACCTGAGGCAAATTCATGGGGCAAATTCACCAAAACCTTTCTGCTCAGAGGAGTTTTCTAACTGATCACAATTAATGTAATCACTGCTTTGCAGTTTTTCCTATCTGTGTTGCTATCTTTGAGATCTTAATTCATCTTAACACCTGTTGCCATTCTTAATTACTTTCAGTGAGCCCACCACAAAGAAGAGATTTGTCATTCTCTTCTGTGATCAGCTGCCTGGAAATATTAGAAAGAGACTAACCAGATGGAGCATTTAGTCAAATTCCAACTCTGCCATTAATTTGCACAGTGTCCATTGCAAGTCATTTCAGTTTGCTCTGGGCTATTTTACTCATATAGAAAATGGAAATAGCAAACTGATCCATATTGAAATCCAATTCCAGCCCAAACTAAGATAAAGCTTGGCTTTGCTTAGCTTTGCTTGGCTTCATAAGTATTTTTGAAAGTGGAAGATTTATTATTTTGAAAAATCCCTGTTAATTACAAAAGGAAAATCTATTCTGTTGTTTAAATAAGTACACTAAATGGAGAAAAATAACTTCAGCCTTGAGAGGAAAATTCTGTAGGTGGCTGTTCATAACTAGCAGAGCATTCTGACCTCAGAATGTGTTCCACCACCCTCTGTTTCCACCAGGGCACTGGACTGCTTCATTCAGAAAGAGCAGGTCCAACAGAGGTTAAAGAGAACCTTGATTTAGAAGTCTGGTTTGCAGTCCAAGAGCTCCTTCCCAAGCAAATGGACACTTCACACCAGCCCTTGCTTGTTAACTAGGAGGATAAATAACCAACTTTCCAATTCCACCTTCTGCTACCACCGATTGTCACGCTTGGCTCCTCTGTTCACAAGGCCAGGGGGCTGGAGACATCTAATGGCAAGTGCCTGCATAGCAGAGCATCCTCCCCCATGCAGCTGTCCTGTCCTGAAATTCCAACATTTAACTCTTAGTGCACCTCAGAAACGGATGTGCACAAGACCAGTGAAATGACAACGGCTGTGGGGGAGTAAGATGTCTTGGCAGCCTTCCTGAAGGGGAAATAAATGATGCAGAGCAGTCAGAGTCACTCTTGTGGCTGGAAAGATCATGGAGCAGATCCTCCTGGAAACAAGGCTAAGACACATGGAAGGTAAGGAGGGGATTGGTGACAGCCATGGCTTCACCAGGAGCATGATCATGTCTGACTAATTCGGTGGCTTTCTGTGATGGGTTAATGGTGGCTGAGGGAAGAGAAACTGGTGTCAGCTACCTGGACTTGGGTGAGGGCAGAAGCCTCCTCAGTGAGTTCTCTGGTGACACAAGGCTGGGAGGAGGAGCCAATACCCCCGAGAGCCCTGCAGCCCTTGGGAAGGACCTAAACGGGATGGACAGATGGACAGAGGACCTCCTGAAACCCAGCAAGAGCAAATGCAGGGTCCTGCACTGGGGAAGAACCCCAGGCACCAGGACAGGCTGGGTCTGACCTGCTGGGAAGCAGCTCTGGGGAGAAGGACCTGGGGGTCCTGGTGGACAATGAGCTGTCCCCGAGCCAGCACCGTGTCCCTGTGGCCAAGAGGGCCAAGGGGATCCTGGGGTGCACTAGGAAGAGCACTGCCAGCAGATCAGGGAGGGGATGCTGCCCCTCTGCTCAGCCCTGTGAGGATCACCTGGAATGCTGTGTCCAATCTGGGGCTCATAAGTACAGGAGAGAGGTGGGGCTGAAGTGGATCCAGTGGAGGGTGACAAAGATGATGGAGGGACTGGAGCATCTCACTGAGGACAGGCTGAAGGAGCTGGGCCTGTTCAACCTTGAGATATCTGAGAGGGGCCCTCATCCCTGTTTGTGTCTGCAGGGAGGGGCAGGGCATGGACCAGGCTCTGCTCCGTGGTGCCCAGCAATGGGACAGGAGGAACGAGCAGGAACTGATGGCCAGGAAGTTCCACCTGAACATGAGGAAGAGATCTTTGCTGTGCAGAGATCGAGCACTGGCACAGACACCCAGAGAGGGTTGGAGCCTCCCTCACTGGAGATATTCCAGACACATCTGGACACAATTCTGTGCTGTGTGCTCTGGGATGGCCCTGCCTGAGCAGGGAGGTGGGACCAGATGACCCATGATCAGCTGATCCCTCCCAGCTGACCCATTCTGTGGTTCTGTGATTTTCAGGGATGCTGCAAGTTCAGCTCTTCTCTGGAGATGGCTCCTTGCCAGCAGAGCTGGGGCAGGAGTTGGAACAGGGCTCTGCACAGGCTGGGTCTGATTGAGACAATCCAACATTTATCCTCCTTAGACCAGGACAGTGATACCCCATGTGCTCCCAAAGGCTGCTGAGACTACCACAGACACTGAAGGTGAGATGTGAAGGATCTTTCTCAGCAAGATAAGAAACTATTCCCATCTGTCCCTTCCCAGGTGAATAACCAGTGTCCAGTACACCTGGATGAGCAGTGGAGTTACAGCCTGGTGCCTTCTGACAACAGAGTCTGATCCTCTAAGGCTGGCCAGCAGCTAGATGGCAAAGCAGCAGTGTGACTTTATCTTTTGCAATGATTCACTTTGGTTAAACATTATTTCTGATATCCAGTTATGTGCTATCTCCAGAGAGCTCCATGCTTGTAAGGCCCATTTAATTCAGTGGCTTTGTGCTGGCTTCACTGTGGGCTGGTCCTACTTGGGCTGTGAATGTGTCCTTTAATAGCCACAGCTGTAAAAACATATCAGCTGCTTCTCTGTAGGCCTGTTGTTTTTCTGGTTAAAAAAAGGAAAACAAAGTGTATTTCAAGAGGAATGAAATTTCAGATCAAAGGAAATCTTTTTCCATTTCAAGTTGAATTTGAGAATTAGTTATGACCTAATTAAAAAAAAAAAAAAGAGGGAATGTTGAAATTTTGACATATCCAAGTCATCTTGTTATTTTTTGTGGAGTAGTCTTTGGTCCACGATGGCTCAACAGATAAAGTTCAATTCCAGAGCATGGCACACTTGGTATATGACAAGGGTTGTCTGCTTATTTAGGAATAAAAATTATATCCAGGATCTGGTCAGTCCCTGTGAGGTGCAGCTTCTGGCACCAAGTGGTTGTGCTCTCATGTCCTGGCAGAGCTATGGCACTCAGCAGAAAAAACCACCTGAACATCCATTATAACAGGAGAAAAAAATTTAAAAAAGGACTTTATAAGTCAGTAATGAAGACACTTGTTGGTCCAAGTGCTGGAGATCTCAAATATCAACTGGGTACCCTGCTGGACTGCTGTGGGCACTGCTCATGAGGTTTGAATCAGGAGGACAGTCAGAGAAGTGGCTTTCTGCAGTGAGGATGATCAGACCAAGGTGGAGAGACAAGAACAGCTTTTCCTCAATAGTTTTGTGAGCAGTGTCTAAGCTCATGTCTATACTTGTGACCCAGTATTTTGTGTCTAAGCTCCTCCATTCATGTTTAAAATACCCTCAAAGAATCTTTTGTTCTCTAAAAAAAAACCCCACTAGATCTTTTTTCTTCCATTTTTGAGCTCTACCACTACATTAAAAACAACAAAAAAAAGATGTTTATTTCAAGCCAAGTACCACATTTGCTTGCTAAGAGGTGTGTGCTGTGCTTCAGTACCAAGCTGTCAAATTCCATGGGACACAGCTACCCTCTCCTTACCTCCTATTGATTTTGAAACTGGGAACTGCTGCATGAAACTGAGAGGCTGACTGGGTGTTATCTCGTGTCTTGAGGCAATCCAAGGGTGAAATGATGTGAAGTGACAATCTGTGAGAGCTCAGCATTCAGGGTATCACCATTCCTGAGGAACTGAGTGCCACGGAACCGGCCTCGTGTCCAGCCGAGGAGAAGGCTGACACCACATCTCAATACACACACAACTACCTCATCTGTGGCTTTCAGAAGAGCTGATGCCCATAAAGATTTCAGAAAGAATAAACAAGGCAGTGTCTGTGAAAAAGGATAGATAATAGCTGATTGAAGCAGGCTTCAGTGGGGGAGAAGGATGGCTAGCTGGGGGATGAAAAGAGGCTCTAACATTTTCTTGAGCTGGAGTTCTTTTGATCTTATGCATGTCTTGAGATTTTGGGTTGCTTTCTTAACCTCAAAATGATAAAAAAAAACCCAAAACTCTCAAACCTTTTTAGAAACAGGCAGCCCCAGTCTGATCCTACTTCCCGCACCTGGACACAGGACAAAGATGTTATGGCTCTCAGGAAACAGCACATTTGTCAGCGTGCAGCCCCCAGCTGAACAAAGGGCTGGATTCATGGATGCAATATCAGCCATGGAAATGTTCCACCCCTGCCCCTACCTGGCTTCTTACTCAATCTGTTGAAACAAAAAATGAATTGTCATTGGATTTTGCAGCCTCTGAGGTTCCTCAGCGGATCAATAGATCTTGGGCGTGTTCTAAGAATCACAGAAGCCCAAGAATCACAGAATATTTTGAGGTGGAAGGGACAGGATCGTGAGTCCAACTCTTAAGTGGGATCAAACACGCAGTGGCCCCTAATTTGAATGAAGCTGCACAAGAATTGCAAGAATTTGATCTTAGATTATGAGTGACTTTTTTGGGTTTTGTTTCTACTAAAAAGCTGTTACCAAAGAGGAGATGGGAAGCAGTCTCTGCAGCAAGCAAAAGTAAGTGTGCAGTGAATTACAGTCAGATCTGACTTTGCTCCCACACAGCAGCACCACTTCAAAATTTCCCTTGCCCTGGAGGAGCAGGGTACCCTTTTGGCAGGGACTTGGTGTTCATTAATGGTGTTTGCTCTGCCTGACATGGGGTGTAAAAGCTCCAGATCTGTGCTGCTTTACTCATAATTGGCACAATCAGGAAAACATTTAAGCAGTTATTCAGAGTGATGGTGTTCACAGGGGTCTTAGGATGAGGGAAGAGATGAGGAGCTGACTCCATGTTTCAGAAGGCTGATTTATTATTTTACGATATATATTACATTAAAACTGTACTAAAAGAAGAAAGGATTTCATCAGAAGGCTAGCTAAGAATAGAATAGCAAAGAATGATAACAAAGGTTTGTGGCTCAGCTCTCTGTCTCAGCCAGCTGACTGTGATTGGTCATTAATTACAAACATCCAACATGGGCCAATCAAAGATCCACCTGTTGCATTCCACAGCAGCAGATAACCATTGTTTATATTTTGTTCCTGAGGCGTCTCAGCTTCTCAGGAGGAAAAATCCTAAGGAAAGGATTTTTCATAAAAGTTGTCTGTGACAATTCTGTTTGAAGCATCTAAGTATTTCCACTGTCAACAGCAGGACTTCTCAAATGTTTAAATTTATGGTTGTGTTGAAGTGCTTTGTTAAATCAGGGCTTCAAACCCTAATAATCTGCTGAACCAGAGTGATCATTCCAGTCTTCACCCCTAGAGCTGTAGAAACACCCCTGGCATGCAATGCACAAAACTAATTTTAGTTAATTGGATAAAATTGTGTATGTACACCCTGTGACCACTGAGAGTTTTGGAAACTAATTGTGCTGGTGTCACCCTGCATGCCTGTTTTGTGATCAGCCACACCCACCCACAGCAGACAGCTCTGTGATCAGATTTGCTCTGTGATCTGTCCTGGGGCTGGCACACCTCCAGCTCCGGGTGGCTTTCCCCCAGAGCTGTCACACAGTGTGCTGCAGCTACCTGTGATAACTCTGAGCAGACAGGATGTCTTTTGTGCTGCCTTTTTCACCTGTTTCACTCCACACCCCTTTCAAAGCCTTGCAATTTCCGGCGGGCAGGAATACTGTCAGCCTGGCATCAGATAAGTTCTCAGGCAGAGCCCTACCCTGCACTGCCTGTTTCATCCAATAAAGACTTTCCCATCTCTTGTGTGCTGCTCATAATTTAGCTTTCATAAATTGACTTGCCAACACATTTGGATGGACAGAGAAAAGTGAGATGCTGACGTATCTGCAGACTCTTTTCATCTGACATAAACACCCATTGTCAACACAGGGTGAGCAGAGGGGAAAACATCGTGGCAATCACAAACCAAATTTCAATTTACCATCCTCCTGCCCTTCTGGCACTGTGACAAGAAGTAATGCTCTGGTCATTCACATGCTGACACAAGGCAGCATTTTGAGGCTGGAGATGCAATAAAGTTTGAGATTAACCTTTTTTTTTATTGGAAGGATGGAGAAACTGCTCCATCTACCTAACTGAAAACTTTAAATGAAAACAGAGCTGTGAACAGCACAGGTGGCATCATACATCATCATCTGTTTCCTCACATGTGAGAACAGCTTTACCAAGGTGTTTATTCTCATTTTCCTTTGCTCCTTTCTTTAGATAGTTTTGGTGCCACATGGCTTGGTCCCTAATCTTGATGGAGCCTTTCTCTGCAGGCTGCAGCAGCCTCTGAGGATGCTAAATCCATGGACATGTCCAGCTGACTGTCCCCAGGAACAATGGTGTTTGTGGACATGTCTTGAAACCCAGACTCCTTGTAATCCAGGAAAAATAAACACCACCTCCTACCTGTCCAATAAAAGTGCATAAACCCTCACCCTGCTATATGTACTAGCCATGCTTGGATAATTGTCTTTGAAATTGAATTTAATAATGGCTAAAATTATTCAAAAGTTTCCTTGGCTGCAGAGTTTATGGAAAACCCAAATGTGATGGAAAAAATTAAAAATTATACCATCTAACCTCTGGGAGAAATAACACTTGGACTTGTTAATTTTGGACAACATCTCAATTCTTCTGCTGGCATGGTTTTCAACTATATCCCTATAATGCATCTCCTCATACTTTTACAGTGGCAATAAGAAAATTGGCAAAAAAATGGTAATGCCCCTTTTGGCTCACAACACATCTTTTGAGACTAATTTGTTTAGTTTAATGAAAAAAAATAAAGTTATCATGGCCATGTTCCAGTCCCAGTACCAATATTCTGTGTTGGGATAAGAAACTAATCATGTTAGGAGCAGGGAGAGTGTCCGTGGCCCGGCAGAACCAGCAACTGCAACAGCCCTCACCAACCCATGACTCTTCCCATTTTCTCCACATTTAGGGTAAAACAAACATGGAAACAAGGCAGAGCCCAGTCCTGAGGAACTCCCTGTGTGACCCAAGGGTGCTGGATCACCATGACAGGTGTTCAGGCTGGTACCTGAGAGACCGGCACATGCACAGGTCGCAGAATCAGAGAATCATAGCAGTGGAATCAGTCGCAGAGCCACAGAATTATAGAATTGTGGAATCATAGATTCACAGAATCACACTGTCACAGAATTACAGAATTGTGGTATCCATAGATTCACAGAATTGTGGTATCATAGAATCATAGAATCACAGAATTGTTGTATCATAAATTCACAGAATCACAGAGCCTCAGAATCACAGAATTGTGCTATCATAGATTCACGGAATCACAGTGCCACAGAATCACAGAATTGTGGAATCATAGAATCACAGATTCACAGAATTAATCACAGAATGGCCTGGGTTAGGAGGGACCTTAAAGACCATCCAGTTCCTCCTAGAGGCAGGGTTTCCATGTACTCTGTCAGGTCCTCAGAGCCCCATCCAACACGACTGATCCCACGCCCTTAACTCTTACCCCACTAGAAAGCTGAAAGCTGAATAAAGACCCTTCAGCAGAAGCTTGTGGCCACCAGAAAACAGCTGTAAGCCTAAAATTTGAGGGGGTAAATAAACAGTTGAGTTGGAATTTCTTCAAAACATGATACAGGCAATGGAGAAAGTAGACGTGTCCAGACAAATGTAAACACTTATTTTCCTTAACCGTTGCATATTTACCAGATGCTTGAAGCTGGATTGAGCTTTTAAAGTCATCACATTTTGTCTGAAGTTGTGGTTTGATTTCAGCCTATGTATAATAGCCATTTTCCAGGGGCCAATAAGATTCAGTATTTCATGTGGGTGCTTCATGAAGAGCAATATACCAGAGTATATTGTATACTGATAATTTTGGTTTTCAGAAGGATTTCGTAGTCTGATGGCAGCAGCTTTCAGAGGCAGGAATGGTCTCTGCAGAGGCTCACCCCTCAGCTTGGGGTGTAGGTAAAATCCTGAGCACTGCACTGATTTAATTACAGCCATTCAAATAGAGTGAAAGATTTTATTCAGACTTCCCTGAGACAGAAAAGGAGGGTGTAATGGAATTTCTCTTATTATCTCAACTGCAGGGGTTGTGGCTGAGAGCACACTCTCATTTGCTGCCTATACAGCTGTAATTAAATCATTTCAGCTTTCAGACTTTGGGCTTTATCTCAAGTTGGGATAAAAATTTGCAGTGAAAGAGAGGAGCAAGAGAGTTTAAAGCAAAACACAAGGCACTGCCAGCAACAATCCAGCCACACCTTACACCCACAGCAGCACTACCTAGAGGGTTGTGGTGTTCCACCAGACCCACCTGCTGGTTAATAAAGAAGAAGCCCAATCCCCTCTGTGACCAAAACGTGAGAAAAAGTGTGTAAAAGCTCAGTTTTCCCAGGGGACACTGAAATCTTCCTTGCTCAGAGCCCCAAAGAATATAAGCTCATTTTAATTGGAAAAAGACATCCCAAAATGGTACAAAACCAGTGAGGTACTTCAGGAAATTAAAAAAAAAGGGGAAGGTAAACCTCAGAGCAGGGCTTTGCTATTGGTGGATGCTTTGCTTGAGTTCTGTGCATGTTTGGAGACTCACTGCAGCTGTTACCTGCTGTGCTCCTGCCCAAAAATGCAGCCAGGCTGCTGGGCAATGAGGTTTTGGGCAGGACAGCAGTGAGTTTGAGAGGCTTTAGCAGCAGTTTGGGAGGTGCCTGTCTCCTGATTCAGCAGGACCTGGCCAAGCAGGCTCAGTGCATCCCAAAGAGCAGCGACCTGCTCAAGGCTGGATGTCAGAACAGACAAGTGCAGGCTCCTGGCCTCACAGCAATGATCCAGTAGCTCAGCTTCTGCCCCACCAGTGGGCTCAGCTTTGGGTGAGACAGCTGCTCTCCCAGCCTGTGAACCTTGGAGACCTCCAGCTTCCCAGTTTCACACATTGGCAGGGTGCTGCAGTCTGGTCCTTGGTGGATGTTCAAAGCTTGGGGGCAGAAAATGCTGTTGTTGCTGCCTCCAAACATGATGTCTCAGTATGTGAGAGAGCAGGGAGAGCTGGTGATGCAGGTGTTCAGAGCAGGGGAGCATCCTTAGGGATACAGAGCTTGGCCAGCACTGAAACTGGCTCCATGGGCCAAAGACAGTGGAAGGATAAGACGAATCAGCCTGGGTGTCCCAGACTGCAAGGCAAGATGTGTTCTCTTTGCCATCTGTATGGCAGCTGTCTGCTGCTCAGTGGGCAGTTTGCCTTATCTCTTCCACAACCACTCCTCCCTCAGGGGAGACATCTGCTGATAAGAGGCTATTGAATGTCCCTGCATGGCTGATAAGAACTACAGCATCCCATTGGGAGATGTGAGCCCAGGGGGAGCAGCCAAGCATTGCTACCCAGGTATAATCTGGAGATTCTGGAACACCAGCACGGCTTCTCCGCTGGATTCTCAGAGGAACAGCAGCTGCCTCTTCCACTGGATCTTCAGAGGAAGGCTGCACCCTTCTCCAGGATCCCTGCTCCAACAGAACCACACCTGACACTCTAGGAGGACTGCAGCCACAATTCCAATTGGATTGCTACCAGCACCCTGACCCACAGGGTTGTGTTCTGACTCTGTCAGTGTTGTTCTAGTGTACTGCATTGTTTATTTCATCCTTTTTATTTTCTTCCCTATTAAAGAACTGTTATTTCCTGCTCCCATATTTTTTTTTTGCCTGAGAGTCCCTTAATTTAAAATTTATAGCAATTTAGAGTGGAGGGGGGAGGGTTGTATTATTCTCCATTTCAGGGGAGGCTCCCGCCTTCCTTAGCAGGCACCAGTCTTTCCAAACCAAGACAGGTGAAAGGATCTGACTCAGAAGGGGGACACGCTCTGCCCTGCTTGGGGCTCACCAGTGCTTGGTAAAATGTGTGAGACCCTGCCCTCTGACCCCATCCCAGGTACCTCTGTGGTATCAGGCACCCCCCAATCCTGCACATTCCTGTTACTGCTTTGCAACAGATATATCAATATACTTAGGCAGGGAGGAAAGCACCTAAGCACAACGTGAGGTAACAGAGAGAGGAAATACTCCCTGCATTATTGCATCCTTCAAGCCCCTCTCAGGGAGTTCCTCCCTGGGCATTCATGTTTACTGTAAATTGCTAGGGGCTGACTCTTTCCACACAAGGAGAAACACCATATAGACAAACTGCTGCATAATGTATAAGATATAGGATACAGCAGGGTTATTAAACATACATGTATGGGAATAAAGAAAATATTTTCCAGGTTAAAGGTAGCCCTATCTGCCTCTCTTTACAGTGCAGCATCTTAGCTGTAATATCTGGCCCCTTTTAGAGCTGGTCATGCCTCTGAATTTTAGGTAGTGTTGGCCTGCAGCATTTCTTGCTGTCCTTGAGCAAAACTCCCAGTCAGCTGCATGAGTTGGACATTTTGGAGGCTGGGTTGGGAAACATTGGGGAAGAAAGCAAAAGTAGCACTCAGCACCTGCTAAAACACCAAACCCTCTCGGCTCACCAGCCTGGCAGAGCTTAATATCTCATTTGTCAAAGTGACAGTCAATTCCCCATGACAGATCATATGATTATTAATTCTGTCTTCAGGAGATACGCACAATTTGCAAGTTTTCTGAATCAAGGTAGTAAGATAATGCTTAAGGGAAAAAAACCCAAGCCTCCCCCCCTCCCCCAAGCTTCCATTTCATTAAAATTTCAGAGGTAAACAACAAAAGTTGCAGCAAAAAGATTCCTGTCACTGCAAAACCCCAAAGATTCCTCACTGCAGGTGAGAGGATGGTCTGCTGTACAGAGACCAAATACAAACTGACACAGACTAATTACAAAGTGATGCACCTGTATCCTCTATAACTAGTTTGCCTTGTAAGTGTCAGAATTTTTACTTCAAATTGTTTAATTTTTCTCTTTGTACGAAAAGCTCCTGGCTCCTCCGAGGTTCAGCTCCCCGGCTGAGATTACCCATGCTTAGAAGATAATTGATTTCAGGGAGTTCTCCAGAGAAATGTCACTCAGAAGATTCTCTCCCTTAACTATTCTCAGCTGAGCCAAAAAGCACGACACTTCTCACTGTCATCAAAGTGGTCTTATGACCTGTTTCCAGCCTGCTTTCTGAAGGCTCTGTGAACTTTGGTAGGAGCTTGGCATGAAGGCACAGCAAGAGTCATCTGCTGCAGCTTGGGAGGGGGTGGTGAGAAGTCACAGATATGTGATATGAAGAAATCCCCTACCGTGCATGTTCTCTGAGGATCAATTTCTACCCTTTCTATGGCAAAACTAGTAAAAAGAGATTGGGGGACAGGAAAAAATTCCCCTGTGAACTTGCCAGCAGACACTTTCACATGAACCCTGGCGAGGCTGGCGCTCTCCACCAACGCTCTGGCAGACACAGTGGTATCACTGGTGCAAATGCTGATGGAAAACAACCAGAGGCAAATCTTAAGGTTTTCTCTGAATGAGTGTTCACAAATAATGCTGTGGTGAGCTCTTGGCTGGAACAAAATCTCTCTAGTCAGAATTTCCAGCGCAGCTAAGGACACCAGACTAAAACAGCTAATGAACTGGAAAGAAACCACCCTATGTACAGGGAGCTTCCATGACCCTCCCACATGGCAGAAATAACCAAACACCTAAACCTGTAAACTTCCATACTGGGAATTGTCTCTCCTTGACCTCTTCCTTGAAAGCCTGGGCTTTCAAACAGAATATTGCTGTGAAGTGGGCTGCACTAATGCATTCATTGATCATCCAGGACCTACCCACTCAATATCCACTGCAGCCTTTCTGTTTGTGCACCCTTTCCAGGGTTTCAGCAGCATCTTCATTTCAAGCAAATGTCAGCATAATTGCTATATTTGCTTAAACCTGTGCAACAGGAGCTGTTTCTAGCCCATCTGCTCTGGCAGCCTCTGCCATGTGAAATGGACACACTCATCCAAGATGTTGGAAGCAGAAGGAGGGATCTGCTGGTCACACCTGCAAATGAGGACAGAGGGGCAGAGGCACTGGGGAATTGGTATCACCAGGCTCTAAGAGGCACATGGTTCAGAGCCAAGGTTTTACACCCCTCACACATGCATATGTATTTTACCCCATTATTGGCTTCAGCTGCACTTATTGTTACCAATTTGTGTCCCGATGCTACTTTTCCAGCAGCCTCAGTGGGAGACACTTATGTGCAGAGCAATATTTGCATTTCTGCAGGTCTTTATGGACATACATATTGCTAATACACACATAAACAGGATGCCATTCATATTTAAACAGTGCTTTTGGAATGGCATCACAGCTGAGGGAAGGGAAATGTTCTGATTTGTATCACTTATCTCAGTGGAGGCTGCTTCCTTCGCATTCTGACTTCTTCAGAGCCTCTGCAATAAGGCAGCTACATTCACAGAGGATGAGACATGAGGTATTTAATAAACCCCCCTTCCCCCCCCAAAAGCCTAATAAGCTTGCTCTGCCCATTGATCTTTGCAGTCACTTGCCCCTCTGCTTTTTCCAGACTACTGTGCTTCCTTTCTACTTCAGCTCTTTTCTTCATTTCCATTTGCATATATTCAAGGCCCTAAAGAAAAACATCTTTGCATTAAAAAGCTATTACTGAAATATATGCTATTTAAGTAACAATAGACCATGTTTTCTGTTGGGAGGGAAAAAAAACCTCAACTCAACAGAATATTTTAGTTCCAAACAAGATTTAAAAAGATATCACATGATCTTCAGAGCATACTTTGGCTCACAGAATTTATGCTCAGTTTGTTGAAGCTTCTGCTTTAGTCTGTTCATCATTTTTGCAGAAATAGGACTGTAACAAAAGTGTGTGTGTTCAGACGTGTCACCTCCCTCTTTACCTGAGGCTTTCCCAGGCACAGAACACCCAGTGCTTCACAGCACTGCACCCTCCTCTGCAGTTTGCTGAGGGGCTGTAAAGCAGTGTCCCTTGCACTGGGCAGCATTTCACACTGCCTTCAGCCTGCTGCAGGGAGCCCAGCTCAGCAGGACTCAGCCAGGCAAGCTTTTCATTGCTAGAAGTCACAGCCATGTCAGGTGGGATGTTTCTCCACTGCCTTTACAAGATAAAGTCCCCAAAGCGTATGCATTTGCAAAAATATACTGTAAAAAACATCTCAGTGGCACAAGCAACCCCTCCAACCTTGTGGGTGCTCATGTGCATTCCTGGGATCTGTCTTATCCCCCCTGGTGGGTTTAATGGCCAGGACTGAGGCAGTCCTTGTCCCATCTGTCTGCCGTGGCCTTTGGCTGGCAGTCACCACCCTCAGAACTCAGTGATAGCTGGTTGAGCTCTCCAAAGCTTTCTCAAGACACAGTCCTGCCAGCTGGATTAAACTGACCTAAACCCACACTCCCTCCCAAAGGGATGGCCCTGCCTTCCTCCAGTCCAGCTGTGATTTTCAGCGCCTCCCCACCTTTGCTGCAGTCCCTGCAACCACAGGGAATGGGAGCTGGGACTGATGGAGCTGGAAGCAAAAGGAGAAAAAGGTCTTTCACCAGGTCAGCAAGGCACCCTGTCCCACCCTGTGGGTGGCAGGAGCTCATGGCTGGGGGAAGGGGCACTCTCATGCTGGGAGAAGGGTATTTAATTCCAGTAGGGAAGGGGCACTCTCCTGAGTGCATCAGTCGCTGGTCCAGCTGAACTGACAGCAAAGTCACACTTGAGTTTACAGCTCCAGCACTTATATTATTATTGCTTAAGCAATTTAAACTGCTGTTAATTTTTGGGTTGCCTCAGCACCCTGGGGCTGGCAGTGCCATAGTTGCCAGTGCCTGTGCTAAGGGAACAAGATGCTCCACTGTTGGAGTCCTAGACGCTGAGAATTTTAGACTTTCTGTGCTGACAAACTCTGACCCCCAAGAGAATATTACATTCAACCTCAGGCCACAGAGAAGGCTTCCAAAATTGAATAATAGATCTGAGATTATAAGTGTGTAGTTTGATTAGAAGTGTGTAATATCACATGGTAGAAAACTTAGAATTTAAAGTTTTAGAATATAGCTGTATATATAAAGCAAGATAGAAGTTTTAAGGCAGAAGCTAGTCCTTCTTCTTCCCCTTCCTCTTCAAGAGTTTAAGTAGTATTTTATAATTAAACAGAAAAGTCCGCATTGCAGGACATGAGTGGTTAGTTATAAAGTTAAAAGTAAAAAGAATTTAAGTATAATTTCTTAATTAGATAGTTTAGTCTTAAAAAACCTTGTAGAGAAAAATGGTGAACAATTTTATACTTTAGTTAATGAAATATTGCAGAATTCACACCTTGTAGGACTGTGATATAGATAAGAAATAATAAACACCTGAGTCTGAGCACAAAATATCATCTCAAGCACTTCAATCCCAACCTTAACAAAAGCAGAAAAGAAACCAAGAACCAGCACTCCACCAGAGAGAGAGAAGGGCTGAGGATGGCAGCAACATCTGCACCTGCTGCAAATCCATCTTTTTGCTTCATTCTTAGATGGGGGGGCTATTTCTAATGGGACCAACTCAGTGCCATGAGCTGCCAAAATGCAGCTTCACAAACAGCTGCCTCTGTGCAAACAGCCTGGAACCAACCTGTGAGGACTTGGGGATGGGAGAGTCCCTTGGGGCAGCCTCACAGAGGAGCCACAGCACCACCAGGAGCCCTGAAGTGGTTCAGGAGGGAAGAGGATTCCCTCTCTCATCTGGGTGTGAAAAGTAGTGTTACCCATTCCCTGCAGAACTACAGCTGGCTCCCAGGCAGGAGCCTTTCCTGTGCCCAGGCTCTCTGAGGGACTGAGCAGGATTCGTGAAAAATCCTCATACTTTCCCCAGCATACATTTTTTTGACAGTGAGTTAAGAGGTGTCTGTTTTATAGGTGAAAGAGGAGAGGCAAAGGACAATAAACTATTGCTTCCAGCCATGTGTTTCAGAAGGCAGTAGACAAATCAAAAAGTTTTCAAATGCAGGACAAAAGCTCCTTCTAAAAGAAGTGTGCAGGGTCATGACTCTTTGGTGTTATTCTCATGAGAGGATTAAAAGAAAAAACTCTAAAACCGCAGTGACATATTTACTAGCTTTGTGTATGAAATAGTAGAAGCACCTAATTTCTGCACCTTTATCCAAGGATTTCCATAGCCTATTTTTGCTGGGTATCGAGGGCAGACTCAGGGGTAACCACATTTCCTCATTCCACCAGGAAGCTCATTCAGACTGAAACTTGGACTATTGGTTTTTAATTTCAATGCAGTTTCTCATTTTGATAGCTCTTCCACCTGACATGGAATTGCCACGCTGCAAATTGAATACAATAAAATTGCTAATCAGCCCATTAGAATATGGTGATGCTATAACATCTATTAGTTGTTGAATAATGTCTTCCTCTAATGTATTTTGAATTAAGTCTGCATAATAACACAATTAATTTAGATAAGTGTGCCTACCCTTAAACACAGCGTGCATGTGCACACACAGCCTCCTTTTGGAAATCTGTACAACTTTTTAACACAGTGACAACCCCATACAAATACCAGGGAAAGAAAGTGTCTTCAAGGAGTGAAACGAGCAATTAAACACAGAGAAATTATCCCTGAAGTAAGACAGGCTACAGCAGTTTGCTCTGATCAGGTGTCTTTCATGGGAACACAAAAACTATTTACAGGCTTCAAACTCACATCATAGTGAATTTCTCTGACTTCAATTGCTTCTTATCCCAGAAATAACCTCCCACATTTAACTTCCTCCACAGTTAAACCAAATCTATTCTCCTGCATTGTCATCTTCTTATCCTATTTTCTCCTGCTTTTCCAAGCTCTTGCCTGACAGTTTCTTAGGTTCTTAATTCTGATGTGCACAGACTACAGATTTGTCAGCACCCAAAGAAGACCCCAATAGCCAGTTTCTTTTAAGGACTCATTCAATTTCTTTACCCTAGTGCAAGTCTTCCCCTTGCCTCTACAATTGCAGAGACCCAAAATGTAAACTTTTTCCCTTGGCTTCCCCTCCCCTGGGGACAAATAATTTCCTACACTGGCAATTTCCCTTGTCAGCATCCTCTAGTGCTACATCCTGAGTGGTTGAAAGCTGCCAAGCCTTTGTCTGAAGCTTAAAACAGAAAGTAGCAGTGAATCCAAAATGTCTCTTATTTGTCTAATAAAAGCTCCTAGTCATTATAAAATAATAATTGTTGAAGTTGTTATGGGGATGTTTCTCTCTACCCATAAAACACATTTTTATATTCAGCAGATTCAATCTTTTTGTTAATCTAAAAGAAATATAGTGGGTCATATTGTAAAGTACTGTAATTTGAATGAGTTGGTTTTCTTATAGGAATCTTAGGATTTTAAATAAGTCAAAGTCCAGACTTATCCAATAATGTGCAGTGAGAATATAATATTATAGCAGTTCCTTATAAAGTGGTACAGCCCGCTCTGAGTGGAACTGTGGTCAGAATCTTACTGTCAGTTGATATTCTTATAAGGGAAGGGTAGTCCAGGAGGATTTGAAACTTAAGCATTTGAGAAAACTGTCTTTGGGCATCTCTACATCCTTCTGCATCTAATATTTCCAGGGATCAGGTCTCAGTGCACCTACATCTCCTACAAACCTGCATCTGTGTCACTTAGGGGATGGGTTTCAGAGCAAGCTACTTGCAAGAAACATTAGGACTCCACAATGCACAGATAAGAAAAGGAACAATACAGCTGAAATGGGCAAAGATGATTCAGTTCAATCTGAGGAGAGTTGCTTTGTATTCCCAGGCAGTTTAACACTCCTTTCATCTTTCAAGGAAATTATAACTATGATACTTTGGGACAAAGTTAGCAACTTCTCTTTTTATCTAAGTCCTATTATTGGTGCTTGTCACAGCCATTCAAGGACCTCCTGGGAACCAAAATGGACAATTGCATCCTCTTCTCTCTGCCAGCTAGAGGCTGGGTATCATTAACAATGCTTAAATTAATAGTGAATTTTGGAGGGAGTAAATGTTCCCCAGCAGGAAACCACAGATGAAGAGACAGGATATACATTCAGTTCAAAGCCCTGCCCATGAGTGCAGGACTGTGACATTTTCATGTTCAAAATAGACATTCATAAGTTCACTGCAGCAAGGTGCACATTATTGTTTTGGTCTATGGAATCAATAGCTGCAGGGGAGGGGTGGAAGGTGGCTTTTGAAAAAGGGAGTGTTTTTCACAATGGAAAGAAATCGATAACATGTAATAAGTGGCTGTAGGTGGTTCCCTGCCCTTGCTCCTTTTTGTGCAATATAGGTCTCAGGGCTCTGAAAGGCACTGGAACACAGGGTGAGGTCTTTATCAAACTTTGCAGTACTGTGGATAACAGCATCCAAATTTTGCCATATTATGTGAGCAGAGGAGATGCAGAAGCTAGGTGAGGTCAGAGCGGGGCTAGTGAGCAGGGGGAAGCCTGGCTTGTGGCCAGATGCAGCCCCACCACACCTTTGTGTGCAGGCAGACACACAAAGGCATTTCATACCTGTGGCTCAGAGCCTGCAGGTCTTGGAGGCTGCAGGGAAGCTGCTGGCAGCAGCAGCAAAGGGGCTACCCTGAGTGTCCTGGTATGGAGCAATGTTCTGATTCAAGCTGAATGCAGCCTGGAGCCCTGGAGTTCCCAGAGCTCAGAGCATCCTGCAGCAGTGCATCCTGCTCCTCACTGCTCCTCCACAGCATCCATTTAACATTTAACCTGGCAGGGAGAAGCCACAGCAGGGCACCCTCAAGGGTGACACTCCACTGAGGCTTGAAGGACTCAGAGCAGGGGATGGGAAGAATGGGAGGCAAACAGCCTGACACTCCTTCCTCAGGGAACTGGGGGGGTTGAATCATGCAGGGGCTGGGTGTCTTGTAGTCAGAGCTTTTCTGCAAGAAGCAGCACAGTTCAGACCAAGGCAGTGCTCACCCCAGGCTGAGCTCTGATCCAGAGAAAACAGGAAAATTTCTGAATTTATGCTGTTGTCAGTAAGCCAGATGGACACAGAGGTACTTATTGCGCTGCAAATGACTTTTGTCACTAACCTTTTGTCACTACTAAAGAAACAAAACTCTGGAACCACTGATGTTGGGGCAAGTACCAGGGTTATCCCTGCACCTCTCAGAGAGGTTGTGCATCCAGTCTGGTGTAGGAGGGTGGCCTGAGAAACAACCCACCACTCCCATGAGACTGAAGGAGGCAGCAGCAGCATTTCAGGTGTTCTCTCTCTTAGGGCTGCAATATTGTTCCATCTAAAGTGGCCACACTGGTTTAATGCACAGCTTTGTGGTTTGGAGACTACACAGCAACAGCCTGCCTGCCCTCCAGATCATCACCTGGGATGGAGAAAGAATGAGATAATCTATTTCACTCCCTGTCCACTGCAGCTTCCTTTCTTCTTTAGTCACAGAACCACAGAGTGGTTTTTTTGGGTTGGAAGGGAGTTTAAAGATCACCCAATTCCAACCCCCTGCCCAGGGCAGGGACACTTTCCCCTAGCCCCAGGCTGCTCAGAGCCCCATCCAACCTGAACCTTTCCAGGGATGGGGCATCCACAGCTTCTCTGGGCAGCCTGTGCCAGTGCTTCACAACCCTCACAGCCAAAAATTTCTTCCTAATGCCTCCTCCAAGCCTACCCTCCTTCCGTGTCACCAGTACTGGTGAAACCCTGGCAGATGTTATTGGGTTCTTGTTTGATTAATCCCAATGAACACTTTGAGCACATACCTGGATAAAACTGCTTGTCAGGCTTCAGAACCTGCAATGGCAATGATCCATCCAGCCTGTGACCACCTGAGCAGCAACAAAACCCTTCCTAGCCAGGCCCACTCATCTGCCCCCTCAGTGGCACCAGCAGGAAGCAACTTGTAGTAAAGCAGTGTTTTTCTAGCTCCTCTTTGTAAACCTTCACTAACATCTTGCCCCACTCAAGATTCACCTCTTTCCAGTGGTATTTACATACTTTAGAATAATGTTATAGGTTATTTTGTCACCCTTCTAGCCGTTGCTTTGTTGAAATTTACATTTTTCTCTTGTATTTTAAGTAAATTCCTCCACTTCCAGCTGGACTGAGCTCAATTTGAGTGACCTTCAGCAGATACCATTGCAATTATGGCCTCCTTCTCCTGACCCTCTTTGCACACATTTTATCACAGATCAACAGCTTTTACCCTTCTTTAGCAGCTGGACAAGCTGATGAGCTCAGAGTATAAAACCAGTGCACCCCAGTGCACCTCAGTGAAAGGGGGTCTTGGAAGGAATAAGGATGTAGTACAGGCCCCTCTCTGAGGAAAAAGCTAATTGAAAACCAGTGATTTTCATGCTGTCAAAGGAACTCAATCAGTAACAGGCAAGAAATAATCCTCTTATATAACAGGTCAAATAATAATATGTCATCAGGGTGCTTTTAACTTCATTAGAATTTGTCCCTTGATAAGTGACATTTTAATTATGTGATCAGGTAATAAAATAATACATGCCTGAAAACTTATGGCCAACTCACACATAATTAATGGTCCTAAATTAACCCTGGATGATAGGGTAGAACCTAATCTTAGATAGAAAACACTCTACTGGACATTTTTCACATGCCTGTTTTGGAGTTCTGAACTGATGGTTCAGTTTGGCAAAATAACTGACAGGGTGCCATTCATCTAACCCATAAGATAAACAATAAAGGGAACAAAAATGCTGGGGTGATTTTCTGAAGCATTGCCATGAAATAGAGATGCAGATTATGCAGGACTAGGCTTGAGGAGCCTGATGTAAAGACAGTGCTTGAGTACTTTAACTTGGGCATTAAATATTTTAATATGCCTGCCTGATGTGGAAGTGACTCTAGATGATCTGAATTTTATTAAGTGACCTAGAGAAATAAATAAAAGGATTTAATAAATGAAACAAATTTTGATCTGTTAAACTCTTAAGACTACTTGCTTTTAAAGCAAATTGTTGGAGCAAAATTCTGATAGGGAAGGGAAGGGAAGGGAAGGGAAGGGAAGGGAAGGGAAGGGAAGGGAAGGGAAGGGAAGGGAAGGGAAGGGAAGGGAAGGGAAGGGAAGGGAAGGGAAGGGAAGGAGCAAATAATAAACTCTAAAGGCACAGAGCTCCAGAATTCAACCACTCTGCCCTGAACAGCACAAGTCTCATCTAACTTACAAACATCTCCAAGACATTTATCACTGCAGTACCTGGACCATGCACATAGATTCTGGGATACAGGGGGATATGTCCAGAAGAGCTGATCAATTTCCTCTTCATCTGCTGTGCTGCCCTTTGGTTTCACCATTACATCTGAAATAATGGAAGTTACTCTGTGATCACAAGCATATAGTTCACAAATGTGGTGTCCTAATGTGACTTTAATGCCAGCATTCAGGTAAGAGTTACTGGGGTTTAGATTTACTTCTTTTTGCAGCTCCTCAGACATTTCCCAGGAGGAGAAGCTCTGGTTACATTGATCCTTTCACATCCTGCTGCTCCTAAACATCAAATTTGGGTATCAGCAACCCCAAGAGTAAAAATGAACTGTGAAGAAAAAAAATGTTCTGTTTCAAAGACGTCCATGTGGATCTGTCACTGTTTTTATCCTGCAGAATGGGAAACCATTGGGGAGACATAGACCAGACAAGGGTGGGGCTGGTTTAGCCTGGCCTGGGTTTTTTGGTTTTGTTTGTTTTTTGTTTGGTTGGTTTTTTTTTTTTTTGGTGGTTTTTTGTTTGTTTGTTTTTTCCCCTATTTTATGCCTAAAGGTTGTATAAAAATCCCCCTACCAGCCAGGAACCAGCAGATTCTGCCTCTTTCAGCTGTCCCAAACCCTGGTATATCCTCTAGCAGCCTGTCTCTGGGTGTAAGCAAATGCAAGGTCCAAATGTTGAAAGAGATGGAATTTATATCCCCAAAATGAACTGATAACTGCAGACACAAGGAGACAAGGGTGAGTTTGTGTATTAGAAAGATGGGTGCCCAAGTGCCACTCTGGGGGCGGTGTTTCTTCAAAAAGGAAGCAAGCAGTGAGAATCAGAGTGGCTCAGAAGTGCAAAGTATATAATAAAAATTGTCATTTATTAATAGTGCTTCTGGGAACTCCCTGGGAACCATATCTGCCAGCAGTGATATCTGCACATCAATCTAACTCCTTCTTTTTATTCTGTGGCAAAAAACCTGCATTACTGCTCTTGCTGCTGTGGTCCCCTCCCAGGCTGCTGTGATACATCCCTCCTTTTGGGATGAATCCCTTCCCTGGCCATCTGTCCTTCCACTCCAGCCCCTCCCTCACCCACTGCCTGAGCCAGGCTCCTTAGCACCCTTCCCAAGCCTGCTGGGACAAACTCTGTGTGGAGGGGGATTTTGGAGGTCACCGGCTCCTCTGGTGGCCCAGAGCACCTGAGTGAAGTGGCTGAGGTTGTGAGAGGCACTGATGGAGAGTGTCAGCATCATCCTGCTGCTGCCAGGCCAGCTTGGTGTCCAGCATCCCCGGTGCTTGAGGGGTTTTCCTAGACCGCTTCTCCCAGGTGCTCTGATTCTGACGCTGGCTCTGGAGGCATTTTCCCAAATAAAGTTTCACACTTGTCTCTCTGCAGGTATTGGCTGTCAACCTGGTGTGATCCCACAGCCCGTGGGTGGTGCGGGGGGAAAGGAGCTTCCATCAGAGCTGGACAATGTGGGAAAGGAGTGGAACATGTGGAAAGCAGGCTCAGGGCACCTCCAGTGCTGGCAGCTCCCAGCACAGGGGATGTAAGGGATGGAAAGGAGCAGGAATGATCCTGAGTCTGGGCCAGGCCACTGCAGAACAGTGAAACTGCAAATAGTGCCCAGGCTGGCACTTGGTTCAGATTAGGGTGGTGGTAGGGGATTGTAGTTGGATTGTAGCAGGATTGTCAGAACCCAGGACATTGCTCTGGCTGCCCTGGAGGACTCCAGACCCTGGCAGGGGGCTCAGAGACCTTGGCACGGAGTCAAAAACACCTGTGCCTTTGATTTTAGCCCATGGAAACAATTCCCAACTTTGTGTGAGGAGTTACAAGCCACAAGGGTTTGAGTAGAATGTTAGTGAAGTTAGCACAGGGTGGAAAAGTAGAATTTTGGGGTTTTAGAATGGGGGTTCAAGAAGCAAGATGGAGGAATATGGGTATGTTCTGTCTTTCTCCTTCTTGTCCTCCATCTTCTGTTGTGATGGTGGCACTTTTGGATTGGTTTAGAGTAGAGACAGACTGTCTAACATAGGTGATAGATATTGGAAAATTATTGTAAATAACATACATGTAGTTTTTAGTATAAAAAGATAACACCACCCTGAGGGTGGCCAGTGTGCCACAAACCAACCTGCCAGACAGATCTCAGCAGGTCAGAGAAAGAATGCTATAGATAAGAGCAAATAAACAACCTTGAGAACCAGAGCCAAGGAATCCCAACTTCTTCTTCGAGCACAGGGCTGGGCAAAAAGACTTTTTAATACCTGGGGAGCCATTCCAACAACTCAGAACCCGAGACAGGATCCTGTGGGTGAGGGGCACAACACAAATGAAAGGGTTTGGTCTGGTTTCCTTCCAGAGTAGAGATCTCTGTACAATGTGCCTCCTCTCGGGCTGTGTTTGGCTGGGTGTCCTGCAGGGAGCCAGGGCTGTGTCACACAGGAGATGGCCAGGCAGGCAGCACAGTCACCAATTAATGGCAGGCACCAATATTTAGAGTAATCATTACATGGATCAGAATAAAACAAAACTCTTATTAAAATTAACAACATAGTCCCTAAAACCGATGCTGTTTCAAGCTACTCATTATAGCTGATGATTAAATCCAGCCAACAGCACTTGGTCAGGGCTGGTGTGGGGTTTGTGTCCTCTGGAGACACAGCTTACCTGATCCCAAATGCTCTGTGAACGCATTGGCATGACCAGCTGGAATTAAGGCTGGTTCACTTTGCTTCCATCACAGTTCCAAGCCCACAGGTTCACATCACACCTCTCCCAGCCATGAAGTCTGGGCAGCCTGTGCTGCAGCCCCTCACACTGATCCAGAGCACCAGCAGCTGGCAGCTCTGTGTGCTCTGTGAGTGCAGCACCCTGGGTGGCACCTGATGACTCCAGCCTTGGTTCCAGCAGGTGGGAAATGGCCCTGAGCTGGTCACAGCTGTGATCAGATGGATGCTTGAGTGCAACTGCAAGATTCAAAGTAAGGACAGAAGGAGAATTTATAGCAAGAATCCCCCAGAGCACTAAATTGCTAAGGTGGACACCTATTCCTAGTAGCTTTTGAACAATTTAGTAGGGTATAAAAGGCTTTAAGACTAATCAGCCTCCGAAATGTGTATGCAAAGGGGCAGTCCCACTGAAGGGAGAGGCTGCAGTATGAATTCACATCTCCTCTGTTGCAGACATCTTTTATGAAAAATCCTTTCCTTAGGACTTTTCTTCCTGAGAAGCTGAGAGGCCTCAGGGACAAAATGTAAACAGTGGTTATCTGCTGCTGTGGAATGCAACAGGTGCATCTGGGATTGGTCTCATGTGGTTGTTTCTAATTAATGGCAATCACAGCCCAGCTGGCTCGGACAGAGAGTCTGGGCCACAAGCTTTTGTTATCATTCTTTCTTTTTCTATTCTTAGCTAGCCTTCTGATGAAATCCTTTATTCTATTATTTTAGTATAGTTTTAATATATTATATATCATAAAATAATAAATCAAGCCTTCTGAAACATGGAGTCAGCTCCTCGTCTCTTCCCTCAACCTGAGACCCCTGTGAACACTGTCACACTCCTCCAAGCAGAGTGAATCCACAAAGGACAGCATCCTCAAAACAAAACTGCCCTGAGTGGTCAAATCAGCACAGCTTATGAAATATTTGACCCCTAAAAGAATGGGGTTTTGCACCTCAATTGCTGTGATAGGAATCTGCAGTGCATTTCTCTCTCCTGGTCCACTGCAAATCACATTTCCTTGAAATGCTTTTATACTTTACCTTGCATTTCCAATGGTCTAGAAGTACATGCACCACCATTTACCACATCTCTTAAGGGAAAAAAAACTGCTCCAATGTGATTTCCAAGAGACCAAGTCAGGACAACAGCAGATGTGAAACTGGCAAAGAAAACTGCCATTGGATTTTTCAACCTTTGTATCTGCCTGCCTGTATCCTTCATTTGACCTCCCACTCTCCCTTCTGTACCCCCTTGAGCTCTCCATTTTTTAATCCTAACAAGGTCACACTTTTGCTTGGTGGCTTCAGATCCAGCACTCTCCCTGCCAACCTCCAGCCAGCTAATTGTTCCACTCCTTAATGTTCCCAAGGTCTCGGGATGTGTCACCTCCCCCCTGACCTCCGGGGCACTTTCAATCTCTTACAAGCTGAAGCTTGCAGCCATCTCTGTCTAAAACCTCCCCCTCAGCTGTGCTGCAGCAGCATCAGAAGGAGCCAGGGAGGATCAAGGCCCCGTTGTGCTCAGATCTGCATAAACACCCACTGAGAGACAGCTCCTGCCCTCCTGAGGTTATGGGCTGAAAGGGAAGGCAGGCAGAGGGAAAGGGAGTGGGGCACATGGAAGTGGAGCATTCATGGTGATGCAAGTCACATTGCTTGCTAGGCTCTCTCTTTGTTGTGCTTTCATTTTTATATCCGCTCCAAATGAAAATAAAATAAGCTGTTGGCCTGTTTTTGGGAAATGACTGTTTGCAAAAGCGATCATCCGCTCTCGTCCACCCTGGTGCTGTGCCAGTGCTGCTCCCTGAGGAGCTCCTGGGGCTCTGCAGGAATAACACAGCTCAGAAGCACCAGGAGATCAGTGAAACCCCTCCTGCCCCGTCAGAGCTGGTTGCAGGACATCAGTGAAACCCCTTGGCTGTCGGGATCATTAGCTTGCCAGAGTGACCCCGAGAAAAGTTTGAAAGTCTGTTTTCCCAGCCCGGCGCTTAAAGAAGGAGTCAGAGTTCTTAATTTCTCAGTCTCGAGGTTGTTCATTGTTTCTTATCTATAAAATTCTTTCTCCTGCCCTGCCGAGGTCCATCCAGCAGGACAGTTCCAGGCACTCTGCCTGCCCCCAGGGTGGTGTTATGTCTTTATACTAAAAACTACCTGTACAATGTTTACAATTACTTTCCAATACCTATCACCTATGTTAGACAGTGAGCTTCTACTCTAAACCAATCCAAAAGTGCCAACATCACCCAGAAGATGGAGGCCAGGAAGAAGAAAGAAGAACCACGAGGCACACCCCGATTACTCCATCTTGTCTCCATAAACCCCCTGTACCAAAACCCTAAAATCTATATTTCCACCCTGTGATAACTTCACTAATATTCTACTCAAACTGTTGTGGCTTGCTGATCTTCATACAAGGTTGGTAATTTGCTCCACAGGTCACAATCAAACCCACAGGCATTCTGGGCTCTGTGCCAGGGTCTCTGAAACCCCTGGCAGGGGCCTTGGCTGCTCAGGAGAGCCAGAGGGGTGTCCTGGGTCCCGACACTTGGCTGCCCTCCTGCCCCATCAGAGCTGGCTGCACCCATGGCAAGCTGAGGGCAGTGGAGCACAGAGTGCCCTGCCCAGGGCTGCAGAGGAGTTATCCTCCTTACAACCAAAAAAGGAGGGAGCATCCCTGACAGATCACAGCACACACACCTGCCAGGGGAGAAAGAAAAGCTCTGAGAGCTGGAAAAATTGCCCTGAAGTAGGGTATGGATGACAACACTTCAGTCTAACTGTAAGGAGAATAATTTATTCTCCATTTTCTCAGGCAGTGGAAGTGTACCAGCATTACAGAACTGCAAGGACCAAGGACAGCCTGTCCTGATGCAAAAAAGTCCTACCTTTAAAGTGAGGCTTCAGAATGGTGTGAGAGAGTTTGATTTGCATCCAGAGTGGAAACATGCTTGCCAGCCATCAGGCTGATGTGATTTGAAGCAGCTGAGATATTAAATGCACTAAACCAGAATGTATAATAGCCATGCTGGCAGACCTTTAATTATTGTCATGCTTGTGGGCACTGATATCATTCAAATTAAAAGCTTTCCCCACTACTTGCATTTTTTTAATATGTTGATGTACTCTGCACTGATGGATTGTCCTCTCTTGTCCTTCTCTCACAAAATGCTTGGAAGAATTTGCTTCAGTGCAGAAATAAAAATTGTTGGCACTCACTTGCCATATTTTTGGAGCTGTTTTTGTTTTGTTTTGAAGCATAGACCCACTAGCTATGAAAACATTTTGGTGCGTTTGGAGGGGTAGTGTTGATTTCTCCACCAATTCTTGTCTCAGAAAGAGAAGGAATGATCAATATTAACAGCAAGACTGAAGCACTGGTACAACCTTCCCTAAAGCAGTGCCTTTGACAGTGCTGGCTGACAACACAGCAAAGTTTCCTTGCTGCACAGATGTTCTAATTTTCCTCTCTCAGCTGGTCCAGAGACAGATATTTTTGGCCGACCCCGTGCTCAGATACAGCAGCAAAAAGCTTGAGCAGTTCTGAAGTTGGATCAAATTCTCTGTTCAGAATATTGTCACTGATTCCAGAACTTGTCTAGTGCTGTGATAAGGCTGCTCCCTCACCCAGTGTAATTCTGGAACAAGTGGAACTGTTTCAAGCAGAATGAACACAAAATACTTATCAGGAAAGTTGTTCACAGCCTTTCCTGAGATGGAACACCCATAAAAGATAGGCAGATGAATATTCTTGTTCATTCCCCCTGATGATAGGCATAGCAAATCACATCTCCATCACATGGAGGGTCATTTGCAGGAGATGCAGGAGATGTTTTGTACCCTGCATCCAAATTACACTGGTTTGCCACAGCTGACCCAAAACGCCTTTGAACTCCTGCAGCATTCTGCAGCCCCATTTGCTGTGCATGTTATGCAGCTTGTTTTACCTTTGGGGCAGTGGTGGGGCACAGTTAGAAAGGGGCAGGCTCACACCAGGACAGAGCTTGCCCTTCCCTCACCTCTCCCAGGCTGTGAGCCTCAGCCTCTGCAGACCCCAGAGCAGCACCACTGCTGCAAGGGGAGGTTGTGCCTTGTAGCCCATTTTATCCACTGGAGACTTGGTTTAATTACCAGGACCAGGAGCCAGAAATCCCCTGTGTTTATAAAACTGACTGCAGCACTAAATCTTTCACCAGCCTTGAGCAATTCACTTCACCTTTCTGCCTTAGTTTCCCTGTGTGTAAAAGGGAGATAATGTTTGCTTTCCTTCCAGGGGTATTGCAAGGATTAATTAGTTAACTGAGTTTGTTAAAAAGGTTTGTTAGAAAGGTGAAAAGCATTTTACACATGGTAAGTATTGTTTCTTTGGGACAAAAAAACCCACAAAAAACAACAAACCAAACCCTTCTACTTTGCACTAGTGATTTTAGAAGCTCAAAACCAAAGGAAACCAAAGCTGAGGATTTTGCCTAACTCAAAACCTGCTGGATGTGTGAGTGCTGAGGAAGGGAGATCACCATAAGAGGGAAAGGTTTGCAAACACAAAACCTTTCAGCCCTTTGGCAGCCAGATGAGGTGAAATGAGCAGCACATGGTGGTCAGATAGGATCTCTGCCTTGGTTACTGGCTCAAGCCCAGCTGTCCTGACTGGTGGCCACTGACTCCAGTCAATCTGGCAACACATATAACTTGGACCTTACTGGTCCAGTGGAAAATACAGTGTACCAGTTGGACTTACAGAAGAATGAACAAGTTCTGTGCTGCCTCAGGTGGTTTTGAGAGGGAGACCAACAAAAGGTAGGGAAATTTGCTCTTCCCCTGCTCAGGCTAGATCCAGTCTTTTGCACTAAAGGCAGTTTCACACAGCTGTTACCTGTTACCCCTGCTTTTCACCAGCATTGCTTTAAATTAAAATAATTCAAAAGTAAATGTCCAGTGCACAAAAGGAGCTCCTGTCACAGAGAAGATGAGAATCTGCTCAGGAGATCAGGATGAGCAGCAGCACTAACTCCTGTCAGGGAAAAAGAAAAAAAAAAATAGGAGAGGAGGAAGTAAATGAGAAACAGCTGCTCTCCTAAAGTGTCATTTAAGGAGCTAAACTCAGCAGGACAAAGCCAATTACACCAGTTACCCTTGGAAGTGCTGTTCTGGATCTTCTCAAGATGCTGTGGCTGATTTGGCATAAAGGCAGCACTAACAGAGCATCTACAGCAACAAGCAGCCAGGCCCTTCTGTGTGCAGTAAAGTCTGGGAGGCATCACCCACCTCCCCACTGCAGAGAGGTTTTTCCAGCTGTGCTGAAGGAGCAGCTCTTATGTGCACTTTCAACCCACAGCAGGAAAGGTCAGGCACAACTAGACTGAGTTTCATTGCCCAAAGTAAAACAGGGGATGTTTACAAAAACTGTTTTCCTGCCAAAGCTGTCAAGAAGGGGTTTAAAGTCTTCCAGCAAGGTGCTAAAGAGTACTTGCTCACTGCCACTACTGGATGTAAAAGATGGTGTCTGCTTAGAGCTGAGTGAAGTGAGAGGAAGCAGAGGTGAGGCTGAGTCATCAACAGCTGGAAAAAGAGGAGATGCTTTTACTGCTCTCTGAGGGGCTGAGCCCCTTGCACAGCTCCCACTCAGTTTGCTCACATCTGCCCCTCTCCTCTCCTCTCCTCTCCTCTCCTCTCCTCTCCTCTCCTCTCCTCTCCTCTCCTCTCCTCTCCTCTCCTCTCCTCTCCTCTCCTCTCCTCTCCTCTCCTCTCCTCTCCTCTCCGAGATGTACCTGCACCAGGACTGGCACACACATTTTGGCTCTAAATGCCAGGATCTTCTTAGTGGCTCTTATATCAGTGTAAGTCAGGAGTGATCCTAAAGGAGATTCACAAGGGCAAAACCAGTGAAAAAGGAGTGGAATCACAAGGAGGTCCAGTTTATAGAGGTTGAAAGCTGATTTTCTTTTGAAATTATTCCAATCAAAAGTGAGAAGCCTTCAGATTTCAGGACTTCTAAGAAAGATTTTTTTTTTTTTTAGATATAAAGAACTGATCATTCCTGGCTGTCACAGAGAGTGATGATGAAAGCAATGGCTGTATTGGCTGGCTCCAGCTGAGGATCTGGCCAAGTGGAATTAACATTGTTCTGGAGAGCCCTGCACTGAGTTTACAGGCCCAGAAAAGTCCACACGACAGGTCTTGGTGTGACCTTCCAGGGCAAATGTGGGCCTGAGCTATGGTCCATGTTCACAGCCTGGAAGGGCGGCTGGAACTGGCTGTGAAGCCTCTGCGAGATGTTCTCTCCATTCCAGAGCAGCCTAACAAACAGAAGTCTTTGTGGTCTCCTGTCTCCCTGATATTAGTAAACAGTTCTTATTATTGCTTGGCATGACAGGAGAGGTAGAAGTTATGAAAAAAAAAAGAATGTATATAGTATTAAGACACTGCTGGAGCCTGAAGTCAATATTCCTGTTTACAGAGTTGCTGCTTCTGTTTGAAGGACCCTGCACTTCTCCTTCTTTATCACATTTGCAACTAGTTTTCCATACACATCTGCTCCTGACCTTAAAATCATTTCCTTTTCACCCCCAAAGGAAAATGATTTTGAAAAGAAATTGCTTCCAGAATCACAGTTCTTTCCTCATCCTTCAGCGTCTTTCCCAGCAGCCTCACACATCCCAGCTTACTCCTGAAAGAATCCGTGCCTTGCAGAACATCACATTTTGTGGCCAGGATTTTGGGGACAGCAAATGTGACCAAAACCTTAAGCACCAAGCCCTTTTTTAGGCACTTAAGTGCTCTTTTCTCAGCACTCTCAGCATAGTAAGTTGCAGCTCCAGCTGACTTCTTTTTATCCTGCTTCTCTTTTCACACCAAATCCCAATGTAACCACAGTGTTTTGATACAATGACAAGTTTATACCATGACTATGCACTGCCTGGACTGGTAGACTCACATCTGTACTTCTGGTGGTGCTTCTTTGGAAAGGCTGAAGGGCAGAAAAGTGAATATCCCCATATCTCATGGCCATTTAACACAAACAGAAAGCCAGAGCTTATTCCAAGTATTTCCCTATTTGGGGGCAATATTGAATAATTTGCTTTGCTCCCTCCAGAGACATTTTCTCCAGTCTGTGTGCTAATTACATTCCACTGAAATTCTCAAAAATGGGCTGTAAAGGGACTGATGTTGTACACAGGGCTGGTGCAGAGAATCATTTTGCCAAGGAGCAGCCGGGTCCTGGTTAGTCCCAGTGTGGGCAGCTGAGCTTTCTGCTGGGTTTACTGGATTTTTTTTCACCCTGATATTTGTTCAGCACCCGTCCTGGTGTCTGGGTGTCCCCAGAGGCTGCAGGAAAACCCCTCCAGCCCTGCCACTGAGGACACCAGAGCTGCTGGAGGCAGCGAGGAGGATGCAGCCAAAAGGGAGCCCCTCGGTAGAGACACGAAAAGAGAGGACTCAGAAAAAAATAGGTGGGAAGATGGAAATTAGGGATTTCAGTGATCTAAAGGAAAGAGAAACTACAAAACACTGACAGTAGAAATTCATCCCTGATGTAACTTTCATTCCAGTCAGTCACCCAAGAGCTGAATTTGGCCCTCCTGGCAGAAATTGTTTGGTTTAGCTAGTAACATTAATTGGAAAAAGTGAGCAGTATTGCTTTAATTGCACAAAAGAGAGGGAGGACAGATCCCATTTCAAATTCCAGAGTAAGTTTTTTTTTTTTTTAAAGGAAGGGGGGGGGGGGATAAATATTAATACCAAGGCTGTGTTGATGAGCTTTAGGGGGTTGCTAAGCAACACAGCCCTTTGTCTATAGCCCAGACGATGCTCGGGAGGGGACTGTGTAGGAATAAAATTCATATGGCTTCTATAGAACCATCTTTTTGTAGCTTTAAAAAAATAAACAGACACCAAAATCTGTCTCCTTGACTTTTTTTTCCCCCAACTTTCACATGAAAGAGTTTCTGCTGAAAATCTGAGGATTTGAGAGCACATGTTTGGAGGGTGTTGTGAGCCTGACAGCGAAGTTGGGGCAATGAGCACACGTTTTTAACCCAACAGGAATATCCCCTCAATGTGTCCCTAAATAGCATGGGGGTTTTAAAACTCTCAAATTCTGTGTACTAATTTGCTGTTTATGGCACATAACCGTAACATTTTAGTCCATTGCATTTTCTTTTTTTTCAGTTCACCTTAAGGAATTTCATAAATGTATCCCAGTCCAGCACAGAAATAAAACAGCTAATAGCAGACCATTACATAACTGATAAAAGAAAACCACACATTTCCAGATATTAAAATCATGTATACGTTAGTCTAAGCCTTGTGGTAAAATTCAGCTCCACAATTCCTCAAATTCAATATGTTCATTTTTATTTTAAATGTAGAGCTCAGGAATACAGGGGGAAGGAACAGCTTTTGATTTGAGACTTGCAGAGGAAAAATTATATTTTATTAAGGTATTCAAAATGCTGACTGCAGAGAAATTTTAAATAATTTATTTTTTGAAAGTGAAAGTACTCATGTTCTGATATGAAAGAAAATCTAAAGCTCTGTTTTTATACAAGGGAGCAGAGATGAAAAGTGGTGAACTCCAAGAATTGCTAACAGTCAGGGCCTTTCTTCTGTGATTTGTCCTGGAATTGCCTCCTCAAAACACATACATCACACATTTTTAACTACTGAAGCCATATTATTGCAGGAAAACTGCAGAGAAGGTGGACTGGAAGAGCCTGCAGAAATGCTGTGGATTTCACAGTTATTCCATAGAGCAAATGCCAGCACAGGAACTGCATGGACAGAGGGTCTGGAGCAGGAAGATGCTCCTACCCAGAGCAACAGCCCTGGCAAAACAACACAGCTCTACTTTCACCTG
This sequence comes from Calcarius lapponicus, assembly GCA_039654755.1. Classification (NCBI taxonomy): domain Eukaryota; kingdom Metazoa; phylum Chordata; class Aves; order Passeriformes; family Fringillidae; genus Calcarius; species Calcarius lapponicus. The sequence continues at coordinate 119,553,186 of CM077462.1, read as the reverse complement.
CACCTCAAGAAGAAATGGTGGCCTTGAAAAAAGGGAGAATGCCCCTGGACTTCCATGGCCAGTCCAGGGAGCCAGGGAAGGAACCTCCCAAATGCCCACTGGAATCCAGCTGCTTCCTCCTTTGCATCCTGGATCCCCCAGATCACGGGCATCTGTGCTGCCTTGCAAGAAACAGGGACAAAAAACCTGTGTCTGTTGGCCACTGAGTGTTCCAGCTCCTTCCCTACTTACAGGTCAAGCCCTGGCCTGTCTCACAGCTCCACACTTGCCCCCAAGGATTCTCCTGTGGCAAATGCAGAGCCAGCAGTTCCTGTGGCTTTATTAGGGCAGCGCACACAGAATGCTCTTCCTTTCCAAACCAACAGAGGTTTGTAAGACCCTGGTGCATTTACATGTGAGAGATGATGTGGAAACCCAGGGCAGTGGGAATATTTCTCTGTCTGCTCTGGGGTGCCCTGACCCCCAGGGGAGCACTGACTTTGACCCTCATTCATGGAGAAAGTTTCCCAGACTTCAAGATAGACTGGAATCCACAAAAGTGTGAAATAGATTATAGAGAGCAGTGTAGGTGTATCACTGGGTGGGAAATGTAGGTTTTGGGGATTTTTAGTATGTTGTGAATGGAAGCAAGATGGAGGGCACAGGGGGTTGTCCTGGGTTTCTTCTTCATGCTTCTTCTTCCTTCTTCATGGGTTTGGGTGGCACTCTGTAATTGGGCAGAAAAGTCCCCATTGCAGCTCTTTGGGATCAGTTATTGGGTTAAAAGGGAAAATAATCCAGGTGTCAGCTCTTAATTGGATAGTTTAGTCTTAAAAGACCTTGTAACAAGAGATTGTTGGCCATTTTGTGCCTTCTAATGAGAAGCTGCTGAACTCACAGTAGTGAGACTGTTTTACTGATAAGGAACAATAAACACCTGAGTCTAAACATGAACTACTGTGTCAGGTGCCTTCAATCCAGACCCAGAGAAACCCACAACTGGGACCCCCACAAGATGATAGCAACAGAGGGAGAGGTACAAACCTCAAAAGAAAAGGGTAAAGAGAAGTTGTTATTTCTTAGACAATCACTAAAAAGCATAGTGAAATACAGAAGAGGAATCCATTTCTCTCTTGATGTGGGTTTTGCTGTTTAATCTTTGTGAGATCCAAAGGCAAACATAAAGTTCTTCAGGTGATCATTGTTCATGGTGCCAGCACAACAGCAAGTTTCACAAAACACAAGGTGAAGCTAATGTTGAGCATGTGGAAACTGCTGAGGATATTGGTGCTGGCTTTGTTTTTAAAGTGAAATATTTCCCTTTACAACAACATAATTTCCTCTGTGTCTGGGCTGACTGAGAAAGTGTGATATCAAAAAATGTAAAAAGCTACTACTGGACTCTCAACAGGGTGATGAATACCATATCCTTGTGCTTGCAGACAATTTGGACCACAGACCAGTACTAAATTTCCAGTTTTCTCAGCCTCTGCTTTGTATGAACACTCTGTGTAAGAACATGGTAACAGAGATGTGTCATGCATGGCCTCTCCAACAATAGTATGTCTACCTCAGTTCAGGAGATCTGGGATTTCTATCAAAGCTGCTGCTATCTGAGAAAAATTATCTGAAGATGTATGTCCACTGTCTCTTTCATGAGAATTCAACTTCCTTCCCACATATGTAACTTCTCTGGCTTTACTCTTCTTCCTCAGCCCCCAGCTTCACTTTTCTCCTTCGCCAGCTTCTCAAGAATCAGAGAAGTCATCCGAGGCTTTTGAAACCCACAGGAGTGCTTAGGGCTGCTAGAGGAGGGAGACTGAACCGTGGTGCTGGTAATAATGTGCAGGCAGCTCCTGAGAAACAGCATTGCCACACTCCCTGCTGGCCTGCAGCCCCTCTGCAGGAGCAGCCCTGGACAGGGAACACTTTGGTTTAGGATCTGCCTGCAACACACAGCACCCAACAGTGAGCCAGACCCAGGTTGTCAGAGCCTGGCTTGGAACCTCAGCCAAAAAAGACAGAGAGCCATGCTGTTCTCCTAGATCAGCCCACAAGCTGAGGAAAATAATATTTAAAAAAAATTAGAAAATTGATCTGAGGCTTGTCTGCTCAGACAGGAGAGCAACTGGCCCAGAGAGAACAACACCAGGCAAGCATTCCCAGTGTGCTGGAAACAAGAAAGAACAAATATTTCAGCTCCTTTTCAAAAGGAGGCAGACATGGTGTCTGCCTTTTGCTCTTACTTAGCAGGTCTTTGTATCACTCAGTCTTCTACCCCAGCATGGGGCTTTGGGGGGGGGTTCTGAGCACTTTTCCCAGCACCCATCTGTGCATTTCCAGCCTCCCCCGAGCTCTTGGACAGGCATTCAGACCAAACCAGCCAGTCTGGGCTCTGGGAGAGGGTCAGCTCTGCTGCTCTGCTCTTTGGAGCTGTTGGGCTCAGGGGTGATGCCTGCACACACCATGCCCAAGGCAAAATAGTCCCTGAGCAAACTCACAGAACTTACTGGGACTCATCCATGCAAGGCTGGGTGCAGCTCCATCTAGAACCCGTCTCCCTATAAAGTGTGAGGGAAAAAAAATGATTTTTGCAATGTGCATGGCTAGAACAAATCAGAGTTCTTCCATAGCAACATTATGGAATTTCGTACCATGATAAGCTATATGTGGAATCTGTGCATGCCAAAATTAGAATACTCACACATAAAATTTTGAATTCAACTTAGCTCAGGCAAGAGGGACTGCATTTTACAGTGGAGCTCAGGGTGTGTTGTGTCTAACACCTGCAATGTACAGCTAAAAATTGTGTTAAATAAATGACAGGTGAAGAGCCAAAATACCCCAGTGTTACCCTAAACCAAGAGATATTGTGTTATTTTACCTACATGAGTTTTTCTACAAACAACTCAGTCTTGATTATATATTCAGATTATATATATTCCTGCAGCAAAGACACTTGTTCAGAGGGGCTCATCCCTCCTCATCTTCCTTTTATGTCAGAGGGATTTTCTGCTCTCACTTTGAAACTTCTGTGCTTGTCCAGCAGCAAAGCAGATGTTGTGAGTGGGACTCTTGCTCAGCAACCCCAGTCCAGAACATAACACTCAGCTACCTGCTAAATTACTTCCTTTTAGTTAAGGTGAAGCACTGTCCATATTCTAAAATCCACCCAGGTGTAAAACAACCTGCAAATGGGCTGCTGGGGGTGGAAAAATGAAAGCGAAAAGATCTTGGAGTGAAGGGATGAGACATTTTGTCTGTATCCTCTGGCATCACTTTATGGATGAGGAATTCTTTTTCAGCAGGTTTTATCAGTGCTAAGAGGGAGAACAAAAGGTTTCTGGATGAAAATGTGGCAGATTTTCATAATTAGGTGAAATTTACTAGCTTCCATTCTTGTTTTCACTACATAGAGCAGGTGTAGAATAGAGTTGATTCACACTCCCCACAGTGAGAACTGTCACAGGGCGTTGCTGGGGACTGACCAGGAGCTGGGAAGAGTTGATGGCCCAAAGCAAACTGGGAGACCACTAAGCCAAGCTTGCATTAATTCCCTGGGAAATGCCCTATGCCTCAGCTGTTATTTGCTGCTGTCACCTCTGCCCCCTTCCTTCTACAGAGGAAAACACAAATCTTGTGCAGGGATTGTGGTGGTGTTCACAGGGGTCCCAGGAAGAGGGAAGAGATGAGGATCTGACTCCATGTTTCAGAAGGCTGGTTTATTATTTTATGATATATGTTATATTAAAAGTAAATGATATATTAAAACTATACTAAAAGATTAGAAGAAAGGATTTAATCAGAAGGCTTGAAAGGAATAGGAAAGGAATGGAATGATAATTAAATCTTGTGACTGACCAGACAGTCTGAGACAGCTGGGCTGTGATTGGCCATTAATTAGAAACAACCAGATGAGACCAATCCCAGATGCACCTGTTGCATTCCACAGCAGCAGATAATCATTGTTTACATTTTGTTCCTGAGCCCTCTCAGCTTCTCAGGAGAAAAAATCCTAAGGAAGGGATTTTTCATAAAACGTGTCTGTGACAAGGGATGATGCCTGATGCTGCTCCTGGCAGACATGGATGTTTCTCAGTCTGGGGAATTCCTGGACAGGCCCGGAGCTCAAAACACCCTCCTCCATCTGGAGAATGAGGTTTCCAGGTCATTTTCATGCAGTTTTCTGGTTTTTAGAGCGCACAATTTGTGCTAATTCACAACCTGCATAAGTTGAATTAGTGGGGCTGTGCAGAATACAAGCCACTGCCTTTTCTACACCCCCTGGTGTGGCAGTACCAGTTGTGGGTTCCTCTGGGTCTGGATTGAAGGCACCTGACACAGTAGTTCATGTTCAGACTCAGGTGTTTATTATTCCTTATCAGTAAAACAGTCTCACCACTGTGAGTTCAGCAGCTTTTCATTAGAAGGCACAAAATGGCCAACAATCTCTTGTTCCAAGGTCTTTCAAGACTAAACTATCCAATTAAGAACTGACACCTGGATTATTTTCCCTTTTGACCCAGTAACTGATCCCAAAGAGGCTGCAATGGGGACTTTTCTGCCCAATGACAAAATGCCACCCAAACCCATGGAGAAGAAGGAAGAAGAAAGTAAAGAAGAACAACCTGCCTCCACCCTAAAACCTCCATCTTGCTTCCATCCACAACACACTAAAAATCCCAAAACCTACATTTCCCACCTAAGTGATACACCTACACTACTCTCTATAATCTATTTCACACTTTTGTGGATTCCAGTCTATCTTGAAGTCTGGGAAACTTTCTCCATGAGTGAGGGTCAAAGTCAGTGCTGCCCTGGGGGTCAGGGCACCCCAGAGCAGACAGAGAAATATTCCCAGTGCCCTGGGTTTCCATGCCCTAGTAACTGACAAAGTGGACAAAATAAACCACAGTCATTTAAAAACTAAACATCTTTACATGAAATAAAAACTTAAAATAAATCTTACTTAAATGAAATGTGAAATTAAAACAGTTCATAGCAAGGTCTAAAATGACATAATTTCTTAAAATAACATACTGTTACTGCTGAGGTTCTAGTCAGGTGTACTGGGCGGGTTTTAGTCAGGTGAATTGGGTGGGTTCCCTAGGACAAAAATTTGCTGAAGTACAAAATTTGGAAGCAGATTTGGAAGCAGTAACCTCCTTGAACATACAAAATATTTACTAATTTAATTTTATTCCATTAGTTCTATTTAACAAGTTCATTTCTCGTTGTGAATCCACAGAGAATTTTTTAAAAAAAGACTTTTTTTTTCCCCCTTCTCCAATCTATGAATAAAAATGAGTACAATAAGCTCTGCAATTTCTTTGCTCTGACTTATTTCAGTGACTGATAACTTAATTATTCATAGTAACAAACCAGTTAGTTGCTTTTAAGCTAAAAACGAATGTAGGTTTTTATTTTCTTATATCACTTAATATATTTTATTTAGGTAACAAAGGGAATATTAAGCTATTTGGGGATTTTTTATTGAATTCTAGTTTTCATTCAATTATAGATTCATAAAAACAAGGGAGAAAATCTAGGAAAAAATGAACCATGCTTCATTTTCTAATTAAAAATATGACAAAATTAAGAATATGATAAAGTGATCATTAATTTATCAACATAATAAATATTCATAGAGAAATACTTTTGGTTAACAAGAAAAAAGACCTCCCTCTGTGCTATCTTTTGTTACTAATCATAGAATCTCAGAATGGTTTGGGCTGGAAGGGACAGAGCACCCAGTTCCAGCACCCCCAGCCTGGACAGGGACACCTTCCACCAGACCAGGTCACTGCTTTGATCCAGCCTGGCCTTGAGCACTTCCAGGGGTGGAGCATCCTCAGCTTCACCCTGTTCCAGTGCCTCTCCACTTTCACAGTGAAATAACTTCTCATTGTTCCCATTATCTGATCTAAATCTACCCTCTTTCAGTTTAAAGCCATTTCTCCTTGTCCTATCCCTACATTTTATCCTTGCAAAAAGCCACTCTCCAGCTTTCTTGTAGGCCCCCTTTAGGTGTTCTAATGGTTACCAACCCATGAAAGCTAACTTTTATTTAAAAAAAAAAATATCTAGCATAACTTACTACTGCAAGAAGAGATCAAATGTATTATTAAAACCAAGATTTCCTACTTGGTGATTTAAATCTTGATTTAAATTAGTTCTCTGTGGGTGTTGGAGTTGGCTTACAGCCTTCAAATAATTGTAGGGAAGAAAGGAAACTCTGCTGAGACAGATGCTATAAATATGTGCTGGTATTTGAGACTGCAGTGATGTCTTTACATTCAGAACCTCTGGGTTATCAGCAGCAGAAGACTGGGTGTACCTCTGAACTGCACTAAAATAAGTGACTGAGGCTAAGGAAAGCCACAGCCATTGGTACTTGGCTGCTTTAACACTGGCCTAAAATGGTGTGTATAGCTTTTGAGCACTGTTTAACAATCAATCTGTTGGTCAGTTACCTTCCAAATTCATCTTTTAGTATAGTACACATCCTGTGATCCCAAAATCTCTTGGGCAGCAGATGTAACCTCCAAATCATGGGACAGCACACATTGGAATTGCTGCAGGACAGCAAGAAAAAAACAATAGAAGGGAAGCAGAACAACACAACATAAAAGAAAAGTATGGCCATGGGCACAGGCAGCCAGGGAAATCTGCAAAATGACAGTGCATAAAGCATTTCTGTAAAGACTGAAAACTGTCACTGGTGAAGTAAGGTAGTGTAACCTGTGCCCTTCCATTTTCTCCTCTTCCTAGTGAGCTGACACCAAAGAACAGCATTTTGTTCTCTCCTGGCTTTGTTGGCAGCCTCCAAATCCAGCAGAGAGACAGCAACAGCCTACAGCTGGTGTAATGCTCAGAAATAACTCCTCTTTTACCCAGGTGTAATGCTCAGAAATAACTCCTCTTTTACCCAGGTGTAATGCTCAGAAATAACTCCTCTTTTACCCAGGTGCTTTGGGTGCTCAGCCTGGATGCTCTGTGTGGTTGGGGCTACATCTCACACCTGCATCTGCCTGCATTGTACAAGCACCTTGTCTTGTGGTGGTTCCCAAACAAATCTTCATCAGTGGTCTAAGCAAGCTCAGTATTGACTTTTCTATCCAGTACAGTCACACTCAAATCCAATTCAAGAAGCCAGCAATGACCTAGGTTGAAAAATGTATTGCTACAAATTTAAAACAAAAATTTTAAGGGTGCACCTATTTTGAATTGGCATGAGACCAGCTGTAATTTCTCAGTGGCATGGATTTAAAAGGGAAACAACACCAATACTACCCAGTATAGTGCCTAATCTCAGTCTGGTAATGATGAAAGTCTTCACCACTCTACAATTATTTTCCCTGCTTTCTACTTCCTCCTGTTAATGTAAGAGACCTGCTTTTACACTGAAGCTTTAAGAACTGTGGTAGAAAAGTGATAAGGTTTTTTTTTTAATTTTCCCTTCTTTTTCAGTGTATAAAGAACAGGAATAATAGATAAACAGCTTAATAAATTTTTTTAAAAGAACAATATTTCTTTTTGAAGATTTTGCAGACATTTTATCAGTCCTGCAAAACCATTCCTGAGGTAACTAAACATTATCCGTTTTACACATGGGCATGCTGTAACAGAGGAGGAGACTCAGTCCCACAGTTGCAGGTGATAGGTGACTTATAAAACCCTGCAGTTTTGACACACAGGCACCACTGTAACTCTTAGACAAGGCTACTGTCTCAGGAATGCAGAGCTACATTCACAGAGGGTTTTGAAATTACAGCACTCATCTGACATCACAACTGAAGTCAAAGGGATTTCTTTAAGGTCAGTAAAACCCCGGAGCAGCTCAAAGGCTGCAGGCCATATTTATTGCTCTGGAGCTCCTCAGAAAGGCAGATGGAATGTGCACAAGGAATGGATCTTCTCACAATTCAGGTTTGCAGGAGGACCTGGTGGAATGGCCAAACAAGCTCCGATCTGATGGGATCCATTTGGCTGGAAAAGATTTCTTTTTCCCAGAGGCTTCTCCCAACAGCAGCCTGCCGTGGCTGTGAGGGTCTGGGGGGGCTCCCTGGGGAGCTCATCCGTGCTGCTCCTTCACTGCTGCCAGGGATGCAGAATTCCCAAAGCTCAGAGAAACCTGCTGGGTGAAAGTCCTTTGCAGACACTGGAGCCCAGCTGGCTGTGCCAAGGCTCTGGGCCAGCTCCACAGCTTATCCCTTATTAAATTCCAATCCCTCATCACCTGTGATATGATAGAAGCCAGAGGGTGGATGCTCAATGAGTGTTTTTGAGAGCCCCGCTTGTGTGATAGTTTACTTTGTGGTGGCCTAAATACAAACCAGAATGAATGTTTAAATCAAAGCACAAACTCCTTTGGCCTCAGGGTAAGAAAAACATTTTCACATTTTAAGCATCACGGGCCTCAGGGTACAAAGGCAAATATTTACTAAACTTCCAGACTTCATACTTGGCTTTTCTAAGGCAATTCCTTGTTGCTGCTTCTCTGGGAGGCTTTCCTCTTTCTGTGCTTCCCACCCTTTGGAAGAACACAGGCAAGGATGGGAGCACAGCCTCTTTCTCCAGATCCCTCTGCTCCAAAGGTCATCTCAACTCCACAGCTGTGGGCCAACACTGCGAAGCCAAAGGCAAGCAAGAGGAGAGAAACAATGAGAGAAACACCACTCTGCAGATGGATTGTGCTGTTCTCATGCACTTTGTTCTCCACACTGACCTCAAGGGAACACTGATCTCACCACACCTACCGAGGGACTGAGAAGGCCCCTGACACTGTGTGTGTGCCACCCTCTTAGCTGGTGACAGGGAATGTGTCCTGCAAGGTGTCAGGAATGTAAAAATGTGATCAAAGACCACTACCACATCCTCTTTTAGCTCCAAAGTCCATTCAAGATGTGGGATGGGATTAGGGATGAGACAGAAGTTGTCATTTATTTCTTTATTGTCAACTTTTAGCCCTCCATCTTTTGTTCAAATTCAAGTTAACCTCCCTTCATCCCCCTACCTATTCCACAAACAACCTGCTGGAAGAAAAGGGAACCATTGCCAGAGTCTGATGAGCATTTCTTCCATCCTGGTGCCAGTGCAGCCAGCTCCCTCACTTTGCTGCTCCCTCTCCCACACCAGGCTGTGCCTTGACTGTGCCAGACTGTGCTCATGGGGTTATGTGAACCAGATTAAAGAGCTGGCTTGGGTTAAACATAACCAGTGCAACAAAGCAAAGCAAAACAAAACCAGTCATTTTAAACCAAGAATGCTTCCCTGACCCAGCCAGGCCACCACACACCACACAGTCACAGCTGGCCAGGCTACACCTTCCCATGCCATGTGAGATGTGATGTTGGTTTTTCACTGCATCACAATCCCAGGCACTGCAAGGAGATCCAGGCTGTCTGCCCAGAGCCAAGGGATGAACAGAGAATTTCAGCTTCTCAACAGATGTCCCATGGGGTCCCACAGCTTGCCAGGCAGGCTGAGATTAATGTCACAGAGAAAGAAGAGGTAACAGGTCCTCTTCCTTCTACAAGAGCAAACCAAGCATTTCAGACCAGGAATATCTAAACTTCTTAAGAGGACTTTTTGAAATTAAAGACTTCAAGTTGGAATTTTTTAGGGCGCTCTGTCCCTCTGAAAAATTAATTTCAGTTCAGTTTTCATCCTGAGTCCAAGTGGAAGTAGACTTTAAAGATCTGAATAAAACTGACCAAAATTCTTATTTTCAGTGGAGTAAGGATTATATTTATACCAAGCATAAGTGATGACAGGAACAAGATTCAAGGATCAAATAGGTATTATCACTGTTACACAACTGTTCTGTAAATGTAATAAAATAACACAGCAAAATACAGTACATTTAATAACTGCAATACAATGCATCATTATGCTGTATTGTCATGCAATACCTGTTAGTCTGTACACATAAAAATTTCAAAATTGCATATATGCATATAAAATACTCATTGCTTGCCTCTTCAATACTTCAGTGTAATTCTAGTATTATTTTAATCATAAATACACTTAAGTAGCTTTAGGTGAAGGCTTCAGAGTACGAGAAATGTTGAAGCAATAAATTTCAAGGAAAATGTATGTAAAGGGTTCTGTCAGTGGAAGTTAAAAAAGGATCTTGCTAATTTGGTCTTTTTAAAATGCTTTTTTTAACAGACAAGTAGATTAGAATTTTATTGCCAGTGATGGAAAGACTCAAATATTTTATAAAAAAACCTAGAAATATCTCCACCAAATGACAGATTTTCTTCTTTCTGTAACATATCTTGCTATTTTCTTGATCAATCAAAGATCTGCTGCTCACAGATATAAAAGCTTTGTATTGCAAGCGTTAGTCTCATGCAAGGATTTATAATAATAAATCCATATGACTATATAGATACAGTCAATGCCACAAAAGATACACTGAACAGGCCACAAAGTATTGGGGGGAAGAGCAAAAAAAGAATTCATAGCAGGTGGGAAGAAGCTGAAAAGGATTTCTGGATGAATAATGGATTTACAGAAAACAGGGCTGAAGAGAAGACCATAAGAGTTCTATACTTGGACCAGGACTCAAAATTTCTGTCTTTTTTTTTTTCTTAATTATTATTCCATTTTTTAAGACCTACCTCCCTAAGTAATTTACTCTAATTCTTTCTGTCCTGACCTCTTAGCATGAGGCTGGGAGGAAGTTTCTGTTGCTAGTTTTAAACCCTTACATCCTGCCCACCACAGCCCAGATTTGGTGAACAAAGTATTCCTTTTCCTCCCTGCAACAGACTTTTCCACAGGATCCAGGGAGCAATTTAAAGCATAAAAGAGAGAAGTTATAATGGAGAAAGATGAGGTTAAATGGAACAGAGCTCTGTGAGAAGAATAGCTGGGGGTTATTTATCCAAAATAAACAACAGGGATTGGATGAAAAGCACTGGGAGTTACCGAGGGAATGAGTGAGGGTAATAGTGAAGAATCAGAAAGAAATAAGATCCAGGATTTCATGAAACAACTTAGAAATGGGTTATGTGAGGGCAGGTGAAGAAAGTACTTCTGAGCAAGAGCAGAGACATGATGGGATGCTGAAGCCTTTGGTGGAAGCGATCTGTCCTTTTGAACAGTAATGATTTGTTTCTCTTTGGTGTACCTGGAACAAAAAGGTCTCAGATACATGCACAGCATCTGCTTCCCTCTGTTGTGCTCATATGCCAAAGGAGAGTAAACATTCACCAAACTCAATGCAAACAGGAGCCAAATACCTACTTTAAAAAAACCCCTGCAAGCCTGGGTTTGGAAATCACTGCACTTACTGAATATGTGGGAGTGACTCATTTCTATCACAACTACCCAGTGATGTTCACTGGACAATTTCTTACCTAAAATGTACTCAGAAAAATTGTTTTTGATCACAAAACCTGCTTTAGCAGAGCCTGCAATAGGTAGGACAGCAATAGATTCATAGGGTACACTCCCCCTAATAAATAAGGGCTTATGAAGAAGATGCTCCACATTGTATCTCTCAAGCTCTCTGAATTATGGATTTCTTCACCATATTCAGCAAATTCCTAGAAACCCATGCTTGCATGGGAAGGACAGCATGAGGAACGCACACAGAACAGCTTTTTCACTCAGAGGCTTTTGCACTGGCAGAGCAATCTTTGAAAATTGTGAAGCTCAGAGCCTGTAATCCATGGCTTGCACTGATATTGGCATCTTTTGTGATCTGCTCTGAGAAAACAGTGATTCCTGCAGAACAACTCCCCTGGTGCTCAAGGTGACCTCTGGGTAGGACCCTGGAGTCCAATGCAGTCCCTGAGCCCTGTCCAGGGCACAGAACTGATATTTTGGGTTGTCCCTCTATTCACAGCAGTGTTTGACTCTCACAGAAGCTACAGAAACTCAGCTTGAGGAAACTACACCTCCACATTTGCCTGGATTTCCTCCTCTCTTCCTCCCCGTGGGTGTCACAAAAAGCTTAAAATAGCCTAAGATTTGCAGCACTTTTCCTGTGCTATTTATTGCAGATAATTGAAAAGGATAGGGGGAGTAGGATTAGTATCTGAGGCAGTATTTGTAAGTCTAAAGATATCATTATAATGGTGCTAACCTAGCCCAGGACCAGCTGGATCTCTTGGACCCAGAGGTGGGAGTTTTAATTCCACAGTCTCTCCCAATTTTGCTGTTTCAGAAATGTGCATCATGTTAAGAAATTAGGAAACTGTGTCTCCTTTTGGCTCAAGGGATTTGACTTTGCTCACCATTCTGCCAGTCCTCTGAGTCTATGGAAGGAAAAAACACAACCCAGTGCTGCTTGCCACTATTTTATTGTGTACTTTTGAAGGAAGAACTCTGTCTACCTTGAACGGATCCCTCAAGACAATCTCCAGTGCACATAATGACATATGAAAATGAATTGAATGCTCTGAACATTGTGCCTCTGCTTCACAGGCCAATTCTGCCAATCTACCACAATTTGTGATTCATCAAAGTAGACTTTGATCTTAGACAGAGAACTTTAATTCTCCTCTTTCCTCTGTCAACCTAACAAAACACTAATTCTTAAGGAACATAATATTGTGTATTTGCTGATGTAAAAGGCTCCTGCTATGAAAAGAGCAGCTTTCCCCCTACCACCCTGTGGTGAGAGGCAGACTTTGCACAGCAAGGTGATGTATTATTAGAACTAGCAAAATCCACAGAATTCCTTCATGAGATTGAAACAAATTCAGTTTCATTTGTGACTGTGTTTGTTATTTTTGTTAAACTGCCCCCTCTCATGTCCTATCCCAAGAAGAAATCCTGTCAAGAAGGATTATTTTTGGCCAATTCTCCTTCAAAGAGTCACAATCAATAATCTCTCTTACAGAAGTAAACCTTTGGGAACACAGTAAAGAATGTTAATCGTAGTTCCTATGGACATCTCACTTTCTCTAAAGGCAACAAATGAAATATTAAAAACTAAGTAGCATTTAAACAAGTCACTCACCATGAAGTCTGTCTCAAAGCTCACACACTAATCAAAACCAGAGCAACACAAGGGACCCTGGCTTTATAAAAATAATCTTTTCTCCTATATCATCAATTTCATAAAAAGCCTTCAAAATCCACAAGAGTAAAACTGTTTCTCACTTAGAGAGCAAAGAAAAAAAAGTGTGTGAGCATTTCAGGTTTTATAAAGGAAGTATGTAGCAAATTGTAGGCTTCTGTGAATCCATTTAAGTAAGCCAAGTTAAATACATATGGCCTACAAGGTTGTGGGGTGGGAATTTGGTAGGCTCTAGAAATTCAGAAATATTATAATCTCCTTACTATCACTTGTAAGTGGGATATCACTCCATATTTTTTCAGCATTAAGTGTCTTATCAATATAGACTCTCAAAGAAGAGCTTCAGATTTTGTTGCCTACCCTGAAAACCTTCACTTGGAAGCAACATGTGCTGTTTATCAGTCTGCAGCAGAGCTACAAATACAAGTACATGTTTTCTGTCATGATAGCATCAATTGAAACATCCCATAGTACTTATCCTGCCAATATCTTCCTATAAAATTATTATGGACCCTGTGCATATTTGGGTAGGTCTGTGATCTGTCAGGTATTAGAAGTAATCATTAGGGCTGTTTGCCTCTGTGGGCAGTCACAGAAGGAGATGCTGGTGATGCTGATACTCCAGAGTTAGGCCATACCAGCCACTGCAACTGCTTTCTGCTCTCCTCATCCCCTCCTCATCCCACAGAGAAATTACTGAACTTCACAGGATCAGGAGCAGGTTTCTTCACTGCAAAATCAGAGGAAAGAGCCTTCCTGTTACAGTTGGTGAGGCATTGGCAGTCACACAACCACCAACCAGAGCCAAATCTCATCTCTTGCTAGGCAGTGAGGTACCACAGATCCTCCTCTCTTCTCCCTCAAACAGATGGTGGTGACTTTTCCTTCTCTCCTCTTCTCTTTGCTCCCTGCTGCCCTGGGTGGGTTTCTCTGCACATGACCTCTGTATTGTCCATACTGTGCCAAACTCACTAAAACCGCAGGCAGAAAAGCCAAGAGCTGCCCAAACAGCCAAAAGGGATGGCAGGATCCAGAGAGAGGCCCTCCTGCACAGGAGATGCTCATCAAGGGCATCAGGGGCTGGGGAGCCAGCATTGCACTGCATTTGTCAGCCAGAACAGGACTTCAAATACCCCAGACAGCTTCACTGATACAATTTCTGATACAAAGCCAGCTACAATTTCACTAGAATGAGTGTTATACATATACATGCTGCAGTCCCATAGCTGCGAAAATCGTTCCTATGCAACTGTGCTCTGGCATCTCCATTTAGCTTTTAATGGTGCTTCTACTCTTTTCACTGCAAGGACAACCCAAAACCTGTGACACTGCCTGCAGACTGAGACAGCAGCACTGCCAGGAGCTGCAAGGACTGGAGCGTTCCAGGCTCCTCCCTGGGAGGAATCACCCTCGAGGGCACCCTCAAGCTCAGCCAGGAGCATGAACATGCTGTCCCGTCTTTCCCAGCTTTGTGCAAAGCCTAATCCGTTTTTCAATTTCTAATTTGAGTGAATTTGGACTAATTAAGTTGAATGTCCTAAGTCAATGAGCCTGAGGCCCTAATTCAGTACAGTGCCCAAGAACAGGTATGGAATGATTCCTATTCAGAATGTCATATCCTTGAATGTGCTTTGCCACAAAGATCAGGAGCAGCCAAAAGCACGGGATGGAAAACCCTTTTGCCTTCAGGTTAGTGCAGCAGCTCTGCCACCCGAAGAGCGGGAAAAATTAATTCCTAAAGATTACTCTGAGCTCCCCACTTTGCCAGCATATGTGAGGAACATAGGGACAACATTGGCAAGCCCAAATCTGAAAGTCAGGGAGATGGACTTCCAAGAACAGGTACACATTCTTCCCTTTCAAGGCAAGGGGGTCTTCAGATGGGTGCAGAAGATGAGTCCTCATGCTCCCTACTGTTCCTTCTGGAGGAAAAGGGAAGAGAAGCTTCCCACTGCTCTTGAAAAACATCAATTTACTGGACTCCTCTGTCACCTGTTGGAAAGAGGAAAGAATTTTTTGCCTAGCATACCTGACTGTAGAACTTATAATCCTTTTAAGCCTAAATATGAAAAGATGATGTTAATGTTCAAAGCAAAACTAACTAGCAACAGATTCTTTGTCATCAGCTGCTTACTGACAAGCTCTGGACCCAAAATTATTCATGGGAATCCTTCTATCCTTCTGTTGCGACATTTTCAATAGGAATACTTTGTATTTGACTTGAATGGAAGCATCCAACACAGCAAACAGGCCAAGAATACATCAATCATATCAAGAACATGGTCAAAAGGTTGGCTGTTTCTTTCTAAAATTACTTATAGTCATCACTAGTAAGGATGTGGAAATGAAATGTTCTGTTATCACAAACATCAGAGCATCAGAAGGCAATACAAAATTAGCATGCAGCAAATATTCCAGTGTAGTTTTCCAGGCCCATTTACAGTGAGATTGGAGATGATACCAAACAGGCTGTGAGTCCAAGCATTTGTACATGTGTTCAAGCAGTTAAGAAACAAGTAATCTGACTATATATTCTTTGCTGATTCCAGACAAGCCCTCTAGGCTTGTGTTGACCTTGCTGCATACCTAACATTATGCACATTCTTAACTTCTACTATTGCAATAATTCCTAAAATATGAGGTATTTCTGGGAGTATTTGCAGGACTGGATCCTATTTCTGAGATGGTATTCACAAAGATATTCAGGAAAATTAATCCAAATTAACTAAGGGCTTAATTTAAAGCAGATTAGTTAAAGTGCATTTAACCCTGTAAAGACTTTTCAAAATTAAAGTAGTCTTAATTCAGCTTTGTATAGAGCTTAATCCATTTTTCAATTTCTAATTTAAGTGAATTTGGACTAATTAAGTTGAATGCCCTATGTAAATGAGCCTGAGGCCCTAATTCAGTACTGTGTCCATGGACAGGTACAAAACCATTCCTTGAAATCATATCCAGTTGTTTTCAGTAAAGTGCATACAGGTACTTAAATATATTCCTGAATCATACTCTTAACTGCTTTATATTCTTAAATCATTTGAGAAAAATCATAGTCCAAAGGGCCAAAAGGCAGATAAATATTTTTAATTTACTGTCCTCCAGATGATACCAATTTCTTCAGTGTGTGTACAAGCAATCTTCAATCATTGTTTTCTGTAGGAAATCTCTGATTGACATAGAATTAATGACTGGTTCTTCAGGCTGGAATTATTTTTTTTTCCTTAAAAGGGGAAAGGAAGATTAATCCTTCATTTTCTGGAAAGATTTCATAAAGGGTGTTGTTTTCTCAACCCAGACTGGTAAAGCACCATATCCATTCCCAAAGGAAAAGATGAATTTCAGTAATTGTATTTATCTAGGATTTTACATCTCAGATTTTGCAACCCTTTTTTCAAAGCTCCCTTTACTTGGAAGTGTTTGAATCTAAATTATTTTCTTGATAGATATACAGCAAGGAAGTGAAAAAAAAAAAACAACCAACGTAAAAGTCTTAATAAGGTCTGAATAGGCACCAAAGTTAAGTTTAAATATTCAATGTTAGATACATTTGTGCTTAACTACTTCACAGAAGAGAGGTAAAATTTTGTGATAGTATTCCTGCTAGCACTGTAGCAGCAAAAGCATGCTAAGAGGCAAGTTGCCTCAAATGAAATTTGCCAACTAAATTAGGCACTGAGCCAGGAAGGCTGTTCAGAGAGTCATGGAGCCTAGGCAGACATCCCATGTCTGCTTACTCAGAGTGGATTGGAGAAGTCAACTCACACATGATACAGCTCAGCTCTTGATCCTTCCAACTTCCAAACACAAATTCCTCCAGCTTCCCCAGGCAACAGAGCACTGGACACCAAACTCCAGGATGCTAGACACCTGAGGGGTTGTGATGTGTAGATAACAGATATTGTAACAGGGAGAACCAATATGGTTGTATTTACATGCAGCTGAGTCCAAGCAAACACTCCTCAGCTCTCCGCCAGGCAGAGCCATTTCTGGACACAAGCTTACTCAGACACTCAGAGACGCTTACTCAGTGTTATAAATGATCAAATCGATAGCCAAATTTATCAAAAATTTAACAACAATTTATTGGGTCAATTACAAAAAATAGAATTTCGTGCAACCTCCACAATCAAGACAGCGTCAGCCCGGGATCAGATGCTGGGTGAGACCAGAGGTTCGGCCGACAGAGTGACGGCCTCCCCTCAAAGGTCCACACTGAACTCTTCCAGGGTCCAGCTTATATACAGTTTATTCTGCCTGAGGCATAGATGACCACATCTTTCTATTCACTTCTTCGAATGCAAATCCATTTCTATAGACAGATCCCGGTTTGCAGACGAAAGTCTGAAGCACAGGCAGAGTTGGTTTTCATATGTAATATCTTGATATCAGTTCCTGGAAGTTACAGAGGCAATCAGGGTGAGTCCAAGTCTTGTGAAATTCTTGGAGTCACTGTGGATGGTCCGGGAAGGTCCCATTCTGACGTAAAACAAGCCTGATACTATCTCAGTGCTGCCCGGAGTTAGTTATGATTTGAATGGGACTCTGCTCCTGGCTGGGGAGGTTGGCACATAGCTTTTACAATATTTTTTACCTACATATATATCTACTTATACAGCATGAATTAACTATCACATATCACACTCAGTTTACTCAGACACCTTTTCTTACCTGAATGGATATTGTGGGTGGTGGCAGACTGAATATGTGACCCACAGCTCACTGAATGCCATGATGTTGTTATGAGTGATGCCCACAACAAAACTGAGATTTGAGAGCGCTACATCAGTTTCACCAAGTGTCTGTATTTTGGTTAGTCTTCCTCAAGGATTATGAGTTCTTCTCCAGAGAGAGGAAGAACTTCATCTTTTTTCAACTCATGCAGCGTAGGAGGGATAATTTCACCCTGTGTATCTCCTTCAAGCATGTTTATCAACATCTTAGGTGAGCACTGTGCTTCTGTGTGAGATTGTGCTTCTATCCTTCTCACTGCAAGGACAACCTAAAACCTGTAACCTGCAGAGAAAGAGGAAGAGCAGGTATTGAAAATAGATTCAAGGGCAATTGTTGCCATCCTGCTCAATGACCACCTAATTCCTGCTGCCAGGAGCAGCAACTTGTTTGTCCTTCCTTTCTGTTACCGCCTTTCACTACATTATTTTTCTACTGTCTAGTAGAAGTTACTACCATCACCTCTCCCACTTTAACAAAAAAGTGAAGAGAAAAGATATTCACAAGAATATAGACATGGTTGCCTTCCACAGTGCTTTGCAGAATGGCCGAGTTGTGAACGGGCCATCAGCAGCATAATGTGCAGGGGACGCTGCTTGTAAATGGGGCTTCTTTGTAATTCCACTATCGTCGTTTCCAGAATTTCCACGGCTCGCTTTTAGTTGAAGAGACGTTTCCTGCACACTGAGACAAAAGAGCTTTTTAGATGCGTTTGAAGGCTGTTAGCCACCACCACATGCCAGCCACCCTCTCCTTGTGCTCTGTAGCTGCCCCACATCAAGCACCCAGTGGTCTCTGCACTTCCCGCTGCCTCCTCTTGAACCAAAAGCTTTTGCTGTTCTGCAGTTTGCAGATGTGGTGCAGATGAGGAGCAGTGCCCACCTGAGGTGTGCTCAGTGACAGAATCGCTCCAGACGCAGAAAAGCAGCTTCTCTCGGGCACACATCGGGCTGGCAGCGTTTCACTGGCATCCAGAGAACAAGGACATCCACTTCCCTGCAAAACACGCTCAGAACCCGCAGCCGTGGAATGGACTTGGTAGCCTTTAAATTCTGTTTTACTGTGCTGGCTTCCAGAGATGGCTGGGAGCCGATGTGGCAGCTCATTAACACTCAGTTAACACTTCTCTACACAGCACAGCGCTGACTTTTACATTCTCCTGTATTCCGGAGAACAGTGCGTGGGCAATTAAAGGAGGGGTAATAGCTTGAGAGATACAAAATATTATGAACAAATCAATTTTTAAAACACTGAAAACAAAAATCCACAATGCACTGAAAACACAATTTGTGATTATGGAATCCAGGAGAAGCATTATTTTTACCTCTCCAAGTTTCCAATGCATGTGATTTCTGAGAGTCCCAGCTTCAGGATCAGAGACAGACATCTACACAGGAGCAGTTCATTATCTGAGGAAGCAACCCTCTAAATCAGCTTCTGTTTTCAACCTTACAGCAGCATCTGTTTTATTTAAAATGCCTATAGCTCGCTTTTAACTTTTAGTCTGAAAAACTGGGAGAGTGCAACTCAAACTTTCTCTGATGCTGTATCCTTCAGCTCTGGAAGCCAGAATGATCTCCTCTTGCAAATAAATCAGTAAAAGAGGAAGTGAAAATGTCAGACTGCATTTGATTGCCAGAAAGCCAACTCTTTCCCACAATAAAAGAGAGTAAACTCCATGTGAAACGGGGATCTTGTCTACAAGTTGCGTCAGACCTCAGCACAGTGAGAGGGTTCAGGAGATTAATGGGCAGATTACCACCCAGCCCACCCCACTGCAATGTTTGATGTGCTAACGAGTGGCCTTGTGCTGAAATCCCACTTAGGCTGCTCTCCATCCCTGTGAAACGCAGCCCAGCATCCTTCCAGATTCCGGGAGGGATTGGCAAGCACCCACCTGCCAGCCGATGAGGAGGAGGAGGAGGAGGAGGAGGAGGGCGTGCTGAAGGTGGCCAGTGGATGCACCGACAGCCTGCACAGCTCCCCATGGACACCCAACTCCCCCTGCCTCAATGGCTTCTACCCTCTGGGCTCTCCTGGAATGCTCAGCAGGAACAGAAAGAGCCTCTCTCTGCTCAGGACTTTGGTGGGCAGCACTTCCCTTCTTCCCCCATGGACCAAACCTGCCAGGAGGGACCCACACTTTTCGACAGGCAGAGGTACCTTTGCACTCCCCAGCTCTGCAGGAGCTCACGTGTCTTTTAAAGCTCAATTTCCTTCTAATCCAGGCACCAGTGTCCTGTGGGAGAAAGGGCAGCTCCTGCAAAGCCCCACCTGGTCCAACCAGCCCCACTGGAAACCACTGTGGGTGTCTCTGTGTGGCCCTGTGCTGGGCCAACTAAACAAACTCACAGAGCACATTTGCAAAGAGGCTTTTTTAGCTCTGCCAGGGATGTCCAGGCACAGATTGAGCCATTAGGCAGGCTTCAGCTGCATGGCAGTGCACAAACCCTGGTGTGTTGTACATGGAAGATGTTGGGCAGCAGCTGAAGAAGCAGCTCCTGGCCTCTGCAGGAGCTTCTCTGATGGTGAAGAACCAGTCCCACCTATGACAGCTAAAAACAAAGAGCTTTATTTTGTAAATGTGATTGCCAACAGATAGAAAGCAGTAGAAGAAGCAGTGAAACAGCATATATTCAGAAATAAATCTCTTTTTGGCTACAGTGCCCGAGAGGAATGCCACAAAATCCTCTTTAGTGTGGCACAGATGGGACAAAGGCAAGCCTGATGCAACCTGGGGTTTTATTCCTATTTGAAAAGGAAGCAACTAAAGTGTAAAGACTTTTTAAATGACCTCTGCTCTCCCCTTTTTCTTTCTCTCCAGTTAGCCCTTAAAACATTCAGCTGCAGTCATCTTTCTAGTTGGTCAGTCAGTGCTGGATCTCCTGGACATTTCCTTCCCAGGTATTTGGTAAACTGTAGTTTGTCACAATACCATCTTTGGGATTATTTTTTCAGATCTACCACTAATTTGGTGGGTATATATTGAAATACCAATTCAAAGTATTGATCTTTATATAAGTTAAAACTCTGACATCTCCATATTCTAAATTCTTCTGTCTTTCTTACCTATTTTATCTTCTGGACACTTGAGGCCCAGGTTTCCAGGAAGCGGAAAAAGCATTTTATTTACCCCAGCCATAAAAAAAGCAAAGTGATCTCACTGAATATTTTACATGAAAAATTCAACTTTGCATGTTCTTTTACAATCCAGAACACCTCAGACACAAAATACAAAATACAAAATATTTACATGCCCTTAATTTGGCTAAATGTGACTCTTTGTTACAGCAAAATAAAAAAAGTTCAACTTGCCACAGGAAGCAACTTCTCAATTTATTACCATGTTCCTGCTGAAGTTCATATTTGACATAGGAAAAAATGATTTTTTTTCCTCAAAATCAGGCTGTCTGATTTTGAGAAATGGCTCTTTTATCTGAAACCTCATCATCCCTGTCTCCCTCTCACAAAAAAAAAAAAAAAAAACCAAAAAAAAAACCCAAAAACAAACGCCACCAAAAAACACAAAAAAAATCTAAAATAAATAAAATTAGAATCAACTTAGGTTATGTGGAATGGAAAATTACAACTCCAACAATTAAAGTTTGGTAAAAGGTCTAAAAAAAGTTATAGTGGGAAGCATCAGGTGAGCTTAAGTGAAAAAATTACTACCTGCTTCACCTGTAGTGTCTTCATTATTAGGACCTTGGATATTACATTGGTAGTTGCTCAGATTAATATTCCCACATTAATCTTCTTTAGTGATATTGAAAAAATGCCCGTGAACTAATAAGAACTCAGCACATGGGAGGATCAGATTTGATATAAATGAAGTGTTTTTTCTGGGTCTTTGTCACATAGCTACACACATAAGAAGCAGAAAATAGGACAAAACCGTCAAAGTAATATGAAAACACGTGATGGTGGTTTATTAAAAGACTTACAGCTGAAGAATATGAATGCCCCCTTTTTTGCCTCTATATGTGATGTACCATCCTATCTCACATAGCTCTTTGAAGGCAGAGGATCCAGAAGTAACAGCTGAATTCTCAAACCAAAAAGCCAATGAACTGGAATATTCCCTTCAAAAGGGATGATGTGGTTTTATTGAAAGCACTCTCCAAGTGGCTGGCTCCCAGAGTGTGGTGGGGTAGCCAGCCATCTCTTGGAACAGATTTGGCATAAATGAGGAATAATCCAAGGCAGCATCCATGCCAAGCTTCTTGTCATTACTCGATGGCACTGCTGGGATGTTTGGTCTCTGGACCCTGACTCCAGCAGCACAGGCTTCCCCTAGCCAGCAGCTTCACTCCAGCTCACTGAAAACGAGGAATCAAGAGTAGCACAACTGGGATTTTCATGAAGGAGCCTGGTGGGGCTGAATGAAAGGGAGCCTGAGCTGCAGGGAGGAGATTACAAGGCAGCATTGCCAGCTAATGCTGCTGGAAACAACGCTTGTGATAACATCTCCTCTGCTGGGAATGAGCAGGAATGCCAGCCAAGCTTGCATTCCAGTAGACTGCAGATTTATTTGGGCAAAAAAGACATCAGATAGTCTGAATGGAAGACCTTGCTCTTGCCAGTCTGCCTGATGTAGGTGAGCTGCTATATTTACAGATGCATTGGTTTGCAGAAACACAAAATAACTCCAAGTAACTGCAAAAGCACCGACAGGCTTCCCCAGTGTAAATAAACACATTGTGCTCACAAACTAGTGGGTTTCTTTAGCATGCAGTACTGGGGCTCAAGACCTTACAGAACAAAAGAAAACAGTACATAAAGAACTGTGATGTTTGTTTCCCTACACAGTATATACATAACATAAACTCTGCATCCAAATTTACGAATGTTTATTGCTTTCCACCTGCAAATTGCCAAGTTGAACAACAACAATTGGTTTCGTTTCAGAGAAAGTCACACAGAAGAGACAGAATTATTTGCAAAATAAAATGAATTGTTGATGATCCTGTCCTCATCATTTGATAAAAGGATATTTCACTGAGCTTCAGCATGCAGAGTACCAGCATGGTCCCTCCTGTGATCTCGTTCAGGGAAAGGTCAGCTAGCCAGAGAAATCATATTTACCTTTGGAGCATTCAGCTACATAAGCTGCCAGCTGGGAAAAAAGTGTCCAGTGACTCAGAGGGAAATGCTTCTACACCCCCAACATGAATGGAAGCTATGAAGGGTTAACAATGAGAAATGGTGGAAGATGGTTCAATCAACAGATCTGTGCCCACTGTTCCAAAAAGAAAGCCCTGACGTTCCCAAAGTAGGGAGGATTCTCCAAAGCATTTAAAGCCATTCTCTGTTTCACAGATGAAAAGGTGCATACACATCCATGTTACCATGGAGAAAATTACATCTTTCCTCTCCCCTACTTGTGGATTTCAGGCTTTGAACTTTAGATTAATACAGGTCATTTTTTGCCTTTAGCTACCCTTCACCACAACACAGATGGTCCTGAAACTGTAAAGTTAAGCCATTTACTAATGGACCCATAGGGTTAGATTCAAACCCCAAACATTACACAAAAACTTTCAAACCTTTGGTACATTTAAACCTGGCATTGCATTTTGCACAGAACCTATTTTTTTAACGTGTTGGATCAAATTCTGAAGCCTGACCACTTGGGTCAGACTCTGATAGCTTTCACAAGAAACAGCATTTTTTTTCTTCCTCTAAGAGCCACAAATTAATAGATTTTGTATGAAGACAGGAATGGGACTCTTTCTAGCATTTAAAATCTGGATTCAAGTCCATATTTTACAGGTTGGGTCTAGCCCACAATCCAACTCATTTGGCAACGATTTCTCTTCTAATAGAGATATCTAGTTCAACACGAATGAAATACCTCCACAGTTAAAGATGACACTAAAAAGCTTTTTTCCAACATTTAATTGAAATTAATTTTAAAGCAGTAAAAATCTGAGTATAGAATGATGTCACATGCATGGATCAACTTCATTCTAACATTAGGCTAAGTCAAATGAACAAAGGTAATGAAGGTGAGAAGAGTGGCAGTGTTTTTAGCTGAAATCAGTACTTTCAGCACTTATGTTAAAATAGGTAATAATCTCCTAATCTTTATTTTGATAAGTGGTTTATTTCTATATATACGCTTGCAGAAGGACATCAATTAATTAGCAAAATGAAAACAGGGATATAAACATTCTAAAAAAGGGGGATTTGAAAACTCAAACATCATTGGTCCTTGAACTGTTCTCTTTAATATTAAGTTTTGCTTTTGGATACTGAACAGAACTTCACCAACACATACATTGCTCGTGCCCTGAGTGTTAATCTGACTGCTGCTCTCTACGGGTTTCAAAAAACTGAGAACTCTTCAAGTGTAGAAGCAGTACTGAACAGAGACTGTGCAAAATTGGTATTTTCTTGTTCCTCATGCTCCAAATCATCACATTGTGATTCCACAGCTGCTCCCAAGGGACCACCATGAATGAGTCCCTGCCCCACTGCTCATGGAAGCCAGGGCTCAGGCAGGGCTCAGGGCGGGAGGGGAGCTTCCATATCTGCCCCCCACACACAGTCAAGGCAGTGCCAGGAAACTCAGAGCCAGAATTCAGGACTTGACCTTGGTTCCCATGGTTTAGAAGTATCTGTCTTCTTTACAGATGAGAGCAGCTGCTCACCACCACACCTCAAAACACCTGAAAAAACCCTGATCTGAGAAAAGGATTAACTCCTATCCCAAGTCCTGCTTTATCAACAACATTTCCTGTTAACAGCATTGGAGTAGAAAAGATCTCATGGGTCATTGAGTTTCAGGTTCTTTATCATAGAAACTACATCACAAAATCTCTTCATAAAATTACCAAGTATAGTCTAATATTAAACAAAATTGTTTGCCACGACCACTCTTCCTGGGACACTTTTCCAGAACCTCCCAACTGGGATAACTGGAAACTTACTTCTATTTTGTATCTTTAATTAATATGCCCCTGGGGATTTTTACTATGAGCAATGATAAGCAAGCCAAAAAGAGCTTAGTGTAATTCTTGAAACATGAGCAAGGAAAGTCATTAGGAGAAGGTACCTCTTGGGAAGCAAGTTAGAAATTGAAGGTATAAGAGGAAATAAGCATCCATTGTTCTTATACTCACCCCTGACAGGTGTTAATTGAATTTCCTGGACCTACATAAACTTTTATCTGGTTTGCTTTTATTATAAGGAACATGGTGCTATTATTTAGAACCAGGGGAAGTTGTAGCTTAACTCTCTTCTCACTGCCTAGACAAGAACATGCACTTCAGATTTATGGATATCAAAGAACTGAATGATCTTTGTGGAGACTGTAACAGAAAATTTTAGGTATATTCCAGTCTATAAAATGTTCTAATTTAATTTATTTATAATAGAAAGTGGTATATGTTTTCATTGGTGAAATCTGTCATATTCCAGCCAATTCTAGTTGCAAGAGGGAGAGGATATAAAAACTTGAATTTAAGTTCAATTTCTGAGTTTACAAGTGACTCAGCCTGCATTCACACACCAATCCCTTATCCTCTTACTGTCTCCATTTCCTCATCTTTAAAATATGGGTAATAATACTTCTGTATCCCTGGAGTGTTTCTTAGGCTTAATTAATTCAATGCTTTACAAAGTGCTTTCTGATACAGAGATGGGAGTGCTACACATATCCAGAGGATTTAAATTGAGACTATTTGTAAATAAATAAGTCTGTGCTTTCTAGGTCTAATTTTTAATTCAGAATAAGACTGACCTGGCTGCAAGTGATTTTCTCTCATAGAAAAGACATCTCTGACAGCCAGGTCTGTGGCCAGCATTTTCTCCCAGGCCAGTAGCCCTCCCTTGCCTGGGGAATGTGAGAATGTGGCTGCAGGCCAGATCCCTGGTGCACAGAGGGAGGGAATTGGAGCACCAGGCCCCTGGCCAGCCCTTGCCAGCCAGAGCTGCACTTTTCTCATAGAAAGCTAACAGGAAAGTGCAGGCACAGGGGTCCTGCTCCACGGAGTGCTCAGCAGCTGTCCTGCTAGGAAAGGAATGGGACACAGGGCAGAGAGCTCTGCAAGAGCTCAGGGGCCCCTTGGACCTCGAAGGGAGGGGAAGCAGAGGTCAGAAATTCTGGCTGGTGCTGTGCTTCATTAGGCCTATAGCTCCCCAAGTCAGATTGCCTAAGGCAGAACACCATTTTTGGAGCTGACACTCCACTGCAAGGCCGAAGACGGGAGGCCCAAGATGGGATCAAGGATTTTCATCTGGAACTAAAATATTTCTATGGATTAATCTGCAAATGTATGTGGAGTGGGGAGGAGTGATTTCCCTATTACTTCTTAGTCAGGAAGGGTCTGTTTCTCTCTACACTGGAATTAACCAGGGCAACTAGGATGCTTTTCCTGCAATATATCTGTCAAAGCTGATTTTGTTCCTACAGATGAAAATCACTCAGAAGGTGTCTGCTATCTAGCCATAATGTGTGTTTAAAATGAAAGAATGGCTTGCCCCAGAAAAGTGTGGTCAAGCAATTAAGCAGCAAGTTCAGATTTGGAAAGGCCAGGATCCATTCCTTATCCTACCACAGGCATGACAGCAGTACTTGTATTATCTGCAGAACTCCTCCTTGGGAATGCTAAGTGCCTCACACAGTTTTAAGTCACCCCATCTTTGTGTCTCAATCCCCCTGTGCAAAATGGGAGACAATAGCAAAGAAGTCTCACAGGGACTGTGAGATGATGCGATGCTAAAGAAAGAGAGGCCATATGTGTTCCTAAAATAAATAACAGCATGGATAGGGCTATTTTGGGACAATAGAGCTGTGCTAGCTTTGCATGCAACTGCCTCCACCACAGCAGATATGAAATCACAGACTCATAGAATGGTTTGGGTTGGAAAGTACCTTTAAAGGTAATCCAACCCCTCTTCAATGAGCAGGGACATAGGAATTTTAATCTATAGGAGTCTAAAACCCCCAGGTATTCATATATGTATATTTATATTATTATATTATATTATATTATATTATATTATATTATATTATATTTTATTTTATTTTACTTTACTTTATTTTATTATCTTTCTAAGGTAAATGATTTGAGGATTTAGACTGCTCAGGTGATAATCAGGAATTCTGGCAGGTACCGAACTCCACTTTCAGTGGCACAGATAATGCTGTGAGCTAGTGCCAGGTAACTCAAGAGTTATGGAATTATCAAGCTGGTTCTTCCAAGGGGGGTGTCCAGGGAAGGGAACAGTGGTTTGGTGGCTGCCTGGGGTGCCTGCTGTCCCCTGGCTGCCCACACAGACAGGGGCACTGAGGTGAACACCAGTGCCATGTGCAGGAGTGGTGCACTGGTAACACTGTCTCTTTTCAATAAGTTTCTGGCTGAGGCTCTAAATATCAGACTTAATCACCTAAAGTGCCTTGTGGTGGCTTATGCCCTTCTGCAGGTCTAACTTTTATACCCACCTTGGAACAATAAAAGCTTTGAAATATAGAGCTGTAAAATAAAGAGCATGTGGGGCACACACATAGCTTATGACTTTTTGCCTTCATTAAGGTCTCACAAACTTGTTTTTCCTTGTCATGTACAGCCATGCCCCAGACTGCAAACATGAAGTGCCTGGGAGCAAAGAGGACACTAGAGAGGATCACTGGAACTTACAAACAGACTTTCAGCAGCTGGAGATGAGAGCAGGTCACAAGGTTTGCTAAATGCATGTCTGGCATCAAGGTACCTCATCACCCAGAAATAGTTTAGGTATTTGTTTATATATGGACCTAGCAATTTGGCTTGTGTTCAACATAGAGATTCAAATCTGATTTGAGCAAATAACCCAGAGTTCCACCTTATAAACTGGTCTTTCATATGTGTGTAATAACATACACTCATATGATACATTTCTTATTGTTGTGTAAATTAGAAAAGTCAGGGATGCTCATTGCCTTTGAAATTCCTGAACAGATGCAGAAGTTAAAGGACTGTGAAAATTAATGTTGAAAATTAGCCATACTTCCCCAAAGCTCAAAAATACTCACATTTGTGTTAAACTGCTTTACATATCCTAATTTATTTGCTCTTATTTATGGATACTTCCCAGGTTTCTTTGCCAGAAAATAAAGTATGTTAAGTATGTGTACATGCAAAATAAATTATTAGAATTGCTACAATTGTAATTTTCACTCACGGCTCAACTCTGAAAGGTGCTGAGCACCATAGCCAGATGCACTTGAACACAAGAGAATTAATGTGCTCACAGAGACCTGTGTAATACACATTAAATACAGGTATAACTGAAATAATTCACTTTATTGGGCATAACTGTAAGGTTTTGGCAGGAGAAGAGGCTGCAAGGTGGCCTGTTTGGGGGATGAGAGGTTGCCCTGTGCTGGTCTGGGACATTTCCAGCTGGATTTGCAACAGCCAACAGGGACCCACTGATGCCCCAAGAGCAGACCAGTGAGAGGAGCATATGGGACCTCTGCAAAAACACATTTGAGAAAGGTGGCAGCCACCAAACAAGAAGAGATTGCTGAGAAAGAGAGATGCCAGAGCTGGCATGGAAGAAGCACGGGCAAGAGAGACACCAGGGCAGGGGAGACACTGGAGAAAAAGGAGAAACAAGAGGAGATGATCCACAGCAAAGCAGGGACACAGGAACAGGAAAGGCTGGAGCAGGAGTGAGGAGTCTCAGGAGCAGGCACAGCTCTGTGGGGACTGTGGCCCATTGAGGAACTTCATCTGAGTGTTTGAGGAGGGAACAAGGAGCAGTGAAAGAAAAGGAAAAACCACACATTGACCACCTTCTTCTGTGATGTCCATTGTCCCATCAGGGAGCTGAAGTGTGGTGTGCAGTGAAGGGACTGGAGATGGGGCAGGGAAGGAGAGCTTTTACAGAGGGAAGTGGTATTTTCTCCTAGTTTAAATCTTGTTTATTTCTCGATACCTTTAAAAGTATCGATAAACATCAATACCTTGTTTATTTCTTGATAACTTTAAAAGTTTACATTAATCGCAATAAAATAAATTCTGTGAAATTGCCCAACACAACTCCTTTTTCTCCCCACAACACTTGGATAACAAAAGAAACAACTGAAACCCTTATTCCAAACCTGAAATAACCACCTACAATTCAGGAAAAATGAGAACCTTTCCCCTCAGCTGTCTTTCTTCACATTTTCACCATATTTACCCCAGATCCAAATAAGTCTACAGTTTATGAATTGGACAATGCCCAATAACTATGGGAATTAAAAGATAATAATGTGCTAAAACACTGGCTGCCAGATCTAGACAGACACAAGGGACAAGAAGAAATGTTTTTTTCCTGACTATCCAGCTGCTTTGAATTCAGCTGAAACACAGTCTCTCTCTGAGAAACCCAGAGAAAATGGCTCACAGTGAGCAAAGCTGACCTGCCTGCTCACTTGGGAGGGACTCAGCCAACCCAGGACATGGAAGAAGTGACATGAGCATTCTGAGGAGGGGGCCAGGCTTCTCCCTGTTCCAAGACATGTTAGGCCCAGGAGAAGGGATGGGATGGGATGCTAGTAAGCCTGGGCTGATTCTCGGATGATGCTGGCCCTTGCCCAGCCTCTCTCATCACAGAGTGCTTGACCCTGTGAGAACTGGACAGAGTCTGGAGCCAGTTGAGTGCCAAGAGAGTGGAGTTTCTCCATCTCCAACTTAATTTCCCTTGGCGTGTTGAGAGCTCCCCACTGCCAGACTGACCAGCCCAAAAGGAGCTTGAGAATGAGCCCTGATTGTTGTTCAGCTCTCACAAGAGCCAGACAGACCTTGGAGTTCCCCCATTTTTCCATCCTAAATGCAGCAGTACTGCAAATGCTGAAGTTAGAGCAAACTCAGATTTTAAGTGCAGTTCCAGCAACTCTTCCCCATTTTTACCAAACAGGCTCAATCTTCAATATTTTGTGGTCCTGGAAAGGGCCAGGAATTTTGCAGAAAGCTCATATGGATGATTTATGGGCAAACCATTGCTAATTCACCAAGGGTGTTTAATTTTAAAGTATGATTGCCTTTTCAGTCACTTCACAGAGCTTCAGCTAGAACAAGGGCTTGGATTAGAACTTTAGGGGATGTATAATCAACAGTCCACAAGGCTGAGATATGCAGACACTATTTATCTCAATGAAACTCTTTCCACATTATGATGACTTGAATTTAATTACATCACCTTCATCCATCAGCTGACAGGCAGTTGCAGTCTCTCCAGCCTTAGATTGTCTCTCAGATCATTGAACTCACAGCATAACCAAGAAGACATCCACCCTTAAATCATCTTCTTGAAAGCATGGAAACACACAAGTTCTTTTAGAAAAGAAAAAATGTTTTTTTTTCTTTAGTAGAGCTTCTCTGTTAGGCATGTTGAGTCTGGTGTAACCATGTCCTGTAAAACTTTACTGGCTTATTTGTTTTGTGCAAAGTAGCAAAACACAGCTGCTCTTTATGGACTGAAACTTTTACCTGGCACTGAAATGATCCTTGGCTTCATTTTATAAAGCTATGGAAAACCTCAACCTGTGATTATTTTGTTAGCTTTAAAAATGACTTTTGTTTTTACTTGCCTTTAGTATTCTCTAATTGTGTTAGGGAGTTAGCTGCATAATTTCCCTGTGTTGATTTGGAAACTATTCTTTCTGCCATAAGATCCATGTGTGTGTTTGTAGCACAGAAAGTTTCAGTTTGTGATTCAAAAGCTGCCATTCAATTAGACATGGACATTTCAACTTCAGCTTGGCAAAAACACTGCAGTGATTTCCCAACACCGCAGATGCTTTATCTGCACACAAATCCTCCAGATGCTCATGCTGTCACATACATGCTGTTGAAGGCTGTCCAACAATGTTCCAAGATCCTAAAAGCATTTACAAAATCAAGCTCAACTGCACTCAACAAATCACCAAAATATGAAGAGAGTGCAGACACTGCAATGAAAGCATTGACCACAATGGGCAGGCACCAGAAGGAGCTGAACACCTCTGCAAGATTAACTCAGGATGCAAAGGGATCTCCAGGAAGTCCCAGTTGTTTTGTTCTTCATCTTGACAACTGATCCATCATTTTTTAAAAGACAAGCAAAAGCAGGTTCAAACCTTTAGGGCCTGACTCAAAACTCCCCCTGTAATCAGAAAAAAAATGCCATAGCTGTAAGGTTTGGTAGTGTCTGATGTATCTTTGAGAAAACATCAATTAAAATACTAAAACACAATCAATGGCCAAATTTCATGTGTGACACTCTTTTCTAAAGCTTTATTTCTCATCTTAGCTTTAATTTTGCTTTTAACCCTCTCTATTAATTTGAAACTTTGCTGCTCCCATCTGTAACCTTAGAGAATCATCATTTCACTCTGCTGCAAGGAGCATCCAGCCTTGCCCAAATCCATCTCTGCTGTTCTTTGGCCCCTCAGAGAAAGACTGAAGCCTCATCTCAGGCTTCAGGCCATAAGTGAAGAGGGAAAAAGTGTTTGGCATCATGATGACAGTTCAGAGAAAGAAAAAACATTTATTTAGGAAGAAAAAACATCTATGGTCTGAACCCATCCATAAGAAACAGGCAATTTCTACTGGGATTTCTCTGATAAGAAAGTCATCTCCACCACAAGGATTTCCACTGCAGCAAGAGAAATAACTCCAAAGTCTCCCCATTGGTACTGGATTTCTGATAAAGTCATCTCCCAGTAGAGAACTGGAGCAGCTCATTCCCCACTCCACAGCAGCTAGAGGGAGAGCAGAATTTTCACTCATTATTTTCCAAGTCCTCTTTCTGTCAGGGGAAAGGACTCTGGAGCATTGTCTGGCCATCAGTAAAGGAGGGTGGGGTTTGCTGTGAAAAGGAAGTGATGAACAATCAAAATCGGTCAAATCATGTAAGAACAGGGCTGGGAGGAGTTTTGGGAATTATGTGGGGTTTATCCCAAAATTCCTTTCAACATAATGTGCTGTGAGAGAAATATCTGATGGGAGCACCAGTTCAGCAAAACATTAAATGGGTACTTAATGTAAAGTTAAATACAGAACAAAAAATAACCCCAGGCAAGTATAATCCACAAAATTCACAAGAGTCTTTTCAGGTACTTCTTTGCATGAAGTTATTTCTAACTTGATCCAAGAAATCACCATACCAAATCTATTCTAATTTTTCTCTTCTAGGAGTGGGCCAAAATAATTATTTTTTCCCCTCAGAAAATTACATTGGTTAAAAAAAAAGAAATATTCCCCATCCTCCTGTTTCTGAAGACGATGTTGTGGTTACTCTATGGACTTTAACAGATGCTCATAATTATACAAGGGTTTTCCTTGATCAGAGTTTGGAAGACAGAATGGTATATAGCAGTCAAATCCTAAATATAACCTACTGAAATCACTGGAGAGGGCCTGGCACTGCCATGGCTGAATGGTTGAGCTTCACATATGTGAAGGGTTTGTGTTAAAAGCACAAGAATGTCAAAAGGACAGAATTAGTACAGTGAGAGATATTCTCAGTGTCTGAGAATGCCGTGTGCAGGTTCTGCAGTAATGAGTCTGATAAAATCTCTCAGGTTCATCTGTGCCATCCTGTACTCTTTAGCAGCACAGGGAAAATTATCTTCCAGACCAAGAGTAATAAACTTTGGATGTGAAAAATATTTAGCTCCCAGGACTGTAGCTATGCATGCAGATAAGAAGCAGAAATGAGAAGAATGTTAATCTGACCAGCCTCCTATCAGCCCAGGGATGGGCTTTTCCTTGCTGGGGGTCAAAGACACCTTCTAGCCCCATTACCACTTTCCTTGCCTAAAAATTAAAATAATCCCACAGCACAAAATTCTGTCACAGGTCACAACCAGCCAACAGCAAATATCTTCCATCCTTGCCCCAGACAAAACTGCAAAACCTAAAATTTCCCTAGTGGAACACTATAGGTTCCAAAATGCCCCCCACTTTAACAAGCACTGTTCTGTTCATAGCTTTCTTTATGAAATGCAGCATGTAAAGGCTTTCTGCAGACACAGAAAATAAAGGAAAAACAGCACTTAAAGATTTAACCACCATATGGATTTCAGAAAGAGGCAAAATTTTTTCCAGTCTTTCTGATGTAATTTCTTTATTTGCCTGATTTACAAAATAAAGCACTGCTCCCTCTTCCTTTCTGCTTCACTAGGATGTTATGAAGACCATACACAGAGTACACTGAATATGCAAAATAGTATTTAACTGATCTTGCATTCAACAATCAGAAAAACATGTTCCTTTAAATTCCATCTAGTTTTATTGGAAAATTATTTGCTTCAGAAAATTTGTTTCTGGCACTTTAAAACACTGTATTGTGTGATAACTTGGGTTTATTCTCATCATTTATTGACTTGTTAAGCCATTTCACTTAGTGTTAATGATGCAAACCATCTTGTTTAATGCTTTGATGCTGCCCAACATATTATTGCTTTGGTCTGCATAATAGACCACTTTTAATACCTCTCCTTTAAAAAAACATTATCATTATTTATTTTTTATTACGTAAGTTTTACAAAAATGCCATCTCAGAACAAGTAATTTTCAGATTAACTAACACCACAACAGCTTTTCAAAATCACTGCAGTGTTCCAGAGCATTAACCTAAGACATCTTAGCAAGAATTTTATGAGCTCTTGTGTTTGGGACAAGTACTACGATTTATTCCCACTACAATGTCCCTTTCTAAGAGCCAGATTCAGAAGAGTGCCATGCAGTGTCACTGCAGCATCACTATGCTGGAATGTTGTGTTTATTGACTCAAGAATGTTCTTGGCAGAAGCCTTCCAGAGAAAGACACAGTGTAGTCTTGGAGGCAACCTTTAATTGAACAAAGTTCCTTGTTCAATGTCAAGAGAAAGTGCTTTTTCTGATTCTTAGTCAAGGCTGACTGGCTGGGGTGAGCAGGATTGAGAAGCTGAGCTGCTTCAGGGAAATATTGCAAGAGTCTTTCATGACTTAGGCATTGCTGATGACATTTCTACCCTATTTCTACTGGATGGAGCATTTCTTTAGGTTTCATTTATACTTCAAATGGTTTACAAAGAGGTGAACATTTTTAATGTGCTCCAAGTAAGGATGGTACAGAGATTCAAGAAAAAAAAAAAGACACTGAATTTTGCAAATGTACAACTGAGTCTCAGATCCAGGATAAGTATACATAAAAATAGGTGTAGGGTCCCCAAAAAAGTAACTTTCTATCAGTAAGGTTCTTGTTTTCCTAGGTCTTACTGTAGTTTTTGATTTTGATTTTTTAAGAAATAGAAAAAGCAAAATTTAATCAGAGGTCAATCTAAAACATCTTTTACCCACATACCAAGTAGGTTGTATGGTTTTTCTGGTTGTTTTCTTTTCTAATTCCTTCCCTCAGTATTCCAGGTTACAACATTTTCTTTTCCATTCAAATAATTTCAGAAACCAAATTGTTTACTTCAATGCTCTATTCCTTCCTGCATGATTCTCAACTTCTGTCGTGCCATCATATGAAAGACATTTTTGTCTGACATTTCATAGGGCTTATGAGAACAATACATTTCATGCATCACCTTTGTATTTCATTTCAAGCCACTGAAAGGTAAACTCCATTCAACCCCACTGAGGTTATCTGTCTTATCCCAAGTCCATGCTGGCTTGGAGAGCCCTTTTACACAACTGCTCAGACAAAGCCCTGCATTTTCCATTGCTCAGGCTGTTTCCTCACCCACAGCTCAGAGCCCCTTTGAGCAGTTTCTTTCTTTCACTTTATGAACAGATTTTATTTTTTTTTAAACACAGGGGACTCTTACAATGGTTGTTTTAAATCTGACAACAGCTCTCAATAACCCAATGACAGACAGAAAACCCTGAGATGGAAATCAGCTGAGCAAGTCTATAATCAGTTTGAGAGACCACTAGGGAAAGTATCCAAAGCAAGCACCAAAAACATACTTAGAAAAATTGTTAAATGAGACAAAGAAAAAGCCTTTCTGTAGCTTGCAGTTGAAATGCTGCATCCTTCTTTAGCCTTCCAAAGGTGTATGCAGTTACAGTGTGGTTTCAAATTCCATAAGGAAGGATGCAATGGGAAAAGGGTCATTTTCTCATGCGGTATATTGCCAAAAACATCCTCCTATCTCCCTGAAGTTCCCTCATTGGCCTTTACAGATGGTAACTATTATAATGCCATCCCTTCAGCTCTCAAGCATGCAAGGTCCTCCCACAGCAAGTATCAGTAACAAATGAGGCCCAGGAGACAGCACAACTGTGTCTGAGAGGAACTGCCACTGCCACTGCCACTACAGAAAGTGTGATTAACAGGACAATGGTCAGTATGTTTGTATTTGGCTGTCTCATTTGGAAGTCTAATTTGAAGGGCACAGAGAAGAAAATCTGGCTTAAAGCCATGGATACATCATCACTTAATTCAGGTATGAATCTGCACCAGTGCTGAGGCAGTTCCACCTCCAGCCAGCAGCTCCTGCCTCGCTACATCAAAGCTCCTACAGCCACACCATGACCTGGCTCACAGAGCTATCATCACCAAGCAGTGACTCTCAGCCTCAGCTTTTTTTCAGTGAGCTGAGAGGAGACCCACAGCCCATGCAATACAGAGGTTTGTACCCACAACCAAAATTGTGGGAGAATAGAGACACCACCACCCCTCTCAAAAGCAAGAAGCTATCAGCTTAGCTCAGCAATCTTCACACTAATGGTTGCAATGATTACCTTCAGAATATAGAACATATCTAAAGCACCTGGACCCTTCAACAGGAGCTTCTATTGAGCTCAGGATGAAGATAACATAAAAGCTTAATGGCAACAAATTATATTTTAAGTCTTAACTACTCCATTGTTAACCGTTTTAGTAGAAACAGCAAGCTAAGGTGTTTATCTGCTGGCAGTGACTTCTCCCCTGGGTGAACTTCAATTAAATCTCTTCAACCATAGGGGGAAGAATGTAAAATTTAACTCTCTCTCTTTCTCACCACATCCTAAATCTTCTCAAACTGGAAGAAGAAGTGCATTTCCAGAAAGGCTGAGTAGTCACAACAGGATATTAGGTTTGTGGGGCTGCAAAACACAAAAGGTCACAGCAGAGAGGGCTCATTAACCAAAAGTGTAAAAGACCACCTTTGTCCTTCTCAGTCGGAGAAGTGATGAAGGCAAATTTCAGAAGCCAACTCTTAAACCTAATAGCTATGGAGAAAGAGTAAATTAGCTCTACCCTTCAGTGAAATGAAGCCAAAGCCCTGCCCTGCTGTCACAGCTGTGTTTGAGCACAGACACAGGTAGTTATTGCTGAGTTTCTGACCTGCTGGAGAGTCACTCTCCCACTCACTGTGTGACAAGTGGCTGACAGGCCTACACCTACAGGCTCAAGCTGGGTTTTGATGTTAATATTAAGCAGTTGTGCCAGAGAAGGGATAATGTTCTTGGTATTGCTCTTGCATCCAGAGAGGAGATAATGCTCCTGCTCTTCTTTTAACTTTTGGATGACTAAGGTGCCAGTTTCAGTCTTTAAGAAGAATTAGGAACAGAGATACCTCAAGTGTTGTCAGCTAAAGTGTGCTAATCTCCTCACACTGCAGCTTATGAGGTTTTGCAGATTGTCTGTAAATGCAGCCTGGCACTACTGAAGGCAAGTTCCCTCATAATAAGCTAGTAAATTGTAGGAATTGCCTTCTTACCTCTTACAAAACCATGTAAGGTCAAACAAGTGGGATAGAACGATCTAAATTCTATGTTGATGTGGAAGGAAACAG
Organism: Calcarius lapponicus; assembly: GCA_039654755.1. Taxonomy (NCBI): domain Eukaryota; kingdom Metazoa; phylum Chordata; class Aves; order Passeriformes; family Fringillidae; genus Calcarius; species Calcarius lapponicus. The sequence goes on along the minus strand of CM077462.1, from coordinate 119,516,710 downwards.
CAAATTGCAGTTTCATCCCATTTCCCACCAAAAATTATTGGTTCCTTGTTATGATGCTCCTCCCTTAATGGGAAGGGTGCACCTTTTGTAGATGCTGTGGTTGAATGGAATGATGTAAGTCAGAGGGTACCTGCAAAAGCTTACAAAGTTTTTTTGGCAAACTACACACTTGGCATGGAAATTGGTGCGTTAGTCCCAGACCTCCTAGTGTAAGCAGCGGGTTTTGGATTAAGGGATAAGGTGAAAGGGAAGAAGGAAAGAGAGATGAATTGAAGAGGGAGAGAGAGAAAGAAAAGAGAGGACAAGAGATCACCAGTCCTTGCTCCAGGGTTGATCTAAATGTGGTGTCCAGGGTCCTGGGGTGCAGGTGCAGAGCAAGGGCACTGGGCTTTGGGGGGCACCTATTTATAGGTAAGTTTTCTCTGCCCTGGAGAGAAGTTTCTAGCTTTCCATGCAAATTAATTATCGCTGCCCATTCTTACAGACTTCTCTGGAAATGAGTCAGAGGTTTTGGGGTCTTCAGTGGTCTTGATCCCCCCCTACAGCTCACAACCACTTCTCAACCTCATTGCTGTGCTTGCACTGTGTTGGGCTTATCTCCAGGAGCCAGAACAAGAGCATTTGTCCAGAAAAGTGCTGCCCTACCTCTGCAGGGCCCCTTCCCCAGCCACATCCTATTCCTTCTCACTGAGCTCTTGTTTGCTATTACCAACGACCCTTGGCTCCACAGCCATCTGGCTATCAGTGTTTGAGACACACACATTATCTTCTGGCTCTGAATTGAGCCCTTTATCTTCTGGCTCAATTTCTATCACCCACTCTGTGCATCTCTTAGCCACTGTTTCCCAGAAAGGGTGGTGTAGAAACCCAGGGCACTGGGAATATTTCTCTGTCTGCTCTGGGGTGTCCTGAACCCCAGGGGAGCACTGACTTTGACCCTCACTCATGGAGAAAGTTTCCTAAACTCCAGAATAGACTAGAATACACTAGGGTGTGAAGTAGATTATAGAGAGTAGTGTAGGTGGGTCACTGGGTGAGAAATTTAGGTTTTGGGATTTTTAGTATGTTGTGGATGGAAGCAAGATGGAGAACACAAGATGTTGTCCTGGCTTTCTTCTTCATGCTTCTTCCTTCCTCTCCATGGGTTTGGGTGGCATTTTGTAATTGGGCAAAAAAGTCGGCATTGCAGCTCTTTGGAATCAGTTATTGGGTTAAAAGGGAAAATAATCCAGGTGTCAGTTCTTAATTGGATAGTTTAGTCTTGAAAGACCTTGGAACAAGAGATTGTTGGCCATTTTGTGCTTTCTAATGAAAAGCTGCTGAACTCACAGTAGTGAGACTGTTTTACTGATAAGAAATAATAAACACCTGAGTCTGAACAAAAACTACGGTCTAAAGTGCCTTCAATCCAAACCCAGAGAAACCGACAGGGTGGGTAGTGGGATGCGACGGGCATCTGTGGAGGGGACAGCAGATTAAGCGCTCCCAAGTGCTGGAGTTTCCTTTAAGTTTCGGTCCCCGGACGCGACACAAGCGCAGCGAGGCTGCAGCCGCAGCTCAGACCACGCGATGGTGCCAAAGCGCCCGGGTTTGGGATGCGCGTTCCCACCTGCCCGGGCGGCCGGACCAGCCCTCGCTCCAAAATCACCGGGAAAAGGTGAAGGGAGAGGAAGCACGCGAATCAACTGCCATTGGTACGCATCACACACATGCGGATTTCTCTGCGCAGTTTCAGTTCTTTCTCACACGTTTCGTTCCTCATTAGCGCTACAATGTCAACATAGAAAAGCTGTGTACCTTTAATTATATCAATTACCCCTAAAACCACACTCATCCCGTATCTTCAATGGTATTAAAATACATTAAAATGTGTTTTGATTAAGTAGACTTAACAAAAAAATAGTGTTTAACGTGACTTTGAAACCACTAAAATTAAGTGAATTACAGATGACAATCTTCCTCAGAACTGTTACACCAACATTACGGTCTCAGCAGACTGCAGTGTTGTGTTCTAGAACAATATGTAAAATAAATTTCTAAAAACTGGCTGTGAGCAGTGAAGGTAGATAATGGCTGAGAGGGCAGTACAGGCTGAAGTACAGGGCACAGAGGAAAGGTTCTCCTTGTCTTCCCACTGACCTGCTGTAGGACCTCAGGTGAATCAGTCACCTCCTCAATACTCTGGTCCAGCCACCACAAACTGCAGGACTGGGAGTGCCTATGACAAAACAGGGACACTCTCACTGCCAGTAAGCCCACAGGTGGTGCAGGCAAAGTCACAGACAAGGTCATGCTGAGAACTGTTAGAAAATGCCAAAAGTTTATGGAGCCGCATCAGAAGATCACGATTTTGACCTCATGACATTTGTACTGATACACAAAAAGTGACATATAGTTTTCTTTATATGATATGCATATAGAACTTAGCAAAAAGAACCCTAAAATGGGCTTCTTGTGCATATTTGGAAGCTTTAACTGTAGCTCAGCTCTGCAGAGAGAAAACTGGCAATCCTCCTTAAGACAGCTATTGACTGACAGAAGTAAAAGAGAAAGACACTTCAACTTTCAAAAAGAAAAAAAATACAGACGACAAATCTGTCTTTTAGAGAGGGCAGAACTCACATTTTGCTTATTTTCTGAGTTCTCAGGATTAGCTCTGACATAGCCTAAGATTTGTCTCAGTAACAACAGGATTGGTGTGGGTTTTTAATGGGTTTTGAGGGTTGTTTTTGAATCCTTTAGAAATTATTAGAGCTGTCTTTGATTTATTTCGCCTTGGTATCCACATTTACAAAAACAACTGTTTCTGCTTACATAGATGGAGTGTGCAAATGGGGATAGGAATGAGGAGATCACAAAGCAATTCAGCAGCAAGGACCAACAACTTTTGAGACCTGTATAAATTGCACCCAGTATAAATCACCAAGTTGGGCTCAATTGTCTCATCTCTCACCTCCCAGGATGTCAGCAGCCCCCACATAACTGCCCAACACAGTCCCCTTGTCCCATTCCCCCACCACACCAGGACAGGGGTTGCCCAACTAACTGTACTGTTTATTCACATTCAACCAATTTGTCAAGGTCAGAAAACATAACAGAAAAAAGAGTTTTGTCTGCTCAATTTTATTTTAGAATCTTTTGCTTAACCTGTGTGTATAGATTTCCTTTGAGAATGTAAATCCTAGTACCAAAAGGGGCATGGCTCACCCTGTGTGCTTCTGGAGCTGGTAACTCCAAGTGGCACCTGGCACTGGGATTTCATTCTTTCCAGTAGGATACAACTGCCTCGGTCATCACAGCAGCCAGAAAAATATTTTCCAGTTAAAGCATCATTCTGGAAATGATGGTTGAGACAATTAACTTTGCTAGCAACCAGCCTGGATTTAGTAGTAACACAATGAAATCCAGCGATCACGCAGCAGTCCAGTTTAGACCAATGGTGGGCTCTTTGACTCAGCCTTTTCCTCATTTTCCCTCTTCTACCATCATTTCACCCATAACACTGTTGGTACAGACAGGGCTGGAGGCAAAGGCAGGATCCAAGAGCCTCGTGAGCAATTCCTGCTGAAGACATTTCTGCACAGCACTCTCCTAAAAGAGTCAGGGAACGCTGGTATTTTGCCTACAGCTGGCACATTGATTTTGTGACTGCTGCTAGCACTATATGGCTTTATAAAAATTATTTCTGACCTAATGTGCATGTTGTCTCAATTTTTCACTTGCCCTGAGCAGAAGCTCAAAATGAAATCAGTTTAATAGAAGAATTTTACTGCATGTAGATTTTGTCACAAGTATTGCTTACAGGATTACAAAACTCACTCTCTTCAAAGCACAGCTGGGATCTAAATTAAGCCTAGAGAAAATAGCTAGAACTCTGCCAGCCTACAAAGTGATGGTATTATTCTCTTATATTGGGCTTCACTGACATACAGATATACCCAGTGGGCACTAGAAACCAGTACAGAGTTTGAGAGACTTGACTGTTTCATAATAAAATTTATTGCTTCTATTTATTATTTTCCCAAAGAAGAAACCAAGATGAGAACAAGAAAACATAAGATAGAGAATTCTTCAGAAACCATGTTTGCATTGTGATTTCAAGAAGAACAGCAATTTGAGAAGCAGAGAAGGAATAAGACTCTTCAAATACAGAACTCTGATTTCTCTTCTATTTCTAGGATTACATTATAGTGTTCCTAGCACCACAAGTTCAGAAAAAGAAAATGAGAATGCGAATGCTAAAGTCTCCAAAATACAATTCCTTCTGCAAATGTGAAAAAAATAATGATACTCTTTTGTTGTGGTATGACTTTCAGAGTGAATGCTTTATGGAAAACAGTGTCAAGAGCTTCAGTTAAAAAAATTGAAATGATTGCTAACGTGCACAGATATGAAACACAGAGAGAGTGACAGTTATAAGAGAAATAACTTTTTCAAAACAGTCTTATTCACTCTGGCACCTTCTTTTCCACATCACATTTGTAAGAAATCCTTAATTTAGGTGAAGAAACGTCTTCCCTCATTTGATCCTTTTCCTGTTTGGTGGTTCCCACTACCTTTCCATCTAAAATACAACCACATCCACCCAATGTCCTCTAGTAGTTTCAGAAATTTACTGCTTTGAGTCATTCTTCTTGCCTTATTTCTATGCACATTTTGTGTGTAGACACAATCTGAAGGGAAGGCAGGGTAAGGGGAAGGACAAAGCATACCTGCAGTTCATCTGTACTTCAGACTACAAGGTGCAGGATAAACAGGCAAAACTTTGTGAAATTATGCTAAAATATACACAGTGAATGGCACAGTACACCTGCAAAGTCAAGCGCCCAAGGGACAGCAAATGCCAAAAATAAGGTAACCCACATAACCTTAATCCAGGACCCATGGGCTTACATGTTGTGCTAATATTATCAGTTTACAATACAGAATACTATCTTACAAAATCATCATGCCTTGCTCACTGCACAAACCAGCTGGGCTCACAGAAAAGCAATCATTCAATATCTTTGTTGTTCACTGATCCAGGCTTTCTCTGCCATGTGTTTTTCAAATCCTGTTCTGAAAGCAGAAAAGCCCATCAGGAAACAACTTATTTTGATCATATCTTTGCCACAGTATTCAGGTAATCTCCCAAACCTTTTTTTTTTTTGCATTTATTTCACAAAAGCTATTATGTAGTGCAGGTTTTGTGACACCCAATACAGAGTAAGAAATGAGTGGGTATTAATTTGAAGTGCTCACAACTCGCTCGGCTGCTGAGTTTTAGAGCACCCTATGCATCTGGCATGATTTTCATATTCAAAGTGTAGTTTCCACCTGGCAGCAGGAGGAGCAGGAGCTCCTCCTAATTTATGCAAAACAACTCACAGACAAGGGGGGGGGATTGTTATTGCCACCTATGAAAAGCTGAGTTTAAGTGATTTGCCCATTGTCACATACCATCATGTGGCAGTGGCAAGGATATAACTTTACTCTCTTAAATACTGTTTGCTGTAAACACACTTTCATTTTACTACCTGCATTTACATAGGTGTGCCCACTCACTCATTCTTCTAGACAACCTTTTTTTTTCCCAGTACAGAAATGTTGCTCAGGCACATTTTCAAAGTGTTTCTATAGTTGGCTGGAATTTCTAAATACACAGCAGAATAGCTCTGGCCAAATAGTTGTATGGGTAGTAATCCTTGGCATGTTCTGCACATAAATACCACTTGGATGTGACACAGGTGCTGTCTCCCAGGAAAGCAGATAAAACACTGCCTAGCACTGCTAGATTTACTGTGAACTCACACACATTACCTCTCGAGGAATCCAGAACAAAAAAGCCCACCAGAAAACAACTATTTTGAATCAGATAATCCCAAGCATTTATTTGCATTTATTTTACAAAAACTGTCATGTGGTGCTGGTTTTGTGATGCACGATACAGAGTAAGGAATGAGTGAGTATTAATTTGAAGTGCCCATAACAGAGTTTTACTTCCAATGCACTGGGAGGCCTTAACCTCCCATCCTACATGGCAATTCACCCTCAAAGCCTGGTTTTGTCTACCTTTACTTGCAGAGAGCTTCATCGAGGTCCTGGAGCCTAAAAATGTACAAAGACCCTGAGAAATACTCGCAGCTTCACAGAATCACAGAATGGGTCAGGCTGGAAGGGACCACAGTCACCTGGTCCCACCTCCCTGGTCAAGCAGGGTCATCCCACAGCACATGGCACAGGATTGTGTCCAGATGTGTGAATCTGGAATAGATTCAGGGAGGGAGACTCCACGCCTTCTCTGGATAATCAGTTCCAGGGCTTGGTCACTGCACAGGAAAGAAATTCTTCCTCATCCTCAGGTGGAACTTCTGGGCATCGATCTGCCTGTTGGCTCTTGCCCTACTGCCCCATGGAGCAGAGCCTGGACCGTGCCCTGCCCCTCCCTGCAAACACAGACAGGGATCAGGGCCCCTCTCTGCCCTCCCTTCTCGAGGCTGGACAGGCCCAGCGCCTTCAGCCTGTCCTCAGTGAGATGCTCCAGTCCCTCCATCATCTTTGTCACCCTCCACTGGACCCACTAGAGAAGCTCCATGTCTGTCCTGTCCTGAGGAGCCCAGAGCTGGACACAGCACTCCAGGGGATCCTCACAGGGCTGAGGAGCAGAACCACCTCCCCTGATTGTGATGATCATGGCATATTACAGGAATATTAACCATACACTGACCAAAGTGCACCACCTGCCTGTTCTATCGCTGGCACTGACAGCTGAAGTGAGATGAGCATGGCTGGGCCAGTCACTGAATTTGTTACTGTGGATGTTCTCAACAAAATTTAAGGAAGAAACCACTGAAGGTTTAATAAAGTAACATACTACATATAATTATACAAATGTATTATAAAATGTATTATCTAAATTAGATAGGGGCGCAGACAAGGGGAAGGACGAGGTCAACGACAGGGTCCAAAGAAGCCCCTCACGGCCCCACACCCAAGGGGGCCCTCCCGACACGGCCGCCGAGAGGGCGGAGCCGGCGCCTTGCTCTCTGAATGGTGCATTCTGCTGTCAATCACAACTTTACCCCGCCCCAGCGATGTCAGCCTGACGAGCATGGGCGGAGCTAACTCCCATCCCCTAGGTCTCTGATTGGCTGAATCGGCTGCCAGTTGGCTCCGCCTCCTCGCCGCTCCCTCTGGGTTTACAGGGCGGGGACGAAAATGGTGCAGGATTCCTCGCGATCTGATTGGTCAAGTGGGAACGCCACTCAAACAAAGACTCCGCCCCCATCTGGACAGCTGACTGCTCAGATCCGTGACAGGGACGGCACTGCCCCGGCGATTGGTCAGCTCTGCCGAGTCCCGCCCACCATCCTGAATACTGCTCGCCGATTGGCTGCGGTGCCTGTCCGTCAGGCGGCAGGCGGGGCGCTCAGGTGTCTGTCCCTGGCCCGGCAGTGGCGGCTGATGGCGGACATGGGGCGGCGCGGCGGGGCCGGCCGGGCCCTGGGGCTGGCAGCGCTGGTGGCCGCGGCCTGTGTGGCCGGTGGGTGAGCGGGGACGGCCCGGCGCGGGGGAGCGCCGAGGGGAGCGGGCAGGGCCGCCTGGCCGCTGCAGCGTAGTTTGCGGGAAAGGAGCCGGGCCGCGGGGCTGGGGAGGGGAAAGGTGAGGGAAGAAGGTGAGGGGGCCCCTCTGTGTCTGTGGGTGCCAGGCTCAGGACCCAGGGGTGGCACTGGGAGGGGCTGTCACTGTGCTGCAGCTCCCTGCCCCCACCCCCATCCACCTCCAGGGACGGTGCTCGAACCCTTTCATCCTGTCCCTTTCAATCCAAGGGCTGGTTTATATTAAATTAGAAGTTTTTATAATTTTATTGTGTAAATTCGTTATTTAAAATTTGTTTTATAATTATATCAAAATTATAAGATAAATTTAGATAATATATTGTGTATTTTTATAATGCATATGTATTATTATGTGTAGTGTGTTATTTTATTAAATTAATTTATACTGTGTACAAATTCTATTAAAATCCAATTCTATAAGCTGAGACAGAGGGATTCAGACCAGAGACTAGAAACATTTTTCCCTGCCAGGGTGAGCCATTGGAATAGGTTGCCCAGGGAGGTGATGGGGTCACCACCCCTGGAGGTGTTTAAGGGACATCTGGACTTGGCACTGGGTGGTTTAGGGGTCACAGTGCCACTCCTGGGTTGATGGTTGTGCTTGATAGTCTTAGAGATCTCTTCCAGCTCTGATGATTCTGTGACAGACGCACATAATTTTGTTATTTTGTATGAACTTTCACGTTTTGCTGAGCTGTTTCTGTGGTCACTGCAGCCTCTCTGTTACCCGCTGTGAGTCAGGCTCGTGATGGCACTTCCAGGCCCTGTAAATATTTCCCATTCAATGTTTCTTGGCCTTCCAGGCCAAAGGCTTTTGAGAACCTGAGGTACAGCTTTGGCAGGGTAGGAATTAGGTTTTCTATTCCACAGGCATTTGGAGGGAGTCTGCTGATGTTCCCAACTTCAAATTTAGTTTTGATCGTTGTAATCTTGAACAACAGTCTTGAATTTCCCTTCTAGTTGTGAAGGGTTAATGCTCTGATTTCATCCACCTGAGCAATCAGGTGGATGAAATTTGCCCTAAATAATGTGACTGTCTAAAAGCCCTGTGTAATCCTATGGATTTGTAGGCATTTTGTAAATTCTTACTTAAAGAAATTGGTCTGGAAACATTTCTGCACTTCAAAATGTGGATTGATCCACCATTAAAATTGGTAGCAAACCACCCAAGGAACACACCAGTTTAAATAAATTCTTGAATCTGCTTCATGAATGTCACTTGGCTTGGCCCCTTTCCTTCCTTTTGTCCCCCTCCCCAGCCTGCACCTCAGAACTTTGTCCTGTGGTGTGTTTATCATAACATAGCTCAGATTTACTGTCAACATTGTGTGCGTGATCATGAGCCAGGCTTTGGAACAGCATCTTCAAGGTCACATTAGTTAAATTAATATTAGGGGGGTTTTTAGCTGCACAGCACATCAGTTTACTGTTGCATTGTTTTTGTAAATAGTCTTTAGATTTGTAGATTCCCTGGAAAACTGTTGTATATCACTGCTTGGATTGGTAACCAATTTTCAGTGAACATTTGAATAAATAATTGTATTTTCTTTAGACAGTTACCTTATTCATGTAGTTTTGAGGCATGCAGTCAGATTAATTGTGTAATTAGAAGTTGAACATACAGGCCTGCAAACAGTTATTACTCTGTTACTTGATTTTCTTATATCAAATCAGTTTTCTGGTGGCAGCCTACTCAGATTGCTGCTCATTGGGGAGCATATGCCTGAAATTTAGCATTGTGCATGTTACTGCTTATATACACCAGACAAGTTTCAAAATGTATTTAGATGAATGTTGGTGTACACAGTATTGCAGCTGTGCCTAAGTGACTTTAAACACAGGAAGCCAGGTTGAAACAAGCCCTTCTCTTATTTCTGTGGAGTCCTCTCTGACTTTATTATGCAGTAAATTACTGTCATCACAAAACAGTTTAGAAATATGCATTTAGTCTAAAATTTGCTGTTCCAGGTAATGAGGAAGAGAGTGAAGGGGGATCCCAGAGCAGTGAAACCCCAGTGTGGCAGATTGTGGCTCCACACTATCAGCTCAGGTCCAGCTGTATCCAAGGAAGACAAATATCTCCCGGTGTCATGAGGGGGAGGAGGCAGAGCAGCGACACCAGAGCTGCTCTGCAGGAGCCAGGCTGTCCTGGCACTGCCTGGTTTAAGCCAGAACTGACAGATTCCACTGGGCTTCCTGGCTGTGGGCTCAGTGGCTCTGGCTGCTGCCTGCATGAACAGAGGTGGTGTGCCAAGCAGTCCTGGAAGCAGACAGAGCTGTGTTGGTGCTTTGTGAGCCTAACAGGATTTTGGAGTCTGCCTGGCTCAATGGAGAGTTAACTTTACCAGGTCTGAACTGTGAGACTGCTTGTAGCTGTGCTGTTGTTGGAATAATTGTCCTGCTTTTGTTACTAGGGATCTGTTCACTCTTAGTCATTGCTGTATGGAAGCCTCATTTTGTATTCCAGAGCATTAAAATGATTGATTCTCATTCCTAGCTTTCCATAAACCGATAGGCATGGGAGGGAGGAAGAAGGAATGAAAGCTCAAATATGTTTTTTTCCCTGTTCCTGCAGGAGCTCTGACAGCTCTCTGTGTCTGTTTTCAGGTGTGTGTGGGGGTGAGTTCAGCATCCTGCGATCCCCTCAGTCGGTCGCATTCCGGGATGGGAGTTGGCCGATCCCGGGCGAGCGCATCCCGGACGTTGCTGCCCTCACCATGGGCTTTTCTGTTGAAGAAGTACGTTCCAGGTCTTGATTGTGAAATGCCTCTAAGCTACAGACTTGCTCACTCAAGATGCAAATTTTCCTGTAATGTGCTGGAATATATAAAATACTGCCCTGTTTGTCTTGAGGAAGGCATGACTTGACAGAGGTGGTTTCCAGGACAGAGCTGTGTGGGTCATGTGAGCAGCCAGAAGCTGTGCTAGCTGGCTAATTTGAGTTACCAGCTGTAAAAGGAATCCTGCAGAGGCTGCTCCTCAGTTCCTCTGACGCCTAGCTGTGTGCTGTATCCCCCCCATCCATGGTCACACACTGAGAACCTGTGGGACCACTGTGACTTCTTGCACACAAGCTCTCTGTAGGGCTCTGCTCCTGAGTAACCTGAAGACTGAGAATGGCTTGGCAAGGCAGGTTTTTTGGCAGGTCAGCAAGCTGTGTGCTGAGCAGAGTTAGAACAAGTATGTTGGTTACTTAGGAAATAATCCAAAACCTTGGAAATGATTTGTTGTAGTGTTTCTCCACGTTAAGTATTCAAATATAATTTTAGCAGTGTTTAAAGTCAGGCACGTGAGCCGGAGCGCTTGGATTGATGCCATCTTGCCTACTGATTTTGCTGGGCTTCAGCAGAGATGAGTGGCTGTTGAAGCAGTAGATGAAAGTGTAATAGCCAGATATCTTTGGCAGCGTCTGTGTGCAGCCAGATACTGCAATCTGCAGCCTGAGGCATTCTCACAGTGCTGATGAGGGCAGCCAGCTCTCATTTCTTCCATACATCAGCTAGGGAAGAGGTCTGATAAGGCTGGTTTGAATGCAAGGCTGCTTAGCCTGTGTTTGGGAATTTGAAAATACATTGCTGTCAATTAATTCTGCTTTTTGTCATCAAACTAGTAACAAACTTGTATGAGTAGTGTGACTAAGGAGTAAATGTTGATTATTTTATCAGGAAAAAACACGATATTGAATGGTATTGTGTGTGTTGCACATAAAGACACCCAGAAAAACAGTGGAGTTTGGCCTGCTCTGTCCATTTGGCATGCTGGTCATCCAGAGATATGTCATGGGTATGATGGAAAAAAGTGTTCCAGTACTCATTGAGTGCCTTTGCCACAGCTTGGGATTCAGTCGTTGCAATGGGTCTGTAGCATCCTTTAGAAATAGTTCTGTTACTGTTAATTCAAATCCTAGAAGCAGGCAGGGAAGGAAGTGTTTGATTATTCAATTCAGCCCTGGAACTGAGAGTTCCTGAAAGCTGTCCCTAAGGCAGAGGTCACTCTGTGGGCAGCTTCCAGCCCTGGTGAGGGGAGCACTGCAAAGCCCAAGCAATTCTTCTGCAGCTCACATCAAAGCTGTCATCCAGGAACATAAACTGACAGTGCAGCAAGGCCACTGGAGAGAATTTGGAATTCTTAGTGCATTACAGTGGGAATTCTGAGAAAGAGTCATTCAATATTCTTCCCTTGTTAAAGGAAAACAAAAGCAAACCCCATTTTTGTCCCTGATGATGCTTTGAAGGGTTTTTCCTTTGTTTCTGTGAGGTGATACAAATCATAATGTCAATGACATTTAATTCTAAAATGCAGTTAACTTGGCTTTCAAAAAAAGGGGGCAGTTATGTCATTTACACAGATGGGGAAATCTGTTTGCCTTTATTCCAGACAGATGAATTTGTATTTTGTGCCTGAATAAACCAGTCAGTTGCCTCCACTGTGCTCTTACTGATTTGTAATTGTAGTAAGCTACTAAGAAGTCTTTATATTTCTGTGCAAATCTGTACATTTAAGTTTAGTTGCCTGTTGTGATTGACATGTCCTTTTCTTCCCCTTTCCATCCTGTTTCTTTCTTGTACTGAAAATATAAAGATATTACTGGAATTTTTAAGTTCATCCTTCGCTTACTAAATACAGACTAAAGTATTTATAATTGAATTATGGCAAATAACTCCTCATGTACCCATTATATATAATGCTTTCTTAGTATAGACTTTGCTATGAAGTTTTTAAACTAACAGTTCCTTCATTGTTGACTGGAGGCATCACTCAAAATGAAAGCAGTGTAGTATTAACCTACTTCCCCATGAAATTTCCAATAGGCTGTCCTGCACAGAGGCATTATCAGGATAATAAGTTGTTTTGCTTTAATAGTGAGAAGAACTCTTCCCTTTGCCTGTGAAATACAACTTTTTTTGTTATTTTGTGCTAGGACCTCCCCTGGCCTGGGCTGGGTGTGGGTGATCTGTTTCACCGGCCCCAAGCCACCGTGCTGGTGACAGTGAAGGGCGTGGACAAGTTGCCTGTGAAAGGGTTTTCTTACCCCATTGAGAATGTGAGTATCACTTCTGGAACTGTCACCTGATTCCTGGGACTCCTGTGCTCTAATGACAAGTACATGATTCTCTCTGTAGTCCCTGATGATTTCCTGCTTCACTTGAAGTTTGCATATCCCCATAACTGGTGGATCAATAACCTAGTCAGCATTCTGTACACGGTACAAGGCCCTTGAGACCACCCAGGGCTTCCAGTTCAACATGTTCTGCTTGAAAGACAGCTAATTTTAATGTTTGTACCAATCCACTTCTTCCCACAGTAACTTATTATTCTAAAATCAGAATTAAGTTTTTTGCTTCAGCTGAGTGTGTGATAACATTTTATATGGAGTTGATTTTTTGATGTACTGTATTGCCCTATAAGTGGTCTTTTGAATTTTCCTCAAGTACTTGACTATGAAATACAGCACATAGAAACACATTCCATTATACTGAATCAAGAAGAAACCAACACACATTACATTTACCTATCACTGTATTTTTGCTAAGGTTTCTCAGGCTTCTTACAGCAACAGATAATCCTTTAGGTTGGAAGGGAGCTCTGGAGTTTCTCATCCAACACCCTGATCAAGCAGGATCAGCCAGAGCAGGCTGACGCCAGTGTGTTTGGTCAGGATCTGAGCATCTCCACAGATGGAGACTCCATGACCTCTGAGCTACCTCTGCCAGCATTTGGCCACCCTTGGAGTAAAAAACTTCGTTCTTGTGTTAAAATTTCCTGGGTTTAAATCTATTCTGTTGCCTCTTCTGTCATAGGATACTTGTAGTGAATGGAAATGTGCCATTCTGTGTCTTTTTTTAATAAAACCCACAAGTAAGTGTTTAAAAAACTAACAGTTCTATTAGCTTGCCAGTAATGGCACTATACTGTGCTAGCATTTCTTCTATTTTTAGTAGGTTTTTTTATATGTGTCTTTTTTTGTTTCAGCAGTTGGTCTTTCTGCTGGTATATTTTCACCCATCAGTTTTTTGTTGTTCATAACTTTCCATTTGCAGTGAGATTGTTTCCCTTTTGCATTGCTTCTATATTTATTGGTCTTGTTTTACTGATAAACAAGGCTATACTCTAAGCCTAAATAACCCTCTTAATGCACAGTCATGGTCCCTTGGAGTTCTTCAGAGTATATTGTGTCTGCCACTTAAATAAAATGTCTGTTCATAGATGCACAGGTGATGTTTTGTTTTGCACATAAGTTCTTATTACTTATTATCACTTTGGAAATGTGCATCCCATTACTCTTCTTTCTTTAAGATCCCTGTTTAACCCAAAACTCTGACTTTGTCTTCCAGGCTGTTCCTTTCAGTCTGGACAGTGTTGCAAATGCCATCCATACTCTGTTTTCTGAGGAGACGCCCGTGGTGCTGCAGCTGGCCCCCAGTGAGGAGGTGAGCGTTGCTTCCCTGCTGCTTCCACGTGTCCCAAATAGGGAATCCTCTTTCCTCTTGTGTGGCTGGAGCAAACCCAGTTAATCACAAGTGTGGATGGAGATTGCAAGCCTGGTTGTTTGTTGGTGTGTGTCTGGAGGAGCAGAGCAGGAGGCAGTGCTGGCAGTAACCATGGCTGTTCCTGCAGAGGGTCTACATGGTGGGCAAGGCCAACGCCGTGTTCGAGGATCTCTCTGTCACCCTGCGCCAGCTGCGCAGCCGCCTCTTCCAGGACAGCTCCATCCTCAGCTCCCTCCCTCTCAACTCCCTCAGCAGGAACAACGAGGTAAAGCACGTTCATCACTGGGAACTTCTATGGGCTTTTTTAAAATAATATTCTTAGTTATTGTGTGCTTTTCACCTTTCTTGCTTTTTCTTCCCTCTTTCTTTGCCTAAGAGCCCACTCCCAATTTTTTCTAACTGAATTAACTACGTTCAAACATTTTTTTCTAAGTAACTTTATTGAAAGAGTTATTTCCTTCTAGCATGTTCTGATGTTGTAACTGTTATAAAATACTTGCAACAAAACAAGACTTCCCTGACTTGGGTTTCATCAAAGGAAAAACTTGTTTCTGCCTCTTCCCTCAGGTTGACTTGCTTTTTTTGTCAGAACTTCAAGTCCTACATGATATTGCAAGCCTGGTAAGGTGTTTTGAAACGTTTTCAACTGTCTTGTGTCACAAACTTCAGAGATCTTTAAAGTAGAGAAACCATAGCCAGGATATGTGGCAACCAGTGATACATAATTCTGTTGTGTCATCAGCTGGTTCCATTAGTTTAAATAATGCTTTCTATTTGTATCAGCCCCATTGCTGCAATTGTGAATGGGAACCTTAATCATCTGTAGTTTTCTTTTGTGTTGTGTTTGGTCAGAACAGGGACAATTCTGAAATACTCAATGAAGAATTTGCTGGGACTTTCTTTGGTGTCTAACTTGAAAGTATAATGGTAGTTAAGAAAATGTTTTTTGCCCTATCCAGCATTTTACTTCAAAATATCACTTTATCTGAAAAGACTGGAGTGGTGTGTGGGTCTTTTTGTTTCATTTTGGTTTGTTTTTTTCTGTGTGTCCTTTAAGCTGCAGCTCTTAACTACTGAAGTGAAAGAAAGAATTGTGGAAAAACTCAAAAATTCACATTAGGTAAAGGGCTATTGGAGAGAAATGGTGCTCTTGAGAAAATGAGGTAGAACAATTTGGTTTTGTTTTGCAGGCTAGAAATGCTGCAGTTTAAGTAGTTGGAAAAATGGCATTCAATTCCTTGTTTTCAGAGGTTGTGGTCTTGTGCAGGCAAATATCAGTGCTGCATCTTCTCACCTGCAGAAGTGCAAGAATGTCACTACTGTCCTTCGAGATAATTTGGATTGTATTAGTTGGATTTTCTGAATATTGAAAGATACTTCTCAAATAAACTACTTTTGTACGTGGACAACACAAGACAGAAGTTGCAACCTACTGAGCTTTGCAAGGGCCAGCTTTAGACAAGGAAATGATAGTCTCTAAGTCTTGTAGTTATGTGGTTTTGTTTTCTCTGAGTTTTATTTTCATGGCAATTACAGAACAAAGATTCTGATGTCAATAAGTCTTCTATTTCTTTTTAGTACAGCTCTCTATTACGTGGATGTAACCTCATGTTAGGAACAGATGTTACATAATAATCATCTGCTTTCTTCTGTAGAATTAAAAAAAGAAACAATTATGGACAGCTTCTAGTTAAGTTGGCAAGAATTCCATTTCCTGATTATGGAATATGACTGTAAAAAGTGAGACAGGATTAGTCCAAGTAAATTGACTTTGTGCAATGTGTTTTTAAAGTAACCTGTGCGTGAATTAATTTCTTTCTGCCCTCAATGTTGTGCCCAAGCTGTCTCGACACAAGCACTTAGCCAAAGATCACTCTCCAGACCTTTATTCCCTGGAGCTGTCTGGTTTGGAAGAGATTGGGAAACGATATGGGGAAGACTCTCAGCAGTTCAAGGATGCTTCTCAAATTCTTGTAGACTCTTTGCAAAAGGTATGTTGTCTACCTAATGAACAAAACTCATGGTAATACTAAGAAAATATTTTTTATTTTAACCACAATGAAGTAACTTCATTAGTGTTGGCTTGCCTCATGCTTGTTTTTGTTGTTTGCTTTTAAAATGCTGTTGTTTAGTTATAAAATTGAATGTTACAATTTGCCTCTCTGGAAAGTGTTGGTGTGATTCTACAATGTGTTTAGATATTTTGAATTAAGGAGTAGGGGTGTATTGAAACCTTGTATCAACAGGACTTGATATGTTTGTTTTTCTTAAACAAACACCTTGCATTTGAAAGCACCAGAATGTCTCACAAAAAGAGGCTCTTGGAAATCTGGAAATATCTTTATCCCAAAATGCAGTGGTTAGTTTACCCTTGCCCACTAAGCTATGTAAATGTAAATTTCTAAGACTTTAAAATAACTGCTGTTCATCCATCAGTGTGCCAAGAAAGTAATTCTTCATTTACATAATCATTAGTTAAATTTTTATTAAGATGAGTCACTTTTGAGAGCTTCCAAAGTGTGATGAAAAAATTCAGAACCATCAATTTGTTAAGCCAAGTACTTGTTTTCTCTAAGCATTGCTCTTTGGCCTCTTTGACCTTAAGCAAATATATTTAAATATTAGACATATTAGCATTTGGTTAAAATATTCAGGTTCATAGTTTCCCAGTGGGAGTTTGAGAACCTGAATATTTTGTTGGAACTGACAGACACACAATTAGGAAGGATGTGGGGATAGGCCTTTTGTAAAAGGGATAACAGAGTAAGTTTCAGCCCAGAAAGCCAGCATAAGCCACAGTCTGCTGAGCAGTGACTGGGGGTTTGAAAAGGCTGTGTAAACCAGGGGAAGGTTGACACTTGGTGGAATTCTAAAATAGTATAAACTTTTATAGCTTTCCATAATTATTCCAGAAGCTGACATCTTTTATTTTACTACATCTTGCTAACAAAACTCTGCTTAATTCCTGGCTACAGTCTCGGCTTTCAATTAAACCACCTTTTCTTTTCCAGTTTGCAGATGAGATGTTTAATCTGTATGGTGGGAATGCAGTAGTAGAAGTGGTGGCTGTGAAGGAGTTTAATTCTCCCCTCTCAAGGAAGACTCGCTCAATTCTCCAGGCTTCACAGGTAGTAGAGCCACATTTTTCTACATCTCATTTATTAAAAGTGATCCAAAGTGTATCAGTTCACCTGAATGTAACCTTTTTTTAAGGACTAAAATACTGACTATGACCTAGGTGTGGGTACAGTTTACTTATTTGTCTTGATTTTCACTTTGTCATTCAGTAACTTCACTTGAGGAGGCCTTTGGAGGTCATCCAGTCCAACCTACTGCTCAAAGCAGGACTAATTTAGGAGCTAGATCAAATTGCTCAGGTTCTTGTCCAGCCAAGTTCTTGGAAAGTCCATCCCTGGAAATCCCACAGCCTCTCTTGGATTAACCACTTTCTTGGTGAAAACTCTTTCCCTTATGCCTTGTTAGAATTTGCCTTTCTGTGTTGTCTCCCCAGTGCAGGCAAGTCCTGCCTGCCAGCTGTTGGAAAACAACTTTTCCTTGGTCCTGTGTCATTCCAGAGGCACTGCTGGCTCCTATTCCCCTTGTCCTCCAGGAGCTCCAGTCCCTCGCTGCAGCTGCCCAGCTGCTCAGTGCCCAGCCTGTGCTGTCACCTGGGTTGTTCTGCCCCAGGTTCAGGACTTTGGATTTCATTTTCCTGTCGCTTTCTTCTTTTGGATTCTGCTGATGCCACTGACATAATCACTTTTTTGCTTTCTGTGTCCTTGCATCAGATTTGTCTAGACAAAAGTGCATCTCTTATTTAGGTTGCTCAGACTTTGGATGGAGTCAAGATGTTTGGTGTGCAAGCTCACTTTAAATTAATAAATATTTTCTTTATTGCAGGGTAAAAATGAAAATCCATATAACCTTGCCTATCCATATAACTACGACTACTCTGTAATCTTCAACATTGTTCTGTGGATGATGATAGGTCTTGCTTTAGCTGTGATAGTTATCTCCTACAACCTGTGGAACATGGATCCTGGCTACGACAGCATTATTTATAGAATGACAAACCAGAAGATAAGAATGGATTGAAGTGCACCGTATTTCAGAGCTGGAAGATGATGAAGAGCAAGATCTCCTTTAGCCTGTGTGGAAAACAAATGTTATGATATGGTTAATTGTGGGAGTTTTTTAAAGGTGTATTTATTTCTAAGTACTTTTCCCCCCTTTCAAGACTATTTTAAATGTTAGTAGTAGCACCAGATGGGATTTAGATATTGAAAACTGCTTGTTGAAAAAAACCAAAACAGCCCTCCCCAGAGTAATTGTTATTAAAGTGACATCATTCAATTTTTTTTAATCTTGTAACATGAGTTTTTGAAATGCCCTGTACTGCCTCTGCCTGTGCAAACCAGATAAACTGAAATTATGATAGCAACATATTGTTGGAAACTTTTGCACTGGAAGATCAAAAATTATAGCTAAATTGTTGTGTTGTATATTATGAACCAGCTGTAAATGTTTGATGTAAATATTTATAATGGTTATATGTAACTTCAGAGAGGATAGTAAATATTCTTTAGTAAAATACTAAATATAGAAGTACTTCTATCAGCCTAGGACTCTAGTAGCATAAATGGCATTTTGATCTCATGCTGATGGCTCAGAGGTGAGCTGTACACAGAAGGATCCTTTCCCCAGGACTTCAGTGGTAGGGAAATGAATAACACTGGTGTGGCTGCTCTGTACAGTGCAGTCTGCAAATCCTGAAGCAGTACCAGTCTAGTCATGGTCTAATGTCACAGTTGAAAGTTCTTGTTATGATGCTTCATGTTCCTTCCATTTGTGTTGATGTTACTATTATAAAAAAAATCAGTTCTTTTTGATGATAAGAGTGGACCAACACTTGATTTAAGTATACCTGGATTATAGTCCTGCTTCAACCATTCAATAAAACAAAGAACAGTTGTTCTGGAATGCATTTATTCCTTGTGGCTTTGTAGATGTGGATACTTCTGTTTAGGATTTGTTCAGCTGACCAGGGCAGCTGTGGCAGCATCTGATGTGTGAAGGTGGCCCCAAGGCTGCAGCAGTTTAGTTCAAACTGTCCTTTAAAAGAAAAATAGTCTGGTGTGCGTTTTCCTAAACCAGATAGTGAGTGTAGTTAAAACAAGTGGTTGATCTCTGGCTTAGGTCTTTTTTAGAGCTACCTCCTTAGAAACTCATTTGCTCTTGTGGTAAAAGGAGATCTTCCAGACTTACAGCAGCATGAATGGAAACTACTTTTTTAATCATCTTGCCCTCTAATGTGCTGAACTTTCCCTGCCATTAGGAGATAATTGTTCCACTTCCAGAAAAGATGTTCTCACTGAATTAGTCTCATTTACTGGGAATGTCTGAATTGGGGGTGTTGAAATTGTTCGTGTCTTGGAGATCCTGCACAGTGATTCAGGTTGAAATGAGCAAATCGCAGGTTTACCTGAGTCCAAGAAATCCAGTTCAGTGTATGTTACAATCACTTGAAATTACTTTTAATGGCATTTAAAGTTAATCTGGATGATTGATATCAGTAGATGGAAAGGAAGAGTTGCACTGGCAGTTCCTCTGACAGGAATGTAATTACTGAACATGCTGTAATACACCATGACAGAGTAGGCAAGGGAAGGCTCTCAGCCAGGTGTGAGAAGTAGGACACATGATTATGTCAATGATTATGACTAGATTTATTGCTAATACAGTAAATATTCCCAGTGCAGTATCTAAATAACAATTCTGTCATCTTTAACAGTGTATTCAGAGGTTTGATCAGATTAGCAGTCCACTTCAGATACTGGTACAGAGTTTTACAGGAGCTGGTTGTTTGAGGGACTGTGTAATTAATGGTAAGTATTTAACAGTTGTATTTTAGTGTGAAATTGGCAGTGTAGAATTTGTTTAAATGCAGGACCTGCCATTGAGATGGTCTCTGCATGTCAGCTCTCTCCCAGCTGCTGCTGTAGGCTCCAATTTTACTTTTTAAAGCTGGTCTTAGGCTACTTTGAAGGGCAAATTGCAATTCCCAGTTCTCCTGTTAGTACCACATTTGTTCCTTCTCATGCCTGTAGGCCTCCAGCTGGTACTAAAGGTGCTTTTGAGCACTGTCATGTGTGCTTGCTGTGTCTTAAATACCAAATGCTTTGTGCAGCACAGGCTGCATTTTGAACCACTCCAGAGCCCCTGTACTTCAGTTTGAGTTAGGAAAGCCAGACACACTTTATTATTGGTCCATGACTGCTAATTAAACAGGCAATTACAGGAATAGCCTTTTCATACTTAGAATTTAGTTAACTAGAATTAAAGTGCCATCAGCAGCACCAGACCTGCTCTTAATTGTTCTCTTTAAATCACCCCAAGAATATAAATTGTAAAAATATTTGTGTGATATGACAGAGATCATAGATTTTGTGCACAGAACTATGATGAAAGCAGTGAAACTGTCAGGGGAAGGAAGGAAGGCAACAGGAAGGGGATGCAAGGAAACTAAATAACAGCTGGTATTGGGATCCTGTGTGCCCAAAGTGAGAAGGGCAGGAGGGTTGTTTTGCAGTATCTGGCCGCAAGCATTTTCACCAGGCTGGGACAGGCTCCACCGAGTGCTGTCAGTGGGATTTGGGATGCAACTCTGCAGGAGTAATGATCTGATCACCAAAGAGAGCTTTTTCTTTGGCCTCTGGCACAAAGGGTGATGTGTGTTTGATTGGATCTTCTTCAGACCTTGGTGTTAACGTTGTCCACTCTTTGGCTTGGGGTATATCTAAGCTGTTCTCAAGAAGTGCTGAAATCTCTGAAGAAGGAGAGAAGCCTGGGTCAGAATTGAAGACTGAGTGTTGCTTTTGATACTTAGGTTAAAAAGAGAAAATAAGCCATAAAATAAAGGGTTCTTTGAAGAGTCAGTATGCTCCTTTTTCTAGATAATGCCCCAAAGTCTAAACCTGGCAGAGGGAGGTAAAACCAGCCTTTGAGCCTGCATCAACTTTCCAGACTTCTCTGTGGCAGGAATGGCAACTTTCAGAGTTCTTGCAGCTGTAGCAACACACAGGCAAGGGAAGCCTAAAGCAGATCTGAAATGTGTAAATGTTATGTCTAAAAAAAGGAAGTGGAAATGAAGAAATGACATTGAAATGCAAATGTTGAGCAACCTGGCAAGTGATTGCTGAGATTTATAGGTCATTCTTCATGGATCTAAGAAGCACACTGCCAGAGTCTAGGTAAGGAGATAAGCATCCCTCAAAACAAAACAAAAACCCTCCAAAACAATGACATTCTGTATCCTATACTGACACAATTTTTGGCTGTGGTGAAATGGGTACTTTGAGCTAGAAGTCACAAATGTTCTCTAAAAAAAATTTTTTTTTTTTTTGCTCAAGTGAGGGTTTCGGGCTCTCCTGCATTTTTTATTTTCTCCTCTGCAGGCCCTGAACCATATTCTTAGGAATTGTCATCTTTGTAGAAGCAGGGGGAACATTTCCACACAAGTATTGCAGGACATCAATGGAGCAAGACCAAGGAAGACAGAAAGTGGAACTATCAGGTTTCAAATCTGTCAGAACAAAGGAAACTTGAAAAAAATGGGGAACACAGAGGTTTATTTCCTGTCCTGTTGTGCCACTAGTGCAGAGCATTGCTGTGAAGGAACTGAATGTTAAAGGGCTTCTACAGCTCATGGTGTGAAATCACCACCCTGGTGTTTCTGCCCAGGCTTGTGCAACATGTCCTGCCTGCCCAGGGCTGAGGGACAGGGCCAGAAAGCCCAGATGGCCATGCTCCTCTCAAATAAACAGAGCAGAAACTGATGGATGGCACAAAGCCAAACATCCAAAGAGTCTGCTCCAGTGCCCTCTCCTACCTGAAGTGCTGGAAAAGCAGCTGCTACAGATGGTGTCTGTGTGTGGCAGGCAGGAGATGGGGCTGTCCAAAACCAGGAATGCATGGGACTTCCAGTGCTCTGGAAGTGTAGAGACTCTCCTGGATCTGTGTAACAACTCTCATGAGTTATTTTCTAGAACAGGTCAAAAAGGCATGTGCTGCACCTGTACTCTACAATGGCTGAGGACAGCACCTAGACCTAATCCCATCCTTAAATAGGGACTTGCCTTGCTCGTGTGCTTTCAGAGTTTAAGAAATTCCTCTGCTGCTGAAGGATGGATTCACACTAAAGGACTCAGGCAGTCAAATTTAGTGTTGTTGTTGATGTCACCCAACATCAACAAAAATACATAGCTAAGTTCTTGGCATGGATACACATCATAAAATGTTTAAAATGTTTCATAAGGGGAACAAAATTGATGGTTGCACAAAATCACAAAGGCAGTCAAATTCCACTTAATTATGCTCCAGAGCATGAATTTGTGATGACAAATTTACATGTCCTTAATCTAGTCAGCATATGCTTTTCATTAGCCAGGGACACAGAAGCAGTGACTAAGGTAAATAAATTCACAGTGTTTTAGCTGGAAGCTGATGGCCAGCACCGTAAGGTCACAGACTTGAACGACTTCAGTGCTGCCAATCTGCTCACCTGATCAACACCTGTATTTAAATACTTCTTTACAATGGCATGGTCCAGGTACGCAAGCAACTGGTATTTAAAAAAGTCTGCTGCAACACCTGAGTGATCAGTCAGAGCATTTGGAACACTGGAGAGCTAAATGGGAGCTCCAGCCACATCCTACAGCAGGTGATCAATCAAAATCTTGACTGTGGTACAGCATCAGCTTGGAAAGAAAAAAAAAAAACAGCTCTTAACTATTTCTGTCACTTTTGGACTCTGCTGTAGAAAAAAAAAAAAAAAGGAGGGAAAAATACATAAAAACAGCTGTACCAATAATTTTACATGAGCCCATCCCACCTTTTCTGCAGGCTGCAGAGCCAAGAGGCAGCCACATTCTGCTGCCAGTGCTACCCTTAGCAGAGCTGCCAGCTCCAGAGCACCTCTGACTCCTTTGGGACAGATGAGTCTGAATCACCTCTGCCCCGTGGGTGAATGTGCAGCTCTCCCCTCTGGAAATCTCCAGGGGGCTGTGTCCTAGGCTGTGGTGGATTCCTTGGGAGCAGGGAGGCTCTGCTCCATGCCTGAATGGGGTCATGTTCCCCAGGGAAAGCTGGTGGCACCCAAATGGCAGCGGCTCTGGATAACCTGACAGGAAAACAGGCTAGAAATAGGAAGTGCAATCAGCTGTCAGTCATGCAGAGAAGCAGATGGGGTGAGGAGGCTTAACTGGAAAAAGCACAAACTAAGATAAGCTCTCTCTGTATATGAAATGGTTTTGATCTCCTTCCTGCATGTTTACATGCACACACATGGTGTTATATGGGTCTTTACAAAAGAGACCTTGGGAGAAGCTTCCTCCCCCTCATTAAAAACAGTACTTTTAATAAAAAGTGAAAATATTGTTAATCTATTTCCATATTTTAAAGGAGACTGAAAAAAAAAAAAGTATGCTCAATATTTGGTAAAGATGAGGAATTATAAACTCAGGAGATGAATAGGAATACATCCACCTAAAAAAAGATGTCCAGGAAAAAATCTGCAGGAAAACTGTGCCTATACCACTATCATCCCACAGTTGATGCTGACCAGAAGCTGTCTTTGGTGTGTATTACTTCTGGAGAAAAGCAAAACAATCCATCAAAAATAAGCACAAATGAATTAGGAAAATAAGCAGAACACAAATAGTGCTGTTGGAGTGTAACAGCTCCAGTGCCAACCTGCAGCACAAGGGTCACTTTAATTTCACCTTTGTCCCTGAAGTGCTCTGTTTCATTCAAGGGAATGGAAGAATCAGCACTGAAGGGGAGACACAGGGAGTCAGAGGGACTGACTCCTCACACTTCCCCAGGCCCCAAACAGCAGCGAGAAGCCTGAAATTTTAGAAAGTGATTTCAGGGCAGTGCTCCCTCCAGCTCTGCCTCCCCAGCCATCCCAGGGCAGAGCTGGAGTCTCCAGTGCTCCTGGGGAGGGGATAGCTGCCAGACAAACCACTCCATCCCAGGAACATCCCTCTGGAAAGCAGTCTCTGACATGTCACAACTGCAGTCATGATCCTGTCATGAGACCAGCTTCCTGTCTGGGACAGACTGTCCAGACTGTCCAGCACAAACAACCAGTCTGCAGTTTGCTTCCTCCTCTGCTCCCTTCCCCCCACCCCACTTTTTTTTTTTTTTTTTTTTTTTTTTTTGTTTGGTTTGGTTTTATTTTTTATTCTTTTTGGTTTTGTTTTGCTTCTTTGTTTATTTTTTTTTCTGTTACCCCAGAGGTCCCCAGGAATTCATCAGCACAGGAATCACCTTTATTTCTACTTTCCACCCTGTATTCAGCCACTTCCACGCCACAGACCCGATTCTTTAAAAATTCCACAGCTGCTGAAATATTCAGATTGTTGGAAGTGGTGAAACAAGTTCTACTTGTCATCATTTCCAGCACTGTGTGGGAGTAATTGGTTACTGTAGCCTAAATTAACTATTTGGCAGAGGGGAAAATAATCTAAAAAGCGGAAGTCTTTAAATACTGACAAATTCCTTTACGAATTTCCCTGTAACATGCAGCTTAATCTTAGCTGCAAAATAAACACATGTGCATTCTCAACTCCATTTTTTTTTTCTCCTTAAACTCTTCTTCTCTGGCCTCTGATAAAATTTGTCTTTGGCCATGTTTCTGTTTTTTGAAGCATTGTAGCCTCTGCACTCCAGTCCTTCAAAAAGTCCTTTATAATCTGCAGCTCTTGCCAGCGTTGGAGTAGCACAAATGGACAAGACTATTCTGATGGAATTAACTATTCCTACATAGGACATTATTCCTCAGGACATCCCTTGCTCGGGAGGACACATGAATGAATTCTGCAGGGCTGACCTGTTCCTGCACAGCTCAGGTGATCTTCATTTCATCACCCGTAAGCTGCCTTCTGCCACTCCCTGAACTAGGCTGAGCCTGCACTGGCAACATGGGACACCCTGGCAAAGATTTGGGATGGGATGGAGGAGGTTACTTTGATTTATTTATTTGAATGCCCATTCAATTCAGATGGGGAGGAAAATTTGTAAAAGGTAAGAGAATCAGAGTAAGGCTTTGATCTCTTTAGTTAAAAATGAAGGTATGGAAAGCACTGAAGGAAAATAGTGATGCAGGAAGGATATTCTGGCTCTCTCTCAGTTGCAGGGAGGATGTGCCAGCACCAGGGGAGGCCACAGGGAAGGAGGGAAGAAGCAGCCAGGGGCTGTCCCTCTCTCCAGCCCTCTGCAGGACGCTGGGCACCTCTGGGCCAGTCCCTGCTGCTCTCCTCCCTCTGCTCCCTCCACTCCTTAACTTTAACATCAGTCTTCCAAAGAGCTGAGGCTGTGAGGATTTTGTTGTTGTTCTTTGTGCACAGAAAGAAGCAAGATGCTCCTAAAATCACAACTCAAGAGCAGCTGCCTGACTCTGCTCCTAACTCTGCCCAAAGGGACTGAAAAAAGATGGGAAAAAGGCAGTTTTTTTCTTGGATTCTTACAAATATCACTTCATGCTCACAGCTTTTTCTGGCTGACTTCATCTCTGTAGTGCACCACAAAGCTCAAGAGCAGTGAGGATCTCCATGAACCTCCCTCCCTGGGGATTCAGGGAGGCCTTGGGAGTTTAGGCAAAAGCCTGTAATTAAGACACAGCCTGCAAGTTTATAAACAGCATTTTAGAGCACATTTGCCTGTAATGGATCTGAGTTTGGAGACACAGGAGGGCACTGCCAGTCCTACATTTCTTATGGAATGCAAAGCAGAACCCCTTGTTTTATTTTTCTTTTTACAGCTGTATGAGCTGTGGCACCTTCTGCACTGCACACAGTGAATCTCATGTCTCCTTCCCAAATCCTTTTGGCCATGAGGGAGAAGAAACTCTCATTTCTAATGAACACTGCAGCTCACTGAGGTCTCCAATCCCCCAGGAGAAGGGAAGAGCTGCAGCAGTGCCCTTGCAGGGCCATGACTGTGCTGAGCTCAGCTCTGGCACTGCTGCCCCCAAACACCCTGCACAGTGTAGGGCTGTGCAGTACTGTGTGCTGTGAAAGCAAAGAGGACTCTTGGGAAATCCTCTGGTCAGGGTCACCTCTGTGACTTTCTGCTGATGTCTGTAATCCCAAAAGTTCAAAGGACAGAGGAGAGCTGCTGTGCTCCATCAAACTGGCCCAAAAACTTTCATCTGCCCACAAGCCAAGGAAATCTGCACAGCAAAACCCACATGGCTGATGGGTCACCTTGGGCCTCAGAAAGCTCTGTCTGCAGTCACTACCCACCATGAATGCCACTGGAGTTTGAAATTAAATTAAACAACCTGGAATAATCCTCTTCCAGGATGCCCAGGATGTGCCATTTGCGTGCTGCAAACAACAGTGTGCTTGAATAAAAGGTTGATTCCTTCAACATTATCCCTGAAAATCTTCAAAAATCTTTCCCTGTTTGAGCAGCTGACTCTTGGGTAAGAGCTGCACACGGATGGTACCACGCTGTGCCAAGCTGTGCAGCGAGCAAGAGGCAGGAGGTGTGTAGGCAAAACTCTGGGTTTTTTTAAGGCACCCATCTGCAACAAAACAAAGCAGAAAAACAAATGCAAAAGTGTGTCAAGAAAAGCAACATACAAACCTTATTCCACAGCTACCAAGTGTGTTTTCAAATCTAAAATGAATTCAAGTTGACTATGACCAACTGTGGATGGATCTGGGCACCCAGAGCATAGAAAAGAATTAATTTATTTCTAAAGATTGCCCTGGACCCTGTCTGTGAGATACCATGAAAGGAAAGGCACTACCCAGCTCAACAGTTGCTCCCACAGAAATCATAAGGAGTTTATTGTTTCCAAGCATCCAGAGCTACCCTGAATGTGCATATTAGGCCTGTACATTCATCCTGGAACTCTGTGAAAGGGTGGGACTGTGCCTACACTGCAAAGTGAGAGGGACAGAGCCCATTGTGGGCCCTTGGGACAAACGTCCCTGACTGACTCACACCCAAATGCTTCCACACCCACCCTGAGGCAATTCAGCTCGCAGAGATCTCCCTGGAGCAGTGCCACACACAGCCAGGGATCTTGCTGTCCTGCAGCTTCTGCACAGCAAGCCCAAGCCCCCCACCTGGCCCACTTTATCTAGCAGAGGAAAGCACACCCGAACAGAGACCACCCTTTGGAGACTCCTGCCAAGCAGAAAACTTAACAGTGGGACCACTGCAGGGGCCAAGAGTCTCCTGGAAAAAGCCAAGGTCTGGGTTTGGGTTCCCAGCTGACTCCTGCCTGCTGCTGAAGCTCTGTGATGGTGGAGAGCACAAGGGCTGTTTCTCCACAGCAGCAGCTGCTGGGAGAGTCAGTGAGCAACTTCTGGTGTGGTGTCCTGACACCTTAATCGAGAGCTGAACTGGAAAACTCTGAGTGCAAAGCAGGTGGAAAGGGTAGAGAAGGGTTCAAACACAGGTTAGGTCTCAGCTTGGAGCTGGCAGCTCTCCTCTGGGCACTGATGTGACAGCTAAGCAGGACTGAGCTAGGCTTAACCAGCTGCTTCAGTGTGGGGGGAGGACATCTCAGTAGTATTTGGAGTTACACTTCAGTTCTCACACAGTACTGTTGTCAAAATGGCTATTTTCACAGAGCTAAATCCCTAGGTATCAGTCAGCTTTACAGGCTGTCCTAGGAGTTAAAGCGTACATCCATTTTTCCTTTTTTTTCTTCAAGATTATTGATGGCACATGTACACAAACACCTCTTTTCTTTGCCTTGTCCTTGTCCTCCTTTTGATGGGAGGACAGAGCACAGATGTAAGTAAACAAGATGTATCTGTCCTGCTAGCTGATGTTTACACAGATCAGCAAGTCAGAGTGTTATTCCACAGCACCACTGGGATAATCCCAGTGTCAGCTTGTGGAGTAGCTTCTGTGGGGGCACATGCACGGTGAACAATGTGGTTTCCCAGCTCGGTGTGGAAACCATGACAAGCTCCTACAACATCTCAGCACTTCACAAGCAGAGGCCTCGTAGGTGCAAGGGGGAGAGGAGTGGCTGGAGGCAGCTCTGCATAAAGGGACTGGGGGCAATCAGCGATGCTCCAGCAGCCAGGAGTGCAGAGCCCATCCCGGGGTGCTCCAGCCATGGCACAGTGAGGTGCCAGCAGTGATTATCCCACTGGACTCTGTGCTGGGCCCATCTGTCTAATAAGGATGTTGAAATCTTTGAATGTGTCCAGAGGAGGGCAACAAAGCTGGTGTAAAGGCAGGAAGGAATGTCCTGTGAGGAGTGGTTGGGGACTCTGGGCGTCTCCTTTGGAGAAGAGGAGGCTGAGAGGCGGCCTCATTGCTCCCTGCAGCTTCCCGAGGAGGGGAAATGGAGAGGGAGGCGTTGAGCTCTTCTCCCTGGGATCCAGGGACAGGATGCATGGGAATGGTTCAAACCTGCACTGTCAGGAGACATTTAGAGTGGACATCAGGAAGCGTTTCTTTACTGAGAGGATGGTCAAACGCTGGGACAGGCTTCCTGCAGAGGTGGTCAATGCCCCAAGCCTGCCAGTGTTTAAGAGGCATTTGGATTATGCCCTTAACAACATGATTTAAATTTTGGTCAGCCCTGAATTGGTCAGGCTCATTGGTTGGACTAAAAGATCCTTGCAGATCCTCTCCAACTGAAATAGTCCTATCCTATCCTATCCTATCCTATCCTATCCTATCCTATCCTATCCTATCCTATCCTGTCCTGTCCTGTCCTGTCCTTCCTCTGTAACCTCGAGCAGCAAGGTGGGAGCTCACATGCAGAGCAGCACCAGAGGCAGCAGAGGCAGCACCAGAGCTCCCAGCCCAGTGCCAGGCTGGCTCTGTCCCTGGGATTGCCATCACAGAGATCTGTGCTGAAGGCACAGCAAGGCCCAGCCTGGCCTGCAGCCCCCCCAGCCGCCCCCTCTCTCCTTCTGCTGCAAAATCAGCTCCTGAGGACAGGAGTGCTTTTCTCTGTCTCTTTTAAATGCTGCTTTGCCAGCTTGCCAGCTGCTTTCAGCAGCATACTCATCACAGAGGAAGGCTCAAAAACAAAGGCGCAGGAAGGAGCATTGTGCAGTGAGGCAGGGCCGCAGCACCAGCAGCGCCCTGGGCAGGCCGGGGGGTCCCGGGGGGCTGCAGGTGAGAGATGGGGCTCCCTGCCCACACACACCAGCTCCTCACAATGTGGAGATTTGAGCACTTCAGGGCCACGGGCAGGGTTCCCGAGGGTGGGTAGGACTCCTCGTCTGTTTCTGATCAGCTGCAGTCACCCTGAGGGGGGTTAGACATCCACGAGGGAGGCACGACATCCATGAGGGAGGCACATCCCCGTGTGGGGCACAGGAGAGGGAGAGGACCCCTTCTCGCCTGAACTCCCTGAACTCAGGGAGCTGCCTGCCTTAACACTGGGCAGGGACGTCAGCACCCTGGAGCTTTCACAGCCCCGTTTTTGTAATTTCTGACGAGCTCCCCCTTCAGCCGCTGCCCTCCAAGAGTGCAGGTACGGGTGAGGCCCCCGGGGCTCTGACAGCCCCAGTGCAGCCCTTCCACAGCCCCGTGTGGAGCTGGGGCATGGCAGGAGGAGCAAAACCAGCCCATGGCAAGTGGCAAGGCTGAGCACGACGCTTTCCCCGCTGTGGGAGCCCTGTCCCGCCCAGCAGGGACACGTTTTCCCCGCAGCATTTGTTGCGGTGTGATGTAATAGCCTGTCTCAGCTATCCCGGTTCCTTCCTCAGGTGTGCCAGTCACCTCTCCCTTCTCCTCCCCTTGCCCCTGCTGAGTGCTGTCCGTCAATCTTGGCATTCCAAGTTTGGATTGGCAAAGTTCAAAAGGTGCCTCTCAGCCCTGGGGACACTGGGCCATCCAGGTGCCATTTGTCCCCTGAGACTCCCCCTCTCCCCCTTACCTGGTTGGTGGGATCCGTACCCCTTCCCTCCTCCTCTCCCTGGGGTTAAAAGCCAGGAACCACAGGGTTCGGGAGTTCTGTTGGAGCTGTGGCTGGATTCAGAGGCCTGTGTGCCAGGAATAAAGCTCTGGATCAAAATCCTCCATCAGAACTGACTCCTTTCCTTCGCCATCGCCTTGAAGCCTCTCCACCAGAGGTAAACCTGAGCTTCTGCATGCCTGGACTTGTCCCAGGTGCCCAGCTGCAGCATCCAGCCAGCCAAAGGTGTCTGTGGGGTGAAACCACCACAGCTGCCGCCTCTGGTCAAGCAGCAAGGGCCAGACGAGCCCAGGCACGTCCCGTCCGGCTATATTGGTATTAAATTCCAATAAGCATTGGCTGTGAGCCGAGCTCTCCAGCAGCCCTGCACCAGGGGCTCTGCCTCCAGCGCTCCTGAGGCCCCTCCGAGTTCCTGTTCTAGGGCAGTGTGAAAAAAGCGTATTTTATGATTGGCTTTCTGCAAATATTAAAATGAATATTATATGTGTTGTGTTAGAAAGTAATGCTGTATTAATTCTCTTAAGTAGTGTGTTAAATATAGTTTTAGGTTATAAAAAATGTTAAAATAGAAACTGTGCTATGTAGGATACTTTTTTTAAAGAAAGGGCTCGCAGAGAGATAGCAGCCACAGGACACCTGAATCTTTCAGAGAAAAAGAACTTATTGCCCTCTTATCAGAAGAAACAAACTTCTTCCCGCCTCGAAGGCACTGTTAGGATTCAGAGGAAGAAGTTGACAATGACCAGGTAGAATCCTGTATTTGAATGGAATTTATGCATCATGTATGAGGTGTATGAATATGCAACAGGTTATTGTTTTTAATGGTTAATGCTCTGTTAACATGTGCCCTTTTTTCTTTTTTCTGGGCTCGTGCTGCCCAGAAAAAGGTATCCGGACGTCCATAACTCTTTGTTTCTATTGTCTCATATTGTCCTAATTCAATTTGTCCAAATTATTACTACTCTAATTGTATTACTATTTTTATAACCATTTTGTTACTATTAAACTTTTAAAATTTTAAAAACAAGTGATTGGTGTTTTTCACAGCAGGGATTGAAGCTGCCCAGGCTGAAGCTGCCGCATCCGTGCTGCCCTGCACAGCCTCACCCAGCCCTTCCCTCTCAGCATCCCTTATCTCCTGGAGCAGAGGCCGCACGCTTCCTGCCAGAGCCTCCACCAGGGTCATTTCCCAAAGAATCAATTCCTGCTCTGGAGGAACGTGAGGAGCTGGGAGTACGCGGGAGAGCGGCACGCAGTGAGGGGGCAGCTCTACACCTGCTCCCGGAGCCAAAGTTCAACATTCCCCTAAATAATGATCCACCCGCTGAGCAGCAAACCCCCGGAGGCTGCTGGAGCGCCTCCGGAAGCGTCGTACATTTGAAGTCAGCATGATTTAATCTAAATGTGAAAGTCTCAATTACATCGCTATTATGGGGTTACACAGAGTCACAGCTCGGTAATTACAGCCTCGATGCTACATATGGTTAATACATTTCAATTACACGTTAATTTATCGAAATACATTCTTACCTTAAAAACCTCTGGAATTCTGTGGTAGATGGGAAATTTGGGCCAGGGGAACAACTATAATCACTTGAGCTGAGATGGCTAGTGTAGCACAACTTCTTAAGTGACACCTTTGACAGACTAATCAAAGATCTGATTAAAATGACCCAAATACTCTCCTAGCTATTTTTCACACAGAAGATTTTGCTTTAAAATGCTTGTGAACCACAGTAACTTCCAACTGACAGATGAAACTGAGCACATGCCTAAAGACAAACTGCAGCTCGTAAAGAAGAACAGCTTCTGGTTTTATGGAGCTTTGTTTTGTCTCAGCAGTTTATCATCAGATCTTGTTTCCCTGCAGCCTCTGTAAACTCAGTTTAAAAAAAACATCTGCAGACTCAAAGGCGACCGGTGGAACACTCAAATGTGGAAAGACAACAAAGAATTAAAACTTAGTTTCAAACCAAAAACCCCCATCACCTCACCTTGATTCTGCTCCTTGTCTGACTATTTGCAGGGCTCAAAAAAGTCTCTTCCCTATTTTCTGTCTTGAGGAAACCTTTAACAGGATCAGTATTTGTTGTCTGGAAAGCCACAAAATCTATGGCTGCCATTGGGAATGGCTTTCTGGACATGTAAAATGTGTTTCCATCTGACACTGGCTAACATTTCTAAGCCAGAGCTGTGGATCAGCTCAGAACAACTATTTTTCCTCTCTATAATTCAATAATTCAATAACTCATCCTTGTCCCACAGGTGGGTTGATCAGGAACTTAGAAACCTCTAGAAATACTGAAGGATGTGGAGTCACTGCAGCATTTTCAGTGACATAAATGGACAATGAAATCCACCATAAGGAAGAAATCTACAAATAATCCCAATGCAGCAGGTGGTCACATCATCTGGCTGCCAGAAAAAGGGACTGAACACACGGAAAATGAAACTTAAAGCTGAAGTTGTAAATACACATGGAAAACAAAACTTAAAACTGCAATTGTAAATACAGTCATTGCTTTGAAAGGAACAAGTGTCTCTGGTGAGTGGGAAATGCTTCTTTTTACTAGTAGTGCTTACCTTAAGAATTTCATTTTTTGGATAAATGTTTAAAATGTGGTGTATGTTATGGTGCTGTGTATAATATAAAACAAAATTCAACCTTCCCATAATCTGAGATTTGGAGTGTCAGTCCATAACCATCTGTCAGTAGTTACATGCTTTGTTTTCTCTGCCCTGTGGGGAGGCCTCTCCCCTCCCTTTTACTTCCAAGTGCTGAAGCTCTGCTGTCACACTTGACATCTCTTGCCCCTTCCCACAATGGGCAGCAGGTACTGGTCAATTCTAAAACATTAGTTTAGCTGTAAAAAGGCAGAAAGATGGGCTCTTTCCAACTGAGCAGCAGCAGCATTTAAAAACTGCAGGTTTTCACTCCAGGGGATGGGTTTTGTTGCTCAGAAGCAGAAGCTGTATAACCATCTGTTAGATATCTCACACGGGTGAGAGCAGCAGTGACACAGAACACACTCTCACACAACAGGTCCAAGGCTGAAATCTGAGGTGGGCACCAACCAAAAGGTGATTTCTAGCAGCAAGAGGTTCAGAGAAAGAAACACTGTGACAGTTGCAGGGGCAATGGGCAGCCTTGAAGACATCAAGGCAGGCTGGAATACACTCACTAAAATATATTTAAAATTAGTTTAAAGCATCCTTCAGCTGAGCAGGGAGCTGCCAGAGCTCTGCAAAGGAAGGGAGGCAGCACAGCTGAAAGTCACTGTTGTAGGAAGTCACAAAACCACCTCCATAAAAGTTTGAGAATACTGTTCCAGGAGGACAAATGATTAAATGACAGAGTAACTCCTAAGGATAGACATTTTATTCAATAACAAGAGCCTTCAGTCATTACTGACAAAATTATCTACAAACATCCAATTCAGAAGTTAAGTGTGAGGTTGTTTCTTTTTTGGATCAGCCTCTCCAATTTTGTGGTAGCAGGTCCAACTTCTATCTTACCTGCCTCTACAATAAGACAAGAGTCTGTTACTACAGATTACATGGAGGATGACAAAGGTTCTTTCTTCCACTAAGCTTTACTTTTGGGACAGAAGAGAGGTAGTTCCTGGTATAAGAAATTATTCATTGTACATTTTAAGTCATTAAGTAGCACCATTTTAAATAGTTACTGGTTATTTTTACAACCAGGAAAATGAACAAACTCTGTTCTACTCTGATTGGGAACAAATGGAACCCAGAGGATAAATAAAGACTTGCTTGAGTTTTTAAGTTAGCAGCATGTGTGTGTGTGTATAACCAAGATCACATACAGAGATAGTGCAGGAAGTGTGAACATAAGAGACCTGATCAGTGGCTACAGGGGAGAGGAATAAAGTTTAAGATGATACAACATCCAGTTTAAGATTTTTTAATCCAGTTTATTAAATATTGCTTTTTGGGGACATGTTTACAACAAGCCCAAATAAATTGTTTAAGGATTCAAAGCAGTCATATTAAAATACAGCTTCAATATAAAGTTTGTCACAGTTTTACAGTATTCAAAAATGACAGACCTGCCTTAAAAAAAGACTATTACACCAAAACATAAGAAAAACAGAAAAACAAACAAGTTTGGCATTTTCATAATCTTTATAGTATAAAACAGAATATTAAATCTATTACCAGCAAGCTGATACTTCAATCTATTACCTAGTCTGAAGTGTCTCCCATTAAAACACACTATACAACAGCACTATACAAAAGTCGTGGTGATACTCATGTGATGAAAGTGCATCCCTGAAAGTTTGCCAGTTTATAGTTAGCTCTTAGAAAAAAAGGTAAAATTAAAACGTCCTCTTTTAACTGAAGGCTTTATTTTATTTTTTTAAATTTTTTTTTTTGCTGTTTTGTCTCACTTTCAGCCTTCTTTTAAAAGTGTCTAGGGACGCCCCCCAGGGGGCAGCGTAAGATTAACCATCAAATCACGAACGGCTGCAAATATTGTGCATTCACCTGGAACAGGGAAAAGAGACAGGTTAGCACCGCGCCCCGGACAGCCCTTCCTCACTCTGGAGCAGGGAAAAGAGACAGGTTAGCCCCACACCCACAGCCCTTCCTCACTGAGCCCCCTGAGCCCCCAGGGCAGAGCCCAGGGTGCAGAGGCTGCCACTCCCAAACCCCAGCAACCTCCAGGGATGTTGGGATTTGTGGGAGTTACCAGCTGAAGGAGCTCCAGCTTTCCCAGCAGGACTGCTCTTGTTGCTGGTGGAATTGCAAGTAGCTCTTAACTTTTAATTGCTTTTGAAGGTCAGATTGAATCTATGCTAGAATTGATTGCACATGGACTGTGGTCCGATTTTTCCTGTATGTTATGAATTAAGAGCACCTCATCTTACAAAAAAAAATAACCCAACTTTTTCAAGTTTCATTTCTATTGATTACAAGCAGAAACTAAACATTTTGAAAGACTCAAGTCTGAAACAGCTGGAAGATGTTTTCTGTCCTAAGCTTAGTCTTGGAAACATTTCTAATTCCAAGACTGAGCAACAGCCAGGAATCTGTTTCTTTCAACCAAATTGCTCTGGCTCTAACCTTGACATCCAAACTGCAAAATAAAATACAGAGCAGGTGGACTTCTGTTTCCAACAGCTGAGATTTAATACTGAGAGGAAAAACCAGCCACAGCTACCCCAAGTTTTAAATAGCATTTGTTGACAAAACCACACACATTCTGAATAGCTTAAAGAAGTTAAAACCAACAGAAGCAGAAGGGTTAAATAAGAACAACAAAAGATGAAGCAACAGGAAGCTGTGATTTTCATCTACTATTTCCTGCTAAGAGAATACAATTAGTAGCCACTGTTGTACCCTGGTCACTGTGGGCTGAATTTTTCCTGCATATTTCAAGAAATAGCAATTAGAAGACATTGAATTTTGCTGCTGAAGGAGCAACAGTGTGAGCAGAGAGATAAGAGCAGAGTATGTTGGGATGCATTAATCTTAACTGCCAGACTAGGAATTCCCAAGATTATTTTGGGCAAGCCATTATCATATCAAAGCTACAAATCTGGGCTAAGTATCATCCACTGCATCACTGAAAATCAGACACTGAAAAATGTTTAGTGGTGAAGTGCTTTAAGAATCATCACGAGTCCCTTGAGCTCCTCTCTAAGGGTCACCTCCAGCATCCACAGGGACTTTAATTTCCTTACCAGATTGATGTCCACTACATACTGTAGGTTTTGGACTTACAGCTCAAGTTTAAACTTATTCTTGCAGGGCATTGATTTTCTCTCAGTTCATACAAGTATTTCCCCAAAGTAAAGTCTTTTCTCCCACGGAGGCATAGGTAAAGTAGTCTTAGACAATGCGTACTCACAATGAGTCAACACTTTACGGTTAAACACAGCAGAATGTGTTTGCCCACAGATCTGAAAAGAAAACTCTTTCAAAAGAACTTACTTTTCAGGCACTACCATTTTATTAAGAGGAAAATTAAGCTGAATACAAAATACTTTCTCACAAAGAGAGAAAGGTAAAAAAGATACAGCCAGAACAAGGCAACACTGATTCCAAGTTACAATGACAGTGCCAGTAACATCAGCTGTGCACAATGGGAGGCCCTGCTCCTTCCTGACTCAAACAGGGAAAAATTCCCTTAACCAAGCAGATTGCAATTAGTGCAGCAGAGAGCTAACAGGTAGGAAAGTCAGGAAAATCCTGGGTACAGCACAGGAGCAGCAGAAGAGAGAGGAGCATCAGACGACAAAGGACACACATCTGGGACTTCCCATGTCCTGCTGTTTTAAGAGAAGTCTCCCAGCTATCTACCTTCTACCTGCTGGCTCTCCTATCACCTTTCAATGGTCAAGAAAAGAAGGTATTCTTCTTCTCTTTGATGAGCTATAATAATTTATGTTTTGACAATAAAAACAGGAAATTGCATTTCAAGTGTCCTCAGGGAAGATCCTACTTTTGCTGGGTGATGGTGGAAATAAATAAAATCATACAGACGCATTCTTTCTTTTGGAAGTTAGAGGAAGGACTACTAGAAATTTCCTCTGCTCAGCCAGCTACATTTTCCTTTGCCTGGACAAGGTTCTGCTTGTGGCTCCAGTGCTTTTCCTATGCTTCCCCCCCCCCCCCATCTATACTTTGCTCCCTGTACTGGATTCCAAAACTGCTTCAAAACTTGCACGACAAACAAAAATTGTCCATTTTGATCTATCTAGTGACCATCAGAAAACATCTCACCACGCATCTCCAGAGTAGCTTTGACAGTTACTTGCTCTACCTGTGATATTTTGTGGAGAGTTTACTTTAAAGCACAACTCAGGGCAATAACAAACAGCAAAGCAAGAACCTACCCTTCCCCACACCAGGGGAACTCTGTGGGGAAGCACCTTCCAAAAGCAACACCTGAAGTTCAGTTAATGTATTTTGAAATAAAAGTGCTATACAAACAACAGCTTTTTTCCACATACAGAACTCCTACAGGGAACTCCACATGCCCTCAAGGTTATTTTCTCTCCTATTTACCTACACTATTACTATATGTTAAACAGAAAGTGCATATTAATTTAAATCCCATCACAGGTTTCAGAAATGTATGCATATCCACACCAATTAAAGGTAATCATTGCTCATGTTCTACCAATTGAAATAATCCATCAAGCATAGTTAAAATTACTGCATAACAATGAGATGAATAATTATACAAAAGAGAAGAGACAACCTCTGGATTCACAACTTCTATCTATTCACTGGGTTACTGGAAAAAGTATGTTCTTCATCAGAACTGAAAGTTACTGTTCTTATGAGCCATCTGTGTACTAAGACCCCAAACCACTGCTTACAGACAACATGCTGCCCAAAGAACCTGCTACTGTTCTTCCATGTTTTAGATAATTAAAAAAAAAAAAAGGTATGACAAACAAGAGGGAAAGCAAAGCACAATGCTGCTCACAGTGCACTACCTACAGGCCAATGAACACTCAGAACAACCTAGCTCAAACACTTCACAGCATGTCTGGTGGACAGAACTGTATGCACCTCTGCTAGTGGACACACTGACAAAGGAGTATACAACCACTGCAATTATTTTTAAATCATTCACAGCACGTGGACAAGTTCTGGTAACTATTTTAACATCGCTTTACATGCTACTGTTAAGCTGAGTAACTTCATAATTAACCATGAAAACTGACACTTGGCCATAGCGTATTTCTTGTGACTCATTCTAGGCCCATTTGTCAAAAGTGTGACTCTTACTGAGCAGCAAGAGTTGGACTAACAAGAGGTGGGTGCATTCTATCACTTGGGCAGAACAACAAAACCCAGCCTGAATCATCACTGCAACCTTCTGCTGTGTTGCCAGTACTTCCTATTAATTATGTATTGCCTGTCACATCAGGAGTTTGTAATCACTAAAGAAGATAGAAACCAAGAAGAATTCAGACTTAAGAGAGGTTTAGTTTTACACTGGAGATTTGTCACAGATGTCTGGGTGAAGAGAATATATCTACTGGACATGTACAGTACCTGGTCGTGGTGAATTCAGTTCAGCAAACCTCTTTAGAATATTGCTAACCATCATTGGAGCAGCAACAGAAGAGTTCTGCTGCCTGGGAATGTCAGCCTGTTGCGTTGTACCCGAAGCCATATCATAAATAATTGGGACAATAATACTAACAGCTTCCTGTGGGACTGTGGTTTTCTGTGTTAGCTGAAGCTGTGGGGAAACAACCCAAAAAGCATGTTAAATTGAATGACCATGTACTTCAGTGCAACTTCTGATACAGTGTTTAACAGGCCTACACACAGCATGTACTCCCACCCCCCTGTTTTCAGACATCAATTCTGTAACAGAGAAATTATCAGTCAGGTGGAGACTATTGTCTTCTCAAAAACACCCCACAGTGAGCACTGCCTCGGGCACAACACTAATGTAGATTTGTTCTGAACATCTCATCCCTCTCTCCTCTCCCAGCACAACTAATGTGCACTTCACCATCTAGGTGGTTCGTGCCTCAAAGAACAACTAAACACCCACAAGGGGAGCACTTGAAATTGCAGCCCAGAGGGAGCTGAACTTTATATATTGTCAACATCTCTCCAAGAACACAAAACACGAGGAGTTGCTGTGCTTTAGAAGGAAGGAGAGTAGGAATATGAACCAAACTCATTACAAAAGAGATCGAAGCAAATCGAGGATTCCAAACAGCACAACACTTTTAGCTATTACAGCTGTCAGGTACAGTGGGTTTATGTTTTGCTACGAACTCGTGATGATCTCAGAGACATGCAGGGTTAGAATTTTAAAACAGATAGCTCTACTTACGAAAAACAACATTTTGGATTTCAGCACAACAGCAGGTGTTCCTGGAGGCGCAATTGGTGGAGCGCTGGGAGGGATTGTTAAACAAAACTGCACGTTCCATTTCAGCTGACTTGCCTGGTCAGGGAACTGCTCAGAGAGAGCAGCACAGAGAAAGAACAGCAAAGTTCTCATGTCAGTGACATGCACAGCTATGAAACAGGGAAGCACCACAAAGTACAATGGGCCTCTTTAGCTAAACCTGCAGATGTTGCCAGGTTTAGAGAAATCAGAGTAACTCTGAAAGAACTGACCACAGTAACACAATCAGAAAGATTCTGGTCAGTCTATGCATGTGCCTGTTGTAACCTGTCTGCAGTTCCTTAGAATCATCAGTTTAAAGGAAATTTAAATTTCCTTTAATAAGAAATTTTGAGTATTTCCAGGAAAGCTAGTAGCAAAATGAAAACTTCTCCAATAACATTAAATAACTTATGTATAAATTTAGAGTAATTAGTGTGTTTGTAGATAAAGACACATCAGTATTTTTTCAAAAATATAACAACCAAAGTTGGGTGAGTTAAATAAACAGAACAGATGACTTACCAGCTCCAGTTTCATGATGTGTACACAGTCCCTGAGGATGTGTGTGGGAGCCCCTAGTAACTTTGTGAAGGCTATCAAGGTGTTTGCTTTAAAAGGTGGTCCTGCAACCTAAAGAAAGACACTATTTAGTAGTGCCTATTTAGATAATAAATATATCATTTAATAGGCAACCAGCATGCACAGCTGACAGTTTTATCTTTTGCAGCTCTTACACATGCCAGTGAAAGTCAGCAGGACCGCTCAAAACAACACCAGAGATTAAAAGCAAAGCACGGAAACAACATGCTTGATTTCAGTACATACCCTTGTTTCAAAGAACTTCTCCAAAACCTGTAACTCCTCTGATTTCCACTGTCCTGTATTTTCAGGTGTTACTTTCAGCTGCAAGGTCTGGTTGGTTTTGGGATTGAGAGCAACCCTGCATTTCAGTGCCTCCGTCTTAAACATAATGACACCTGGTTCATTGGAGTTTATTAACTGTAGCTGCATAAAAAGGAGATTCACAGTCAATTAGTCATTCATTAAATGGAATGAACTCACACACACACACACACACACACACACACACACACACAAACACATGATATTTTAATACAGGTAAAATTGTCTTGAGAATTAAGCTTATGCCAGATTTAGCTTCTTTCTCTGTCACTGAATCCATGCCACAGAAGTGAAGAGGCACATTTGTCTGTCCCAAACCCTAAGGTAACATTCCTGACCGAGTAGTTAACATTCACTAGTAACTCACTTCTCTGGCAATCCTGCCAAGGAATGCTATCCACAGTAACCCCGTGGCTGTTCTAGTAAACTCCCAATGGACCTGCTAAACCCAAAGAACCCACAGCATCTGAAACTGAGATCATATACTTGGTCATAGACTTGCTATTTTAACAGTTACCAAATTTCACTGACCAAATGTAATTTGTGTGGAAAAGAAGTGGAACTAAAGATTTCTCTAAATTTTGATACTTTAGATGGCAAAAATCAGAAGTACAGCACAAGTTTAACATCAAGCAGTTATTTTATTTGAAGCACTTCAGTTCATGCCTGATTTGAAAGACATGGAGCAGTCACATAGCCACAGGTCCATGCAAACTGAAACCGTACCGTTTCCTGTTGAATGATCCTCTGAAGATGCCTCCTCATAATCACTGACCCAAGGAATCGCTCAAGAGGGGAGCACAGATAGCTGCCAGCTAGTCCTGGCACAAGCCCAGGGGTAGGAGAGGGCAAGAGCAGAATATTCAAGGCACTGTGGGTGAGGATTGTAGGAATGGATGCAGCCCAAGAGCGCTGAGGTAGTTTCCGAGGTGGAGGCATGCTTGTTGGCAAGACTTGGGAACCTGTGGGGACACAAGGACTTGCAGTAAGGGAGGATTTAAGCTAAAACATTAGATATATGTTCACTTCAATATCTATTCATAAATCCCCTGGACCAAAGCTCAATCCTTTTTATTTAAGAATTTGCCTGCCTAGTGATAGGCATCAGACAGACAAGGAATTCGTTTTGACCCTGAACCCATGCAAAGAGTCTCAGTAACATTAAAATCCTCCTCCCTTTTCCTCTTTCTGCAGCATGCCAGCAGACAGCAGGTTTGCAGAACAAACTCAATGGGACGTAAAGATGGCTAAATCACTCGTGCAAGAGCAGCATTACAAATCTATGATGTGAAAAGTTAGTATTTGGGTTGGCAAATGTGCCTATCATTGCTCTGACTCTGAAGACTTCTCTTAGTCATGGAGTTCAATAGTTTCAGACTGATTTCTGCACTGCAAGAAAAGCTATAATCAATCCTGCTGACATTTATGCTGTATGCTTTAGGTCACTTTTCCAATTTGTTACTGAAGATTTGAAGTAGGACAGAATCAAGGCTTAACTTCCCTAGACATTTTACTGCACAAGGACAGTAAGGACTGTTAGACCGACACAAGAACTACCAAAAAGAACACAACTAGAAATGTTAAACATGAGTGTTTCACAGTTATAACACTGATAAAGAAGCCTACTTGTTCCAGCTCGTGGGGAATGAGAGGCATCAGGGACAGGTGAATGAAGGGAAGGGTTGGCTGGTGACATTCCAGGCATCCGTGCTGCTGGTGATGGACCAGAGACCTGGGGAGATCCCGGCCAGTTCCCTGCACGCTGACTGGGTGACATCATGGTGTAGGGTGAGCTTGGGTCTATGGTACCTACAGATGTTACAAGACCATTATTATTTCTTTAAAAAGTAAAAGGTTTTCTAATAGAGAAATCTAAAAGAGGCTTACCAAAATCTGTAAAGCATGAAAGTGCCTGCAAGCTTTCAGAGTACTTTTTACAACCACAGAAAACACAGGAGTCAGGGCAGAGAGTAAAAACCAAGATACAGATTTCAAGGGTTTCCAGGCTGTGTTTTTTAAAAAATAGAATGCTAAGGAAAATAGTCATGTTCAACAAGTAATAGGTTCTAAACCAAAAGGAGCTCTTGCCTACAGACCCGGACATCTATTGATCCTCAGCAAAGGAAGCCTCAGCCAGACAGTTCCTTATTTATTCACTATCTTACAGTTATTGCTGCAAAGGTATCTCTGCTCTACAGACTGATCAGAACCTTAAACCTACCCTGTGGTACATCTCTCTCACTTTGTTCATCTCAACAGTCAAACTGATGTGTGGTAATTACCATCTGAACTGTTCATTTGTTGTGATCTATAGAACAGTTTCCAATGCACTGTGATTACACAAAGGATTGTTTTGGCAGCTTTCCAAAAAAACCAACCAAATTAATAAAGGAAACAACCAAAAGGCATGTTGCTCACATACAGATATGTCAAACCAGCCAGACTTTGACATTTTCAAATTGCAAGTATGTGAATTTCTAACCTGTTCCAGTTATTTTTCCAGGAAATATAAGCAGTGAAAATCCACTAACTAATCTAACAAAAGAAAATGCTCATTAAAAGCTGCAGCCACTGTTTTGCTACAAGACCACACTGAATTTCCCTACATTAGTAAGCAGATAGGAGTGACTGAGAGTCAATTTTTACCATGTTAGGAACACCTCAACATGCCATGCAGCTACTTTTGACTACTGTTAACAATTAACACTCACATATATGAAAACAGCTACTTGAGCCAATTACAAACCATGAATTTTTCTCAACTAACTTAGGTCTGCTCTGGAAGACTTAATTTTAAGAAGCAAATCTGCCCTCCTTGTCAGTACATATACACCTGCCAGTAAAGAACTCACCATGTGGGCTTGCAAAGTTAGCTGTTTGTCCCATTGTGATTCCAAGAGAGGAAGGTGAAGGAGTTGGACCAAAGGATGCTGGTGATGGTGCTCTTAAAGCCCCACTAGGTGAGCTTGCAGCATGCAAATTTCCTGATCAAAGACATCACATCACTTGACATAGACATTTCCCATCTTTCTGTTCTAATTTTTTTTCTATCAACTGCTCCCTCCTTTTTAGGGAGACAGCAAACAAGATTCAGGAGAATTTGTTTTTGCACCCAATTACTTTATTTTGTACATGCATGACTGTTATATTTTTCAGATTGATTTACCACACAAAGGAAACTTCCCATGATATCTGGCTTGAAGAATGGCATTTCCCCCCTGCCCAGCCCTTCCTCAAATTTAAATACTTTCAGCTGTTGTTCTACCACAGCTGGGAGCAGAAAGCAGAGTTTTGGCGATGAAACGCTTTTCTGAAAAAGCACGTATTGAAAATTAACAGGTTTATGTCTTAGCAAGTTATAAACAGTAATGATGAAACACCCCAAATATTACACAGCTAAGGGTGACAGTTTTACTTAATGGGTTTTTTTAGCTTCAAAATGTACTTTTGAAAACATGCATGGAAGGACCCTGCTTGTTTTTCCCACAGTGTAAGGTGCATTCTCTTGGCTAATCTGGGGCTAAACACAGCTCAAATAATAGAAAAAAACATGTATGCACAAAGACTTATTTTTCTAGGACAGGATCCAGCCATCCTACCTGGTGACTGTGTGTGCATCATGGACGGGGAGGGTGTCACTGTGTTGTGGTAGGAGGTGGGTGGTGAGGTGAGAGGATATGCTCCAGAGGCTCCTGCCTGTTTTGCAAATGGCTGGAATTGTCAACACAGGACAATTAAAACTTTTGAACATTTTGTACCAAAACAAAAATTAAGTATATATGCAGGAGAATACTAATGAGGCTTTGGTCTTACAGGTTCATCAGTTGTTTGATTTTCTAGACTATCTTGTTTAGTGCTCACTGTTTTTTTCAGTTTCTTCTAAAGACATAATACCTCTGTACCTCTCTCCTTTTATCTGTCACCCTGCAACAGCAAAGCCTCCTGACTCTCCCTCCCATCTTTTATCTTAAACAGTTGTTTTCCCTCCCTCAGTCCTTTGCTTCTAGGCAGCAAGTCTCATGTGACCTTCCAAAGCTGCTGTTCATATGCAATGGGCTGTTTACACTGGAATGAGAAATGCAAAATAAATTAATACATTTTGCCCGAAGGGGAATTCTACAGCAGAGTGGGTTTATAGTCTCCCTTTCCATTTTGTTACTGCTAATCCCTTTAGAACATGAAGTTCTTAGAAATCTACTATTGTGGAAGACAATAAACATTTATTTTGCC
Organism: Calcarius lapponicus; assembly: GCA_039654755.1. Taxonomy (NCBI): domain Eukaryota; kingdom Metazoa; phylum Chordata; class Aves; order Passeriformes; family Fringillidae; genus Calcarius; species Calcarius lapponicus. Next base: position 119,472,625 of record CM077462.1, on the reverse strand, counting down.
TGAAGGCTACCTGTTGTTGTGGCTGCTGTGGTGGCTGCTGGGGTTGGAGCTGTGATATCAAAGAATCCATCATGTCTCCTCCGATAGGAGAGGGTGGGTTATCATCTTCATTTACAGATCGTCTCCGTGCATCCTGGTTGCTGTCAACAAACATGTTCAGGAATGTCTGTGGAAAAAGCACTTTTGTTAGCAGTTTGCCCATTTAAATTTTACTATACAAATGAAGGCAGTATTTGCTAAGCTTTAAAAGTACCTATATCAGCTACAGCACATAGGAGACAGGCAAGTCTCTGGAACTCTAAATACTAGAGGGCATTTATTAATTACAGTGTAATTAGTCTGCAAATATATCAATTAATTAACAGACACCTGGCTCTATAACAAGAAATATTTCCAGTAAATTGAAATACCAACATTTTTATTCTCTCCTTAAAAGTAAGGAAAACTCTACACTTAGAAATATCTGTTCCAGAACAACTCCTGAGTATCCAGAACCTACAGGGCTGTTGTATCACACCTGCAACTGCCCTGTTTGGTTAAGAACATCTAAGTGACTTGCTCCACAGCATTCTCTTGTACCCAGAGGAACCTGCCAACTTTATTGAATTAATTCCTTCTATACCTTCCCCTTTCCATTCTCTTCTACTACGTTACACTGGTATCTACAATCTCCTTTCCATTAGCTTTTCATTTGGCATTTGTTAAAGAGGCAGATGTTGGATCAGTTAAATGCAATATGAGAGAATCAATATTCAGTTGCAACTGTCAGAAAAAAAAAATTAGCAAATTAACCTGTTCCTCAAAGGGGGCCATTTTACAGTATTTCAGTATAACTAGCACTGGTACAGGTATTCTGTTAGTGTGCAGAGATTCCTTTTTAAGGAAGAGTGAACGAGCATTGCATTTAGAAGGAAAGCCACAGGCTCCTTCCTCCTGCCACATGCTGATGGAAACTGTTTTAAGAGAAGTTTCTGTCTAGAATCATCTGACATGGAGTACTGTCCCACCTGCAACTTATGAGCACTGTACTGCCACACAGAACAGTCTGTGAGGAGCAGCTGCTGCTAATCCTGGAGTAGACATCTAGCCTAGACACAAGTTTCAACAAAAGGATCCCTGAATACACAGATAAGAAGAAAAAAAGCCTAGCACCTGATGTTATTTTTTTAAAAGGAAATTAACAGATCTACCAATAAATCAAAAACTTCCTTCTACGCTCAAAATTTTGGAAGGACCGCAGGCCTCCATAAAGAAAACCTTCACCAAGCTCTTCACCTCACATTCACACTTCCAAGTGAGAAGCTCATTTATTTACAAGCTGCCAGAAAACAGAGGGGAGCTCACCTTTAGCCCAGGGGCGGGGTAGAAGCCCTCGACGATTTTGCTGTTGTCGAAGAGGCTGTAGGCGCCGTCGCGGATGGCCACCACGCCGCGGCTGCGGCAGTAGATGTCGATGCAGTACATGTTCCTGAAGGCCAGCCTGATGTGCGTGGGGGACTGGGGCAGGATGGAGAAGCACTGGTAGGCAGTGTTGGTGCGCTGTGTCAGTCCCAGCATGGGCACGGTCGGGAGTTTGTTGATGGCGTTTAGTGGAGCCTGAGTGTCAAACAAAACCTGGGAGAGAGAGGAGAGTGAGAGGTCAAGTAGCTCATCCAAAAGTAAAGGTCAGGGAAAATGAGGCATAGCAGGGAAAATTGCTTTCTGGCAATGAGATTCATAAACAATCATAACATCCTTGAAGAGAACAGTTTAATCAGAACTTGGCTCCCTAGTGTCTTGCAATTCTCTTGATAGAAGATTTTAGAACATTACCTGTAACAACTGCACCACGTTTGGCGTCTTATTAAACATCTCCTGGAGCTGGTGCAGAATTGTGTTGTGACAGTTACTGCAACCTGAGTTTGGGCCAACTGTTCCCAGTGAAATATGGAACTTCTGGAGGATCGAGTTCCACTGAATGCTGATCTGCAATGTCACAAACATAAAACAGTCTTGGAAGCTAGAACAAGTAGGCTGTAATAACGAGGTTATAGTAAGAGATTATAGCAAGAAAGTTGGTCAGATTTAATTTTTCCCCCCATTTTCTATCAAACCTCAGCAGATTCATAATTCACCTTCTTCAAAAGCTGCTGAGGCTGTGAAGAAAAAAAAAAAGGCACTCTCAGGTTTAACACCCATTTAGCTCCCTGAATTGTTGGCAACCACAGAACTGGGTGCTTATATCAGCAACTCACCCAAAAAGCAAAAGAATCTTTTCTGCCAAAGTGAGAGAGAGAAAATTGAACTTGAGAGATTTGTGGAGTGGAAAATTGATTAGTGAGTTGCTGGAGGTGGACTGGTTTTCTTAAGTTACATTACACAAAAAAGAGTATTGGATAATATGTAAGGAAGTTAAATGCAAAGTCCATACTGCTGCTCTGGCTACTTACATACATATAACATACATATACATACGTATACATATATATTTATTTACACACACTTCCTATGAAAATGCACATAAAAATACTCTTTAAAAATTCAGCTTCGAAAATAAGCACACAAAGGTCCCAGGAAGCAAATTTCAAGTGTATCAAGCTACTTCACATCAGTTGCACATGAAACTATATTCTTAATCTGAAATAAACATGCACTTACTTCCTCCTCTACATTGCACTTAATGCAAAGATGTGAGCAAGTACTCAGTTATTTAAGTAATTAAAAGCTGAGAATTCAAATACTACAGAGGAAGCTAGAGTTCTGAACAAGAGAACAGCACTGCTACAAAATAATCAATGAATACCTCATTGAAAGCCACAGCACTACATCTAAAACTTTGTTAGAGTCCTCTCTTTTAAGGCAGAATTAGGCATTCAGCTTATACATATCCATCCATATATCCCAGTACAGCAGTGAGCAGTAACAACACTTACACAAAGTTTTTCAGAAAAAGGCTGCCACACCAGCCTTCATCAGTCAGAAGCACACAACTGTCCTTCCCACAATATAAAGCATCTAACAGAAATTCTCAAAAATACTGAACTTCTAGCAACCCAGCATATCAGCAATGTGGCACCCTCTGTCTTTTCTACATTCATCTATATTAATTCCACTACAAAGAAAAATTGTGCAGCAAAATTCTGAGAAGTCTAAGCCTATCCATTCTATTTTCAATCATGCATTTGAAGTCTATTTAGGAGTTACTCACTGAGCTCCCCTTGGTAGTTCCGTAACAAAGGATAAGTTTTCGATAGTTGTAGATCCGAACTTCTGAGAAAATGTTTAAGTGGTTGGGGATGTCTGTAGAGAGAGGAGAGAAGGGAGTTAGAGTGAGACAATCCCAGTCATCTGTGAACCCATCACTTTGACAAAAAGGAGGTGATTTCTGTACCTGGCAAGGACCGTGCAAACTCCAGGACACACTCGTACAGCCGAGCAATACTGCTCCAGTCATTGAGGAACATCTCGACCACCTTGCGCCCTCCAACTGGTTCAGACAACTGGTTCTCATACGTCAGGTAAACATGGCGGGTTGGTCCTGCAGTGTGAGGAGATGGGAAATACTGAGCAACCCAGTGGTTGCTGAGCTGTGGTTTACAGACTGTAAAGTGGCAAGTGACCAAGGAGCACATTGAAATAACCAAAATGCATCAACTCGGCAGTCAGAATTTTGATTAAGGTACACTGTGGTTTATTAGAAATCTTAGGAGCAGACAGCTGTCCAGTTACACCCAGACACTAAAACTACTGGACCAGACACTGTAAACTACAAAGAAACAAAATTTACCAGTGTTCCTCAGTGAAACTTGCCTTGTTCCCTGGATGAAGTGCTGTTCAGAGGGCAGTTTGCAAACACCAGCTCGGCCACCCACGTGCGGTTATTTCTACCTTGTAGTCGGAAAGTGCAATCAAGAAGAGATCGGTCCAGAGCCTTCTGCGTTTCCTCGTTTACACCTTTACAGGGAGGAATTCTATACATGACAAAACCAAAATCTCCATTAGACACATTGCAGTTCCACAAGTAACAACACTACCTTCTAATATTTCTCAAAGTACTCCCTAGTCTGGACATGAAAGAATGAAGAAATCAACAGCAGAGGCAGCTGGACTGCCCAGTGAGATAACCTGTTCCTCTTCAAGGACTGTACTAAGTGTGTCACAAAAGCACTCTGAGCTAAGACCACTTTTTATATGGATTCAACACAGGCAAATTACAGACTGTTAAAGGATCTGCTGAATTGCCCTTATCTCCTGGTGAACTAAGAGCTCACCAATATAAAGCTCTTATACAGAGGAGTAAGCCAAAAAAGATGAAAATAACTAAGTTCTGTGGCAATCTGAATTAATTTGCCTTGTAGAACAGAACAAGCTTGCTCTACATGCAATGAACAACCTGGCAGTTCCCTTAGTACTCACTAATTTATTCGTATCCCAATGTGTGAATTGAGCTCAGGGGACAGACTAAATAAAGCTTAAGTAAAAACATGCCAAATTCTTTCAAATTCCTTGAGGATCTAGCCAGAAATCTCATGTTCTACCCTTAACTTCAGCTCACAAGTTCTCTGCTCATATGCAAAGTTAAAAAGGTAGGGCCTGATGCATTTGGACACTGCTGCCTTTATGACACTGTACATTTCTGCAGCAGAAAAGGAATTATGAACGTTTTACTCCAGGAGGTGTCTTTGGGGTTTGTGGTTTTCTGCTTTAAACTTTATTTGTTGCAGATCCAGTTAGTGGCTGGTTGTGGTTGGATTCCTCAGGGTTAACACAGAGGCAGATACAATTGGCCTGCTATTAAGAATTTAAATTTAACTATTTGAGTAGCCTGTATGATACAAAAGAATAGTAAATTTGCAGATGATGACAAACTGAAGGGAGCACTTAACATGCTAGAGGTCAGGGCTGCCCTTCAGAGAGATCACAGATGGCTGGAGGAACAAGTTAACAGGAATCTTATGAAGTTCCATGAAAATAAATGCCAAGTCCTGCACTTGGGCCTAAATAACCTATTCAATTACTGTATGATTCTCAGATATTTCCTCTACAACCTCTTTACCATGCAATTGTCTTTTCTGGGATTCCTGGCATTTTCCTCTGCAGTTTCACATAATTGTCAAATACCATATGGAGTATGTAGGCCTCTGATCTGATCTAAAATTGCATGACTCATGAATCATCACCACTTCTTCCTTAGCACTGCCTGGATTTAAGGATGGAGGACTGTCAAACTGTTTTCAGAGCCCCTCAATTTAAGCTAATGAAGTGAAAAAATTGTAGTTGGCTCTTAGTCTACTCTAATTTTCCCCTTTCTCTAGCACTGCTTCACATGCAAGTACAAGACACACAGTATTAACACCCCTCCAAAAAAATAAAGGGAAAGAAAAAACCCAAACAAAAATCCTGTCCCTGTCCTGATATTCTTATTGTTATCTCCAAACAACCACTTTTTTTTCTCTCAAGTGTATGTACAGTAATAAAATGAAACACAAAGAATATCCTCTTACTTTAATAAACGTATTGCATGGCTGAAGCCGTCTCCTTCTACTTGTACTCCCTGGTGAGGAATGTCCATATTGGATAACTAGGAGTGAACAAGAAAAATGTTATTCCAAGTAAAAAGGCAAGCAAAAAACTTGCAACATTTTCAAGGACTTTATTTCCCCCTGAGGGTGACAGATGTTCCACATCCTTAAGCACCGGAAAGCCAAAAAACAGTCTGTGCAAATCTGGTATAAAGTTGCTTCCCAACCCTTCCCACAAGTGCATCTTTCATCCTCATTTTCCCTTTTCCCTCAACTTTTCAAGCTTTTTGCAGTGCTTTGTACTAAGAGAAGCAGCTCTAACAAGTTAGACTAAAGCAACACAGTGCAGAAGACTGAGTCACCCGGGCTCAGCTGGCAGGGGAACTCCAGAGTGAGCACATGACCACAATAGTCACATCTAGACACCAGAATCAGGAGCAGGGGAAAGGAAGAAGGGAAAAAATATATTTTAATACCCACCTCTATCCGAAGCCCTATAAAGGGCATATTTGTATCACACATGGCTACAATATGAGCTAGCACTTTATTGAAGGCACACATTTCTCCCGACCGTTTTGGTTTCTTGGGTTCTATGGAACATGGATCTCCAGATAACTAGAATTAAAATAAAGACCAATGTACTTGCATATTTGGAGTAAACAACTTTGGAGAGATGTCAGAGAATAACCTCATTAATCTAAGTGTTAAATGAATCACACCCTGAGCACAAATTCCTGGAAGGATCCACTTCAGGACTGAAACAAATCAGTTAAAGCCTGTCCTTAAAACAGTACTTGTAGATCACTGAGCCATGTCAGCCTGGCTCCAAGAAATAACTCTTATCAGCCCCTGCAAGTCCATCAAAATCCACACATGGCCCGAAGTGTATCACAGAGATATCAGCACTCTGCATATTCAATATATACACACTCCTCTGCACAGAGCTCTGCCTTGGCTCTGAGAGCAGTGGAGCAGGCCTGGCATGAACTGAAGGACAACTGTTACAAAACACTTTCCCAGCTTCTCCCTAGGGAAGCAGTCCAAAGTAAGATGTCAGTCATATAAACACTGGAAATATGGCTACTAAAGCTGGAACTGGTGCTCAGAACCTGTGTTGAGCTTTCATGCTCTGTAATCACCCCAGTGGCTTTTGGAACACGTACCTTGCGCTTGACACCACTTTTCATTTGTTTGCCACTTTTTGTGTCCAGTACCAACTCTTCAATGTTTGGTTTGAACTGCTGTAGTAAAAGTGCAGTGGCAGGGCTGTCATCTCCTTCAGCATAGCTCACAGACAGAAAACGATACTTGTACTCTAGTTCTGTGGGGTTGCCAGGAACATCAAACATTTCTACAACCTGTATTTAAACAAAACAAATCGAGAAGATTCTCAAGCTAAGAGTAAGTCTAATTCAGTCCCTATCCTTTCCTTTTCAAACAACAGATATTAGTTTTTTTCAATATATTAATACTGTGGATAGGAAAGGTATCCAAGAAGAGAAGAAAGACCAAGCCTTTCAGGAAACAGAATGGGAAGGTTGCTGAGTAATAAATCTGTATGTGCCTTCTGTATGAGCCTGAGTGCATAACAAACCCACAGGAGAAGGGAGACAGAGGAGAGAATTAAGCATTATATCAATCACTTGGTTGCTAATGTTAAGAGTTAACAGTACAACAAACTTCCTGGGATATCCACGACATGGAGCAAAAGACAGAAGCACTTTTCAGTTACTTACAATGTAGTACTGGGGAAGACGAGTGAGTTTGATGAACAGTTTGTGTTTGGAAAGGTTTCCCACTGGGTGGCTGGCATAATTAGCTAGCTGAAGAGTTTCACTGCTCACTGTAGGCAGATGTTTTATAGACTGTTTGCAGCGCTGCTGTCCAAGCCAGAACCTTGCATGGAAATAAAGGCATTAGTACCCTGAGACTGGTTTCATGATTCTAATACACTGCAGTGTAGAGCATTAGTGTCAAATTAGGAGTCAGTCATATTCTAAGCCAACATCTATCACTGAAGGACAAGTTAAATAAAGAAAAATCACATAGAAAATGTCATTACTTTATATTTTCTTATCCCTATCTTTACATCTTGTCTTCAGCTTAACAGAGAGCTGTTAGTTCAAGAAGAAAAGCCCTGAAATTATTTGCTGAATAATTTTTTATATACTACAATATGAAATTACAAACATTATAAAACATAGAAGGTAAACATTAAAAAAGCCATGCAGATTGCAGTCATTTGACAATCTGGAATCTTCAATTACGTTTTGGTATAGAAAGGCTCCCATATGCTGCTAAGCAATACAGTAAAAAAAAGTAAGTCACTGAAGCTGGATGTCACTCTGAGCTATGTTATAAACAAACTCATTCACCTGAATAAGTTTGGAGATGAAGACACCAAATTTGTTCTCATTTTCGGAATTAAACTTTGTCCTACTCCAATGGATTTTGCCTATAGTGGCAAGGCCAGGGAGACCAGCTAGGCTTGAAAGGGGCTCAGAAATGCATGGCTTAGGTATTCAGTCAAACCTCCACTGACAACAGCAGTGGGATGTGAGGGTGCACAGCACCTCTACATCACAACACAGCACATTTATTGTCACAGATACATGTCAGATACAGCTGTCCTAAAAGACATTCTGTGGACTGCTGAGCTTCCTCAGAAACTGCAGCATTACCCAAGCCATTATCTCAAGTACATTATTTATAACAAAGGGAGGTTGATTAGTTTCTCCAGGGTGCCAGTGCTTCATGCATCATCAAGCTTCTTTTAGAAGCAGAATTCCTCAAATAGAGATTTCACCCTGCAATTAACTCAGAACACTGGGAATTTCCAAAACGACAGAGCAGGTGGAACTCAGTTCTCATGCAGATGCAAACTGTGTTTGTATTATTTGCTACGACCTCCTATGGGAGCCAAATGTATCTTGTGCTTATATCTCAGGGCTTTATGGAAGGAAGATTAGAGACTTAAACCAGCAAGGGCTGAAGTACAAGAAGATAAACAGGTATTATTTAAATCATCCTAGGCCACTTCCTGGTTTTTCCTCTGTACTGTGAGAAGTGAGATCATTCTTGTTGAGAAAAAAGCAGAGTTCAGCTGCAGAAACAGAGTGGCATAAAGGACACAGAAGATGAACATGAACAGAAAAAGAGATTCTCAGGAAGCAAGTGGTCTGCTACTTCAAAGTGAAAAAACTTCAAGCAAAGTGTGCATATAGCAATACATGAGGCTACATGTAAGGGGGAAAATTAAAGCAGGGCTATGGAATCAATTCCAAATAAAACCAGACTTTCCTTCACTGCTTAGAAGAGATGAGAAATACTCAAGATTGCTTTACAATAGTGAGAAAGTATAGCCCTAGTGTGGTACAACACAAAGCCATGCAAGTGTCCTCATCCAGAATACAAATGTGGTGATTCATTCCATGCAAACAAAGTGAATTGTACAAGTCACTCACTTGAGCTGCTGAAGCCAAGGAATGATTCGCTTCATATCATCATTAACAGACTTCTCTATGTCATCCAGAGTCAGCTGATCTGCAAGAACATCAGGTGGGAGAATGGTCTTAGCACCAGTCCTTCAAACAAAACCTCAAACTTTCACTGAAAGTGTCTCATCTAACTGATCTCATAATCATATAACAGCCCAGGTTTGGGCTTCAAAGAGGACCTTCTGGTCCAAACTTTTGTGGGAAAGGGAACAGAGATGAGATGACATAACTGCATCTTGAGCGTCTTCCAGCGAGACAGACTCCACCAAAACTCTCAGGGGGTTGTTTGATTTCTCTGTAAAGAATTGCATTCTTATATTGAGATTAAACTTCTGGTGCAACTTGTAATTGCTGTCCCTTGGACCAACAGATGATCCATAATGCTCTTAAGACCACGGCAGGATGTTATTAACTGAATAAACTAAAAGAACTTCCTTTCTTTCCTTAAGCAATGTGAAACCTGAAGCTAAGATTTGAACAGAAGTAACTCAAGGTGTATAATTGTGTATAAATCACATCATACAATTCTCACTCAGGTCCACATGAAATGACCCCGTCCATTAACAGCACAAGCCAGGAATCATGAGTCATAAAGAATATGAACTGCATTGACCCCCAACAATAATTACTCTGTTGTCCTCTTAAAGTAATCTTAACTGTGACACTTAAGCACTAAGATCCTCTTTTCTATTCCTCAAATTTCAATACCTAGATTTTTACTCAAGTGTGAGGTTCATTTGCTCACAAAACTTTGCAGATCTAACAGAATTGCTCCCATAAAATTACCTCATAGTGCAGGATTCTTGCAAGATATGAAATATCTCCTGGTTTTGTGCCTACTTACCAACACCATACAGCATCAGCTGGAACATTCCAGAGTGGAGATCAACAAATACATGCAGGCACTCTGATCGACCACATGGTTCCAAAATTGGAATTACAAGAGTTGGGAGAGCCGTCTCAATGAACGCTTAAAAAAAAAAGGTGTAAATAATTTCACTCAAAATTCAAGCTTATATTAAAACTTAGCCAATTATAATAAAAAAACCTGTATATCTTTAGAGAAACAAACTTTACTTGCACATCATTATAGTGTTCACATAGAGAGGAATCTGAATATAATAATTTCTCTGTGAAAACAGTGACAAACCAATGAGAAAAGGCAGACCAAATTTGAAGATTATTAATTCTCAAATATCTTTTAACTCACTACTTCACAATTATCAATCTAAATCCCAAAAGTTTCAACAGCAGTTTAAGGAAAACTAGTTTAAGGAAAACTCATCCAAAACTAGTTCAAAACAGTGAAAGATTATTTGCTTTCAATTCTGAACACATATAACTTTTACAGTAGGCAAATTTTAACCCTTCAAGCCAGACTACAATATTCTACCAGTTTCATTTATTATACTGCATTTAGATTTATGGGTATTTTACAATTATCAATGCAGAATAATTCAAAGCTAAGTTTTGTTAATTTTGAACACATTTCCCTTGATTTTTTTAAATTAAATTAATGAAAACAAGAAACATCAAGAGAAAAGGAAACCATCCCTAGACACAACTGGAAATTAACTAGAAAAACTTCATCAGAAAACACATACAATTGTCATTAACATTGTAGCTCTTAAGAATGGCTTTCAGCTCCTGGAGTTTTTGATGAGATCTTGCATGGACACTGTCTATTAGGAGTTTTTCTATTGATAGGTGGTCAATCTGTAAAAAAGAAAAGTACTTGAGTAAGCTCATATTTGATGTGTAGACTTTCTGCATTAGCACACTGGAACAAAGGTACCTAATGAAACAATCACTTCAGAAACAATTTGCTTAGAACTATGGTGAGCCACATTAACTATTAACTTGAGTATTTAGAGCACTATAAAATACAACAAGCTACCATGAAATTCTGTCTGTGCAGCAGGCAGTGGGAGGAGTTTTGAGCTAAGATTAGAATAAGGTGTAAAAGACAGTTCACAAATTATGCTGTTGCCACTCCCTGTGCAGACCTCCTTGTTCTGGATCAAGGTTGGTCCATTTTCAGCTTAGCTTTTTTTCTCAGCCATTGGTAACTAGCTTAAGCTAAAGAAAAAAGACTCCAAACACAAAACACCCCAAAGCAACAGTTCATTAGGATATGGTTGCCTCTACACAAACACACATGCAGCTGTAACATGAAATCCAACAAGTTTAACAGGGTAACAGTGCAGTGACAGACACTGAGCATGGCCAATCCTACTGAACACAGAAGTATCTAGGGGCTTGCATCTACACTCTGTTGCACTGCCAGTGTTGAAGCTCATGCCACCACTTACATTCACTGTAGCTTACTTGTACAATCTAAATTAAAGCATTTGCAATCACATTCATTCACATTCCAGTCACATTATTCACATATTTTGCATAAGCAAAGCTCCAGATTACAGCAAAACATTTTTTCTAGGTAACCTCACATTGCTTTGAAAGCTGTTCAAGCTGAATTAAACTCAAATTTTATTCTAGCATAAGAGATAAATGCAGAAGAGAATTATAATATATTTGGTGCAAGCTTTTGCATACCAGAATGACCTTCCCCTAAAGACAAGCTTTCCAAGACAAGGCCTTAAAAATCATCTTTATCCACTACAGCATTTCACCTCAGCAGCTGCAATGGGTTAAATCTTCCCCACTAAGTGACTACATGTTCTACAGCTCCATCCAATTTTCAGTAGGTTAATGCAGAACAACCTGCTCAGATAAACATGTTTGTTTGTGCCACTGTTTTATACAGTATCTTAAACAAACAGAAACCCAGTGTGCCATCTACGTCATTACAGCTGAGATCATTATTCAAACACTACAACAGCACTGTATTTACCACAGCTGATAATTTTTCTAAGCAAGTCCTCATAAAGGGGGACAGCATTAATTTTGATACATCTCAAATTTACAGTGGCCTTATATCTTAATTTACAGGCTGCAGACTTGATTCAATGAGCTTAGACTGTGTCAGCTCCAGGGGATCTGTGGCAGATGCTGAAAATAAAGAGTATGTTCTTAGATTTACACATAAATACAGCACCTTCACTAAATCAAGTCTAGCAGCTAAATTAGTAAATGTAGTATACATTTACTATACTAACAGTAGAATTCCTACTCTAAAAGGAGAGTAGAAGGCTACCATGCTTCACTAGGTTTCCCACATCCCTCTGTAGCTGAAATCTTGGTAGTTCTTGACATTCACCATGCAGACTTGTCTGTCAGCACTGGTAACATGATGGGCCAAGAGGCTGAAACACAAAGTATGCACAGGAGGGGGAGGATACCATCAGTAGGTAGAGACAGGTGAAAGATCTGAGCTGGGGAGCTTTTCCCTGTGGAAAAACTGTACTGGAAATGTGAAGACTACACCATTCACTCCAGTTTACTAACTCTCCTAAACCCAAACACTGAAAGAAATAATGACAGACATCCTGATGTATCACAGCCACATTTGCTGAGGGACTTACAGAGGATTTATTATAATACCCAGAATGGAGTTTTTCTTAACTATCTTTAACCAACATCTAGAATTATCCCCAGTGAAGCATGATCCAAGTAGGAAGTTGACTGCAGTTACTCATTTTGGATCACTGCACCAATCCCACCTTTAAAATACAGGATTTTGAACATTCAGATAAGCCATGTGATATAATCTGGTTAGTGATAATGTAAAACCAAGTTTCACCTAACACTTGTAACAAACAAACCACATGAGCTCTTCAGCACAAGATTTCCAAATCATAATTTAAGATTTTCTAAAGTGCATAGCATTGCTAGGTAGTCAACTCCAGTGATAGGGGGAAGCTGATTTTCAGAGGAGCTCCAAGACAGGAAAGGGAAGAATTGTGTCTCTATAAAGCATTTCAAGCCAACTCCTAATAATAACTGATATGTTGCTGTTGTCTCCCCCCAGCCTCAGCATTCCATCTCACAAGGGGTATCAAAGTTGAACAAACTGACAGTGTAAAGCACTTGAGTTTTTGATGCACAATATCAGATGCCTTCTGCAAAGCAAACCTTTACCTTCATGGCTCTTTCCATCAGTTTGGAATCACAGGCTGGCAGTGGAGGCTCATGAGATATTTGTAAGGGTTTTGAGACATCAGTTTCATCAATTTTTATAGTGACCTTATGGACAGATGCAGTCCCTGTTTTCCTGCCAAGTACCTGTTGACTTAAAATAAATAGAATAATTAAACCATGCAACTGGAAGAACAGAAAATATGTTTTTCAGTAGCTAAACCTTGATTCTGTGTGCTCTGGTTAAAAACAACATTATGCCAGCTGAACTGAAAAAGGCATTTATTTCAGATGACATTTTAAAGCAGAACTGTTGGTAAACTGTAACTACATGAAGAATTTTAGATTACTGCAAATGACTGCAAATTTAACACAATCAGAACTGTACTTGGATTGCTTTTTAAAATTTTATCTAGTGCAAGTCAAGCAATAAATACAGAAGCCTGACAGAGATCTAATCAATTTTTAGATATCTGTGTAAATACAAACTCATTTATAACTGCATCCACTGCTCTTCTGTACATTAATGTGCAAATCATGTAACACAGGGAAGTACTTAATTACAAGAATTTAGGAGTCTCACATCAAAAAGAAAGTACAATTCTGAAAATTATGGCTCAAGCTTGGCAAACACAATCCCTCCTGTTATTTCACTTATTATTTGTTAACAGTCCTTTTGAAATGAACTTACTTCCAAACAGAGAGTGAGAGACATTTCCCTGCATGGTACCGCTCCACTTGCACAAGGTCACCCCAGCGCTCTCGGATCAGCATTAGTGTTTGTGAATGCAGGACTTCCAGCTGAAGAGCCAGGCAGAAGGAGTCTAATGCATGGAGCTAAGGAAATATAAGATGTCCAGGAAGTCTGTGTACTATACAAACCTGTTTCTGTATACTGCATTAACCCTTTTGTCATCTAAGTCACATAAGATGCTGTCTGAAAATACACTAATGTACTAATCCAGAGATTAGTACAAACTCAAAGGGATTTATTTTTGTGGTTTTCTAAACTCTAACCTAGCACAAGTTGATAGACAAGACAGACACAGCCCAGTTTTACAGATTTCTTTACTGAAAAGATAATTACTAACAACAAAATTCCACACACCCTATAGTTACCACTAAACACGTCTCCTGTGGTCACCCTAAAAAAACATTACTCTTTTTGCAGACAGACTTTCACTGAAATCCATTTCACATTATCAAGCAATCTGCCCTTTCCAAGTGGAAAATCACTGCACATCCTGTATCTTCTCTCATTATTCACACAGATACAATAGAGTTGTATCCCTCATCAACTGCTCTTTACTGCTGTTCTTGGTAGCAAGAGCTGCCAGCTCCCAGAACTTCCAAGTCAGCTCTGCATTTCATCTCCAAAATTATCTGCTGCTGCTGCACTGACTTACCACACAACCTGCTGCCTTGAATACCTCACCTTCACCTTTGCTGATTTAGTGTGTAGAATTAAATTTGACATGCACCTGAGAATTACTGCTTCCAAAGCCATAGGTTACTTCAAGGCCACCATAACTTCATGCCCAGACATTTCCCCAAACTTAGCAGGGAATCCACCTTTCCTGACTTGCAGCTAACAGGAGCAAGGCTGCATTAGACACCTAATTCAGAAGCCCCTTTTAGAAGGATACGTAAGCAGTTGTACATGTCCTGGAGGGGCTTCTCATCAGCAAACAGCCTGGACTGGACCAGCTGATGGATGAAGTTGATCTGCATGCTGTGAACCAAGGCTCGACCATCTTTAGCAAATGAAAAATAAGTCGCATTAACCACAGGAAAGTAGGTATTTAAAATAATTCAGAAAATTGATAAATGAAAAATAGAAAAGATACAACCGTACCGAGGAATTTCCATATCAGGTATTACAACAAAACAACAAAATTCTTGGTTTACTCTGGAAATTATTGGTTTACTCTCGGTTTACTCAGTCATTTTACTACACTGTCACCGTACAGCTTTGTTAAGGTATTAAGAGCCTATAAAGCAAGGTCAAAACAGGACAAGTACATATAACTTCTTTTTCTAAGTGGTGATATGCAGAAAACCCAGCATAAACAAGACTTATACAATGTCAGAGATTATTATCATGTTAAAAACAAAGTGTAAAGGTTTGATTTTTTTTTTTACCACCAGTTTCCTTGTCTTCAACCAAAATTTCCAGCTTGAGAAGGCGCCAGGGGATGTCAGGGTCATCACCCATCACTGTCAAGGTGGCCTCAAACTCACCCTCAACTCGGAACTTCACACGGCCATTGGCTAAGGAAGACAAGAATGTTTTATTTCACTCAGCCTCCTAAGATGCCTAAAAAATAACAGTGTGGTAGCTCCTGGCACTCACAATGGATTACTTCCCTATAATTTCTGCTCTGTTGCTTATGTTTCCGTGCAACTGTGAACATTTTACAGTCTGCAACAGACCCAATGTCAATAAGCAGCATAGAGAGATGTACAAACTGTCCTGAAGTTAACTTGTTAAATCTGATAACTTGTTAACACTTGTGCTTCTGTAATACAGAGTAACACTGAGCTGACTACCAGCCTGACAAACAAAACATCTGGCTGAAATACTCCTATTCTTTGCTACTATCAACAATGAATGCTTTCAGCAATACTCAAATGGCATTCAGAACATGGATCTCAGCCCAGGCTGAAATCCAGCCCTGAAAACACATCTCACTACAAAGCATTATTTAGTATTAGAATATTTTAAATCCATTTTCATGTGAGGAAGATCATCTTTTGCAGAATTTATATACACACAACAAGCAAAGTTTATGCACATTATTTATCTAATTGACATGTGCATACCCACACCTGTGAACACTGCTATCTGTTTCACAAATTGGGAGCAAGGACTTCAAAACTATGCAAGCAAGGTCATAAAAAGAATGAGAGGCAAAGCAAAACAAGTAAGTACAACACTCTGACATGCAGGTCAACCTCCTCAATCATTTAACAAACTATGTTATATACCTTTAAAATTAAAGACATTTAGCAATACTCCTGCAAAATATTTAACCATTTAACTCAGGAAATTTCATTTCCAAGAGCACCCCACACATGCTCTTAAACCAGAAACAACACTCTAAACCAGAAAATAATACTCATTGAAATGTTTAGCTAACTGAAAACTCTTTAGAGCTCAGGCAAATTATTCATGTATCATTCATATATACTTCCATTAGACAAAAATACCTCTAATACTGCTACTGCAGGCACTCACACAGGGACTAGAGAAAACTAGCACTAAGATTCTTCAAGAACATCTTTGATCTAGGTCTGTGGGGAATGGTTTACAAATGGCTAACCTTGTCTTGGTTAAAAGCATGGACTAGGTCCTCTCCCACTCTTGTCTCTGTGAATCTGCAATAAACTAGTCCAGTTTATAGCCATCCTTCCTGTACAAAAGGTTGTATTAATGTTTGGGCTAAATGAAAACAGATCTCAAAACAGTTTAAGAGATCTGCACTGTGGTGAGCCACTGAAGAAAAGGCATGCATAAATATGAATAAATTCTCTGCCTGGACATGAATATCAAAACAGCTTAAAAAAGCAACATTGAGTGACTTGTTTAAACTCAAGTTTAAAGAGTTTCTGCAGAAAGACCTAACAGTTTAACTAATTATAAAATTAAATTAAGATGAAGCAGCCCAATGACTGTTTCACAAAACATTTACTGAAAGAGCAAGACAATGGCTAAAACTCTTTGGCATTACCTGCATAGGATTTCTTCCTGAAAATAAATAGTATTTCAGCAATTTTATCAGCGCTCCCATTTTTTTAACAGGGGGAAAAAACCACATGTTTTGATGTCATACAGAAACAGGATCTCAGTCTTAATAGATGAAGCATCCTAAATGGTCTCAATTAAGCTATCATTTAGCTTTGCTTTAGTGTTAAAACAGCAGTTTTATATCAGCCTTCAATAATGTATCCTTCAAAAAATAATTGCAGTTCTTACCTACTGTAAGATTTGCCAGTTGTGGAGGGAGATCTGTAGTCACGAGTCGATGGCGAAGGATCTGGTTTAGCTGATGAAGTGTGGTTTGCTTCTCACTCTTTGTTATTGGGTCAGGAGGGATTATTTTATCCTGTTACAATAAACACAAGCAAGTCTATGTTTCTCATACAAGTATAACAGATTGATAGCAGCAATTGTGAAAACCAGCCAGACCAGAAGTCTGAAAATACAAATACTACAGGCCATTGCCCAGTGAAGTTTATGTCTTACACTCAGATTTGTTTTCTAGCTGATTACATTTTACCCAAGACTGACCACGGAATAAAATCACTAAATTTGGTGGAACTAAATAAATGGAGGGAATGCTTTACTGGGAAAGCATAACTTGTTCAAACAGGAAGTGTTCTGCATGAGAAACTGACACTGCAGAGACTTGGCACGAGGCCTGTACTGAGCTACAGCTCCATCTGCACATGGACAATTAGTTTGATTACTGTGCATTTGATACCATCCAGGGGATCCCCACACCCCCCAGGCAGGGCAGTTACTCACCCTAATGCAGGTGGGCAGCCGAGGGTAGGATCCAGTTGTCAGAACATCAATTGCATATGGGATGGCAAAGCTGGGCAGCCGAGCATGAACCAAAGCATCTCGAGCCAGCGATGCCAGACGATCAGCAGTGTCCACAAACAGGATGGCTTGCTGATCTAAGAAACTTGATATCATCTGTAGAGGACAAGAAGTTTAAAAAAAAAAAAAGAAGCAAATATAAAAATGCACAAATCAATGGCCCTTTATATTCAGTTTATCTGTAACTTCCAATTCAAGTAACTGCATCTACAAAACAAAGACAGAATGAATATTCTGGCCACTCCTTACATTCATATGCAAGGACACTCAAAATCCACGTGCCTTTCCTGCTGCTTTGGGGGATCTGTACAGCTCACAGCTCTTTATCTGCTGATTGCTACTGGAATGCAACCATACTTGTTTGTAATCAGTAGAGGCTTGTTTTTCTGCAACATTCTGGACTTTATTCTTATTTATCCAAGATCAGGATGAAAGTGATAATAAGAACTAACACACTCAGATCACCATCTTCCCTGTCCTGTTACCTTAACGCAAATCGTTTCTGACACTATGTGCAGACAAGCCTTTCATTTTATGCCGCTGATGAGTTTTTGGGAACATTACCTGTTAAATAACAAGATTATACAATTTCTAAACAGGAATATTTTTAAAAATTTCTGTAGTAAAAAGAAGTCAGGGTGCAGCAATATCCCTCAGAGCCTTTTTCATGCCAGACTGTGTTTAACTTACCGCACACTTTTCCACCTTCCCAGCATTATTAGCCCACTTGACCAAGGCTAACAAACGAACAAACAGCTGACGAGTGCGACTTGCAAACTGCACTATCTCTATTTTTCTGGAAAAAAATAAATGGCACATTAAGCCAATGTTCAGATATATATAATAAAGCTGTAATTTCACTGTGTGACAGTTTAAAAAAAAGAGCTGTAATGATAACTTTTAATTGTGTTAATGCAGGCATCAGTAATATGCAGTGGCTTGTTTGATTAAGAGCATAGGGGGAAAAATGTCTCTGTTTTGAATACCTAACAACATACATGGATTCTAACAAATCATGACTGTCTAGTGAAACAAAAAGCATATTAATAGTAATTAATTACTGACTGTAAGAGAAACAATTCCATAGTGAGCTCAATTAAATTATCTTTACAGCTTTTATAGGATTTCCCCAAGGCTTAAGATTAAAGCTTAAAGTAGGCAACATACCCAAGGATTACAGGACCTGACAGTAACCATACACTTATATTCACTATAGATAGACAGATAGATAGATAGATAGATAGATAGATAGATAGATAGATAGATAGATAGATAGATAGATAGATAAGATACTAAACAAAATATCATTCTAGCATTTTTACAATATCTTTACACAGTATGCTGCAATATGGAAATAGGGTGGTGGTGGGGAAGACCACAAAAACCCCATCCTTTAACTTTGCTTTCTATTCCTGCCTTGCAAAGAAATTGAGGTAAGAACTTACTGACTCTCAGTATTCCTCCCACCATTTTTGTACAAGACAGTCAAAATGAGGGAGTGTATGTTTGCATGTCTTCAGAGGTATTTTTTGTAAAAGAGAATGCAATAGGGGCACAGGCAGATTTTCATGCTTTATTACAGATCTACACTGGAGATGCATCAGACGAGACACAGATCTACTGTGTAGATCTGTAATACCATACACTCTGAAATGCCACTTCATCAACTGTTTATAGAGGTTTTGCTCCCCTTCTATGTGTTCAATTTACTAATTTCACCATGATTTTCTACTTAGTTTGGAAAAAAAAAACCCTAAGCTGTTTTCCTGATATGGTTTTCTGAAGTAACAGAAGCGTTTGGACAAAAAGAACATTAATTAGTGCATAAGATATTGGCCTCTACCAAACAGAAGCTGCATCTCCTTCTGATCCCAATCTGTAAAACACAAACTCATAGCACAAAAAGAGCCTGATTCTGCTGAGAGGGCTGGTTGTAATGAGGTTAAATCTTTTGTGCAAGCATTATCTGCTTGTAGCAGATGAACATTTAAGGCCAGAAGCACAACTAATACCATCTGGTCCTGTTTCTTCCATTACATACTGTGAACCTCATCCAAGAACTTGGGCATTAAGCCAGTAATGCCTCTGTGTTCTAGAGCACATGTTTTGGAATGGCATTCAGCCTGATATTAAGATTTCAAGTGGTGGACAAGCTGCTATATGTACACAGGGCTCCAACAATAACCACACTATGAAAACAACATGTTGAGAATTTTGAAAGATTCAGGAGAACTTTATGAGATTTCAAAGATAACTACAGTGAGACTTTAGAAAGTCAGCAATCTAATCTCTCAGATGAACTCCACATAGAAGTTGGTAAAATCCAGTAGTTATGTCAAACATCTATGGAGAAAGCAGCACGATAGCAGGAAAAAATCAAATTGATGTTCTGTGACTGAAAAGAAATTTAAAAAAAACAGGTCCCAAAAAGCACAACAATTTAATAATGAAAATGATTGACAAATCTAGACAGAGTATTCTGGTAACTGTTCCATTAATACCACTTAAATGAAGTTAGAGAAGACTTGTTACTTTGATTTGACAGAACCCTGCTTCCAGAACCACCTCCATCATCCCTGAATGACAACTGCATTGGGAATCTACTTCTCTAATAAAACATGAAGGCCTTCAAATTTGCTAAATTGCCTTTTATTATAGGTACATGACCTCATGCTGGGCTACACAAAAATAAACATTCAAGGAAGATGAAACTTCAGGAAAGAAGAACAAGAAACAAAAATTAAAAATCTTTCTAACATCCATGTTGCTCAGTGCATTTGGTCTTCACTGCTAAATTTGGATCTCAGGTTTAAGATCCTTCAGACTAATGCCTGAGTCTGGGGAGTAAAGCATTAGCTACAGTAGAATTAAATCAAGTTAAGGACCACTTAAGCAAGCGTGACATAAAAAAGTCCATTGGAGTAGATGGGTTGCATCCAAGGATTTTGAGGGAGCTGATCCATGCCACTGTAAAGATGCTCTCTATCATTTTCAAACCCACAGTGATTAAAGGTCTTGATGACAGCAAAAAGGCAAACACCATGTCCTTCTTCAAGAAGGCAAAGGAGGATCTTGGGACCTATAGGTCACTTGGCCTAAGTTCAGTTAAGAAAAAATTTCATAGGATAAATCTGTCTCTAAGCTATGTCCTGATAAATACCAAGCATGAAATTAACCTGGAAACAATCATCAGAAATTTGCCAAGGGCAAACCACTCTTGATCAATAAACTGCCTTCTACAGGATGAACTGCTCTGTGATCAAGGGAGATCAGATGATGGATTCACATTCACAGGAAACATGTGGAATACAAGGATGGGCTGGGGAAGCTGAATTTGCTCCTGCTTAGGAAGAAAAGGCTGCGGCAAGATCCTACTGACATCTTCGAGTATCTAAAGGGTATTATAGGGAAGATGGAACCAGACACTTTTCAGAAGTGCAAAAGGCCAAGGTACAACAGCTACAAACTAAACCAGTGAAAAACAAGTTAGTTATGAGGAAAACAATCAAACACACAGAGTGATATGGTCAAAGACTGAAGTAGGTCATCCCGAGAAGGATAACAATACTGTGCAAAACTCAGTCTCTCTTACCAAGAAGAAAGCCCCTGGATTTCCCCCACAACTCAGCACTATTAATTTTCCACCACAGAACTAATGTTTTTTTAATCCAACCAGTTTCATGTAAGAGTTATTTATATTCCTACAATTGATAACTAATAAATGACCCTGAAAAATAAGCACCATGACACATAATTTCTCATCAGTTTTTCTTATCCCAGCATCTTTTAAATAGGCATTGCAGTACAGAATTTGTATTCTATGTGAACTTTATTAGAGGATAACACCATCACATCTTCACCAAAGTATATGTGCCATGTGACCAGGCTCTAGCTCCAAGAAACAGAGCTTGAAGCCCAACTACAGAATCCATCAGAGTCTCAAAGCTAGAGAAAATATGTAATTAAGCCACATTCCTACAGATGAGCTCCTCCAAGAGCTGGAAATCCATTTCACCAAGTTCTAAGTTAAAGCTAACAAGGATGTGAACATTTAATTTCAAGACAATTTCAGTCGTAGGACATTTTTTGAACATTGAAGGTTGTCTTATTTTCTTTTCTCTAATTCATTCGGATTTAAGTTGTTACCCCACACCCTTTGTTGTTGTCCAACAAAGTAGAATCCAACTTTACCTAGAAATGCTAAATATCTAGATGGGAAAAGCCTGCCCATCAGTACAAGAGAGCTCTGGACCCAGGTCAGAAGTAATCTCTTCAGTAAATACTGTGATAATTAAAAACCCACACTAAAGCAAATCAAAATCCACACCGTTTATCTTAATAAAATACTATGCAGAAGGAAAATGGGTACAAGTAATCATTCCAGGTTATGATGCCATGAAAATGGGATTAATTCCACATGTTATGAGAGTTTTGGAAGGTTTGAGATAATAATTAATGATCACCCTGGTACACAGAATTTGTTATTAGGATTCTTAGAAATATCATAGCTCCTGTATCTCTCTAAAGAAATTTAGGTCAATTAACATATCAAATAAAGGGAACAATATTCTGACAAGTTTCATAACATTTATTATGAGAAACTGAAAGTAAACGGATTTTTTTCATCTCAGCAGGATGCTGTTCTGGTCTCTTACATTTGCTCTCTAATAATTTTCACACTTCAAAACCACATAGAACAGGAGCAGAAAACAGTGCTCATGATAAGAAAGACCAGGTAACATGGAAAACTGCAGAAAAGAGGTTTTTACCTTGTCATTGTTGAACTGTTTCTTCTGAACAAAACATTTCTTTATCACACTAACTATAAGCTATATAAATTCTCCAGGTCCCTTTCACATCAGCTTTACTGTCAATTCATTGCTTCAAGATTCATGAAGAGAAAAACACACTTAACAGTTCACCTACTTTAATGGCAAGGAAAAAAAACCCCAAAAATCTATAAATCCAAACACCAACAAACCCCAATATTGTCAGGATGCTGAGAAAAATCTTGAAACTATGTAGGGACAGCAAGACAGACAAAGCTTATTTTCATGCATAAAATCTAAAATTACGTGAAAAAGATTGAAGCAACAGTATTTCAATATTAACATCCCAAACAAGTTCTATATTTTAACATGTATTACAGATTCTCTTATCGTAACTCACCTTTCCATATCAGTCTTTCTTGGTAATCTATATGAAAGAGAGGGGGAAAAAAGAAGATGTATTATATATCATTCCATTACATTCCAGACAACCAGAAATTTTGTCAGTGTCTGGAACTTCTACACAACTCTAAAGTATATAAAAATAGTACCATGGGTCACCTGTCACTAAAAAACTGGAATTACTCAAATTAACTGAAAAGTTTGATAGAGGCTGCTGAGATCAATTACTCTGCATGTGCCATAAACATACAGGAAGGACTTCTTGACTGATATTTTGGAAGTTTTTTCAAAGCAAACTAAAACTCTAAAATTCCTTGTCCTTTCCAGAGTTTGAACATTCTTTAACTCACACCAGGCAAAGTTCTGTTTGCACCCTTACCAGACATGGTACTGTACAAGGGCTATACCTATCTGTTCCCATTTGTTCTGTATGTCACTTCTTGAAACACACAGCCTCCCCACAAGAACCTCTACGGTTAAACAAAGTAAGAGGGAAACAGGTTTATTCAGAGTCCAAATGCTTTCAGTGAAGTTTTTCTTGGCCCAAAAACATTCCTTTGTTTTGCCACTTCAAACGCAACAACATCAGTTACATTAAGTAAATGTAAATAACTTATTTCCCAAAAATAATCGAACGGTATTTTAAAAACTACAGAAGTAAGTCAAGGAGTTGCAACATCTGAAAATATCTCAGTTTCAGACATTCCAGTTTCACATTTTTGGTATCAGTACCAGCACTCCAGTTGGGGGTTTTTGGCAGTAACCTGGGGGTAAACTTAAGCATTTAACAGCCAATCTGCAGCTGCTCTCAGTTCTCACAGTCATTTTCTCTGTTTGTGACAGATCATTCAGCAGCTTTCGCTGTGCCCCTGGACACAGCCTGATGCAGAGACCAACCTGCATGCACAGGCATCGCCCCGGGTGGGAGGATGGACAAGGGCATTTATGAGAGCAGGACAACGGGGAATGGGTTCAAATGGAAAAAGAATAAGTTTAGGTTAGATATCAGGAAAAAATTCTTCCCTGTTCGGCTGGTGAGGCGCTGGCACAGGCTGCCCAGAGAAGCTGTGGATGCCCCATCCCTGGCATGTTCAGAGCCAGGATGGATGGGACTCTGAGCAACCTCGGCTAAGGGAAGGTGTCCCTGCCCATGGCAGGGGGCTGGAACTGGGTGATCTTTATGGTCCCTTCAAAACCAAACCATTTTATGAATGGGAAATCGCGACCACCTCCCCCCACTCCAGCCCCGGATGAGCTCCGGGACAGATCCCTGGCCAGGCCTCCGCATCCTCCCGGGATGCTGCGAGGCGGCACGGCCAGCCGGGCACGGAGGGATCCGCGGCACTCACAGGTCGGCCAGCACGGTGAGCTCGGCGTAGGTGCGGTGCAGGAGGAACTCGATGAGGGTGCTGAGGCGGTAGCCGGGGCTGGCGGCGGCTGTCACGGCACCGGGGGCCGGCGGGGCCGGGGCTGACGCGGGGCCGGCCGGCACCAGCTGGGCGCTCTCCAGCTGCACCGGCGCCATGGCGGCGGCGGTGCCTTGGCCCCGGGCAGGAGCCGCGCGGCAGCCCGGGAACGGCTCCCGGCGGCGCCGGCACCGCGCCCGGCTCGCCCCGCACGGACGGAGCGGGGAAAGGGCGGCGGGAGCGGGGCGGCTCCGCAGCGCTCAGAGCCCGCCGGGCGCAGGGGCCGCCGCCATGATGGGGCACGGAACCGGAAGCGAACGGGGAACTTTTCCGGGAAGCGCGGGCGGGGCGGGGGCAGCGGGACGGGGGGACACGGGCGGGACAGAGGGACACGGGGACACACACGGACGCCGGGACACACGGGACGTGCGGATGACGCTGCCCGTGTGCCACGGGACCGCTGGATGCCGGGATGAGTCAGGCTGGAAGAGACCACAGTGCGCCCGCCATCTGGTCCCACCTCCCTGGTCAAGCGGGGCCATCCCAGAGCACATGGCACAGGATTGTGTCTAGACCGTTCTGGAATATCTCCAGCCAGGGAGACTCCACACCCTCTCTGGCAGTCTGTCCCAGTGCTCGGTCACTGCACAGGAAAGAAATTCTTCCTCGTGTTCAGGTGGAACTTCTGGGCATCGATCTGCCTGTTGGCTCTTGTCCCATGGCCCCACTGAGCAGAGCCTGTCCATGCCCTGACCTTTCCTGCAGACACTGACAGGCAGGGATGAGGGGATGAGGGGCTGGACAGGCCCAGCTCCCTCAGCCTGTCCTCAGTGAGATGCTCCAATCCCCCCATCATCTTTGTCACCCTCCACTGGACCCTTCCAGGGTCTTCATGTCTGTCCTTTCCTGAGGAGCCCAGAACTGGACCCAGCACTCCAGGTGATCCTCACAGGGCTGAGCAGAGGGCCAGGATCCCCTCCCTGCTCTCGTACTCCTGCTGATGTTACTGAAATCCAGGGTGAAGGAGAACCAGATTATAGACTTGGTGCCTCAAAAGTGCTTTTGATGCAGCTCTTGGGCTGTCAAGGACCAGTGGGCTCTGCTGGACACCAGGCTGGCCAGTCCCTTCCCGATGATCCGTTCGTGAGGGGTATCCCGATAAGAAGCACTCATCATCCTGTTATAAACAAAAATCTGCCAAATTTTTTTTTGTGAGAAAAAGGTTACAAAAACTAATCAGACCACTGTTGCTGCTGGGGTGCTGTTTGTTTGTTATGGTAATTACAGCTCGTTGTCGTTGATGGCTCTTTTTTTGTACGGTGAGGGCCCTGGCCCGGCTTGAGTTGATGGCTCTTCTCCCGAGACAGTGCAGGGCGTGGACCTCCCCAGACAGTGAAGAGAAAAGAGGAAACGTGTGGGGGGGGGGGGGGGGGGACATGCAAAATAACTACAGGACCAGCATGCCACGAGAAGCTACTACTCCAAACTTACTGAAAAGACCCCCAAAACAACGAGCCAATCTAGAGTTGGGAAATTAGAGAGATATCTGGACCTGGACGTGAGGAGCGGAGTGCTGAGCCTGCAGAGATGCTGAAAACCTTCGTTACCCCTCACCCCGACGCGAGAGTCCTCTTGAACCGCATCCCAGAGCGGGCAGGAGCTGATAATCGAACAACATTAGAGTCAGCAAGCCCAAAAAAGCTTCCACGAGGAATGGACCCCCCCAGCTCTACCCTCAGTGGACAAAGCTGCACATATCCTTCTCCTCGGTGTTACCCTGGGAGAGATGATGGAGGCTGCAGACCCATCGAGCTTCCCCGTCTTGAGCGGATTACTTTTAATAAAGGCATTAAAAGGAGAAAAAGTCTTCTGCCCTGTTTATTTCAATCCTTTGAGGTCATTGTTAAAGAGAGAAAAGAGAACCATGAGCAGCAGAGCATCCAGTGGGATTCGGGGATAAACACAAAGCATTGGGAACTTTTTCCTATTTCTGCCTTACAGATCAACTGGCACAGCTGAAGGGAGGGAGAGGGGAGGTCTGTAAACAGCTGAAGATTGATGTGTTGTGTACTGGTTTCCAAAGGGGACTGTGTAAGGAGACTATAAATCCTGGGTGTTTTGTGTCATGATTCAGTCAAGTGTGAAAACATAAATTCTTGCCTTATGATTACAAAGAAACCCCTGAAATAAACATAATAAATACCCAAACTCCTCCAAGTTCAATAAAAAGCAGGAGAGGTCCTATTTGTTTTGTATGAAGTGCAGGCTTTAAAAAACCTCTCCTCTTACACATATCTTTCCAGGAAAGTTCAATATTGAAGGAAACATTTTTCAACCTGAGAAGTGTGTAATCAGTTTAATAATAATAACAATAGCAATAACCCATCCAGGTAGGAAGGGCAGTATTGCTGCAGCTGTGAGCCATGCAAGGTTTGTGGGCTGCCTCAGTCACAGTAAGAGGAA
The DNA here is from genome assembly GCA_039654755.1 of Calcarius lapponicus. Taxonomy (NCBI): domain Eukaryota; kingdom Metazoa; phylum Chordata; class Aves; order Passeriformes; family Fringillidae; genus Calcarius; species Calcarius lapponicus. The sequence goes on along the minus strand of CM077462.1, from coordinate 119,445,943 downwards.
CCTTTGAGCTGGGAGTGGATAATGATTGTTGGCTGGGAATTTTTTACTCCTAAAATTACTATGTGTTTATACCTGACTTTTTTTTATTAGTTGAGAGGGGTTTTTTTTCAATACAGATGAAAGAAATATTTGTTCTGTTTATATAAATTAATCTCTAAAGAATCTATAAAGGATAGAATGAGAAATACTTTCTGGATCATATTGTGATATAAATTATTGACTTAATGTATTTTAAGTTCTTGTCTGCCCATTTAAAAGATTTTTTTTTTCCAAATGTATGAATTTTTTTTTTTCACTCTGAATGCATGAATAAATGCAATGTAATAATTTTATGGCCAACTAGCTGCACTAATGAAGAAAATACTGACTGACATGCATAGGAATCTGATTAGGCTCTTTATAAGAACTGTAACATAGAAATACAGGACTTTTAATTGTTTTCCCTCCTTATTCCCATCTCTTCTCTTCTGATTTATTCTGTAATAAAATTCCCATTGATTTCAGTGGCACAAGCTCAGACTTTGTTGATGAAAAAGCAGGTTGGAAATTCTGATGAAGTTTAACTTTGCTGCTGTTAGAATCCTTCCTCAGAAAAGCTCTGATCTTGGTGAAGTTTTCAGCATTGTTTGGCAGCGTGGATGTTTTCAGTGTGTCTGCCTTGCTCCATTCCTCTTGGAGAGAAGTTTATCAGTGCTGTGGCACAGATTGTGCTGAGCTCTCCCCTCACATGGCTGCATAGGAGAAAAGCTCTTGATACTGTTTTCAAAGAAAGGAGGAGCAGCTACAGAGAAATTTCAGGAGGCCAAGGCTTACAGTTTAGTGCCCACAGCAATCGTGCTATTGGGAGACTTAGCAAGATCAGTTGTTTTAACTGATGGAGATGAGTATTAAGAGTTCAAAAACAATTGTCTGGCCTACATAATAGTAGTGAAAAAGAAATATTTGTTTCCTGCTTCTTGTTGCCTTTCTGAGGTTGGCAGTGCTACCATTCTTTGACACAAGTACTTAGAGGAAGGATGAGCATTGTGCCTAAATCCAAAACTTCAGCTTGAAGGAACTGGAAGTAGGTTCCAGAAATCTGTTGGGGTGGAAAAAGCAAAACTACATGAAGGAGAAAGCTGGGCCAGTGGGGTTGCTGGAAAGAGTAGCAAGACTTCTGGGGTAGAGAGGGCTCCTTGCAAAAGCTACTGTATTTTCATTTGTGTTTATTCTCTTCATTCATCAGATTCCAACTTCTGCCATTTAAACCTGGTGACAAATTTTCTCATAGCAATGGGAAGAGAACAGGCCAGGTAAGTCTCACACAAGCATTGGCTCTGACCTCAGGCTTTCCTGCAGACAAACAATCCCTCACACAGACCCTCAGAGTGACACTGGGTCCTGCTGAGTGACCAGTGTCACACAGACCCTCAGAGTGGCACTGGGTCCTGCTGAGTGACCAGTGTGACACAGACCCTCAGAGTGGCACTGGGTCCTGCTGAGTGACCAGTGTCACACAGACCCTCAGAGTGGCACTGGGTCCTGCTGAGTGACCAGTGTCACACAGACCCTCAGAGTGGCACTGGGTCCTGCCCAGTGACCAGTGTCACACAGACCCTCAGAGTGACACTGGGTCCTGCCCAGTGACCAGTGTCACACAGACCCTCAGAGTGGCACTGGGTCCTGCTGAGTGACCAGTGTGACACAGACCCTCAGAGTGACACTGGGTCCTGCTGAGTGACCAGTGTCACACAGACCCTCAGAGTGGCACTGGGTCCTGCCCAGTGACCCGATGTGCAGGCTTGGCTGGCCCATACACACAATGAATGTGCATTTCTCCACCCCAGCAGATTTCTGGAACGTACTTCCAGTTTCCTTCAAGCTGAAGTTGTGAATTTAGGCGCAATGCTCAACCCATCATAGAATGGCTTGGGTTGGAAGGGACCTGAAAGATGATCTTGTTCCAATCCCCCTGCCATGGGCAGGGACACCTTTCAATCACTAGAGCGTGTTGTTCAGATTTCCATCCAGCCTGGTTTTGAACGCTGCCAGGGATGGGGCATCCACAGTTTCTCTGGTCACCCTGTGCCAGGGCCTCACACCCTCACAGTAAAGCAGCCATCTTGATGAGCAGCTCTGCCTGGTTCATCTTGTCATGGAGCACAGACAGGGCCTGAGAGCCATAGGGGAAGGAGGGAAGCCTGGCAGGAGGATGTGGTAGGGACACAGGGGATGGGGGTGAGGGCCCAGTGTTGCAGCCAGTCTCTGGATCACCCTGGCCAGCTCCTGCTGTGTTCAGTGTGTGCCCCACTGTGTGACATGAGGGTGGCGAGGGGTCTGGAGAGGAAGCCGTGTGAGGAGCAGCCGAGGGCACTTGGTCTGTTCAGCCTGGAGGAGACTGTGGGGAGACCTCAGTGCAGTTACAGCTTCCTCATGGGAGGAAGAGGAGAAGCAGGTACAGATCTCTTCTCTCTCATGACCAGTGACAGGACTCAAGGGAATGGCCTGAAGTTGTGTCAGGGGAGGTTAAGGCTGAGTATTAGGAAAAGGTTCTTCCCCTTGGAAGACCTTGGTGGTTCAGCACTGGAACAGGCTCCCTAGGGCATTGGTCACAGCACCAGACCTGACAGAGTTTGAGAAATGTTTGGACAATGCTCTCAGGCACATGGTGTCACTCCTGGGTTGTCCTATGCTGGGCCAGGAGTTGGACTTGATGATCCTGGTGGGTCTCTTCCAACTCAGCATATTCTATGATTCCACAGTTCTAGTCACTGCACCCCACTGTATGTAAAAAGCCCTACTGAAGAGCCCAGAAGCCTGACTTCAGATAGGGATTTGTTGGTTGATCAGAACCTGTTGCTATTAACTGTGGAGCTGACAGGGTTACAGAGCTAATGGGAAGGACAGCAGGTGACTTTCTGTTTCCCGGGAAGTTAAACATTTACTGTTCTTGGAGCCCTGGGGCAAATGTTCAGTGTATTGTGCTCTACAAGGCAGGCTCTGAGCTGTCCTGTGTTTGTGTGGCTCAGAGCGTGGGCATTCCATTTCTCTGTCAGGCTTTTAAATCAGAGAAATGTTTAATGACACAGGCACCTCCTGGACTTGACATTTAAGTATTTTTTTAAATAATAAAAAATAATACTATGCAAATATAGTGCAAAGGTTTCCCATTAATAATTTAATTCATACAGTGTCGGGACGTTCGGCAATGTTGTATCCAAATGCCCATATAAATTATGAGTAATAAGAGTTTAATATCTTTCTTTCTTTTCAGAAGACATGAGAGAATCAGATATAGTGTGGGAGAGCTCCCACATACTGTATCAATAATTGCAGTGCTACATATTATAAACTTACAGAGCTTACAATTCAATACAAGTTAAGATATATATTTAAATTCTAATGAGATTTCATGTGTCACTATTAAATCAAACACATACCAATACTGAAAAAAGATTAGATTTTTCTATTATAACACTTGCATGAATGTAAGACTTTTTCTATAATGTTATGCTGAAAGTCCAGTAGGAAAATATCAATGACCTTTTAATCACAAATTATTTTATGTCCTATATCTTTATTAGCTATTATTTTTTAAAATAAAAGTACTTTTAAAATTAATTAATTTGTTGACAGTCCTGTATTCAAGCCACAAATCACTGTTTTGTGATTTGTGCAGGGCTTACTGCACCAAAAATAAAGCATTCTTTGCAAAATTCTGTGTGTGTGTTAAAGGAAGAGGTTTGTATCTGGTTACTGCAGGTGCTCTGCTTTTTTTTCTGTTTATTAAAAGGGTCACAAAGGGAACCAACTAAAAAAAGAAAAAGCCTCCAACTTATAAGCTTTAAAATTATAATTTTACATCTCTTTTTTGATCTGCTTTGTCTGTGAGATTAAGTTTGGCAACTATTTTTTTGAATGATAGGAGACCTGTAGTAACAGATTGAGAGTTCTCCATCAGTCACTCTGGTTAGTGAGACAGAGAATCTCTTGTGTGATGTGTAGTAAAGTACACCCCAGTTCTAATTATGTGTTGTGAGCAACTTAAGAAAAGCAACATTCTCCAAGTCATAAAATAGAATCTTTGATTTTACTTCAATTTACAAAAGGCCCCTTTCTTATTATAAGGCAAAATGAATGATTTTTAAAATACTGAACATAGCTGTATTACTCTGAGCTTCTTTTGGGGCTTCTTTACTAACAATCTTGATATCCAGTGTAAATTTTAAATTGGTTTATTTCTGTCAGACTGGAACTAAAGCCAGCTAAAGACCTTGCTATCCTCAAAAGACTGTATTTTCATTATTATTGCCATTAAGTCAATTACAACTCAATTTACTATTTTAACCATAGAAGATGCATTTTTTTCTGTGTATATAAAAATGCTTTGTCCACAAGTAATTCTGAAATGGGAGCAAAACAGTGACAGCCTTTCTGAACCCCACATCTTTGAAAAGCTAACAAAGGAGAAAGAGCCCCTGATCTGGCAATCTGGCACAAGGGGGTAAAGTGATCAATTACACTGTTCAGTCACGGACTTGGACAATTTGACAATACCTTCTAAACCCTGTGATTTCTCCCCGTCTAACCATCCGTGGGTGTTGCTCACTATTTGAAAAAGATACATGTGTGCTGAAAAAATACAAAGTGAGCCCTTATTTCAACATGAAAGCACTTTGGGGCAGAAAGAATTTATCTGTGCAAACACCTAAAAGAGATGGAGAGAATGTCAGGGAAGTGGATGTGATTAGTCATACCCAGTGGGAGAAGGCCTGCAGCTGTGAAGAATTCTGTCCTGACCTTAGAAGTAGACAGCTCGATTGTGTTTAACTGCTGCTGCCTAATACATTCAGACAGTGCAAACTCTCACACTCCTCTAAAGACAAAGGTGGGTACTAGAACATGCTTAATTGCAAATTCTCTGTAGATCTCAGCTCTGCTCAGATGAGGTTTAAATGTTGACCCTCTCTCTCAGAAGTAAGGACATGCAGAATTGTGTTTGAGCTGCCATCCTTCACTCAGACTTTGGATGTGAAGGAAGTTTCTGGGTTAAGATGCTATCCAAGACACTTCCCTCTTGCACAGCTTCAGATTGGGATATTTTTTTCCCCCAGAAGGGATAAACCAGCATTTTCTGTAGCAGTTAGAATTTTATCTAAGCACTGCCTGTGTCACAAAGCTCCAAGATGCCAGCTCTGACAACAGGGAATGCCAGAACAGGTTTGGCTCCAGGCTGGAGAGCTGATTACATGTTTAACTCTGACTGCAAACTTGGTTGACTTAGTGAACTCCAGCAACTATTCACTGTCCCTTAAATTTGAAGATTACTGTAAAAAGTCAAACCCATATCTGTAGCAGTGCAGGAATACTGGTTCTCTAGCAGATTATAAGGTATTTTGCTAATGGGCAAGAGGTGCAGGTTGCTCTCAGGTGCTATAGGGGCTTCCATGCAGGCAGCAATTTTGGCCAGTGCCAATTTTGGAAGATCAGAAATTGTAGGTTGAGGATGGAATTGCCTCTCTTCAAGGATTGTATTTCACCTGGAAGCACCAACTTCTCACACCTAACCAAATACAGCCTGTTGTGGCAGAGGGACAGGAAATCCTTTGCGTGGGGCCAGGCAGCACCTGGCTGAGAGATTGTTCAGAGATTTTTGTGGAGCACAGACCACATCCTGAGAACTGCATGTAGCCCACAGTTCATGCTGCTTACAGTCAAGTGTGGAAGATTCCCTGCCCTACTGATTGCAGAAGTAATTAATAGCCTGTGGCTAGTTACAGCACTGTGCAAAATGCTAAAAATTGTTACTTTTCTGCACAGCTGTAGAATGCAGAAGGCACAGTAGAATCTCAGTAAATCCTGGCAGTGTTTTATTTTCAGTTGGGGTTCAGCCAGGAGAGCTGTAGCCCCTTCTATCCCCCTTCTGTCTTTTGTTTGGTTGGTTTATAGGAAATTATTTGTTCCTGAAAGTGAGCACTTTTTGTGAAAAAGTGCTTTCACCAGAAAGCACAGCACTGCCCAGTGGTGCTGTAGTGCAAACAAAACAAATTGTGTGGGGAAATGACTGTGCTTCACCTCAGAATGTCACTTACTGGAACTGATTCCTTCAGGCCTGAGAGCAAGGTTGGAAAGAAGAGCAACAACAGAGCAATATCTCTCCCTCTAGTGCCTACAGACCCAGACTTCCCAGAGTATGACAGCTCAAAGGAAGACTGAGAGAAGAAAACAAAATATCTGTCTTTCTGCAATGCATTTAGGACAAGCAAAAGCACATTCACAGCTAATTTTAAGCAGCCTTCAGAATGCCACACCTTATTAACTCACTTGTACCTAATCCTTGCATTCTGGTATTTTTAGAAGACATCATGCAATTCAGCTGTAGTTCCAGCCCATGTCTCCTTTGTAATAGGTGACACCACTCTATTTCTCATTTTATTAAGAATTAGCTTTCTGACAATAAGCCTTGCTCACATAACACATACTGTTTTAACTAAATGAATTTAGAGATTATATTAGATACACCTGGACACTCTTCTTTCTCCCCACCTCTAAGATGGCTTTCTTAATTTGGCTTAAGTGAGCCCTAAGACTAGTCTAGGTGGAACTGGTTGAGACCTGCCTCCAGCACTTGCCTGTCTCATCCTCTGCAGCAGGAGAAGAGTTTGGTCTAATTTCCTATCTGAAACTGTAGGAGGGTAAAGTTGCCTCCATAGACTAAGGGTGCTTTTCTTGGTCAGCTTTATAGTGCAAGAACCACCCCCAGTACTGGACTGCAGCAATTTGACTGCATGGATTTTGAGGCTTTTGAAGACAGTGCCTCTTCCTTTGGTGGCTTATTATTTTTTGGTTTTGTGGGAACTCAGGGTACAGCTGTATCAAGTGTAAACAGTGCTATTTTGTCTGTGCCTGGTTTTATCCTGATCCAGTATCTCCCAGCCAGGAGGCTTAGGTTAGCTCTGGGCTGCCTCTAATGAGCTGCAAATGAAAACATAGTCCTCTAGCCTGTGGTTTTTCTCTGTTATATGTTATCTAATCAGGGCTCTCTGGAACAGGACTTTGGAAAACTGTTCCCTGCACAAGCATATGAACTAGACTTATCAGTGGTTTGTGTTAAGGCTGCTTTGGAGCAGACAGAAATACAGAGCTTTTTGATGATTTTTTTTTTTTCATAAATGTATAATATGTTTTCTTACAAAGACAGACATAAAAAAAAAAATCCCCCTTCTCTTTAGCATCTTGTAGAGCCCTACTCAGAGGTACAGTACATAAAATACCAGTACAGCAGGAGATAAAAACTGAACATTTTCTGGAATAAAACAAGGAATGAAAACCAAAACCAATTCCTGTCCTTTGACTTGCTAGAATGCAGATAAAACCTCTAACATTTCTAGGGATGGGTTTGTGTACATGGGAAAGCTGCTGAAAATCAGTGAAATATGTACTTAAAAGCTGATTATTCTGCACCTCTCCCTGGATAGATCCTTTAATACTGTACAAACAGTGTCTTTCTGCAGTGTAGGTTAATCTGTTTCTAATAGGTAAAAAGAGACCACGTAGTTCTGTAGTGCAAAATGTCTGCTGCCAGAATAGCTGAGCCTTTTCTCCATGCAAAAAGGTCTATCTTAATTGCAGTTAATGCAGTCAGAAAAGAGCAACAAATCTCTATGCACAAGAGGTATTTATCAGTCTAAAATGTGACAGGAAAACAATGAAGACTTCCCCAGAGAGTGCTGAGTCTGAGCTCTTATCAAGCTGTCCCTTCATTTCACCCCAAAGTTTCCCCGTTGAAGAGGTTCCCACCTTAGGTTTGTATCACATCACATCCTTGTTTGTAACATTACAGTGCATGAGGAAATTGTGTCCAGGGCTTCACTGGGCTGGCAAATCGTATCCCCACATCTTGGAGAGGGGTGAGCAGGGACAAGTGAAGGACAGGGCAGGTGTTTATCAGCTCTGGGTGTTTTACCTGGGAGGACTCGGGCTCTTGCCATGCTCTGAGCTGCATCCAAAGGGGCAGATGTGACAGGAGCCCCTGTGCACACACACAGGCACTGGAGGTGTCCATCTGTGTGCACAGCACAGAGCAGCAGGCAGGGATCAACCTGGCCAGGGCATTAATCTCTCCTGTGAAAAGAGCCATAAATCACAGTATTCAGAACATGCAGAAGAAGTGGCAAAGAGCACTGAAGATGGGGGATGTCATCCTCCCTGGCTACCCTGAAGTAGAAAAGCCTGTCTTGTAGCCCACAACAATTTCACCCATTAGTCTGTTTAGTCCTTCCTGTCAGAGCACTCTTTCATTTTCAAACACAAAAAATTTCAAACTATCTTGAAATAATAATTAATTTAATTTAATTCCCTAAGCAGACCCACATGCAAATGGTATTTCTCCCATCTGCCTCCAGGATCTCAGTATATCAGAAGGCTTTCCCTCCTCTCCTAATTTTTTAAGGACTCACCTGAGCCCTTTGTCTCAATAACTGATAATCTTCTACAGCCTAAAAATAACTGTTCTTAAAATGGGTCAGTCTCTGAACAGATGTGGTTTCCTTAGTGTGGGTGATGTTGCAACAGGAAACCGACTTGCTACAGAACAGAGTCACTATTTACACTAGTCCTGGGCCATGGGTAGAAACCTGTCACAAATTTTAACTCAGAAAAACAAATGTTAGTCATAAGAAAGAGAAAGCTAGAGAAATGAAGGAACTGTAGGAAGCCAGACTAATTTTAAATTGAGGGAGGAGAAATGCAATCCATAAGTTGTCATGGCTGATGGGGATGAAAGCTAACTAGGATACTGGTTAGACCACTGGAGGACTCTGATTCAAGGAGTCTTACAAAAAGACTCCTTTAAGAAAGACTTACAGACTATTGCCAGGGCAGGCACTTTAATGTCTGTAGTTCAGACTGGATTTGTCTGCATGTGTTCTCAATGTAAAAAGTGATAATGAAGATAGGAAATGAAAATATTTCTCCTTAACCCATGAAGAGAGGTTGAGAGCCTTGTTGAAATAAAATATCTTCTGCAGCTTTTGCAATCAGAATAGAGATTACGTTTTCAAGGTCTTGAAGGTCTCCACGTGGTATTTAACCCTTTGATGCACATTCTGCTTTGTGCTTCCATCACAGCCTGAGCAGGAAAGTCTGGGACAGAGCACATAATTTCTTACACCATGGGAGAAGCAGAAGTGACAAAAGCATTTCCAGAACATTGCTAGGAGAATGCTGAGATGCCACATGTGCATTCAAAAATTACTTTTCTAAAAACAGAGAGGACACCTGCAATTGCTGTAATTGCTGGTTTGGTGCTCATGTCCACAGATCAAAAGAAAAGGAGCTCTCCTCCTGTTAAATAAGGATTACTAATCCGAAGTGAAGGACATAGGGAGAAGTCCTCTTTGTTTTGGAAGAACAATGGGAATTTGTTGTGCTCATTAAGTAAAAAGTCTTGCTTTGGTGTATTTTTTTTCCCATTGTGTAATCAGTGCTTTACAGATTTATAGAATATCAAATTATTTTCTTGGACTTTCAATATATCACAGAACCTTCAGTTTCACTGAACTAACATTGTTGCTGAGCAGAACATGTTATGTACCTTATGCTTGGCACAGTGTACCATGAAGAAAGTGCCCAGTCTTGGTGCGAAGGTATCAAAAAATGGAGCAGCCAAGGTTTCATTTCATTGTCACAGTTTGACTTTCACAGTCTGACAACTGTGCTGCTCTTAGCTCCCCTCATGTGGTTCTCCACTGGACTCCATAACAGGGCAGGTCATAGTTGATACCTAATGTTTTCCAGTGCTTCTTGTAAACATCTGAAACATCTGAGAGACAGATTTTCTTAGCAGTGTAGAGATGCTGTGTTTGAAGGGGGTCTCTGTAACACTCTCAGGCTATGAATCATGGTAGAACATGCCAGCTGAGCATAGAAGGGCAAGAAAATGAAATATAAATTCGTTACAGCAGAGCCAGAACAGCGAGGATAAATTCTGTCTGTTTCCAGGCATCTACTTTATATTCCCACCTAAGGATACCATTAGTGGATACAAACTGAGCTCTTTTGATCACTTTCCACTGTGAAAAGGGTCAATCTTCCTTGCTCTTCACACTCCCTCCTACATGATCCTGACTCACCCTTAGGCTGACTTTCATATTCGTTGAGCTGATGCAGCTCATTAACCTATCAGAATATTGTTCTTTTTTTTTTTTTTATTACTTCTCTGAATTTATTTTCGGTCAGTTCAATGAGCTGAATCGGCTCAGCCAGGGGTCAGGTAAGTGTCAAAAGTAAGGACGCATGGGTGGGAAACAGGTAGGATTAGGGGAAGGAAGAGGAGGAGGACAGGAAAAAGCACACAAGGTGAAGGACCAAGACTGCTTCTTTCAGTGACAGAAAGCCTTAAAATCAGCTTACCATGTCTGATTATATCCTTAGGAAGTGATTTCCCTGGAAATTTCCCTGTGGGTTCAGTGTAGAAAAGGGTGTTTCTTTAGAGGTTGGATAAAAAAGGAAATAAAGGGAAGTAATCTAATTTAGGCACACAGGTTAGGCAATATAAATAGGCCTGTTCTTTACTGCAAAGACCCCTGTGACCAAAGCTTTAAAACACAGCTAGTGACTAAATGCCTGGAAAAACATAACAGTTGTCTCTACATGGAGAAGTGCCTTCAGAGAGCTCCAAAAGGCCTCAAGTGCAGCCAGAAAGACCATGCAAGGCCAGGGAGCAGGGCATGAGCCCCAGGTGGGTTGGCTGTGGGACTCAGAGTGCAGCAGAGCCTGGTGAAGCTGATGTCACTTGGAATTTGCTCAGGCTCTGCCTGAGGAGGAAATCAGGAGCACTCCTCTGGCATACACCTTGTTTTCAGCACAGCAGAGCTCCCCCCTGCCATTCCCTGTGTGCCACCAGCTCTCTCCTTAACTTTGCTTCTGTCTTGCTCTTTTTTCACTTCTTGCCATTATTTGTAAAACTGCTAGTGAAAATGACCTACATAAATAAATAAATTGAATGAATAAATCATGAGGGAGAGAATGAATGTGTGAGTGTGTAGGTGGATGACACAGAGAGCCAGGCTGGTGGGAGCAGCAGGAGCTATCAGTTCATTTGCTGTCAGCAGCAGAGCCCCAGGGAGGGTAAGGACATTAAGTACCTGATTGTGCAAGGTGCCGAGTGCCTTAATCGTCTTCATTTTTGGAGATAATCAAAAGCATTTCCAGACCTTGCCAGTAGAGGCTTCCAGGAAGGATGAAGAATGTAAAAGACTAAACCGGTGACTTTTATCCTTTGTTTTTTTCATTCTTCAGACCCCTAAGAATCTTTTCCCATAATGAATCTTTTGATAATCGCCTTTCATGGAGCCTTTTAAAACAATCAATGGACCCTCAAGGCCCTGTGCAACTGAGTTTCTGGCCTTCAGATAATGGAAGGCAGGAGAAACTTCCCTTTTGCAAGAGCAAGTCTGGAAGGGTAATTTCAGAGTTTATATTGGTTGTATCCTCTCAGGTATGACTTTTTCTCCATGGAAGACACTTGTGAGCCACTGGCCCCTTGCCACACCACTGAGCCCTGGGACTTTTCTGTATGGGAGCATGAGGTGAACTCTGCAGTTCAGGAAGGATTTTGATACTCCTTTGAGATTTGCCACATCTCATCCCAGAGATTAAATGTGCCCATTATGCTGACAGCTTTGCTCTTCAGAATGAGGCATATAGAGCTGGAATTCAACTGATTGCAGAAAGGCAATGTATTATTAAATGGACAAATTCTGACCCAAAAAAAAAAAAAAAAAAAAAAAAAGCGGTTTCATTATCAGTGATGTTTGCAGTAAGTACTCAGTGCTCCTGACCTTGCAGCAGTCCTCCCTTTTTGTTTCTGAGGAGTTCAAACCTTTGTGTGATATGTCCAGAGGATAAGGTTGTATTATGGTATGAGGTAGATAGAGCAGCTTTTTAAAGAATGCTTGGAAATGTGTGTCCATAGCTGTGGGTTTTGTATATGTACATTTTCCTCTCACCTTTTTAAAATACATGGCTCTTCAGCACTCCTCATCACAGGAGTCTAGGCATCCCTCCTAAATGATAAGTAGCCGGATTAGAACTAAAGAAATTGTCTTGAATTTCTCTTCAAGTCAAGTGTGGCTTGTTCCTGTTCTCTTCTAAAAGTTTGCTCTGCCACAAACTTTACAGTTCACTACTGGAGGTGTTGTGGGAGATCCAAATGACACACAGTGCAGCCAGCCCTTGGGGACATTATGCACTCCCCTGAAGAGCCCAGGAAAGGAACACAGGATTTTTCAGTTTCTTTTTCAGTGTTCAGGGTAGCAGCAGAATTGAGAATAGGGTATAGAGGATGAGGTATTGTTGGTTGCAGGCTGTGCTTTCGAGAAGATGTGATGTTCTAAATCGATTTCCTCTTTAAACTTGGCAATTGTATATGCGGGACTAGGGAATTACAATAACAAAGTTTGGAATTCATAAATGCACTTATAACTCTGGTCAAGTGCAAGTCCCTCAGGTGGTGAGGAAGGCACAGTGAGCCTATCAGTCACAGGTAGAACAGTCTCCACAGATTTCCACAGAGATTGCTCAGAATCAGCCATTTATTCAGCTGTGAGATGCTGTTCACATACAAAGTAGGCCAGGATGTCACCTGACTGTGGCTGACAGCCAGTCCACTGACTGAGGCTAGGGCTTATTGCATATGTGTAAGTCCAAGGTTACCTAAGTTAACTCAACAAGAAGGAGAAAATTCAAAGGAAAATGTGGGCAGCTGCACCAGAAACCTCATTATTGTAAATCTGGGAGCCTCCAGAATGACTTGTCAACATCCCTGTCAGGTCAAACATTATTGCCCCCCATTCCTCCAGATAATACTGCTCCCTGTAGGACCTGATGGGTCAACATCACTGGCAAACTGCATGAGCTCGCTTTGTGCCAGGGCTGGGCAGGGCACGTCCAGCCCTTCCAAGTGGTTTTGAGCCTGTGACAGCAGCCCATGGCCAGGAGTGATGCAGGAGCTGTGCTCCTTGTCACCCTGGGAATGCCACCACCTTTCTGGATCCTTCCTGGCCTTGGACATCTTCTGTCCATCCTCACAGTGTAGTCCTGAAGCAATGGATGAGGAAGGGAGTTGTGGCCACGGGCTGATGTGGGCAGCCAGACAAGTGCTGCCCTGTTAGAGATTCTGTGCCTTATCTTCTATTTGATCTCTTTTTTAGGTGGCTGAAAACAATAGAAATTAAAAGGTATTTACATGATGCAGAAGTCTCAATTCTGTCTTCAAGTGGAACTGAGCCACATCGGTACATAAAGCCTCAGTGACAGTCAGTGGGCTGGATCCTATAGAATGGAAAGGGGAAGACAAAACACCACACTTGATGGGATTTCCAGAAGGATTTTGTTACTTAAGGTTCATACTGATTTGAGAGCAGGTGCCTAACTACATAAGCACGTTTGCAAACCCATCAAGCATGCATTTGTATGCATAGATGTCCAAATATTTACCTTTGTACAGCATTTAGTAACTCTGAAATAAGTTTTCCTGTCCAGCTCCAGTGCAGGAGCCTGTACAGTCATGCAAACATGGCCCTGCCTCTCAGCAGGGGATATTAAGTCTGGCACTACTTGGATTTAACTCAGACATTTGGCTTCTCAACCAGAACTGCACTTGAATGCTTTTTAAAATGCTCCCTTATTCAGCTAGAGCAAAAGAAGTGGTGTTAGCACATCACCCTGTCAGTGCCCTGCACTCCTTTGGGTAAGGGTTGTTCCTGTGTTGAAGACAGCATCCAAGGAAACTATAGAGGTGGCTGCTCTCCATCCTTGTCCAGGCATACCCTTGTCAGCTTCCTTGTATGTTTCTCAGCATTTGAATCTAAAAAAAGCTTTTAAAAATCTTAAAAGGATCAGAGATAACATTTACTTGCTATTTACACTCCTATTCCCAGTCAGATAACTCAGTGCCTCAGCCACCTTGCCTGATAATCAGGACAGCATATGGAATAGTGTGTGCTTCTCCCTTTCACCTCCACTCTCTCCATCACTGCTGCAATCCAGTACCCAGAGCACTGTCCTGAATACAGATTTCCTTCTTCCTGCTCTGCTTATTTCCTTTAAGGCATTTTTTCTCCTCTTGTGGATTGACTGACTTATCAACACCAGCTAAGATTCATTTAATATGCCCAGCATAAGCCAAACAGGATCCTGGCCTGTCTCTCCATATTCTTTTCTCACAAAGAAATGGTTTTAGCTGCAATTATTTGCATTGTCTGCTGAAATATTTAGCAAATGCAATAGTTTGGTAGTCAGGTGTTGCTGTAACCTATCCTGAATGTTAAGTCTATAAGCCAATTCTGCAGATGTCTGCTTGTATTTTTGTTTTGTTTTTCTTCCTGGCTGTGATGAGACAATATCCCCAGGAAACAGGGACACAGCAGCACCCTGGGCTGGATGCTGCACTCCTGGTCTCTGTGTTGGAGATGTGCAGGGGCATCCACACACAGCAAGCCTGCAGAATTAATCCCAGATGCCAAATGTGGAGATGAGTGTCACGTGGCAAAGCTTTGAATTTTTCATTTTTCATTCATTAAAAGGCAGTCAAAAAGAAAAAAGCTTCGTTCTCATCCTCCTGAGTGCTGTCACACTCACTCATATGCACACATACACTGCTGCCTTTCCAGTTAATACCAAGGGATGTAACGCCACAGTAAGCAGAGAACTGTAGCAGATTTCCATGGATTATGGAGTATATTTTAATGGATCTAATTGCAAAAGAATCATTGCTATTTTTTTGAGGTTTTAGTATCTTGCAAAAATATTTCTCTTTTTTTTTCCTCTCTGTCCAATTTAAAATCTCCTCTGGCATTAGGCAAAATGATTTTCTTATTAATCCCCATCAGTATAGTCCTAGTTTGCTGCAGATGCACTGCTGCATGTCAGAGCATGCAGCGCCTGAATATGCTTATCTACCTGTAGGAATTCTTTCCTTGGCTACCACAGCCTTCCTGCAGGCATGGAGCAGCTATCCATGGGCAGCAGCATGCACAGGCACTCAGAGGCATCCTTTAATCTGAGGTTACAGGCCACTGTCAAGTGCTGGTGGACAGAGTGCAGGCCAGACTGTCAGAGGTGCCAGCTGAATGCAGAGCAGTCACATGGATATCACCTCTTGGTGATAACAGCAGGAGAAAAAATGCCTTTATTCACTGTAAAGAACATTGGTAAGGCATGCCCAACTCATCCACAGCCCTGAAATCAAATGGAGAAAAGACTTGCATCTCTGTCTCTTTGTTTATGAACCTGTCTGTAACACACTCCAGGGCTCCGTGCTCCTTTTCTGATAGATGTGCAAAGCCTGCAGATGGTGACTTTGTCCAGCTTCCAGGCTAACACAGGGCCATATCTGGGGCATCCTGGGGGTTATGCTCTTGATGTTGGCACATCAGAGTCTGTGACATCAGAGGATATCCTGCCTGCAGCTTCCCAAAATTACTGGAAAGGCTTTTATGGAAGATTGTACCTTTTTACAGTGTGTCACTGATAGACAGCAGTGATGCTGTCACTCTTAGGGAAGTGACAATGTTCATGCCTCCACAGCATGTTCACCTTGGTGCATGTGTTCTGATTTAAGAGTTAAAAAAAATCTTAAAAAATTCTCTTAGTGTGATACTGATATTGGCACATCAAGGACACAATTATCATTCTGCTCACATGGAAGGGAAATGTTGAAAAGTAACCCTTCAGCCCATTCCTAGTATTTTCTATTTATCATTCACCAAATGTACACTTTTAAAATCATAATATTTGACTAAATTTTTTTTAAGTGTTGAGCTTTGGCATTTTTTTCTCCATTAGCCCTCTCTCTGTCATCAAGCAAATGGCATGGGGAAGTCCCCACAAGTCACTTGGGAGCACTTGTTGAACAGCTGGAGTTACAGAGCAGCATTCACCTTTGGCAAGAGCTGTCTCTGATCCTCAGGACAGCAAGGGAAAGTGCATACAGGGCATTCCAATCCTTGCAGGCAGATATTTGTCCCTGTAAAAAAAAAGAATCCTCCTGGCACAGGAAATCTGTCCCAGGAATCTTTGTACAGGCAAGTCCTTGGCTTCTAGAAACAGGGAAATGAGGGAAAATACTTGCCCTCTGCTTCTAAACTCTTCCAGGCATCTGGGTTTGGCCCCTATTGGATAAAGAGTTGTTGAGCTAGATAGACTACAGGTCTAACCGAGCAGGATATTTGTTATTAGAAGTGATGATATTTGTTATTTTGGGATATTTTTTTGTGAGAAGTAGTTAATGCTAATCAGGAAACCATTTCTCATGCATTTTTTTCACCTCCATTGGCTCCGGCCACAATGACAGGTCCCAGATCAGAATCATGCCAGTGGCTGAGAAGTGTTTTTTTCAGTACAAGCAAGAATTTCCTGTTCTGTTCAAGTTGGTTGGGTCCACTGAATAGCCTCTGTGATCTCTTTCAGCACTAAGGAGCAAGTGTAAGCCACATCTTGGGGATGACACGTTCTGCCATGGTCAAAGGGCAGCAGATGGAAATGAAAGTTGGTGAAGTAAACAGTTAGGAGAAAGTGCTTGTCGTACAACAAACAGAGGTGACTCACACAACATCCCCTTCCCCCTCCAGTCGTTACATGAATCACCTCACCTGTGTCCAAGGAAAGGTCAAACCAATTTCTCAGTTCTTGGAAGAGTTTTCAATTTAAAAGTACCGCAGGATCGTGACATTATTTAGTGTGAAGAGTTGTATGAGCTCTGATTCAGTTTAACATGGGATTACAGTACAATTCTATTAGAACTGTCTCGATTACACAATGTGATTTATGTACATCTTGACTGGCTCTCACTGCCAACACAGATTTTCCTTTTCCAAACTCCTTTAGTACTCTCTCTAGCTCTCCCTTGTTATTTTTAATTGTTTGGCTTAGAAATAAAAAGTGAGGAGATAGAGGAAAGTATACTTTCACTGGAGGAAGAAGCATAGACTCATTTTAAGAGGGTGAGGCATTGGGATTAAAAAAAAATTACTCTTCATGGTTTCAACTGCAAACACATCCCAGTTATGCTGAGGGGGACGTTCACTCTTTTTTGCTTCTCCCTCACATTTGGGCTCTACTGCCCTCTTTTCTGTATTATTCAGAACCTAAAGGGAGGATATGTGCTGCTCTGGAAAATTTCAACTTGTCAGAAGTGACACAGTGTTGGTAGCAGGAAGGGTTCTTTCATCCCTGGCTTTTCCATGACTCTCCTCCTGCTCCCAGCCCCATTTGTTTCCATATTACATGCTTGTTACCAGGAAGAATACAGGAAGAAATTAATCCTAGTATGGATTTCTTTCAAGGCACATTTCTCTCATTTCCATTTTGGCTTGAGCTTCTGTTAACTGTCATAAGATAAAATCAGGCAGCTTGACATTTTTATTTTGTTCTCCACACAACAGGTTGGGTTAACCTATGTGGGATTCCTATATGTAATTTACCCAGCTAATTTATGTGGAAAATACCAGCTCTCTTGCCCTAGCTTGAATTTGAGTTTGACTGAGTTTCCTCAGCATAAAAGCAAACCTCATTTCCAAATGAAGACATGCTTTTTCCCCTTCTGAAGGAGTTTATCCTCCTGCATAGATATGATATAGAGGAACATATATTCTGTTTTTCTGCCATTTCATTTTCCTCTTTTCATCTGTACACTCCAAAAGCAGAGGGTGAATGGAAAGGAGATGTCTTGGCAAATCTGGTCACTGCCATTACCATACCTGTTAATGAATTAGGGGGCAGTGAACCTTTTAAAATAAGATGTTTAAATTCTGTACATAGGATCATGCTTGATTTTTATAACAAAATCCACCTATTTCTGTCTGCATCTCATGCAAGACTGCACCCATCCTGGAAAAATCAATTGAAGTGTTTCTGTGTTATGAAACATAGGCACTTATTTTTTAATTATTGCACTCAGCTTAAGGCTATGCTTCTCTGTGACTGGCTAACCTGGATCTGTTATAACTCCATTACAACTCAAAATTCAACAGCATTAGCAGTTTTCATCACACTAAATTGTTATTGGAAATGCTTGTGGTGAGTCTGACTCCAAATATAGCTAAAGCAACTAAAATGTTAGCTCTTCCTATAGATTATTTGGCCTAAATACAAATTAATAAGGATGCAATACTCCATTTTTATGTTTTGAAAGAATTTGTGTGCTTGTTTGTAGGAGCCAGAAAGTAAGTTGAGGTGAATGAAGTGGAAAGAGCACTTTTGCTCAGTGAACTATAGGCTTGAGATTGAACAAAATCATTGACAGTTTTACCAGAGAGGGTTTGCAGATGCCCATCAAAATGTCTGCACACAGACTGGCCCTGCAGCATGGGAGCAGCAGAATGCACTGCCACAAGGGAGATCTGGCTGGGTCTTTATACCCTGCTCATTGCCATGGAAACAGAAAGTCTTATGAAATGCAGACATTACATACAGAGGTGTTTGTGCTTTCCTGCCTCTCTCACACTCACTCTTTCCTTCCCCCCAGCCTTGGGGCTTTT
This sequence comes from Calcarius lapponicus, assembly GCA_039654755.1. Lineage (NCBI taxonomy): Eukaryota > Metazoa > Chordata > Aves > Passeriformes > Fringillidae > Calcarius > Calcarius lapponicus. The sequence goes on along the minus strand of CM077462.1, from coordinate 119,427,422 downwards.
ATGGATGGTTGAATTGTGAGGAGGCCCAGTGCCAGCCAACAGCTTGAACAGACTCCCAAAACCTTGGGATCCCTGGGGTAGTGCCTGCTGGAGGGTGCCCTCAGCACTGGATCCTCCATCCCTGCAGGGACCCTCCTGTCACAGGTGCTCTTGTGAGGGCCTGGCCACTCCAGGCAGGGCTGGGAAGTCCTTCAGCAATACCTGAAGGTCACAGCTGGGGAGAAGGAGCACCAAGACTTAACTCACATCGTGCCTCCTGCCTCGCCAGGGATGCAGGGAGTTACAGCCGTGGGGTGGGAGGTCCTGAGCTCAGAGTTTGGTGGTGGGCTCTCTGCCAGGAGCTGAGGGGGCTTTCCAAGCTCTGGACCAGCACACATCCCCTGCTTCTTTGCACAAAAGATTTCCTCTTTAAGCAGCCACATGCCAGGCTCATCCAAGATGGGAGCTCTTCCTCCTGTGGTCACATCTGGCACTGACTGTGTGAATTTTAGGTAGGTATTAATCATGTTTTTGCACCTCCATACCTCACTGGCATGTTGTGCCACCTTTTTCATCAATATCACTGTAATGTACCTGGGAGCTTATCAAGTGAAGTCAATAGCAAAAAAAGTGTCATAGCTGACTTAAAAAATTAATTAGTCTTTTTCTGCTTCTTTCTATAAAAGAGACCTACCCTAAGAGCTGGGTAATTGGTAAGCTCTGGCCCTCTTAGCCCACATCTATACAATTTGTAAAGCTGGGTTTAACATGATGCTTCAAGTCAATAGGCTGACACAATCTAATTTTCCAAAGAAAAAGCCTGACTACAGGTCTTCAGAAATTCTTAAAAATGTTCTGCTTAGTCTTATGGCAGTATGTTGTACTAGCCAAGAAAATGCAAAAGCAGGTTTTGGGTGTTTTGGAGCAATTAACAGCCAGGAGTGCTGTGGAAGGAAAGGGAAGTTACCTCTTGTTTCCTGTGAACATCTTCTCCATGCTATAAAATATTGCTCACTCTCCTTGGCCAGATAGGAAATTTTTAAATGGCAGAGAAATCAAGAATCCAGAAGACTCTGGAACTGGGAATTTTGATGTCTAAAGCAAAGGAAACAGTGCATTTCAATGACAGTATATTGTTGTCTTTATGAATTTGTTAGTCTTTTGATTTTCAAATGGTTGTATTGTTAACATAGTACTTCTTTTGCTGTAGCTGCACACTGAAGTAGGCATGGTACAACACCCGAAATTGCTACCTAGAGATACAGAATTTTGTACACAGTAGGATTTCTAATTGCTTGAATAATACTACACAATGGAATAATTTCTTACGCAGTGAGAGCTGTTTCTCACTGCTTGAGCTATAATAACCTCTTGGGAAGTCATGGAGCTGCAAACTGTAATGATCTATGTAGAGCATTTTTGCTCAGTCTCTACTCTTAAAATGCTCAGCATTCACTAAAAAATGAATCAGGAGAAACTGGTAAAAATAAGCTGCAGAAACAGAATGAGATGGTTCTTCAGATTTATATATAGAAGGCTTTTTAGACGCCCACATCCCCTATATTAAAAACAGTGATTCAGAAAATCAGCCAGCGGATTCCTGAACCAAAGTATTGTGCGTGATTTTTGCAGTCCACATTTAAAGAGATGCATTGTTTACAAGAATGAAATGGGTATTACAAGGCACTTTTGCAATACAGCTGCCTTGTAGTGTAGTCTCTTTACTTAGATGAGATGATGCTAGTTTTAATTTACCCAGTTTAGTTTGCTATATCCATCTATGCATTTATAAAAACAAACTTTCTTCTCAGAAATATATATTAAACAATTCACCCAGAAATGTATGTGGTAATATGAAATAACCAAAACAGAGTGAGCCTGAAAAGAGTAGCAAAGTCACATATCTGATGCCTACAACAAAAAACTGGAGTTGGGAAGATATTGTGGTTAAACTTGCCTGCAAGTCAAGTATTTGCCATCCAAATCCAGAATCCCCTTTTTGAAAGGACAGAAGGAGCTGACTACTGCCCAAACTCTCTGCATCACTCTTCCAATCCTCCTTAAAGGCAAGGGGCCACTGGAAGCACTTTGGTTTGTTGGTTAAACCACAGTGGCAAATGTTAATTAAACTTCCTGTCACAACCTGTGGAATTGAGATGAGGGGGAGGTTCCCAAAATTATGCCACCTACTCCTCTGGCATGGCATGTCCAAGGCCAGGGAGGTGCCCTGGCACCTCAGTGCCAAGGATCCAGCTGGCATCAGAACCTGGTACTGGGGCAGCAGCTGCCCTGGGCCCCAGACTGGAACTTCCACAGACTGGAACCTAAGGCATGCCAAATGCAGGATGATATATTTTGAATGGTCATGTGCCCCGAAAAAAATTTATATTGGTGTGTACCAATGAGCCTAGGTCTAGTTTTTAATAAAGTTCTTATTGTTATTGACCCACCTCCCCAGGAGTGTGAGCCCAGACTGCAAAACTCCAAGCAGACTGACAGCTTGGCACCAAGAGTGGGGACTCTGCTTTCCCAGATGGAGAAGCTGCTGTGCAAGAGCTGCCAGCCCTGACAGCAGCTGCCCAGGGGGAGGCGAGAATGCCCCAGATGGACGGCTCCTTGCTCAAACCCTGCTCAAAAGACACGAGAAAGAGAGGAATCACATACTGTAGAAACCCTCCTTCCCCACCAGAGAAAGCATTCTTGAATGCCCTTGCCTAGCTGAGTGCTTGATTTTTGTCCTGAATCATATTCTAGACTCAGTATGGAACAGCACTGATGGTGGCTGTGCATGTTATATAGGCATGTGAGTAGACTGAAATCTGATCATTTTAAAATTATCAGATTTAATTTAAAATATCTAATAATTTTTAAAAATACACACCCTAAGGACTTTTTAGGCATTAGGGGTACCTAGTGGGACTGAAGAACTCTAGTTATTCAGTTTAGTTATTTAGTTATTTAGAACTTTAGCCATTCCTGGCTCCTCTGCTAGAAGAGCAGCGGAGAAACTTTTTAAAATATCAGTCAGTGTTTCACCCACTGCCATCTATGATCTTTTTCTGGACAGAATTAATGTTGGAAGGGCTTTTCTGGATGGAAATTAGGAGTAGGTCTAGTACTTCAGAGAAACAAGCCTTTGTTTCCCCTCCAGTGTTACAAGGAAGAGAGGTTTGCTGTACAGGCTATGACATAACTAAAAGTGGCTGTCACAGAGGATGAAAGTTAAGAATAAAGTACATATTCAAAATACCTCTGTGTGCTCTTTCAAACTAGAAATCAGTGCTGTGCCATCTTCTAGGCTGATGTGGAGATCAGGCTTTGCTGGATGCTAACACAAAGGGAGCAATCACTGGCAGAGCTCCCATGGGCATTAAGGAAAGGCAGGACTCACACTGAAGGAATTTGAAGCAGTCAGTTTCATTCTGAGTGTGGCCTCTCGTGTGCTGTTTCTCCTCTGCTTTTCAAAACCAAGCTGGTGAACACAGAAAGGCTTGTCCTGCATGCCTTCATTCCAGAGGAACTGATTCCAGAATAAAGTCACCCCCCATGCATTACCAAGACAAGGCTTCCTGCTCAGTCCCCTTCTATCCTGTCAGGCTGTGCTGGAGCAGCCTGCTTTTAAAGGAAGTGTGAGACCCAGCTGGGATTGACCTCTGCAAGGAGCTGCCAGCCAATGGAACAGCAGCTCAGACAGCGTGGCTCGCTGGAAACAGCTCAGGGAGGATCTGAGACGGTCATTTGGGTCTGGACAGTGCAGGGCAATTTCAGGAAGCAATGGGCTAAGTCCACACTGGTGACAAAGATGTGACACACACACACGGTGAGTTTTATTCTATTGCTATCACTTGGGGAATTAGAGCCCTCGGAGGTGGCGCCAGGAAGAAGTGAAGGGTCAGCCCTCAAAGAAAGCTGTGTTTGAGGCAAAGGAGATTCCCCTAATAAATCTCTCACCCTCTCTCTCTCAGATTGTGACAGCCTGTCACAAGTCTGCAACATTTTTGTCTGAAACTCCACGTAACCCAGAGCTAGAAAAACAGAATTTCACAAAATGCACAAGGTCCTGCAAGTTATGTTGCCTGATCTGTCCTAGGGGGAATACACCAGAGGGATCCTGCTGTGTGGGATTTCTGGGAAGGGTTGCCTTTAACACTGGGCTTGGCTGTGGGAGCTGCCCCTGTGGGGCATTGTGCAGGGTTGTATAATCCCAGTGAAAGACCTTATTGTGATGGGTGCTGCTTATGGCATAGGAAATTGTTGTGAGATTCTCAGGCTGAAGTCTCCTGTTAACTCTATCCCAGCACTGTGCTATTTGTGCAGAGATTGTGCCATGCTCTCATAAAGAGCCTTTGGGAGACATTCCTAGTGAAAGATGAGTATGCTGGAAAGGAAAAAAGAAAAGAAAATTAGTGTATGGGTTGCAAAAGTAGAGGTATGCTGGAAACCCCAGCATATTCTACTGTAGCCTTTCTACAGTGAAGCATTACATCCATTGAGCATAACATTTTTCTTTCTTCTTACCCTGCTATTTTGTATTTCATGAAGAAACATTAATGCATATTTAAATTAGGATAAAACCACAAAGTTGATAAAGCCCATTGTGGACAGCCTGGAGCATTAGAGAAGAATCCAGGAGACTAAACATAGAAGATCAAGACGTCAATAGGACTAAAAATTGTTTAAACCTATGTCTGGACTACCAAAATATCAACTGTCACATTAGATCACTTTTCTGATATTTGGAAGCCATACAAAGTTTCCTCTGTTAGTTAATTACTCCCTTAACTGTCCACTACAGAGTTTCTTTCATTTCCTCTCCCAAACATCTGGCAGTAGATGCTGCAGAAGCCCACAGTCAGCGGGATACGCAAGCAGGGGCCTAACTTTAGTCCATGAGTCATCTCTGTGGCTCCAGTGGGACAGTTCAGGTGGTTAAAGTTAAGCATGTACTTAAGCACTTTGCAGAAATGAAATGGATCTGTGCCAGAGGGAGGTTGCTGCCTAGGTGGGAACCGGTTGTTCACTTCTCCTTAACCGTTTATAAAAGGGATTTGTATAAAATATAATTAAAAGACACCCCTCTGCTGTGAGAGCAATGATTCCTGATTTTTAAAAGTGACCCCTATCAGCCTTTACAGTGTCTCTCAGCCCCCCTGTTTTTATCCAACCATTGGTTGGAAATACTTTGATGGGGTTCAGCAGAGCAGGGGTGACTGCTCACCCTCACCTTCCCCAGCTCAGTGAGCCTGCAGGGCACAGAGAGACAATCCCTGCTCCAGGGTCCCTGCTCTGTTACAGACATTCTGCTCTCCTGGGAGCCCCAGTCCAGCTGCTGACCTGGAGCGGTGTTTGCAGGAAAACTGTCAGTCTGTGCAGTCACCATCTGCAAGCACTGCAGAGGCATGGAACCAGAGCGTTTCCTCTCCTGCATCCAAATATTCATGGAGCTTTTAAAAAAATCCTTATTCTTTAAAATTCCATTTGGAGCTCTCTTATCCAGAGCACATTCTCTGGAGCCTTGGTCACCACAAGGCCTGCAATGAATTCTGCTCAGGCTGTGCCTCTGTCTCCACCACACCCTGAGTGTTTGCCTTCCCCTGGCTCCAGTGCCACAACCCCAAGCACTGGTGGGTCAGGTGAGCTGCACAGGTGAGCTGCAGCTTCATGGGAACTCTGCTCATGCAGAACACAAGAGTTGTATTGTTGTTCCTCTACAGGAGCTGTAAAATGCGTCCCAATAATCCCTTTAATAAAATCAGATAGTGATTTGTAGCTGAAAGAATGGTTTCAAAACTCTTTAAGAGTACCTGTGTCACTAGTGATTCCTTTTTTCTGAACATAGAAAATGAAAATCAACTTTTGCCAAATAGAGAGCAATCTTTCCTCAACCCTAATATCTGCGAAGTATTTCTCCTTGTACATTTTTCCCAACCTGTCAGAATCGTAAGACTGAATATTATAAAGCCAGCAGCTTTGCTAGAAAATGTCAGGCAGCCACACATTTTTCAGAAGAACACAGTCTACTTTATGCTGGGTAGCATTGTTTGAAATTGAGTTTTCAAAGTGCACAATTTTTCATTTCCAAGTCAAGGCTAATGGAAAAATTTCACTTCCAAAGGTGAGATATAGAGCAACTAAAAAGGGAAATTTAGAAAAGAACTGCCATCTCAGCAATCATTTTCAACATTAGGATCATTTGACATTTTGAAACTGGTGGCAGTGATTCACTTATCAGAGGGACTTAACTAGGATTTGTTTATATGTCTTTCAAATGCTAAGTGTAAATCATCAGTCTTCCTTGTCTCTGTTTTCTCCTCTTCAGGGTTCCTCTAAGCTCCCAGAGTTTTTCTTATCCATTGAATCATCATGGGAAATGGACTTTAATATTCACACCCCATCCAGCATTAAGCAATCTCCTTCCTTCCTTCCTTCCTTCCTTCCTTCCTTCTTCCTTCCTTCCTTCCTTCCTTCCTTCCTTCCTTCCTTCCTTCCTTCCTTCCTTCCTTCCTTCCTTCCTTCCTTCCTTCCTTCCTTCCTTCCTTCCTTCCTTCCTTCCTTCCTTCCTTCCTTCCTTCCTTCCTTCCTTCCTTCCTTCCTTCCTTCCTTCCTTCCTTCCTTCCTTCCTTCCTTCCTTCCTTCCTTCCTTCCTTCCTTCCTTCCTTCCTTCCTTCCTTCCTTCCTTCCTTCCTTCCTTCCTTCCTTCCTTCCTTCCTTCCTTCCTTCCTTCCTTCCTTCCTTCCTTCCTTCCTTCCTTCCTTCCTTCCTTCCTTCCTTCCTTCCTTCCTTCCTTCCTTCCTTCCTTCCTTCCTTCCTTCCTCCCTCCCTTCCTTCCTCCCTCCCTTCCTTCCTCCCTCCCTTCCTTCCTCCCTTCCTTCCTTCCTTCCTTCCTTCCTTCCTTCCTTCCTTCCTTCCTTCCTTCCTTCCTTCCTTCCTTCCTTCCTTCCTCCCTCCCTTCCTTCCTCCCTCCCTTCCTTCCTCCCTTCCTTCCTTCCTTCCTTCCTTCCTTCCTTCCTTCCTTCCTTCCTTCCTTCCTTCCTTCCTTCCTTCCTTCCTTCCTTCCTCCCTTCCTCCCTTCCTCCCTTCCTCCCTCCCTTCCTCCCTCCCTTCCTCCCTTCCTCCCTTCCTCCCTTCCTTCTGCCACATCTCTATTAAGAGACTCTAGAACTCTAATAGGAATCTCTATTCCTACCTGCTTCAGCCTCAGAGGCCAAGATCATTCCCATGAAAGGCAGATTGTTGCAAATTAATTAAGAAAATGAGAACGAGGGTGAGTAACAGCATTATAAAAAACTACAGAGGAAAGTTTTGGGCTGACATGTTTAAGAGAAGTCAACTCAGGGGACTTTTTTTTCATACATTGCATGGGAAGGTTGCTTTGGCCAGATCCCAGGGAATGGATGCAGGGCATCATTGTCACACACTAATGCCCTCCTGCTGCTAAGCAAATATCATGGCCTTTATTTAAATACACATGCATAATAAATCTTTGGCAAACAACCCATGAAAACTACCAGCAGTTTCCTTGAAATTAAGAATACTCAAGTGTTTCTTCATGGCAAGAAATTTTTGGTGCAGTGCCTCTGTTCTACCTGAAAAGCCTTTTCTGGTCCTGCCACACAATTAATTCCCACCTTCCACTGAAATTCCTGCTAGCAAACACTGAGTGGCAGCCTGCTGTCCTGGGCCAGGGTGCTGTCTGATTTAATGTCAAGGAAGGCAGAGGAAAAAATGTGGGAGAGAAGCAGCGTTGAAAGGGCACATGGGAATGAGCTACCATGGCAAAGGAGAAGAGTGGTGGAGTCAAGAAACAAGGCCATTTTCTCCACAGGATCATCATCTGCACCATTTAAATACACCTGTGGTCCTTGCAGAAATGTTTCCTGCTTGTTTTGACTAGAGGAAATAAGGTAGCAGGGAGTATAAAAGTGTCAGGCAAAAGGATTTGTGTCAAATTACAGCCTGTACAGCTGTCCCTGGAGGAAGACTAGGCTGCCCAAAGAAGACTACAGAGGAGAACAAGTCTAGTAGAAGAAATCCTTCTTTCTGCTCTTCACATCTCTTTTCCCTTCCCAAACCTTTCCCCAGACTCTTCTGTCCTGCTTTCATTCCTTATAGTAACCTAAAAAAAGTTCTGGTAGCTTGACATTAATCTTGTGCAACTGAGTAAAGAGAACAGCCTGAGCAAGAAGGTTGGGCATCACACACCAGAGTTTGGAATTAGCCTTGTACATCTTGGATTTTCCATCTTGTGCCTGCCTTGTCCCTCTTTAGGTGCTTCATACTGAATTTATCTATAGTCTGGTCTCAGATGCTGCTGTCAATGAGATTTCTTTTAGCAGTCATTTATCTATGATCCAACAGGCTCACAGATTTCATAAAACTTCCTTTAAAAAGCCTTTTACTTTGCATTAATAGCAGCCAAGATGTATTCTCTTGAAATGCATGCCTGAACTTGCACATCTATTGTATCTGCCTTTTACAGAATCACAACAATCTTCTGGATTACTGGTCCCTAAACATGGAGTTTATCACTCCAAACACTTGAAAATCCTTCTAGAGGGCAAAGGCTTTTATCCAGGGCAATTACTTACCTAATGCAAAATTTTCTGAGCATCACTTTCATTTAGAGAATATGTCAAAAAAAGAAAACTTGCTCAAAAAATTCATTTTAAATTGCTTTGTATGAAAGGAATGCAAGTGTTTGATGCAGTTGTCATATTAATGTGCTTGCTAACTCTGTCTGGAACAGAAAAGGAATATAAACAAATTATTTCATACAGTGTAGTTCTCTCTGTCTGAGAGGAAGTGAAACTGCAATGACACCATTTAACCCTTGCAGGGTCAGGTATTAGCAGCCTGGTTTAAATGACAGCATTGTTTTTTAAGTTTTCTCATCCCAAGTAGAGGCAGAGGAAAAGGGATATGCATTCTTCTTAAAGAGAAAGGACCTGTCAGTGTATGCCTGCCTCCTTTCAAAGATGTTACAGGAGGGCATGGTTTTTACAAAATCAAATAAATGTTGTTATTCAATCGCCAGTTGTGACACTTCATTTAAATAAAACAGCAAACGAAGCCAAAATTTAAGGAGGGAGAAGAACTTATTGTTAAACATCTATTTTACACTTCCATGAGCATCCCAGACATATTAAGAATAAATGTAATTTGAATAGATGCATATTATTAAGTAAGATAATGCAAGGGAAGTTTAGCAATCTGTGATGAAGTGTGACTGGCTGAGCAGTGTTTATTCCCATTAATATGCTAAAGAGCCCATCACCAGCAGCCCCAGAATGAGGGAGAAATCAGCAGTGTGTGGTATTTTCAGGGTCCCCCGTGGCAGGAAGGAAATGATGAATCTGACTCCATGTTCTTAGAAGGCTAATTTATTATTTTATGTTACTATATTGTATAAAAGAATGCTATACTAAAACTATACTAAAGAGTAAAGGATACTTACAAAAGGCTTAACAAGATACTAAAGAAAAACCCACAACTCTCTCCAGAGCCTCGACACAGCTGGACCATGATTGGTCATTAAATAAAAACAATTCACATGTTGGAGAAACAATCTCCAACCACATTCCAAAGCAGCAAAACACAGGAGAAGCAAATGAGATACTATTGTTTTCCTTTTTCTCTGAGGCTTCTCAGCTTCCCAGGAGAAGAAATCCTGGCCGAAGGGATTTTTCCAGAAAATATGACAGTGACAAGCAGTGGAAACCTTTTACTTAAAGAAATAAAACGCACAGACACCAAAGTCAAGCACACAGGTACCACTTCTGCTGCACAAATGTCCAGCCTGTGCACTCCATTTTCAAAATGTCCCTGCTGCAGGTAAAGGGAGCAGCCTTTGTTCCTCGCTGCCACAGAGAGATTCAGCCCCTGGAGGGAAGCAGTGCTGCCAGCGTTGCCAGTGTGACTGTGTCTGCACAGGGGGTTTCTTCTGGCAGCAGAGAGGCACCTCTGCCTCTCTATACCCCCAGGAAATGGAGGTGGCAGTTCCTCACAGCTGGCAAAACTCTGTACCAGCAAGCCTGGGCATCCCCACTGAACAGTACAGTTTATTTCTGAGCAATTATTGCTTTGAGGGTTCACACAGCCCTAAAGGTAGATTGATGTTCAGGAAAAAATTCTAGTAGCATCTCCCTTTGGTTTTAGAGGGGGACAAATAACACTTTGTTAAACAAAAGAATACTTCTGAAGATGCTGATGGGAAGAGAAATCAAAACCGAGTTCATTACAGGTGTCGAGGCTTAGCTGCAAAGGGACAACTGTGTGGTCAGCATCACACTGCATAGAAATATCTGCCCCAGTCCAGAATGAAGCTGAATTAGTGGCAATTTTCTTCTTCATTTGGAAGCTTTTTTGGTTTTCAGAGAATGGAATGCTGCTCCTTCTTTCATCACTACCTTTCCCTCAGAGTCTGATGCAATTTTTAGTTATTGCTTTGCGAGGAGAATTGTTTATCATTCTGCAAACATGGAGAAATATGTTACTCACATTTCCTCATCCTTCAGGTCCTGGAGAGAAATGGTGGGAGAGAAATTCTTCTGGCCAAGTGTGCACTCCTGCAAGCCACCAAAGGATCTCTGCAGTGTCACATGGAAAAAAGCAGGTCCTCATAGGGCACCACCCTCTCATTTAAAAATAGTTGCCTATGGAGAACTTAGCCTTTTTAAAATATGAGATAAGTATTTATCACCTTTAGCTGTGTGTATCTACACCAGGATGGGATGAACTGCATCCTAAAAGGGCTTGCTCCTCCTCAGTTGACTCCAAAGGGAGCCTTGCCAGCCATGCCATTGCAGCTGTCTATACTGCAGAGCTCTAAAGTTCATAGAGAGCAGTTTTGGTCCCAAAATGTCCCTCCACATCAGCCTTTTCAGTCACAGCACTGCAGAGGCACTGTGCTGAGTGTGTGCTTCATATTTCTGTAATTCTCATCTGACATCCCTGGCTGTGTTTGACAAGAACCCAGGTGCTGTCTGTCCAGCACACGGAGGTCTCAGCTCTCCAGGGCCACCCCTGCAGCTAATTGGGGCTCACCTGGTAATTGAACACTTCCTTTAAGGCTGCAGGCAATGCCAGCCTTGGCTGGGAAGGCCATTGCTCTAACAGTGACAGTAAAGTGGAGCAATGGCAGAAGGCCATGTCACCCATCCCACACACTCACAGCGCCTGGCTCCGCACTGCTGTAACTCCAGGTGTGGTTTGACATACAGCAATTGCCTGTCTAACCACTCTGTGCAGCTGAAAAACTCCCCCTCTGCTGTGCCCAGCACCTGTTCCCACCCTTCCTCCTCCTCCTCCTCCTCCTCCTCCTCACTGGCTCCGGGAGTTTCTCTTGGGAGCTGGTTAAAACTCACCCTTCAGAAGAAAGGATTTTCTCTCTTTCCTTTTGTCTCCCTGGTCTGGCTCACATCAGTATCTAAGGAACTCTGGTGGGGAGGGCAGGAAGACAAAGATGAGGCCACAGGGTGGGAAAGGGCAGGGACTGCCCTGGCTGAACCTTCAGGGAGAAGTTTTCTGTCAAGCCTCAATACCTTCCAGTTGAAGCTTGCTCAGAACAAGTTACCTTACCTTGGGTGATGAGAAATAACATGTTCAACTCCAGTAACTCTATATTTACCTTGAACTTGTGCTTCCCAGCTCCTAAAACATGAGAGTGTTTCATTTGAAATGCTGCTTGTTAATGTGCTAGGTGTGCTTCCATCAAGCATGGTGTGGTGGGTTCAGTGCTGGCCAAACACCAGTGTACTCACTAGAATGTACCTACTCATTTCCTGCTGTGAGATAGGATTAGGAGGAAGGTGAAGCAGGCTCCAAATTTTGAAAGGATATAAAGAAAAGTTTATTAACAGTAACTAAAAGAAAGGGTAATAAGAAACAGAACAAAACCTTCAGAACACTTTTCCTCCCCCTACAAACTTTTATTTCCCACTGACAATGTAAAGAGACAAAACCTAAAATTTTCAGTCAGTTTACCACCTCTATAATAGTCTTTCTTCAATTCACACAGGGAGAGAAGTCCCTCTTGTTAATGGTAACTTACTTCTGGGCTAAACAGATGAATGGGGATGCAAGCATCATAAAGTCACCCCAGGACACATGGAAAACCTTCTTCTCTAAGGCAGAGATAACAGGTAGAGTTCAAAACCCTGAGACTGTTACCTGCTCATCTACTGCCTCTTCTGCTTCAGACAGAAGACAGATGTCTTCAAACCTTGCCTAGACTGTCACCTCAAAGTCCACCTGCCTCCAAAATGGCAACACAGTAGAGCCAGCAGGTGAGCAGTGAAGCAGCAGTGATCACCAGAGCTGTCTTCAACCAAAATCGATTGTGGTTTTCTTAGTGCCCTTAACAGTAATCTATGATTAATCCATAATATTTTCAAAATTGTCTCTTTATTCCCATATTTTAATTTTTGGCATTAATAAAAGAGATTAGTTTGATTATTTTCTGTAATTTGAAGCGGTCACCAGTCTGTGGCCTTTTTTCATCTCCTGTTTCTTGTTTCTCTAACAATGGACCAGCCCAGCAGCTGATGAAAAAACTACCTTCAAGAGCCAGAGCTTAGTTAAGTCAAGCCTAAATCAAAACCCAGGATTCTCAATAAGACTTCAACAAAAGGGCAAGTGCGGGAACAAAGACCATGCCGAGTTAGAAAAGCTTTTGTCATGATCATTTTCAGCACCACCACAACTTCTCTTTCTTGATCCAAAGAGACCAACACAAGGCCAGGGCTGGGTCTTTTTTCTTGCTGAGTGAGATGTCCCAGTTTATCTCACAGCTATGCATGTGATAAAAGCTTGAAAGAGCTTTAACCAAAGTCATTTGCCAGCGCTTGGTTGTCTGGCAGCCCTGAGGAAAAGAGCACCTCTCCCTGCTCTGCTTCCCTGGGGCTGCTCTCTGCAGTGGTGGGAGGCCCTTGCAAGTCTCATCTCCCTCTGGAGGAGGAGATGATCTAGATCCTGCCCCTCATCCCAGGAGGTTCCTCTCAGGTCCCTCATTGCCTGGCAGCAGCTTCTGATCACTCCTGAGCAACACATCCACATCCTTCTCAGGAGCAGTTGCCATCCTCAAATCCTCCAAGCTGTCCTGATTTTTCCTATACCACTTATTAGTGTTCATAATTGCAAAATAATTGGGCCTGCTGAGTTTGTAATGAAGGCACAATTTTAAATGCTGTAATCAAAGAACTTTCAACTGGATTAAGACTCGAGTGTCCTGGTGGTTTAATTACAGGTCCAGGTAAGCACAAACAAGCTTTGGGTTTACTCCTGTCTTTCAGATAGGCCACAGCAAAGTCTTTGTGCCCACTTGGTATCACTGAATGTTTGACACTAACTGAAGGTTGAGCCCCAGTAGCCAGGACTCCTGTGTGGCACCCCAGGCAGTGAGAGTCAGCCCCAGACAGGCACAGATCCCAGGGTGAGGCATCCCTAGATTTACTTAGTCAAGGTGACAAATATCAGTGAAGATTTCCTTAGGAGGAGATATCATCCTGTGAAACAAAAGGCTGAACTGAAGGGTGTGCAGCTTGACAAATGCTCCAAATCAGCACAGCCACTGAAAGGTGGTGTTCTCCTCTCCCCTTGCTCCCAGCCATCGCTCTCAGCCATCCTGCCTCCTCCTCTCTCTGGCAAAATTGCTTCAATATCCACATGGAAAAGTAAATATGGTTAAAGGCCACTTTTTTATTTCTTTCTTTTTTTTTACCTGGAGGAACAGCACAAATATTTACAATAGCATGGTGAAGCAGGGAGCCAAGGGACAGGGACAAGGTGCTGGTGGAGGGGAACCCCTTAAGAGAGTTGGGAGCATCAGAACCATATGCTGAAATGTTGGTCAAATTGAATCCTAAGGAGACAGATGAGAATGACTAGGTGTGAAGGGGGTTATTTAAGCTTGAGTTCTATAAGGAGAAATAGTTCTTTCTGCCCTGCACCTCTGGAAAGGGCAATGTATTTCAACAGCACTAGAAAACGGGATCTATCAAACAGGTTTCAGACAGCCCCTGGTGACAAACCTCCCAATCTGGGACACAGGGAGACGTGGCACTGCAAAGGAGGTCTGAGCAATAGGCAAAACACTCTGGGACTTCAGTTTCACTTCTGCTTTGGCTCTTTGCAGCCCAGTCCTTTTCTAGTTGCAGTCTCTGAACTCCTCCCCAGCGCACTCAGGGACTGGTTGGTAGGCAGGATTTGCTGCAACTGCCAGAGAGATTAATTGGAAGAGAAGTGTAGATCAGCACCATCAGCTGCACACACACACAAATGTATCCATTTAACTACTCCGGTTTAGAAAAGATTGAGATAAATTGGTACAATCTTCTTTCTGGACAAGGTTAGAATGTAGATGCTTTCAGCTTGTCAGGTGCAAAACCAGACAAGCTACAGCACCACCAGGAAAGGGAAAATATATCTGTGGGTCTATGCCAGTTACAAAAGTGTTATAACCAAATATATGAAAATAGGTAGGGGCTGCCCATATTTTTGCAAAAAATTGCATCTACACATGTCATACTCAGTTCAATTGTAGTTGATAGCATTTTTCTAGTAGCACAGTGGTTGTTTTATTTTACTGTGAGGTGGTTTTCTTCATCTCACTGGGATGTGTCTGCTTTGATGCCCTATTGAAGCCCCTAAAAAGCTGTGAGTTATTTTGGGATCACCAGGAGTTCATATTAAATGATAAACCTCAATGCAAAAAGAACTTAACAAAATGCAAAATCTGTAGTCATTAATTTTTGACTGTTATGTAATCCCTGAGGTTTCATGGACATCCATATTATATTTGCTCAGTTTAGAGGTAAAAGGTACAAACAGAAATTTATTATTTCAAAGAGAAAAAAAGAACAAATTGCTTCAGCTTTACTAGGCTGAAGCATCCATGAAAGTGTCTAAATGCAATTTATCTTCATTATAAAGACTCAACATTGAGACATGGGTTCTCTGCTGCTGATCATACTAGAAATTATTCCAGCTCCATTTTCACATATTGGTAATGATGATACTAAATTATATTTCATAATTATAACCATTATATTGTATTTGTACAGATTTTATTTAACAGGTTAAAATGCTAATCTAATCTTATTAGCAAATCATCATCTTTGGTCTACCTTTGAAGGGGGCAAATGGAATAAAAGCTACAAGGTGGGAGATTCAGCTGTCCAAAGGTAAATGTGTTGCCTTTTCAGAGAGAGGCCCTTTAGGCAGCACAGAGGTGGAGGCCATGGGAATGATTGCTCTTAGTCCAGAGCAGCCCAAACAAACCTATTTTGCCACTTTTTACACTCCTAAATGTACACAGGGACACCACCCGATGTTTTATTTACTCAGTAAATGTGAGCAGACATCAGACATTATTCTTTCCAAGAGCAGAGAAAAGCCATAGTTTTGTCAAATGTGACTGAAAATGGAAAATTATGAGGGAAACAGCTGCTCTGCCTCACGTCTGTAAGTGCTGCGTAGGATCCATGAGCACATTTAGGGGGAAAGGGGAAAACAGTGTTTGCTAAATTGATTTATTTGTGATAGCTATGCAATATAAACAACCCAGCAGCTATTCCAAGATTATTTCTCTTAACAGGGTGATGAGAGCTGAACCTCTCCTGTGGTCCTGAACCAAACCCATCACCTTCATCCAGGAGCCCCTGAGGGGACGTGGGGATGTTCCAAAAGTTCCAAACCCCTCTACAGCAGCTGAAGGGGAAGTTTAAATAAACTGTGTGCTTCCTCAGCACTAAATCCTCCTGCTCCTGAAGTACTTGCTGACAAAGTGAAGTGGATTTTTTCTTGAAGCTAATGTCCCTTTAAGGATTCATGTAAATCCTTCATGGGTTTTGCTTTCATTTTCAGAACGACTGAATTTTATGGTAGAATCATTTCAAACTCTTCCATTTTAAATTCAGTCTTGCACCAAGGGATGGTTTCTATCATTATGTCTATAGTTAGTAAAAGCAAGGCTTTACCATCTGAGCTGCACAAAAACCAGCTCAAACACTTTACAGACTCTGTTTTCCTTTTCACAGTATTTACTTCCTCAGACAATAAGCAAATATATCACTCTTCTAGAGAGGAGTTTCATTTCCTCCTTATGTACATTACCTCAGGAATTATTAAACTTTGGGCTTGGTTTGCAGCATCCAATTTCTGCTTCATCCAGCAGCTCTTGGCCGGTTGTTTTTGGGATTAAGTGGCATAGAGTCAGTGTTGGCAGCACTGTCCATCCGTGAGGATGCCCCTGACACATCCCAAGGGCTGTGAGGAAGAAATGCCCTCCTTTGCCTGTCTCAGAAGGCTGTGGCAGGAAAGAGGGAGCTCAGAGCCACCCTCTTTGGAAGAGCAAACAAGACATCAGCTGCTTCCTGAGGTCTCCCTGGGGAAACGCTCAGCTCATAGGAGCTCTGGATCTTGTGGTTCCTCTCCATGAATGTTGCCTAAAAATAGAGCTGAAATGTGGCTGTTCAAGATACAGCCTTGTGGTAAACAAGGAAAGTGAGCACATAGCCATGAAAGATTTGCTTATTTTTTTCTATTGTGGTCTGTAAAGTGTTAAAATCTGTTGATTGTAGCTTTTTATTTTAGGGTCAGTTGCCAATAAGCTTAAGAAAATCTTCTGTTGTTCCACTAGCCCAGCTTGGTGCAGATCTCAGGGGCTTCTTGACTGTTTCCAAGCTTTTTTCCAGCAGGCACTTGGATTCAGTTAGCTTACAATGTAAATGTTATTTGTAGATACATGCCAAGTAGTATAGACATTTACAGGATGATTGCCTGAAACTGTCCATTATTTCTTGATTTTCAGTTGCCTATCACTTGGGTAGACATTTTCCAGAATTTCCATCAGATTGAAAGTAGAAGCCATTTGCATGTGCATGCTGGACTCTTTCAGAACCACAGACAGGGAACCTCACACACTGGCCTTGCCACAGTGAGCTGAGACTCTCAGGGGAGACAGAGACAAAACTGATAAAACCTTTCCAGGCTTGCTTTGTCAAGGACAGCCATGATTCTGAAATTGCCCAAACTCATCCTGAAGGATCCTTGAGTGCAGATGGCACAACCTGGGGTGTTTCCAAGCATGCCCAGAGCTTTGCTTCCATATCTCAATCTTTCCCAAGATATTTTGGAGAAAGGCTGCTTGGGAGGGACTGCTGCTCAAGGCAGATTCTGGAGGGTCTGACCATAAGGAATCCAGAAAGCCTAATGATGAACTTCCCTCCTTTCCCAGCTTCCTCTGGAGGAGCACAGCTCTGTCTTTCTCAGGATGCAGGAGTGGGAGGAGGGGTGAGACAAGGATGTGTGAGACAGCTGAACTCAGCTACCAAAAAAGCTGCTGCCCTCCCTTGTTTAGAGATGTACACAAGCTGAACTTGCAAGCCTTGCTTTAATGATGACTCCACGTCCACTGTGAGCTGCCTTCCCACTTACCCATGATATGCTGTGGAAGTAGAATAGGCTCAAATGCAGCTGAAGTTTCTCCAACACTCTTTCCAGCTGCTGTACACTCCTCCTTAGGCTCCACTTTTGGGAGCTGGGATGTTTTATTTTATTCTGTGTGGTCTTTAACCCCACAACTCACCTGGGCTCTGCCAAGCTCATGCAGGCAGGTCAGGCGGCCATGCAGAGATTCTCAAGAGTGCATGGAACAAAGGCTCCAGAAAACCTCTTTTTTTTTTTTTGTTTTTTTGGTCACACCACCTACAGCTGTTCACCATTATTGTGCCAGAAATGGCACCTCTGGCTAAGGACAGGACAAGCTGTCAGCACTGGTGGAGGAGTAAAGATGTTGGGCAGCAATACTGCAAGGTGGAAGCCATAAACTGGGCTGCTTTCCTCCTCTAACGCCAAAGCATCAAAGAAAAGACAGAAAGAGGACAAAAACAAGAGCATGGAGACTTGAGCAATGAGGATTCAGCAGTGTCTATGTTAAAGGCTTGTAGAAGGTTCATGTAAGCCTTTAAACACCAACTTACACCAAGTCTTTTAGGGGGGCTGCATCCCATGTCCTGCTGTCCTGCCTCCCCTCAGCATGCCTGACAAGTTTTGCATCTCTGGTTCCCTCACCACCACTCCCATTATGGATATCTATCACCAGCCTAGTTCCTTTCCTAAAGAAGGAGTTAATTTCCTAAATCCTTCCATCATGCTCTTGGCTTCCTCTGGTTTCTCCCACATTCTTGCTGTATCTCCTTCCAGCTTGGGAAGATGATGCCTGCACATTTGTCATGCAGCAGGAATGTCATCCAGTCCATGAATGTAGGCAGGAGGGCAAACTTTGTGGGGTTTTTTCTCCCCTGCAACTGACTGACCTTTCCTGTCACCAATTTATCATGCTTTCATCTAGCTCTGAAAAATCCTGTTAGAATATTGCAGTAGGGCACCACACCAGCCTGAGATGCCTCTTCTCTTCCTTTCAGAAGAGGAAGGAAATTTCAGAAATTTAAATTTTCTTTAGTGTCTCACCTGGAAAAGGATTAAGGAATGTAACCCTGAAATAAAGCCCTGCTAGCTACCACCCAAAACTCGATATGGACAACCAGCTTAACTTTACATTTTATAAAAACCATGGTGCTGAGTGCTGTAATGTTTACAGATGCATTTTTATTAAATTTACACCTACAGTTTTTGTGCAGTCAATCTCACAAATGACAAACACAGGCCTACTAATAAGTCAGCTGAGAAGTGCACAGAGGAACCAGGCTGGGATGGAAAGGATTTTGTTGTTAAGGATGGCATGGACAAGGGGAAGCAATGAATGCATCATCTTTCATTGGTGTGGCAGGATTAGAGCTCTGAAGGAGCCCAGGCATGGCCAGTCCATCAGAAGAGGAAAAAAGAGAACTGCAGATAACATTGCAAAGGAGGAACCGAGACTATAAGAAGATGTCACAGGGAAGGCAGAAGTAAACACAAAGCCAGCTGGAGAGCTCCTGGAACAGGGGAGGAGTGGGAAGGCCTGAGAGGCTGGGAATTGACTGAATCCTCTGTGCAGTCACTCTGGGCACACTTTCTCCTCTCTTCTCCCTGGGGTGGGCAAGCAGGAAACTGGGTTATGCTCCCTCAGCTTCTGGCTGCATGTGCACATGCCCAGGGAGAGGCTGCAGAGGGACCAGGCAGGGAACATATGGGATGGCACAATGTGGATAAAGGGAAATTTTGCCCAGGTCAAACTGTCAGGACAGAAGACAAGGTAGGAGCATGCAGTGGGGTTAGATGTACTCCTGACTCTGTACAATACAGATGCTTTAAATGCCTCAGTCCTGAAAGCACAGCATTCTGAAAGGAAACTGTCACTTGTCCTCTCCAGCAGGCACACCTTTCCATCACTGCCCCTCTCTTGGCACGGGGGGGACAGAAGAACATCAGAAACTAAAGGTCCAGGGCAGCTGGAGTGAAGAAAGGGAGCCCAAAGAGAGAAAAGGCATCTCCCAATGAACCACAGAGAGCAGAGGCAGAAGGGTGCAAGGCAAGGGGTGAGGGGTAGAATGGGAGATAAAATTATGGTGAATGGCATGGGAGAGGTAATTGTGTCACTGAAGGTCAGAGAAGGTCGAGGAGAGGAGAGGAGAGGAGAGGAGAGGAGAAGGAGAGGAGAGGAGAGGAGAGGAGAGGAGAGGAGAGGAGAGGAGAGAGAAGCCAGCAGGACTGGAGGAAGAGGAGAATGTGCAGAAAGAATTGGGTGATGAGATCTCCTTGGAAAAATGAGTGTGATTTTTGGGTAGTGGCTTTCACAGCACTCTGGGAGGGACTCACAGCTCCATGACCTGCACTCACATCCAGTGGCTGATGCTGCCTTGGAAGTACAAACCTACATGTCCTGAATAGTGGCTCTTTCTTCTGGGCAGCAAAGAAGCTCAGAAGCTGCTGCTGCTCATGCTGAGGGCTTTGGCACTGGCAGGAGCTGTTTCCATGTGTGGCCCTGGCAGGAGCTAATGCCATGTGCATTTACCAAGGTCCCCCACCTCCAGCAGCACCTGGGCACACCAGGAACCCTCCCCAGCTGAGGCAGCCAGGTGCACACCTGCCTACAGAGTGTGATGGTCACTGCTAACAATTTTGGCTCCCAGCTCACCCATTTAATTCACATTCATAATTATTATGATTATAATTTTCAGATATTTGTCAAGAATTATCAAGAGCTATGCCAGAAATGATCTGTACATCAGAGTCACTTATAAAGTGCAGGAGAATGCCTGGAGAAGCTGAGGTTTAGATTGCAAATAACATGGTATCATGACAGCTTTTCACTGGGAGTTGCAGCACGTGCGTTTGCACTTCTATTATAAAACCTAATCTAGCTGCTGAAGGGGGCTAAAGCCATTCTTAGGTTCTCTAAAAGATCTTTTTAATTTTCAGCTCTCCCTGTGGGAGGCTGGAGGCCAGCTATTCTTTCCACTTGAGGAGTAGGTACCTACAATTCTTGACAAGCGAAGTTCTTTGTAGGCAGACAAAAGTAGGCTAAAAGCAAAGATGCCTGTTAGGAGTTTTTCACCACGTGAGAAACTGAGAATTGTTGGTTCTTATCCTAACTTGTCACCCCCCATTTCTAACATATGCTAAAGATGGTTATTTTTGAAGAAAACACCTTTATCATAAGGAAAAAAAATCATATTTGTATTGCTCATATGCTCAAAATGTCACTAATAAAACTATTCAGCAAAGGCCAGTAACGTGTTTTACTGCTCACCTATGACAATTTAAAATATTCACTCATTTATGTGTCAGGGGATGAAAAGTAACCCCTCTAGAACAAGTTTATAACAATCTTCTCCTGGTTTTGTGTCAGTGGTGTTCTCAGGTGTGTCCTGGACATGGCTGGTAGGTTTGAAAGGCAGCATGGTCCTGATGCAGAACCCAAACCTTTGTCCTCCAGGCTGTACCCAGGCAGTCACATCTGACAGATCAAAGCAGTTGGACTCCTCAAGAGCCAGGGACTTAACTCAGCCATCATTGCAGGGCTGAGCTTCCTACAAAAACCTCTGAAATGTCCAGCCTCCAAACAGAATAAAAATATTCAATAAAGCATCAGAAAAACTACCATTCTATGCCTTTAACACAAACACAGTTATGCTTTTAAATAAATCTGATTTTGTTTTTGTAGGCAGTTTGTTCCTCAGTGCCTAATTTTATCTCAGGAGACTTAGTTGCCTAAATCAATATTTACTGCAATGATTCAGTAAAACCACCAAATACAACATATTATAGAATCACAGCATCTTAATATTGTATTTTAAAAGACATCAATTTTAAGAACTGGGATGTATGAATTGTAAGCCTGGAATTATGCACCCTAATTTTTGTGCACTAGGTAAAGTTTATTTCCATAAATGAATGCCTGTAAAGCAAGACACTATTTTTATCATCCCTTTAACTCATGTGAGATTAACAGATTAGGAATCATTCAGATAATAATATGGGGTTTAGGTTATAACAAAAAGAGAATTAATAGCACCAATATGTTATTCACATGATATATTCTTTATGCCACCAGCTCTCCACTACCTAAGACAGCCTGAGCCTGACACCACAGACAGGAAAAGGCAGTGGCAGAACTCTTGCAGACTCCAGAGTCACTCTGGCATCCCTGTGGCACATTCCAGTTTTTGCAGATGCTCAGGAGTGGAGCTGGCTCCTCACAGATAAGAAATGAAAACATTACACAGTCAACTCATGGCTGAATAACCTTCCCATGGGCTTTGGGGGCTGAATGATCTTAGCAAGTCTTCAGAGTCTCAGAAACCCAATTTTCTAGGCCTTAGACAATGTTCTTGATACCATATCCTTCTTGTCAACAGAGAAGAAAGAAATGAACCCTTTTTTTTTCCTAGATATTTTATTTATTTAGCAGCTTTTCCCAATGTAACATCTTAAACTGGCCTTTAAGGATGAGAAACATCTTCATGTATACAACAGCCTTCCTAGAGGCAATTAATGAATCCAGAGAATGATTTTTAAAAAATTGTAACTATTATTTGAGTTTGATTTCATGATCTGTTTGCTGCGCATTTGTTGAAGACCATTTGATTTTTTGTTTAAACTGGAATGCACTCCTAACACAGCATAAAACATTAAACATTTATATTTTCATAATACTATTTCCCTTTCCAAGCTAGATCCCATCTCTTAAAACTTCTTAGACCTTTCAAATGTTCATCCACTTTCAAACCAAGGTTCTCAGAGTCCTGCTCCAGCATACAGAGGCATGCTGTGGTTGTTTTGGTTTTTTGTTTGTTTTTTCTTCAGTTCCTCCCTAATACCCAAAATTTTGAGCTGTTACATTTTAAGAAAGGCAATTTTGTCATCTGCAAGTCCATCACATTATGCTTTTTTAATGCTTTTGTTAATAAAAAGGCAAAACCTGGTGCATTTCCTTTTATGATCTTGGAATTAATTTTCCAGGATAAAGAAAAATGAAACAAACCTTCTTGCTGGTTGCATTAGAGATATTTACCCTTGGCATTAGTTATTTATTATGAACTTTTCTCCTGCATTATCTCATTTCTTATTGGGAAGGTGAACTTTTTCATGTTATATAATGTTCTTGTAAGTTTTACCACTGATACAGCAGGAGTGAAGCTGGTGGTTTGAAGCAAACTCCTGTGTTTTACTTTCACTCTCAAGCAGAAATAGCTCTTTAAAGTAGTAAGTTTTATTTGAAAGAGACACTCAGTGTGAGGACTTCTGACTGCTGCACACTTTGCCTTCTAATCTATGCAGAAAATCATGAAGTTCTAACATTCCTTAGAGGAGGAGCTTTTACTTGGTAAAATGGACAGAGCTGTCCATCCTTGCCTTCAAGCCATTCTTCATTCCCACCAAGGGTGTGAGCAGAAGAAAAGTCACAGTCTAAAGTAAACCAGTCACATCCAGACTGCAGCCAGCCACACAATGTGGAACTCAGCAATTCCTGCCCATCACCACTGCAGAGGAAATGCCAGCTAGAGCAGAACAATCTTGGATCCCATCCCTGAGTGTCCAAGAATGTGACATGTTTCCTCCAGTGCATGACTGAGAGAAAGTCAAGTAAATAACCATTGTGACTCAGGAAGAATTCACACAAAATGCCCCCAGGGGAAGAAACACCTACTTGGCAGTCAGTGGTTGTTTCTCAAAAGGGTCATTTCATCCTAATCCTCCAGTCTGGACCCTCAGGGGAAACCATCTGAGGATGAGTCTGGTAACTATGGACTCATTTATAACTCTGCACAATCCCAGATATAAGAAGATTTTCAGAGATAGATTTTTTACATTTTATAAACTCTTGTCCACTGCTAGCCTCTCCATGCTGTACAGGTTATGGAGTCCAAGGCTCTCTATTTTTTTGCCCCAAAAGGGAGCAAGCCTGAAATTTCTCCATATCTCATGCATCCTCCTCTCTCCTGCAGTGAGGAAAACCCCATTCTGCACAGGGACCCATCACCTGCACTAAGCACTATAATTAACCCAAGCAATCAAATTGGTTCATACCCGTCAAAGCCCTGAGCCGTCATCCTCCATTCATCTTTATTTTACAGACTCAAAGAATCATGGAATAATTTGTGTTGGAAAGGATCTTTAAAGTTCATCCAGTCCAACCCCCAGATTTTTGAAATCTGTTGCTTTTATTTCAGAACAATGCCTTTGTGTGTCTGAGATATTTTTTGAATTCTTCAACTATGACAGCTGGCATGTTAGAAAATTATTTCCTCTCCCTACAGGCCTCATAGCTGCAGCAAAATAACCCACACTACCTTTATCTGATGTTCCACCATCCATATATCTATGCCTTGTTAAGGTGCTAGAAAAGCCACACCTACTTTACAGTAATTTCTTAGTTTTTAATTAAGCCTGCACAATATGTCCATCATTTAACAAAACACTGCATCCACAAGCATGACAGGGAGGCACTGAAGACTGTGTGGGGTTTTTTCCCATTTATTCCTATGTGAACAGCTGTGTGGTTGTACCACTGCATTAAACACTTCTATATATTTATTTAATGCTTCTAATAAGATTGACACTGATAGCTCATATTTTGATTACCATAGGATAGATCTTTTTACTGTAATTTTCCTGTGTGGAATACATAACCCATTTCTGCTGCACAAAGGAACTGAATTTACAGATGAGCTCCTCTTGCAGTGCTAGGGATCTCTGTGAAGTTGAAGTTCTCTGCATCCATGGAAGGAATAGCAAGTCAAAGCTAATTAGTGCACTGAGAATCTGGGAGGAGAAGTTGCTTCCTGTCTTTGAAATTTTCCACATCTTGGGTGAGCTGATCAGGCAGTGAGTGCTTTGTGACAAGCTGCAAGGCTGATTGTACACCTCCGTTTGCTATGAGTTTTAAATGATATTTCCACACTAATATGCAGTTGTTTCCTAACTGAATATGTGGTGTTTACTTAGGCAAGAAAAATACTCTTTTTTTTTTTTGTATTTACAAGACGGTGGGCTTTAACGTTTTGCATTCACAGAAGCTGAGTAATGCACTTAATGGCAAGTAATTTTTTTCCCTTTACTCCCCAGCAGGTTTTAGTGAGAGAAGCTTCCTTAAGAGATGTGTCAGAAGAGAGGAAAATATGCTGGTCTATTACAGCTATGTGGGAAACAGTAATGTAGTAATTGTAATATTTATTAAGCTTCAGATTTTATACAAGCTACAACTTTTAGCTTGTATTTTTCTTTCATCAGATAAAGAAATCAGGGATTTAGCAAGAATAACAGAGCTTTCTAGCACATTCAAAATTCAGCATGTCATGCCCTGGTGTATGAAATTGGAGATATTCCAAACAATATTCATTGAAAACCAGCAACTTTTTCTTACTTCACATTTTTGTATCCAGACAATATGAGTGTAAATATTATTAGTTAGAAATTTAGATGGTCCTTCATGAACACAAGAAAAACAAATGATGAAGGCAAGAATGTCTTTCTTCTTGTTTCTCTGCTTCTGTTGCTATCCCTGTATAATATGAAGACAACATGAAGTCTGTAAATGTGCTCCAAGTTAACTTCAGTAGTGTCACAAAAAGCAATATTCAATTTCTCACCTCCCTTTTTGGTCTTTCACTATGAGATTAAATAGTTAGGAAACAATATTACTTCCAGAAAATAAAGAAATAGAGATTGAGAAAACTCTTTTCCAGAGGGTTTTGAATTAATCAGTTACTTATCCCAGATAGTAAGATATACTGGCATGACTTAAAATACTTGGTACTAAATTTTGCCATTAAGTGCATCTGTATAACTTTGAAGGATGACCTTTGCATACTATTAAAGGTATGCAAAAACTGATCAGCCACATTGAAAATAGAAATTGAAAAAAAACACAGGTATGATCTTGATGAATTCTTCACATGTATGAGACAGAGCCAATATATAATTTATTTGCTCTTGCAAGCATTATCAGCATCTAAATTTAGCATTCATAGGGCAACTCCAAGATTCTACACCTGCAAAATGTGTGCAGTGTGATATGCAGGCCCGGCATTTCCAGAGTCCATGTGAAAATTTTTTAAGCAATTCTTTGAAGAATAAATTTTGGACAAAGACAAGTTGGACAAAGAATTTTCAATTTACACACGAAGCAATGGTTGTCTTGTAATTTCTACTCCCTGATAAAATGAATTAAGCCTTTCAAGGAGGGAAACAAACAACAGTGAAGTCGAGCAGTGAGAATCCTCATGTGCAGAACAGACAGAAGATCAGCCAGAAGAACAGCTGACCAAAGCTGGAATCACACAAGTGTCCACAAACACTAAGCAGAGGGCATAAATGTGGTTCAGTCCAACAGCTGTTTGCTATTAGAATGAGGGTTTTCAAATACTGTGTAGGTAATACTTGGACAGTGTAGCCCATTGTTTGGGGTAAGTTAAAGAAACCATTCCTGGAAAGAATTGTTTGTGGTCAGACTCTCATTATCACAGCTCTTTTCTCACCCCATCTTTCTCTCTCACTGGCTGCCCTGGCACCTCATCTGTGTCTGGTGAAACAGATAAGTGGTTGTCATGAAGCCAGGGCAGGCAGCAGTCAATCCATCTGCTCCCTGAGCACCTCTGACGCTGTGGGCAGCACTTTTCTGTTCCTGTGGCCCAGGCAGTTTGTGCCCCACTTGCTGTCTGTGTGCTATGAGGGGGACTGTGGTGGGCTCACCCTGCCTGGTGCCAGGTGCCCACCAAAGGCACTCTGTCACTCCCCTCCTCAGCTGGGCAGGGCAGAGAAAATACACCAGAAGGTTCATGTGTGAGATGGGGACAGGGAGAAGTCACTCACCAGTCACTGTCACAGGCAAAACAGGCTCAATTTCAGGAAATTACTTTATTACCAATCAAATCAGAGTAGGGTAATGAGAAATAAACCCAAAGCTTAAGAAGCACTTCCCCCCCCCCCAGCCCTCCCTTCTTCCTGGGCTCAGCTTCACTCCTGACTTTCTCTACCTCCTCCCCATGGCAGTGCAGAGGGATGGGAAATGGGGACCTCAGTCAGTTCACTGCACATTTTCTCTACCATTTCTTCCTCTTCAGAAGGAGGACTTCTCAAACTCTCCCCTGCTCCAGCATGGGTTCTTCCCACAGGCTGCAGTTCTTCATGGATTGCTGCAGTGTGAGATCCTTCCTCAGGGTGCAGTCCTTTGGGAACAGTCTGCTCCAGCATGGGTTCCCCATGTTCCAAACCCTGCCAGCAAACCTGCCCCAGCCTGGACTCGTCCCTCCATGGGGTCACAGCTCCTGCCAGGACCCTCCTCCAGTGCAGGGGTCTCAGCCTCCTCTGGGTATCCACCTGTTCCAGCATGGGATCCTCCATGGGCTGAGGTGATCTCTGCATCCCTGAGCCCTCCTGGCCTGAGGTGATCTCTGCATCCCTGAGCCCTCCTGGCCTGAGGTGATCTCTGCATCCCTGAGCCCTCCTGGCCTGAGGTGATCTCTGCATCCCTGAGCCCTCCTGGGCTGAGGTGATCTCTGCATCCCTGAGCCCTCCTGGCCTGAGGTGATCTCTGCATCCCTGAGCCCTCCTGGCCTGAGGTGATCTCTGCATCCCTGAGCCCTCCTGGGCTCTGGGGGAATCTTGGCTCCAGCCCCTGGAGCCGCTCCTGCCCCTCGCTCCGCACTGACCTTGGTGTCTGCAGGGCTGCTGCTCTCACACCTCCTCACTCCTCTCTTTGGCTGCTGTTGAGCTACAGGGTTTTTTCCCCCTCTCTGAGCTAAGTTATGCCAGAGGTGCCCCCAGCATTGCTGATGGGCTCAGTCCTGGCCAGCTGGGCTGTCTCAGTGCTGGGTTTGACTCCACAGGACACAGGGGAAGTTTCCAGCAGCCTCTCACAGAAGCCACCCCTGTGCCCCTCGGCACCAAACCTGGCCCCACAAACACAGGGTTCTTCCTGGCTATGTGGGCCATTGCTCATCTTGCTTGCAGCTGCAAAACTCTCTTCTGGACAGACCCCCACTTGCTGAGAACCCAAATTTCATTTCATAACTATGCCAAGATGAAAGTTACATAGCCATTCACTTTTTCTCTGCAGCTCCTGGGGAAGGGAAAGCAGCTGTGGAGGGCAAAGGTGGAATTTAAATTCCTTCTTTGGGGCAAGCTGTGCTCAGGGAGTGCTGCCTTTCCCCATGGTCTGCCCAGGGATGCCAGGGAGCCACCTCTGACAAGATGCCCCATTTGTAGGTGGCTACAACCCAGTGAGATGGATACAGCTGAAATGAGTATTATTTGCCATGTTGGGAGCCTCACTCTCCTTTGAAATAGAGACAGACTTTTGATGGATTTAGCCCACTAAGTAGCGGCTGGAGCTGGGCAGTCGGCCGCAGTCTTTCAGCCATATGGTTTTGATACTCATAACATTCCTCGAATTAAGGTTCAAGGAAAACTTCAAAGTCTACTATTACTTGGTGAAATTAATACTATTAGAGGCATTAATCTATGGACTTCAGTTGGATTCTCCACCTGAGAAGAATAAGGAATTAGTCTTTTGTGTTGATGTGTAGTCACAAAATCCTTAAGGACTGTTGGCCATTTGGTCCATCTTCTTCAGGGGGGGAAAAAAAAGAGAACAAAACATGGGTAACTTTAGACTTTTTCCTGTCATTTCAGAAAGTAAAGGAATAATTGCCTTGTCTCTGGGAAGTTTAAAATACATTATTTTGTCCATTTTTGTTTTGTTTTATATTTCTGTTAAATACGTCAAGATTTTTTGTTATAGATTTTAAAAAAACTGAAGTATGTCTAACCATGTCTTACTACATGTGCATCTAAAAGTACAAACACAAGGAAAAAGCAGATAATTAAAGGGATGTTATGATATGAAATTTGATTCTCATTTTAACCGAGGAAATAACTAGCAATAAATTTAAAAGCAGAAGAACTCCAGAACTATAGTAGTTTAGATTTCAAAAAGAAAATTAACTTGTAGATATCAGATTTGTCCATTTGGTCTCAATTTGTAACTGAGAGCAGTGTAAACTAAAGAAGTAGTGACAAGTGAATTGTAATTCTAAAGAGCTTTTTGCTTGATATTCAAAAAAGTCAAATCACATAAATAATCCTCTGTTTACAGCATAAATTTTAGCTTTTGTCTGTTGATGTTATTTCCACATATTTAGATTCTGAATTACACTTACCTTCCCAAAATAATGATATAGAAAAAATAAATGGAAAAGAACTAGTGTGCTGAAAAAAACCAGATTGCCTCTGGATGATAAAAGATCTTCTTAAATATTGTTTCAGTAGACCAACTGATATGTCTAGTAAAAACAGACAAGCTTTGATGCATACAAGCCTGTTTTCAAATCTAATAAAAGATATTACCCTCTATACAAGTCCTGGCTTGCTTAATGCCTTATACCATCCTGGCTACAAAGACACAGCTATTGCTCAAACATTATTGCTACTGTGAACCTTCCAGCCAAAATATCACTGCTGCTGCAGAAGTCCTGGTATGAGTTACTTCACATTTATCCAACATATTTTAATGTAATCTCTCAGAAAGGCTGCAGGGCTACATAAAATACAGCATGGCAAGCAGTTAATCTGCATTATGTTCTGAAGCGACCTGTCACAGACGCGTGATGGAACAGCAGCAGCAGCTATCAAAATTCAGTCCTTGCAAATCATCCATGTAAACTGGCATTTGCTTAGTGTACCATTTCATCAAAAGAGAAATAATGATTGTTTTGGACAATGGGAATTATTTTTGTAGGTAACTGGCAATAAAATATATAGTTGAGAAAAACTTCTGGACAAAGTTAAAAAAGGAAAGAGTGGAGTGAAAGCACATAACTAAAGTTCCAAAATCCTACTAGTCTGCATGCTACTGTATAAAAACCCTCTTCTAACGGAAGAAAGTATTTAGTCACATGAAAGAAAAAAACCCTAGCTTTACAAAATTGCAAACTTTCTTCCTGTAAATATTTTTAGATTTAAGCCTTTCTCAGAAGCTATTTTTATAAAGCTCAGATAAAACCATTGATACAACATCTGAAATGGATCTGTGTTTCTGTTCAAATCATGTTTGCATGTTTGTTTCAAAATCTGTGGTTTACTCTTAAATATTTTTTTCCTATTGTTTCTGAGCACACCTTTTTTTTTCTTTTTTCCTTTCCAAATGTGTGGTGGCAACCCTTCTCCTTTCAGACTACCCTGTTTTGAAGTTTTGAAACTTCTCATGGTTTCTTAATCACACTGGTTTCACATGAGCCCATTGTCTGGCTCTGCCTCTGCCTGTTGGTTCCCCTTGATTCTTTCAGCCCGTTTCAGTAAACCCTGAATGAGGAAAAAGGGCTTTTCAAAGAGATATTAATTCCCACAAAATTTTAGGAAGAGGAAGAAGAAATGCCAAAGAAATCATATCCAACATAAAGCAGGCACTCCAGCACATGAGGGATATAATTTGGGGTTGAAGGGAGATCAGGGCTGGAAGGGTGGAGGATGCTCAGCCCTAGGAAAAGAAGCTGCTGCCTTCCCTTCTGCTGCACCCATAGCAACACTGGTGTTTACAAACCCTGCTGAGGAGGAGGAAAACAGCCATGACCAGACGTGTGGTGGCTGGGGATTGTGAACAACAGGCTCCCTCATATCCCCACCAGTGCCATGACAAACACTCTGTGTGCACAGGCATTCGGAAAACATGAGGAAATCCGCAAATCTACAGAATTTCTTTCAGTTTTTTTTTTTTTTGAACAATGTCCTCATCTAGCACATTTAGGAAAAACATTGACAAGTTTTAAGAACAGTTTCCCTTCTTCCCTCACTCTACTCTTAAGGCTGGAAGGAAGTCAAACTTCTTCAAGGTTCATGTGGATGAAGAGGACCATATGGCTGTCAAATCCATTTTTTGAACTCTGTCCAAGTCCTACGAGACGGATGCTTTTCACATGGACACCACATGGTTTATCTGAGGACAGTTCAGCTAGCAATGAACTAGACAGGGAAAATATTTTGAATTGCTCCTTCTCCAAAAGATAGGGGATATACTCTTTTAGGCCTATAAACAGACTTTTTGACAAATGGTCTCTGCAACATCTTCTGAGCATTTGGTAGGCACACTGAGAATTTCTGCTCATGCTGTTCATTTAACCCATAAGTGCACAACTAAATGAATAACATGAAAATGCCACACCATGTTTCTCTTATCACAAGTAACTGTTCTTAATCAGATAACATCCTTTCCTCAATGTGAGAGACCACAGAATTTTTTCCTTATAAAATCTACAGAATCCTTTTCTTATAAAATTTCTATGATTTCTGCCTAAGCAAGCATTTTTTTGCACCTGTAAGTATGGAGCACAAACTGGATTTAACTGCTTCTATGAGTCTTAAGAGTGACATTATGCCCATTCCAACATCACTGATAGTATTTCTTACAATCAGAAAAGATGGAAAGTGAGCAACCACTTTGAAGACAAGTCTTACACTGATGTGAGGAATGGTAATTATAGCAGTGGCCTCAGTAGAAACTAAAATGAAATGTCTATACTTAACCTTTATTTGCAACAGAAAAGAGATAGAGCTCTCAGAAAAGAGAACTCTCTCTCCAGGAGAGTTTTTTACAACTTTTAGATACATCATTAACATGGGACTTTTTCCCTAATTTTGAATGTCAATTTATATGTAAAGTACTGTCACATAACCTGTTGTTTTCTGAGTGTTGGTGAACAGTGTGTGATGCAGGATCCAAGGGGCTGAACCAGAAAAAAAAAGATCTTTTGTGGGTCTGTGGAAAAATTCTGCTTTCTCCCATCTGTTATTCCTCCTTTTGCTACCCCACTGCAAAACTCCACAGCTTTACTCTACATCAGCAGCGTTGTAAATTTCATTTTTGTCTATTCATGGAGCTCAACCAGAGTTTAAGAACTCTGGGAAGAACCTATTATCTATTAACCTATTATAGAGCTTTTCTAAATTCTGAGTAATTCCCTCACCAGAGTGTTTTGGTTTTCATTTTCAGCTAGTTCACAACTGGTTTCACTTTTTGTTTGATGGGCTAGCTGCAGTGCTGGAGCAGGGAAGCCTTCAGGGAAATGCTTCCCTTCCCCACATTTTCACACTGAATTAAAGATGTCATAAAAGCATTTCTAATAATATCAACAATTTCTAATCATACCAACAGTTGTGTACAGTGGGGAATTAACCAGAACCCTGTCACAGAATTTGGAGCACTTAGTCAGATTTGCGAATGCCTACTGACTTTTGTCTTCAGCCCATGGGTATTCTTTAATCAGCAATTTACCTCACTGGTATTCTTGTGTTTCCACAGCTGCTGCACAAACTGGTAACATTCATTTGCAGCGTTGGGGTGTGTGAACCTGTTTAGGCAGAAGCGTGTAGCACAAGGTGAGCCACAGCAATGCCTCAGAAGCCTGAGCAAAGAGGGGCAGGCATAGATTCCTGTCTGGGCAGGAAGAACTCCCCAGCCAGAAGTCCATGTGCAGATTGCTGGTTCAGGAGCCACACAGGGTTATTGCAGACCCAATACCTTTTTTATTTGGTGCCATAAATAGCTGTGTGCTTCAGTCTATCGTGACCTTTGATTAGCACAGCTTCAAGCTGCTGCTCTGTCAAGGCACTCCAGAATACACCTTTAAGCCAGGCAGGAGGGCAGATATAAACAACAATAGTTTTGGTTTTTTGACTCATGCAAAATGCCTCTAGTATTGCTGTGCTTCTGCAAATTGTACATAAAGTAGAATCTAAAACCTGAAAAGTACCACCAAAGGTCCAGGGGAATTGAAGAAGAATCAGAGAATCTGTTCTTCAACTCTTCCAAGCCTAAGGCTTCCATTAAAATAATCAAAGCTTCCACTCTTGGCTGAAGGAATGCTTCTTCACAAGAGGGAATTCTTGCTAAAAGTTGTACCAGCATTGTTTCCACAACTACTGTTCATATCTCTTTGTTGTTGTTGTTGACTTTTATGTGAACTGACAGTCAATTTCTTGGTGGACAATTGCCCACATTATAAAAATCCACTGATGTGTCACTCTTTGGCTCTGCCAAAAAAAGCCATGGTACTCAGAAGGAACACAGTATTTGGCCTGTCTTTGAAACAAGGGACTATTAAACAATAAAAGAAATTACCAGCAACAAACACAGCAGTTTATTTTTAAAGTTAAGTGTCAAAATACAGGCAGCTACAATTGTTTGAGGTGCCACCATGCTTCTGTAAGTTATCATAAACAGCGAAGGGCTTGAGGGAGAATACTGTGGTGGCAAGGGAAGGTACAAGCATTGTAGGTGCAGATATTTTAAATGCTTTGCCTGGAAAACAAAGTGGATTAATGGGAAATAGGAGGAAAAGCTGAAAGTAGTTGACAAGGGACAAAAAATGAGGCCCCAATAACATGCCCAGAAGCATGAAAATCCCACAGATAAAATGGCTGTTTTGATATGATTACATGTATTTCTAACCCAAACACAAAACACAGACACTTGCAAACTTTCACCATGGTTATGGCTTGTTTTTATTCCTGAAGAAAATGCACATACAGCTATTCCTTCAGTAAACAAACTGTTGCATTTGTACAGTGATGAAGCAGCTGCATCCCTTGTTTTGTTTACAGAGTGGCTAACACAGCAACATACATCAGATTTCCATCCCAAATCATACCATCTAATGATCAGCAAAAAACCTAATAATTCTGCTAAATTAGGAAACATCAGAACTCATCACCACTTGATTTTGAGCTCCAGCTTTTTACTGGAAAACACCCACCCAATGTTGTTCATCTCCTGCAATGAGCAATTGGTATTTTAGTTTTTTAGCCTTTTGTCACTGCATGGTCCAAAAGATAAAACATTATGCACTAGAGTTAAGGTTGTTGGCCTGAGCCTCTCGAGCAAATTCCAACATGGGGAGCCTAAATTTCTCCTGTGTTTTCACCTCAATACTGCATCTTTCACCTCCTGCTCCAAAACCCTTGAATGATGTTAAAACGAGACTTTGATCTTGGAATACAGACTAACAAAACTTTAAGCGCCACTTCAGGTATTCCTGAAGTCCGAATTCGCCATATCTGCCACACTTCCGTCCTGCCCCAAGCATTTTTTCCCGTTTTCCCCAGGTTTTCAATCCAGGCTTGAAGTCCTCCCGGTCGCTATACAAAGCACGTACGGACCGGGGTTCTACCGATCTCCTACTGCGGCCATGTAAACGCAGACGTATCAAAGAAAGGAAAAAGAACCAAAGAATCACAGAATATTCAGAGCTGGAAGGCCCCATGGAGATCATGGACTCCAACTGCAGGCCCTGCGCAGGACACCCTGAGAGCCACCCATGAGCCCCGAGCGCCTTGTCCCTGAGCTCTGCCAGGCTCGGAGCTGTGCCCGCTGCCCCGGGGAGCCTGCAAGAGGAACAAAAGCGCCGGTGTGCCCGAGCGGGGTGCGGGCCCTGCCCTGCGGGCCCTGAGGGCCGGAGCCGCCGCCGCCGCCCGCGCTCCCGTCCCGGCCCCAGCGCGGCGGGAGGCGGCCGCGCTGACGTCACCATCGTCACCGCCCTGACGTCACCATCCGGGCCCCGGCGCGCGCCCGGCGGCGCGGCGCGGGCCACAATGGAGAGCGCGCGCGCGCCCAACCGACGCGAAGCAGGCCCCGCGCGCGCCCGCGCGCCGCTGGCCGTGCGTGCGTGCGTGTGTTTGTGTGTGTCCCGCAGCCCTCGTCCTTCCCGCACCGCCGCCACCGCCCCGCACACCGACACACCGGGGGGGGGGGGGTGGGGGGAGCGGCCGGGAGCGGCGGCCCCGGGCGGGCACACGGGCAGCGCGTCACCGCCGCTCTCGGGTGGCCGAACCGCCGCCGCGCTGGGCCGGGTGCGGAAGGCGCTGCCGGCGCCGCCATCTTGCCCACGGGGCCCCGCCAGACGCGGCTGCGCCGCCGCCGCCGGGGAGCGCGAGGAGCCGCCGCCACTGCCGCCTCTCTCCGCGCTGCCTCCCCCGCACCGCCGAGCCCTGAGCGCGGAGCTCCCGCCGCCCGGCCCGGCCCCGCCACCCCCGCCCGGCCGAGCCCCGGGCGCGCGTCCGCCCACCCCCCCCCCGCGTGCGCCCGGTGCCCGGACGGGGCGGAGCGGAGCGCGCAGGCCCCGGCCCAGCCCCAGCCCGAGCCCAGGCAGGGCCGCCGCCGCCGCCGCCGGGCAGCAGCTGGTGACGCAGGAAAAACGCCCCAGAGAGAGAGGAGCGCTCAGGGCCGGCACCCGGAGCGCGGGCAGCGGCGCCGGATTTGCCCTCCCGCTTCCCGCCGCAGCGCAGCCGAGTGGGAACCGGGGGAAGCGGAGCCGCCCCCTCAGAGCCGCGGCCTGGCATGAGACCGTGCCCCGCCGGCCGCCGGGCATGAGGCAGCGCCCAGGAGGGCTCCGGGCCGCCGCAGCAGCCGCCGCGGGACGAGGGGGAAGCGGTGCGGGGGTGAGTGCGGAGCGGTGCCCGGGCGGGGCCGGGCAGCTGTTTGTGCTCCCCGGGGATGGGGCTCCGCGGGCCGGGGCGCGGCTGGGGGCGAGGACGGAGCTCCCCGGGACCCGCGGGGCGTGAGGCGGCGGCAGCGCCTCCCTCGGAGCCCCGGCGTGTCGGCCCCGCACCGCCGTGTTTTGGAGGGCGAGGGAAAATGGCTGACGGCTCCTCATCCCCGGCTGCCGGCGGGGGGGAGCGCCCGGCGCCCTCGGGGGGCTCTGGCCGCCTCTCCGGGGCCCCTCTGGCCGGACCCCCCGGTGAGGAGGGCCCGGTGCGTCCCCGCAGCGCTGCACCGGCATCGCCTCCCCTGCTTCTCGCTTCCCTTCGCCCCGAACGCCATTACTGAGGTGGAGTGATTGGGGCCGCGTAGGCCCGGGCGACGCCTGGAAATCAGGCCCTGCCGAGGCGCTTTCCCGACGGTCTCAATGAAATCCAGCAGCACCAGCTCGTTCACGCCCGCTGTAAACACTGTTAACACTGTAGGCCACTCCTCTGGCCTCGGCTTCCAGCGCCCCGGCTTCCATGTACGAAAAACGTTCGTGGCTTTTTCATCTAATTCCCGCAGTTCACCGCGCCGCTTCTCCTCGGAGTTGTGTCTTAGGGCTTGTCTGTAGCGATTTATTTTAGGCAGGACAGCCCTCTTCCCTTGCCCGACGTGCGCGGCAGAGGTAGTTGCGTGTAGTTTGGCCGCAGATACTCAGTGTTATTGTCCTCGAGAAAACGCAGTTGGACGGGTTGTTGGGGTTTTTGTGTGTTAGTTACCACTGTCTTAGCATGTGCTGTCCCACTTTGTGCAGCTTTGTTTGTATACAGTGGGAATAGCTTTTGAAAATTACTTACCTTGTTCCTGAGTGATTTTTTTTTCTTGTAGAGGTATCCAAAAATGTTGGGGCAGTTTTTAAGATGCCATATTTAATTTTCAGCTTGCTCCTTCAGAAGTCCAGTTAGGTATTTTGCAGTAGCTCGCAGCTGTACAGGAAAAAAAGAACCTTTCAGAAAAGAATTGTTCTAATTAAATGTTCAAAGGGCTCCCAGGCTTGCTGCAGACATATTGTGTCTGTCTCAGCTGTTTTCATGTTATCTGTACAACTCGGTTTATATTCGCAGTTTTGCAGCTGTGTTCATATCACTGGACGTCTGTATCAGCCCAAAGACCCTCTGAAGTCGCAGGCTCAAAGCCAGCACCAGGCCTGCTTTTGCTGACCTACTTGCAGAACTGGGGCCTGTATTTTTTTAAGAAGTTGTTGAATTGAGATACTGTTATGCATTCTTCAGTATACTTGTGGCAACACTTGCTATGACAGATCACGTAACCTGGGCTTTTTGGCCGCTTCTCAGAGGCCTGACAAATGGCTGGTAAAATTGTTACATTTAGGAAGGGGCAATTGATGGGTGTTTGGGGGATTGGCCTTTATTGATTATGGAATAGAAACAGTGTCCCCAGTAAGAAAGGGTCAGGGGTGGCTGAAAGCTGTAGGCAGCTAACTTTATTATTCATATTGTACTTGGGAGTTTTCTTTTTTCATATTTTACTGGAGAAATTGTCAGGCCTCCCCACCAAAAGTGTTGCTGATTAGGTTGCATATTTATTTCAGCAAAACCCAAGTCATACATGAGGGAGTTGGTTTGTTTGTTTGGGGTTTTTTTTGTTTTGTTTTCTAAAACAATGCTTTTTATTCTTGGAGTTGAAGTAATGTTTATTCTTTGAACCAACAAACTACAGTAGTGATACCAAGAATTTCAGGGAGGCATATAGAATACATGTATTGATTATTCTGTAGCAATACACCAGACAACAGTGATACTTAATGATTGCTGTGTACAAAACCCAAAAACATAATCATAAAGCTGCAGTGGAAGAAACTCAAATTATCAGCATGTTTATGGGAAGGGAGTTAACCAGAAATAAATGTAAGATTGTATCATAGTAACTTTTCCCTCTCCAGAGGGTCTTGTACTTTCCTTTTGTGTAGTTTTCTTCAGGGTGTTTCTTTTGGGAAGCTTCTGTCTTAATCTTGCCTGGCTGCTTCTTCATGTCGAGCAGAATTTGCCTTTGTGGCAATTTCTCTGCCCATGGAATTGACAGGAAGACTACATCTGGAGGTGGTAATCAATAAAGATAGTGGTAGCAAAACTGTTTTCCAGCTCTGTGGAACACTGTCACCCTTACATAAACATTTTATTCCCCACATTGTGGTGCCTTTGTGCTCAGACCAGTGCAACTACTCTGTATTCTAAAGGCACACTTTTAGGTTTCTTCATTTTGTTTATATGCTGAAATTCATAGATGAGAGACTCAAAATAAACTGAAATAGTTATTAGTGTCTATTTTGCACAATTAAAGAGACTTCTGAGAAAATAAAGGTACCTGTAGTACCTTTGTTCCAAGACATCTTATATTGAAATTAAAATTAGTTTAGGACATTCCAGTATGAATACAGCCTTGGGTAAGAATGGATAGGAATTAATTTATTTATTAGTTTGAACAATTTATTTTTAAATGGCTTTGAAGTTCTGTTTTTGTCAGGTGTGTATTGAAAATATATTAAATTCCATGGAAAGTATTTCTGCCCTTCCTGCTATGGTTTAGACAAGTTCAGAACTTATTTCAGGTGTTTGAATGGAAAATACTTTGGTGTTAGTCAGTACTTTGAGTGTAGAGATATATCTGTATATATATATACACATATATATATATGTGTGTGTGTATTTACTTACTTTTTTAAAAGAAATACTGTTTTATCTATTTAAGAGATCAAGAATAGGTATATTTTGAAAACATCCAGATCAAGAGAGCATCATTTGTGAAGTAAATGGATGAATGAATCCCTTACTGTTTTAAGCAGGATTTTATTTTTTTAAGGCCAATCCAAACCCTGCAAAACCCTTGAAACTATAGTACTAAGTTTAATTCTTTCTCTTGTAATCACAAGAGCCTTGCTTATCCAGCACTTGCAGAGACCAGAGTGAAGATGTAAGAAACTTTGCTGGATTTTGTGTTCATTTGAAAAGTTGTAAATGTGAAGGCTTTTTTTGTGCAGTTGTTTGCTGGCTGTGAGCATTAATAGTAGTCTGGATGTGGATTCTCTGGTGAGAATCTTAAGCTTTTCTTACGTGGATGTGCCTTCTGTTCAACCTCTGCATAGCTGCACCCAGTTTTATTGTCCATATCACCCCTGTTTTAAATCAGAATTCCAAGTTTAAAGCTGGACTTCAGGGTATGTTTTGGGAACACAGCTTGGTAGTGTCTGTCTTTCATTGTAGTCCTTGTCTTTTGCAAAGCTGGCAGCATTGTGTGCTGTTCCTGTGGACTTGTCTCATATCACATTTGTTATCTGTGATCTGTAAATACACAGCATTACCTTTATTTTTTAACATAACTCAGTTGTTCTGATATTCCAGAGCAGAGGCCAAGAAGGCCTTCTGTTAGCACATACTTGCATGCAGTGAGACTTGAATTTTTCTATCTGGGAAGTTGGAGCTACTTCAGATTCTGTGTTAAAAAAACACAATGACTTTTTTCCATGTATTAAATCTAGTTTTTTGTTCTCCTACTAATGTAGGAACATCTGAAAGTTCTCACACTCTTATTATGAAGGCCACAATTCATTATGAGTTCCCTTTCTAGAACAGTTATGTTGTATTGGCTGGTTCTCTTATGCTTAGGGCTAAAACATGACTTGAGAATGTGGGTAACAGAGGTTTCCTCTGCACTTGGGGATTTAGGTATTTTGTTTAGAGTCTTCAGTAGATAGGGCAGAAAACTGTTGTGTCACTACCTTGCACCCTCAAAATGTCAACTGCTGCCTTTCTGATACATTACAGAGCCCACCTGAGCCCACTGATGCATTGAGCATGTTCTGTAGATCTGGCTTGGTGAAGTAATTTAAAATGGGGTGTTGGTGACATTACAGGAAAGCTGTTAATAACTGTCCTCACTGCAGAGGGTAGGAGGAGAGTAAGTAAGGTCTTAAAGTAGCCAGTTGTGACTTAGTATTAAAACTTTTTGCTTCTCTTTTGTTTTTTGGTTGTTTTTTCTTTTTTTTTTCCTTGAGGGAGCTTAACAGCACAACTGGTTTCTTCTGCATTTTCTGTTGTGAATTTTCTAGTATTTGCTTTGTTTTATAAGAAGCCATTAGTTACTCATTTTATTTGAGAGTTGAATTCAGTCTGCTTGTTATTTAAGCTTTTTGGTTGTGAGTTGTTGACATGTGTTCAAATAAAAATTATAATGCTTGAAGTGAAAACCACTAGGATATAGGTATGTTCCCAAGCTTGCTATTTAAAAGAACATTGTTGATAAAGGATTTTCTTTAAGAATCAGTTACTCTTGACTATGAGAAGGATTACTTGCTTTTGCTTGACTTTGTGTCAGTACAGCTCTGAAAGGGGTCCATGGGATGTAGATTTAAGATCTAGGTGTATTTTGAACGTTGGTATTATCAGCCATTTTCATGAAGTCAGACTGAAGATGCTTTGGAAGTAATGGGTAACTATCAGGAATGTTACTGTGGGAAGCTTGTATTTGTAGCATCCTTGATCTGCTTACAAAACCACTATGTAACCCTGTTTAGTGACTTAGTTTTCGTTACACGTGTAACTGCTAACAGAAAAATGTGATTTTCTTGCATTTACATCTTTTCATGGACATTTCAGCAAATCCTACTGTTTGGTTGCTAGCATTCAGCTGTGGATTTACTCAGAAGAGGGGAATTCCACATTGCATCATTCCTTAGAGATGTGCTTTTTTTCCAAATTCCGTTTTTAAGCTGGGATTCAAGACTGTGTGGAAGGCAAGACATCCTTGTTGCACGGGTTTCCTCATATCCTCTCTGTTACAAATTGCAAAAGACTTCTTTTTTTAACAGAAGTGTCCAAGTGACTGCTTGAAAGTAATGAAAAGTATGTGGAGGGAATTTCAGGGCTGTCTTTTCATTAAGCTTTCATGTAAAATACCCAAAACTCAAGTAATAGAAAATTGTCCCTAGAAGAGCCTTTAAGACAAGTAGCAGTTTTTTGTAACAGTCAAATGGCTCATGGAATGACAGAAAAATGCATGTTCCAAATTCCATAGGGTTCAGTCCTTAAGTAATTTAATTGCTGCTTAACCTTTTCTCGAGCTTCAGCAGGACTGGGTGTGGGAAGAGGAAAAGGTTTGGTTTGTCTTAGCTGTAGCAACATGAAATGGTGAAAGAAGGCAAAAAAAAGATTGTTTAGAAATGTGTTCAGTGAGAAATGTCAGTAGTGATGTGTGTCAGTTATGATCTCTGTTACCAGAGAGGCTTTTTTGGTTGGAGGAAGGTGTCCTGTGCTGTGGGATAGTGGAGACAGGCCTGTGTTGGCTGTGGGTGGAACTTCAGTTTTCTTGTCCAGAGATAAATTTGACAGTGGGGTGAAAAAAAGTCTCATTTTAAATATAAGATAGGAATGAACATTGTCAAAATGTACTGGCATCTTGGTAAATTACCCTTGAGTTGTTTATGTTTTTCTGTTGTTTTAGCAATAAAGTACTTCAGTGCATTTTTAGTACATTTCAACAGGACAAATTCATTAATTTGAAAGTTACATGAGAAAGATGTATCTGTTTAACTTAATTTATAAGTAAACATGTTGATGTAATGCTGAAATTTTGATAAACCAAAACATGAAATTATAGTTTAACCTGTATTTTAGACTTTGTTAATTTCGGATTTAGAAATACAACATTAATTGTTTGATAATTTCTGATGTTTTCTTTTAATGAGTTTTCCTGACTCCTTTAGCTGTGAGGATTTCCTTTTTTTTAATCATAAATTGTGACATAAATCCTCTGGAGGTTGAAGATATAACTCAGGTGGCTGGTTTTACAGTTTCAGGTTCCAGTTTTGCACAGCCCTCCATGTGTGTTGACCTGTCTTTCAGACAGTGTTTTATTAACCACAGTGGGACCTTAAAATCCCAGGTGCTTTCCCTTGAATACTTAGAGAGGTGTGTGTCTATATAGGCACACGTGTGCAGACACTCATGCAATGGGGCTTTTTCTAGGATGATGTACTGATTGATGTTTTTCTTAGTTGAGGTGGTAATGTCAGATTTCTGAAGTGCTTTGCAGTTCTCTTGCTGTGTCAGGATGTCTTTGTGATAGTTTTGGTAATTAGGCAGAAACACAGCCTGAAAATTCTTACAGTGTGTGTTCTTGTAGCAGTTCAGCCAGGTTCCTGTGGTTGACAGTTTGTCACATGTCTAGTGAAGATGCAGCTGAAAACATGAATTCCCTTTGTGCCATTTGGGAAAACATTTTCTTTTTTTTCTTTCCTTCCATGTATAGGATTGCAAAACTGAGGTTGGTTTTTTGTTGTTTTTTTGAATGGATGCAGCAGCCATCAGTTGAGTGATGTTCAGTGAGGTGTCAGTGAGTTCAGTGGGAGTGAAGCCTTGCTGTAAGCTAATGTGTATTGAAAAAACCCCAATCAGTCCCAGCCTCTGGTTAGCAGGTGTATGGCTGGAATTTTCCACTTATCTGCACCATTCTGAGATTTTTAACTAGATGGAGAGTTTGATAATTCATCCTGTCATGAATGTTCCTTTTATTTTCTGTCACTTTCCTGATAATGGTATGAATATTTGGGACCAGTAGAACTCAGGATATGTTGCCTGGAGGCAGCTGTAGGAGGCCAGTGGTTAGTTTAGTTTCATTGTTGGCAGGTGAGAGCCAATATAAAGAGTTTAATTTGAAGGTTCCACTGCACTGTGTTGGTTGATCCTTAGATGGTACTTGAGAAGAACATCTTTGTCTGAACATGAGATTGTACCGGTACTCGGTGCACAGTTTGTGTCACATTTCCCCAGGTACAAGTGTCACCCTGCAGGCTGAGGTGTTGTGCAGGTTATGGGCTCGTGTGGGCCAGCAGTGAGTAACTCAACAGTTGAGAGCAGAGGATCAAACTCTCTCCTGCTTCGTGCTCTCAAGTATGTGCTTACACTGTGCTACACCTGAAGCACACTTTGAGGATTTGGCAGTGTTGATGAGTCACTGCAGTTCTCTGTGGGTGTGAAAATACAATAAATAAGTAGTAGTTCACACTTAAAATTAAGACTAACACTGTAGTTCTACTTTCAGTTAGTCTAACAGCAAAATTTGTTATAAATGTGGGTTTATCATTGATGTCACTTAAGTTCTAAATTGCAGTTGTCCACTAAAATTCTTTATTTCATATATTTGACATAAGCAGTATCTCTAGTGTGTTTCATCAATTTAAGTTCTTGTCTTAGACCTTCCAGAAATGAAGTGGGGGGGGAGAGAAGCCTGAACAACCATGTTGACTTTTAAACAGTTCAGTTGCAATGATTTTTCCTTTGATAAGAATTGTGAAGAAGTTACTTTGGGGATACATTTCTATAGATATAAAAAATCTGTGCTTCTTACATAGGCTGCTGAAGTGTTTGTTTTTTCTTAAGCCAGTTTCATGGTTTTTGTGATGATTTTCTCTTAATAAGAAAATATTGTTAAAATCTTTGTAGTTTGCTCCTGCTTGCCTGTTTGGTCAGATGTTAGTAATCTGCTTTCAAGGAGAGTTGTCTTGTCTCTACTGAATGGCTGATGTTCTGTTTCCCCAGAATTGGTGATGCTAGGGGTATACTTTGGAGACACTTTGTAGCTGTGAATAAGAAAGTGTCTGCATTACACACAACAGCTTGTCACAGGGTGCATATAATCAGGTGAATTTTTTCTTTGCCTTGCTGCATTTGTAAATAGGAGGCTGATGTTTGAGGGGCCTTGTTCTTGCACAGATTCTTGATAAATGGAAGTTTGTTTTCTTCATATTATTTCATCAGGACATGGAGTTTGTATTTCAGAGTGGATTTCTCAACAGAACTAAAAGCTTATTTTTTAAAATGCATTTTAAAATGCGTCCATTATTCATTTTTTAGTCAAATTGTCAGATGGCTTAGTGAAGTTACTTTAAAATTGTGTGTGGTGAAAAACAAATGATGCAAAGAGCCTTGGGAAAAAAATATGAATCATGGCCTATATAAGCATTTTATATTCATTTAAGAACCATTTAGGGGGATTGCAAATGGATCCTGTGATCCAACCTGGCCTTGAACACTTCCAGCAATGTGACATTCACAACTCTAGCAGCCTGTTGAAGTGCTTCACCACCTTCACAGTAAAGATTTTGTTCCTAGCCCCTTGTCTAAACCCACCCTCTTCCAGCTTAAAGCCATTCCCCCTTGTCCTGTCTCTACATGCCCTTGTCAGAAGTCCCTCTCCAGCTTTTTTCCAAGTCCCCTTTATGTACTGGAAAGTGTTTTAATGTCTCCCCAGAGCCTTCTCTTCTCCAGCCTGAGCCACCCCAGCTCTCTCAGCCTGTCTTTATGGCAGAGCTGCTCTGGCCCTCTGGTCCTTTTCCTGATCTCCTCTGGACCTGCTCCAGCATGTCCATGTCATTCTTGTGCTGGGGACACCAGGGCTGGACACAGTGCTGGGGGTGGGATGTCACCAGAGCAGAGCAGGGAACAGAATCCCCTCCTTCACCCTGCTGCCCACACATCTCTGAATGCAGCCCAGGACACGTTTGGCTTTCTGGGCTGTGAGTGCACATTGTCTGTGTTGTGTTGTGCTCCTGTCCCCCAGCACCCTTAAATCCTTCTCCTCAAAGCTGCTCTCATTCCATCTTTTACCTGGCCTGTACTTGTGTTTGGGATTGCTCTCACCCATATGTAGGAGGTTGCACTTGGTCTTGAACTTCAGGTTCCTCTAAGTTTATATAAACATGGAAAATGGGGAAATAGTTTAATGACAAGCTTCATTCTCCTGGTGTTTCCCTCACACCCCTTAATTAGGAGCTCTTCCTCCCGTTGGATCCTTGACTCATTCAGTCAGATGGAATTGGATTGTCATTCAGTATTTTATCTGTGGAATTCTTTCTGTAAATGCATGTGTGACATCAGTCTAAATACTGGCTAGAATTATTCCTCTGTTAATAAGGAAGCTTGATAAGCTTGATAGGTTCTTTAGGTTCTTTCCATTCTCCTCCTGCATGTTACCCAATCATTAATCAAAAAGCTTGTGTTGTCTTTGTGTTACTGATGAAGAACTGAGACACAGAGGCTGTGTACTTCAAACCTACCTCCTGCCATAGCTTTTCCGTGGATTTTTGTTAGATATTCAGGTGTTACACAGTTTTGTTGGCTTAAGTTTCTGTTGTGCCTCTTCACTCTTTCTCAGTTTTCTCTTTCTCTCAATACCAAGAGGAATGAGAGGAGGATGAAAAGGTGAATCTGAAAAAGGCCTGTGTGTTCTCCAAGAATATTTTTGAACAAGACATAGATTTAACTTTGGGAATTTCTATATAGCTGCCTTATAAGCCAGAGATTTCCCTTTTATTTTTGAAGTTCTGTTTCTTTCCTTATAAAACATCATTAAACTTCTGTGACAAATAAGGTACAGACAATTTTTCTTCCTGGTGCCTCAGTTGATTACTGTTTACCCAGGGGACTTAGTTCATTGGAAATGAAATTACAGTGGAAACCAGATTACTCTGAAAATTCCAATTAGGTAGGAGAAAAATGACAAATTCAGCCTTTGACAAATACAGAGAACATGTTGTGTCTGTCTCTCATGCAGTTTTGTTAAATGAAAACTTGTGAAAAAGTCCTAAGATGTTGACTGTCGCAGCGGATGTAGCTGTTGTGCTCAGCTACTCATGCTCTGTCATCTCTAGTTCCATTTTGGTTTTTACCTGAGTTTCCAGGTAATGTTTGAATTGTAGAGTTTTGCTTACAGTTTCATAGCTCTGGCTTTTTTTTTTTTTTTTTATTTTG
Source organism: Calcarius lapponicus (assembly GCA_039654755.1). NCBI lineage: Eukaryota > Metazoa > Chordata > Aves > Passeriformes > Fringillidae > Calcarius > Calcarius lapponicus. The sequence continues at coordinate 119,382,722 of CM077462.1, read as the reverse complement.
TTGTCATCAGAAGTAAAATTTTTGCCGCCTTCTGCATTTTACAACTTCTGTGTTACCTGCTGTGGCTTTGTCATTAAGTTGTCTGCTTGTAGTGAGAATATTCAAAGTATTACTGCCAAATAATTTTCCTGACTCATTGTGATCTGCTGAGTGTTCCATTGGCTTTATCATAATTTCCAGGACAGTTTGTTGCCTTCACCTTCTCAGATTTCTTGCAATTGGCATTATTTGCTGTGGCTGCTTAATATTTCTTTCATGACTGAACTTGTGCTGTTGGTGGACTGACATTCCTGGCATTTATCATCTGCTAAACAGCTTTCTCTATGTGCATTTTCCTGTGAGATCCATTGTGCTTGGGAAGAATTTTGCTCTTTATGATTTTTCTGTGTTGTAAAGGTTCATTTGTGCTATAATGTACAGGAACCTTGATTATATATTAGTTAAATATGTGTTAATTCTAATTGTTTGTATTCTGTTTCCTTCCCTTTCCCTTCTCTTCTAGGGTGTAATTTCATGAGAGATTTGCAGTGATGCTGAAAGAGTTGGCTCTATTCATGGCTATGTGTTCTTCTTGTTTCTCCTGCCATTGTTGGTGTTCATATGACTTATGATGCAGCTGAAAACTAAAATTACTTTATTCCTACCCTACATCTACCTTTCAGCCAGCTTGGCTTCTTGATCTGGTGATGTGGTGATACAAGGGCTAATTCCATAGTGGTGAAAAAGTGGTCACGATGGAAGCCAGCAGGATCACCCTCTTTCCATTCTTGTCACAGTGGAGACTTCCCTGATTTCAGACAGACTGAGAGGCTTTACACTGGGTGAAGTCTTGACCACATGCAGAAATACAATGAGACTTAATTTCTAAAACTGATCAGGATATAATACTTGTACTGGAGGATGAGATTGCTGTTGCACACTGAGATTCTAACAGTAGAAGCAGGATAGATCCATGCACACACCGTGGTAGCAAAACCACTTTACTGGACTTGTGTCCCTCTCACGTGGTGCTGGTTTAAGCACTGTCCCTGAGCAGGTCCGGTGCTCCTCTTGTCTCTCCTGGCCTGTTGGTAGGTTCAGCTGAGAAGTGGGATCTTTGTAGGCTGTTTTGTGACTGAATGAGGGCTCATTAGCACGGGGGTTTATGGGATTGGCAGTTTATGGGATTATTTCAGTGCAGGGAGAACAGCAGCAGTGTGTGTTGTGGATTTTTTTTATTTTGTGTGTGGTGGGTTGTGGTTTTTTTGAATGACTTTCTGGTTTTCAGATAGCTGCAACAGAATTCTTAAACCCATCCTCAGCCCTTAGGATGATTGTTTTCTCCCTTAGTTGATTGTTTTCTCCTGCATTTCTCAGCAAAGAGGGTTGTGACATGCTTTTTAATAGGCTTTATGGATACAGGAATACTGTGTTTCTGGGACAGTGGTGTCACTTCTTGGTTCTGTGGGGGGAAGTGAACATAGTGGAAATAATTCTCTTATTTCTAGCCCTGCTTTGTTCTTAGTGTACTTTCTAGGGGCTTCTTGTTCCTTTCCAACCTCGTCTGCTATGTATCTTTTTGCATTTATATCAAACTACAGCCTTTTGTGTTGGCAGAAGGAATGTGAAGACAGAGGACAAAACTGCTGTTCTGTTGCCACTTCTTACTTCCCTATAGAGAGGCCAAGATTTTTAAGGGGAGTTGTTACACAAGTTCTCTGGAGCGGGTGGATAGTTTTCAGGGGTTTCTGGAGCATTCAGGGAGCATTCTGGAGCATTTCAGGGATTTCTGAAGCATTCAGTCTGTCTAGGAAAATGGGTTTGTACGAGTTTGGTTGGAATGGAGCATGTTTAAGGAAGACAATATTAAAAGACATGAGCTATCATCTTGTAACACCTCTAGGGAGCTTGTGCAAGCTTGATTTTTCAGGCTAAGTATCTTCTGACTGAAATGGTTGTAAGGCAGCAGAAAATGTCAAAATGTTTACTTGCAGTTATCTGGCGTGGAGCAGTACAAAAACCGCCAGGCTGAGTAGGCAGTTGGTACATTGAAACTAGTTGGAAGTTTGACTAAGTTTGTTAAATAGTTGTGAAGAAGCTTATTGAAACACGAATTTTAATGCTGGTGTCACTTTCTTGTGCATTAGAGGTATTTGAATTACGCTTGACAATGATGATGGTAGAGTTTGGGTTCTTGTGCTTACTTTGTGCTGATTAAACATTACATGAAAAGTAGAGTTTAAAAAAGTGAAATTAACGCTAGTACAGTTACAGGAACGCATAGATATTTGAATTTAAAGCATTTAAAAATATCTAGGTATTCCACAAAGTTGTTTTTTTAATGATTCAAGAATGTAATCTGCTTCCAGCTTAATGCCTGTGTTAGGTGTTGTATCATGCTTTAATTATTTACAATCAAACAAGCAGTAAGTTGTATTGGTTTTATATATTGTGTGAAAATGTCCATAATGTGGTGATAATGTCACAGAATTTTAGATGTAAAGACTACTACTAATTAATTGATTTTCTTTAGTACAGTGTTTGACATAGTTCAGAGAAGCCATTAAGTTTTCCATAGGGAGCATGAAGTGCACCAGAAGGGCTGAGCCTTAATTTTGCAGGCCAGTTTTAAACTCCACTTTTCTACCAGAATCTTCACAGTCCAGTTGCAGTGTTGGCACGGGGTGCTGCACACCACAGTGACACATCAGGAAATGGGCATAAGCAGAGTTTAAGAAACAGTGCACAAGTAACATGTAACAATAACGTTGTAGTAATATCCCTAATTTACTGGCTGAATGACTTCAGCCAACATTTCAAATATTTATAGCCCTGAGTTTTGCAAAGCCTTAGGTGCAGTATATATACTATAAATAAGGCCATGTTTTAAAGTTGCAAGTGGGACAAATCTGCAATGCCATTATCCTTCCCATCAGATACTTGAGAAAGAGTGAAAGTAGCAAAAGCTGTTCAGCACTTACCAGTGGCATCATAAAATGCATGAATCTCATCAGAAATTACAGAATCCACAATGTTTTTATGTGTCTCAGGAAGAAGTCGAGGCCAGGGATGGCACTGAACCTGAGTGAGGATTTGGACCTTGGTATGGTTTGGCACAGTCTTCCAAGCATGGAATGTTGAAGAGTTATTTTGTTTTTTACTCTGTTCTGTAGGAAGAATTGGAGTTGTGAACAGTACTAAATGGCTCTAGTACCTCAAAGGGAATGTTTTGATTTGAGCTTTTCTAATTAACTTTTTTAGATTTTTGTCTGCAGTTAGTATTATCTGTAATCCTGAGGCAGTTGGACTAGATGATCATTGGAGGTCCAAATGAAAAAAAGAATTCTATTCTTAAATATTCCTATGATTGAAGGAGGAAGTAGATACCTCATGATTTTAGCTTCATCAATCCTGCCTATGAAATTGTGTTTTAAAAAAAATCTGAGTTTTCTTTGTGAGCCCTGCAGCAAAAGAAGGAAACAACATCCAAGGAAGTTTCAGAGGTTTGTCTTCTGTTTATCCTCTGCTAGAGCTAGGGTACAAAAGTTCTTAACAATTATGAAGGGTTTGTGCCCCACTCATAAAAAGAACTGAGATATTCTGTGGATGTCATTTGGAATTTACAGGACCCGTGTTCTTCTCTACTTAACAGTAGGACCTGGCTTAGAGAGATGTTCTAGAATCTAATACAACCTAAAATAACAGCAAAACCTTCCTGCATAAATTGCAGAGCTGAAGTACTATCAGTGGCTTCACCACTACTCTCACAATATTTGATACAAACCCCAATGTTTTTAGCAAGTTGAAGGTCCAAGCATTTGATGATGAAAGGAGACAGGAGCCTTGAGAATTGCCAGGGCTGGGCATCCACAGCCTCCATGGGCAGTGTGTTCCAGTGTCTCACCATCCTCAAACTGAAACATTTCTTCCTAATATTTAACCTAAATTTCCCTTCTTTCAGTTTGTGCCCATTACTCCTTTTCCTTTCACTGCCATTCCTGATGAAGAGTTGCTCTCCAGTTTCCCTGTAGACCCCCTTCAGATATTGGAAAGTTGCTGTGAGGTCTCCATCAAACCTTCTCTTCTCCAGGCTGACCAGCCCAGCTTTCTCAGCCTGTCTTTGTTAGGGAGATGCTCCACTGCTCTTACCAACTTTGTGGCCTCCTCTGGACTTGCTCCAACAGTTCCATGTCCTTGTACTGGGGACACCAGAACTGTACACAGCACTCCCAAGTGGGTTCTTACCAGAGCAGATTAGAGGAGGGGAATCAAAAGATTTGAGAGACTACCTGAATTTCTGTACTGCATTGTAGCATGCTTGTCTGATTAAATTTACAGGAAAAAATAGAGTTTAAAAAAATGAACCTTTACTGAGTGAAACCAGAATTATTAACATGATTTTAACAAACAGGAACACAGTCCTAGCCAAACCCTTCACCTAGCAATTCACAATTTCATACTGTTAATATATTACCAATTACATAGATAAAACTATAAAATTACTAATAAATACTGCACATGGCACCCAAAGGAATGGGGTGATAAACAGTGAGAGCACATCACAGAGTAATATGAGTTATCTGGTAAGCCTGGTGCAATAAAATGTGCACTAACACAGCCAAGTATCAGGTCATTTACCTAAAAAAAGCACATACAGAAAACTTTGTATATGTTGGTGAACATGACATAAAGCTATCAGTTATTTTACAAAAGCAACTGCCTGTAAACACCACAATTGTATGTTTGTAGCAAGAATAAATCTTAGCACTGCTTTTTTAATAGAAACATAGAATTTTGGTCACAGAACTGATAAGAAACTTGTGAATTACAGCCTTTTACATCTAGAAAAAAAAAAAAGTAGCCAAGAAGTTCTCCCTCCACACCAATTTGCTGCTCTAGTGAGATGGGAGTGCAGTGGGATGAATCAAATGTCTGAGCCCATTACAGAACATGAGAGACCATCCACTGCCAAGGTAGCCTGGCTGTTCTGGGGTTTGCAACTATTTATCTACTCCCTTGCAGTAAGGGAATAAAGATGTCCTTTTAAGATTGCTGTTTCTATTCTCTTTGACTTTTGGGCTTATCAAAGAAGAAAAAGAACTGAGAAATCAGCAGACAAGAACTACACAAACTGTACTTTTAACTGGCACTTTCCTTTCAAAAAAATCAGAGCTGCCAATCAGGCACACAGACAAAATCAGGAAGAGCAGAAGAACCTACCTTTTCCTTTTCCAGCTTTTGAGAAGAGGTACAGCATTTCTTCCACATGACATGGCATCTCCTCCTTGGTTCTGAAGCCCCAAACTATGAATACAATAAGGCATTACTTCAAGCTAGGAGCTTTTAAGCTGTGGAGTTCAAGAACAGAACCAGTACATCTAAAATGTGTGTTTTGCAGGTCTTTTAGCTTGTGCTGCAAGAAAACACCTGACTGCTTGAATTAGCACACAGAGCTAAGAAAAGCAGCTGATACCACTACCACCTATATATAGATACACTTTCAATTAAGAATAATGTACATACAGAGAAACCATCTCTAAACATAACTCCTAAAGCACACATGATAAAGAGTAACATACTCAGTAAAAGTGTTCTTTGTGCAAGCGAAAAGGGAGGATGCCAGATGCATTCCCAGAACACTGGAACTGTTTTGTGCTCAAGTGTGATTGAACTTTGATGATGAATTTTGCTCCATGGCTTGCAGAGGTGTAGCTGTCACATCCATTTTGGAATTGGATGAATCCAGGACCAAACTGTGGGTTTAACAATCAGAAGTAAGGGACCAAGAGCATTTAATCAGTCTTCAGTGCAAACTTTAGACATGCTATTTTCCTGAAGTAGTGACAACAATACAATAACAAATTCTCCATGGATTATAGATTACCAACTGCTAATGTATTCCTTGTCCTTGCCTGAACTGTTCTATGGCTGCCTGAAAAGGACTGGGTTTGCATTTGGACCTGAAGCATCAGCTCAATCCTGGTTGGCTCTATTGCCAAGAACACGTTTTTTGGGTTGCAGAAGGACAGCTTCGTGCATAAATAAACTGTAGCATAATTGGGAAAAAATGTAAGTGTGAATTGAATCTGACTGAAACTAATTATATTCTGAAGTTCTTTGATATTTTTGTTGTTTTAGTTTTGAAGGTATTTCCTATTGTAGCTCGTCCTGTTAATAAGAGGTAAAAGGAAGTCTTACCCACTTCTTTGCATGTTTATTAGGAATTCAAGAAAAGGGTTTTATAGCAAGTGAAAGTCATGGTTCAAACAATTCAAGCATTTTAAGGTAGATTTTTGCATTTACTAGATAGAAGTCATTTAGTAAGTTTGTGTTTCTTATGTTCCAGTGTGTGCATTTTCCAGTGCTTTTTATATTTACTGGATTCTGTTCTTGAAAAGTCTGGGTTATTTTACTGTTGCAACTACAATTTTCATCTCCCATCAAAAACCCCCATATTATTTAGCTATTTATCAGAATGTAGTTTCTTTATTGCTGGGAAATATTTAAACCAGTAGTTTAAATAATAGAATTTTAGGGGCTGAACATTTATGTCCCTCTTCCTTCTGTCACTGAGATACACTGAATATTCTTGAGGATGTATTTTGATACCAGTGTGACTCCCAGTGAAAGCTCCTGAGAGGGAAGGGGTGGTTGTACAGGATGAGAGGCCCAGTCTTGCTCAGCCCTTTGTGGCAGCAGCCTGGGACCTGCACCTATGGCAGAGCATGACAGCAGGGCCACAGCTCCCTGAGGGGAACTCAGTTGTTTTAACATTTGGTGGGTTTTTGTGTAAGGCATTGACTGGGTGCTATGTATTTGGATTTGTTTCTGTTTACTGCCACATGAGCTAAACACTTCAGAACAGGAGCTGAAACTGTTTTTTCCATCTGGTAGCCAGAATGAAGTGTGTGATCTGAAGGTCTCTCCTTCCAATACATTATTTGTGAAAAAGCATCATGTGCTGTAAGTAACCAGGGATGCACTCTCTTACTGTTGTATTTCCCAAGAATGATTGGCAGGTGAATGTCTTTTGGAGAAAGACACTTGCTGCTGCTCTCCAGTTCCCTTTCAGTGCCTGGCCTTCAGCAGTTACTGCTTTGAAGCAAGACAGTCCTTTGATGTAAAGGGTTTCCTTTTTTAATTTAAGTCTTTTGGGAAGTTACTCCACATGGAAACTCCTCTCCTCTGAAGACACACTGACATGCTTGGGAGTGTTCAGCCTGGAGAGGGCTTTGGGAAACCATAGAGTCCCTCCTAGTACGGACAGGGGGCTTACAGGAAAGGCATGTAGTGATAGGACAGGGAGAAGGGCTTTAAATTGAGAGCAGGTTTAGAATAGATGTGAGGAAGAAATTATTCCTGTTGTGAAACACTAGTGCAGGTTGCCCAGAGAAATTGTGGATGCCCCATCCTTGAAAGTATCGAAGGCCAGTTTGGATCAAAGAGCAGCCTGGTCTAGTGGAAGGTGTCCTGTTCAGGGCAGGGGGTTGGAGCTGGATGATCACTGCAGTCCCTTCCAAGCCAAACCATTCTGTGATGCTGTGAAACAAGTTAATACATTTTGAGTATATTGCCTTTGTTGCCTTGATGTGGCGAACCAAATCCCGTTGTCAGCCTTGGCTTGAATACAGTTTGTTTTAATTAGAATTTCTTGGGCTTCAAGTTCAGAAGTTCTCTTTCTATGCTCTTACTGCTTGCTTAAACTCATGTGAGTGCTGCATGTAGGAGCATCTTGCATAAGGTGAGGTTGGATACTGTGAAGTAGATGTATCTTAGCTGAGCTTAGCCCTAGCACCAGAATCCTGAAAGAACTGAAGTATGTTTCAGGACAATTCCCCTTTATTTTGTTATCTGAATTTGAGGGCAAATAGAATTGTATGTTTACGTGGACGTTCTCAATGTTCCAGAAACTTATGCTGCCAAATGACTTAATTTCAGGTGTATTATGTGGAACAATCACCAAAAAAGCTTACTTGAAGTAACCTGTTTTTCAGTGAGAATAGTTTTAGTTTGTAACCATCACAGTTACTCAAATTCTGCCTTGTACTGTACCATTAAGACATTTATTGCTTTGAACTAATGCTGGAACCTGATGTAGTTGACTATGTGATATATATACTGACTTCTTGAGGAGAAGGAGCTTAAAGGTTGGTTTTTTTTTTTTTGTAGTATTTGCTATTTGAGATAACATTTTCTGACTGCTGCTTATCAGGTATTTTTTAAATGTTGAAAGTCAGACACTTCTTGCTCTTCTGAATAGTAGCTTAATGACAGGTTTTGTATTAATCATTGAATGCATTTCACTTTCACTGCATGTCAGTGTTAATGAGTGAAATGCTGTGACCTCCAGTTCTCTATTCTGATTATGTAAATAATTTTCTCCTTCCTGAAAGATACAAGGCACAGGGAGGAAAGAAAATGGAAAATCTGTGGGGGTGTCTATATGTTGTAACTACTGAATTAGGTCAGTGTTACAGATTTGGGGGAGGTGTTTCTAGTTGAAAAGTCGTTCTGGTTGAAATAAAGGCATAGGGTAGAAGTCTAGAATTTTTAAACTAGATCATAATCGTTGTGATGAGTCAGTACTTATTAAGGTTTTAAGAAGGCAGTTCCTAGAATCCTGTATGAAACAAATCAGTGATACCTTTCAACCCCAGATTTGTATTGCTGATGTTAATCCTTTTTGCAGTACGCATCACACTTGTAATGAAGCACATCTGTGAGCTCCCATTTCATGGGAACATCATTCTGTAAATAAATTGCTGTATGGTTGTTAGAAAGCTCTGTTGCTACATGTTAAGCAACTCTTACTCTGGCATTCATTGTTACCACGTGGCAAAGTAGATTTTGTGACATATGTCCTCACTTGTGTATAACCAGAATACTTTAGTTAAAGGAAAAATAGTTCTGTCCCCCTAGATAGGGCTTAGGTAAGGCTCATAAATAATAAAATGTATTTTGAGGTCTGCCTCTGTTATCTCGTACCTTGCATTTGGTTTTTTCTGAGACTCTGTATTTTAAGTAGCTAATTCAGGGAAAAGGGCTGTATGTAGTGGGGTATTTCAGTTACTTTTGAAGAGGAGACTTTGAGAAACCCAAATGAAGGCCATTCTAGAAGTCAGCTGTATTAGAAAAATATATTTTCTCCTTTATCATTGCATGCTAAGATGCCATCCTTTGTGTTATCCTGTAACAGAGTATTGTGTACATATTTGCTTCTTACCTGCCACTTATCCAGAAAACCACATCTGATTTTTTTTCTCCTGGCTTTAGAAAAGCTTGATTTCTCCCCAAAACAAAATTAACCTATTCTGCCATGTAGACATGAGACTGCAGCCTGTGGAAGCTGAGGTGAGGTTCAGGTGTGCAGCTGTACTGGGTGGTTGAGTCTGGAAGCAGAGGCCCTTCCTGGAGGACAGTGTTGTGCCTGGTGTCCTTTGTGTGGGCAGCAGGGGCTCTCGTGGAGCTCCTGGGGGGTGTCTTCTGATGGGGACCATAGGGAGTCAAAAAATCTATAGCTGTCTTTTTCTGGGGCTGCTGAAATTCCAAGGAGTCTGGTGGAACAAAAACTGGCTTTCACTTGTGATTTAGTGGTGGATCAGGGTGGCAAAAGGAGATGGGAAAAACATGTCAAATGAGAATTTTCTCAGTTGGCATCAAAAGAGTCATTCGACTCAGTCTTCATAGCCTCATAAACTGCTTGATTAGCAATGGAGGAGTGAGTTTGTCACCTAACAGGGTTCTGTCTCCATCTTGACCCTGTGTTAAAATATCCATTCAGAGCTTTGAGTAAAGGTGGTAATTTTTTTAATGTGACTTGTACCTATGCTATAGGGCAACCCTGGATGTATGGGAAGACTGGGCAATGAGGTACTGGAAGGCAGTGCTGCAGAAAGGGACCTGGGAGTCCTGGTCAATGGAGAGTTGAAGGTGGGTCAGCAGTGCCCTGGCAGCCAGGAGGGACATCTGTGTCCTGAGGGGCATCAGGGACAGCATCACCAGCTGGGCAGGGGAGGGGATTGTCCCCTGCTCTGCTCTGTGGTGGCCTCACCCTAAGCTGGTGCACAATGATGTAAGAAAGACATGAAGTTCTTAGAGAATATCCAAAGAAGAGCCATGAGGATGGTGAGGGGTCTTGAGGGGAAGCTGTGTGAGAAGCAGCTGAGGGCACTTGGTCTGTTTAGCCTGGAGGAGACTGAGGGGAGACCTCACTGCACTTACAGCTTCCTTGTGAGGGGCAGAGGAGGGGCAGGCACTGATCTCTGCTCTGTGGGGACAGTGACAGGACCCAAGGGAATGGCCTGAAGTTGTGTCAGGGCAGGTTTAGGTTGATATTAGGTAAAGGTTCTTCCCCCAGAGAGTGGTTGGGCACTGGAACAGGCTCCCCATGGCAGTGGTCACAGCAGGCAGAGCTCAAGAAGCATTTGGTGAATATTCTTGGGCACATGGTGTGACTCTGGGGCTGGTTCTGTGCAGGGCCAGGAGTTGGATTGATGATTCTTGTGGGGCCCTTCCAACTCTGTGTATTCTCTTGATTCTAGGATAGTGTTCTGAATCCAAAATCAGAAGTATTAGAAATGAGATGTATATAAAAACTGCAGTTTGAATTGTTCTATTGGGCTGTATGTACACTTATATATACATAAATGTCACTGCATCAGTTTGCATTTGTTTATAAATTATCAAATTAATTATAAATAGGTATAAAGGTAATTCGTGAGCTGAGCCAAACTGTGCCTTGATGTGTTGTAACTCTAAAAGATTGAATTGAATAGTCTGGATTTAAAAAGTGATGGGAATTCAAAGTTTCATGCTTTATTAGTTCTAGAGAGGTTAAAGCAGTGGTGTGTTCTCCATGGGCATGCAGTTTGATGTTTTCTCTGAAACAGAAATGGTGAATGAGTGGCTGAAAACAGGACTGGTGAACCACTGCCTTCTAATACTGTTTAAATTACATGAATTGGATTATAATTGCATTTACGAAAGTATGTTTGTATATTCTATAATTAAAAGGAAAATACCTGAACAGGGATATCCCTGCAATTGAGAACATGCCTCTGACTACAAGAAGCACCCAGATGATTTATTGGAGATGGAATGTTTTTAGTTAGCTGCAGCATAACTTGAAGTTACTATTGTGTGTCTTGAGGACATCACATAAACTTGGTGGAAGAAGTGATGGAGTCACTTAGGAAGTTGGCCTTGTCTAATGCACGTGACTAAAACAAGTGAAACTCCATGTAAGCCATGAAATACACTTCCTGGGAATGTAATTTAAGTAATATGCTTGGAGAATCATCATTAGACTCTAAAGCAAACAATCCCTAAATAAGAGGAAGAAAAAATAGATGAGTCCTTCATGTAAATGTTTTGTATTTACTGGCATCTACAAAATCCATAATATTTTTCTTAGATTTTATTTCATTCTATGAATTTGTAAGATTTCGAGTAAATTGGTTACTTCAGTCGTAGCTTTCTTGTATCTTCTTAAGTTGTGCTGCTTTTCTTGAGCAGAATGGAATTTACAAGAACGCTTTGCCCACATCCCTCAGCTAAGCACAGAGGCAAAATCTGAGGGTAAGTTCACACTAATGTCAGTCAGTCTGGCAGGAGGTCCTGGTTCCCTGGCTGGCATTAGGGTGAGTACTCTCTGGCCTTGCAGTGCACTACTTCAGATAATTAAAGAAACTGAAAAATAATCGGTCTTTGTACATTTGGTGGGCTTTTGTTGTTGTTTCCTTTAGGAGCCTGAACCAGCTCACTTCATGATCATTCAGCCCGAAGCATTAGAACAGGGAAGCGATGAAATCAAGCAGCTTGCCCTTGGCACCAGCTATTTTGGAAGTGCAGCTGCTGGTGGACACTTCTGCCTGCAGTTTTAAGCCAGCCTGGACCAGGATTGCTGCTGAAATGAGCTGTTTTACCATTTTCCTGCTTCTTTGCTACGTCACTCCTTGTGCCAACACAAGTTTTTTATGTGGCTGTTCTGTGACCCAGCCCTGTTAAGGAAGAATGGCAGTGATTAAAGAAGGTTTATTGTGGTGGTGGTTGGCTTAGGGCTGCGGAAAAGTGCAGTGTGAGTTGGCAGCAGTTTGATTTCACTGGTTTATGTGAGTACCTCCAAACCTCCATCAGGTAGTGCAGAACTGACTGCATTGAACTGCAGTAGACTGCAGTGTGTGTGTGTTTGTGTATATATATATGTGGCAGGAAACTTACTCTTGCTGGTACTTTCTACTTAGTGATCTTTATAAACATCAGCAGAAAACAATTAAATACCCAGGAGGGCATTTTTTAAAAAGCACAGATTAAATACATTTATTTCAAAAATCAGTTTCTTCCTAAAGAAAGTTTTGAGTTGTTAATGCATTTGTTCTGGACTTAGTAGGCTTACTAAGCCTTATGAATATGAATTATGAAAGCTAGAGATGGATAACAGTTGAGTGTTTTGAAACAGTACAATTTTACTGAAAAGTGAACATTATTCTAATGACATTATTAGAGATCTCTAAGTTTGTTGGTGCTGTTAATACTAGAGACTAGGCAGAGGAGTTAGAGTGTACTCAGTCAATTTTTATTGTATATGATATGCCTTGCAAATTCACACAATACAAGAGAAGATTTTAAAGGGTCTTGGAGAAAGATAACAGCATTGAAACGTAACTTGAGATGAGACATAATAAAACACTTAGGAATATGCAGAGTGTTACAACAGAAATTTCACTCCAGTTGTTAAGTTGAGGTTTTGGTGATTGGATCAGGAACTCAGCGCTGCCAGATGCATCTTCCTGGAAGCACATACAGCTCTTTGTATCACCTTACTTGGCTTTTAAACTTCCTGGGAACTGTTTTGTTTTATGGGGTGTTTGGAAGTCTGAGTTGCTCTGGGAAATTACATTTCAGCTTCCATGGTTATACAATGCCTGGTGGTATCAAGTAGAATTGGTGTTATAACTTAATGCAGCTCTTTTTGTCTCTATATAACACAGTGAAGTTGAAAAACAGTGAATATAGAACTGTTGGTATAGCACTACAAGTTCAACAAATCTGATGTCACAATTTTCTTCATATACTCTGCTAAGCCACTTGGTGGGGATGTGATGGGCTTTGTAGTGGGGCTGAAAGGCCAGTGGACCCAGGCTTTCACAGGCACATGCTGGGTAAAGGGAATACAAGTCAAATTCCCTGGGCGATACTGATGTGCTAAGAGGAGTTTGGCTGCAGGGCCTCTGTTAGTCTCAGCTGAGGTAGAATCAGTCTCTTAACTCCCTCTGACATCTGCAGTTAGACACTGTCAGGAGGAGAGTATTGCAAAGATTACAAATTTGGCTTTTTAGGCTCTTAACCAAGTCATTTCTACATAGACCTTGAGCAGCACCATGAATTCAGATGGAGAATCTACTGTAGGAATTCAGGCACAAAAGAGAGCAAAGAGCTGCACACATTTACTCTGAACGCAGAGTAAACAGACCCACATTTGGAGGGTGTATCAGTTTCTCAATGGTATAAAGGTGATTGTAAGTGTAATTTTTACTTAGAACATTAAAATAATGTTCAATATTTCAAATGTGACTTTGTCAATTGTATTCAATAAGAATAAATAATAAGTCTAAAATAAAAGATTCTCTATAGCAATGTATTTGTTTCTGTAATGTTCTTTTCCAGGTGTGGATTGAGTTTCCATGTATATGTTAATACAGGATGTTGTCTTTTCTTTTCCTCTCCAGATTATGCAATGGTCTCTGCAAGATGGCATGTTCTTGAGTTGGAGCTTTTTAAGGCAAGCATATGCTGGTACTTCAACTTTACTAAGTGGACTATAATTTCTTCTCTCACATCAACTACATAAGCAGACAAAATTGCAAAGATCTGCCCTGTGTCGAGTATGACAGCCACGACTCGTGGCTCTCCGGTAGGAGGGAATGATAGCCAGGGCCAGGCTCCTGATGGACAGTCCCAGCCTCCCCTCCAGCAGAATCAGGTATGGTATTAACAATCAATTCATCTAAAAATAAAGGACTTTGTTCTTTAGAAATAGTGTTCCTGAATTATTTGAATTTTATATTTCTGGAGATCTCTAGTTAACTTAGGACATTTTTGTGTGTGTGTTTGGAAGTACAACAATATTTTGAGGGATGAAGGCAGTGGTATTGGCAAAGAAAATATGGTTAGAGAGCATGGCGTTGCAAAAATGCTCCCTTTTCAGGCAGTGGCATAGTTCTTTCAAGCCTACCTGTTTTGGATAAGAAGTCTGGGATTAATACCAGAAGCTTCCTCCAAACCACATTGTAGAACCTGCCACAGATTGGTAAAACCACTCTGTGAGTTTGGGTTTCTGCTCCGTTTTGCAAAAGCACTTTCTGGATAAAGCAACTTACTCAGGTATCAGCCCTTCCAGAGCAGCTGCATCCGGGTCTCTATTCATTGTACTTGACTTCCTGAACAGCTTCTCATGTTCCTTGCTTTCAAAAGAAAAGCAAAAGCTTTCGTATATTACATCACAGTGTAATGATTCTTTTTTGTTGGGGGAAGAAATACCAGAGAAGATGCAGTATCATGTAAAGCCAAAACCATTTAAGAGAAGAATCATGCTTTGTTATTTAATTCAGTGTGAAGATGGTATTCTTTTAATACTGTAAGGTTTAGTGATTGCTCCTTCCTGTGAGTGAATTGTACTTTGATATGTGTGGTGGGCTGGCCCTGAACTGCCAAGGAAGTCTCCACTGTCTGACTCCCTCTGCCTTAGTGGGATGGGGAAGAGAATTGGAAGGAAAAAGTGAGAAACTGTTTGGGCTGAGATAAATGCAGTTTAATAAATGAAAGGGGTATGGGGAAACAAGTGATGCAAGTGCCATCACTCACTACCAGCTGATGATGCCCAACCAGTCCCCAAGCAACAGCTGCCTTGGGAAAAAAAACCCTTTGTTTTATTGCCAAGTGTGATGCTCTGTGGCATGGAGTGTCTTTTGGGTCATTTCAGGTCAGCTCTCCCGGCTGTGTCCCCTCCCAGCCTCTTGCCCTGCTGACTGCTGGGGCAAAGTGAGAATCACAGGATGGGTAAGATTCAAAGGGACCATTGGTGGTCATCCAGTCCAGGTTGCCTGCTCAAGCAGGGTTCTCTAGACCACCTTACTGGGGATTGTGACCAGACAATATATCTCCAGAGAAGAAGACCCCACAACCTCTGAGGGCAATCCATTCCAGTGCTTAATCAGCCTCTCTGTTAAGTTCTTCTTTATGTTCAGGGGGAACTTCTGTGTTTCAGTTTTTGCCCATTTCCTCTTGTCCTGTTGCTGGGCATCACTGGGCAGAGCCTGGTCCATCCCCTGACACCTTTCTGCAGATATTGATGAGATCCCCTCTAAGCTATCTCCAGGCTAAATAGGCCCAGCTCCCTCAGCCTTTCCTCAGTGAGATGCTCCAGTTCCTTCATCATCTTTGCCGTTCCCTGCTGGACCTGCTCCAGGAGCTCCACCTCTCTCCTGTACTTATGAGCCCCAGATTGGACACAGCATTCCAGGTGATCCTCCCAGGGCTGAGCAGAGTGGCAGCATCACCTCCCTGACCTGCTGGCAGTGCTCTTCCTAGTGCACCCCGGGATCCCCTTGTCCCTCTTGGCCACAGGGACACGGTGCTGGCTCGGGGACAGCTCATTGTCCACCAGGACCCCCAGGTCCTTCTCCCCAGAGCTGCTTCCCAGCAGGTCAGTCCCAGCCTGTCCTGGTGCCTGGGGTTCTTCCCCAGTGCAGGACCCTGCATTTGCCCTTGCTGGGTTTCAGGAGGTTCTCTGTCCATCTGTCCATCCCATTGAGGTCCTTCCCAAAGACTGCAGGGCTCTCTGGGGTATTGGCCCCTCCTCCCAGCCTTGTGTCACCAGAGAACTCACTGAGGAGGCACCTGCCCTCAGCCAGGTCATTGATAAATAAATAAAACAGTCCTGGGCCAAGTATTGAACCTTGGGGGCCACCACTGGTGCCAGGCTTCCAACTGGACCCTGTGCCACTGGGTAGCAGCCTCTGGGATCTGCCATTCAGGCACTTCTCAGTCCACCTCACTGTCCACTCACCCTGTCCTTGCTTCTTGAATTTGTGAGTGCAGATGCTGTGAGAGACAGTGCCAGAGCCTTGCTGAAGTCGAGGCAGACAACATCCCCTGCTCTCCCCTCATCCATCCAGGTAGTTGTTTCATCACAGAAAGCAATCAGGGTGGTCAGACATGATTCACCTTTAGTGAATCCATGCTGACCTCTCCTGATCACCTTCTTGTCTTCCATGTGGTAAGAGGTGGCCTCCAGAGTGAACTATTCTGTTGTCTCTCCAGGGGTTGAAGTGAGGCTGACTGGCCAGTAGTTCCCTAGGTCCTCCATCTTGCCCTTATTGCAAACTGGGGTGACATTTGCTTTCTTCCAGCCCTCAGGCACCTCTTGTGCTTCACTATGATTCCAGCAGTTCTCTCAGCACTTGTGGGTGCATCCCATCAGGGCCCTTGGACCTGTGGATATGAAGTTTAATTACATGGTCTTCACCCAGTCTTCTCAGCCAAAGGAAACTTCCTTCCTCTAGACCTTCTCCTCAGTCTCCTGGCTGAGGCAGCAACAGGACCACATCTTCCCATGTATTTATTTTGAAGAAGCCCTTGTTGTTACCCTTGACATCCTTAGCCAGGTTTAATTCCAAGTGAGCCTTGGCTTGCTTCATTGCGTCTCTTCAGACTCCGGCAACATCCCAGGTGGCCTTTCCTGCTTCCACCTCATGGTATCTCCTGCCTATGTCTGAGTTCTGACAGGAGTTATCAAAGAGAAAAACAGGCCTTGAATCTGTGATAGCACTGTTCACCAACAGACAAAACACTGATGTGTTACCAGTGCTGTTTTGGTCACAAATCCAAAACCTAGCACCCTACAGGCTGCTGTGAAGAAAATAACACTTCCTGCCAAACAGATGTGCTACAGCAGGTGAAAAATGTTCTTGAGGCTTTGTCTTCCTAAGTCTTGCTCTTATTGTCAGTTCATACTATTTCTGTGTATGAATAAATTGAGACATCTGCATAACATGTTGTATTTTGCATGGCCCATCAAAGAGGATTTAACTTTGTTCTTCAAGGTTGATTAGTAGATGGTTATAGTAGTGAGTCACTTATGTTTAGCAAAGTCTTTAAGAAGGTATTTTTCATTATTGTTTTCTTCTGCGCTTTTGTTGAAGACTATCTCTCTACTTAAAATAATCAACTTTTCTGGACAAGATTTATAAAAACTGGAGCTTCAGTGTATTTATTTCACCTTCTGGAAAAATGATCTGCTGAAAATAGATGCTGTTACAAAAAAAAACCCCACTTTCCTCGCTGAGAAATTAGCTTGATTTTTAAACTGCCAAGATAGAAAAATATAGCATTTATGCTCTATTTTTGTTAATAAATCTGAAATAAAACTATTTTATATTGATACATACTTGAGATAATTCTTTGGAATACATTATGACAGAAAACTGCCAAAACAAGTGGAACACAAGTGCAAGTAGTACTTGAAGTATTTTCCATCTTTATTTTAGACTTCTTCACCTGATTCTTCAAATGAGAACTCCCCAGCTACCCCGCCTGATGAGCAGGGCCAAGCTGATGCTCCACCCCAGCTTGAAGATGAGGAGCCTGCATTTCCACACACAGACCTGGCAAAGTTGGATGACATGATCAACAGGTATTTTCACACTTTTTAAAAAAAGGTGTTGATGAGTTGTGTAAACATCTTGATAGTGGAATCAGAATTTTTATATCTTTGTTTCACTGGACTTCTTGAAATGATTTTTTGTTGGGTTAAAGTCGTAAAGAGAAAGAAGCTTGAAGTAGAATATGGTGTTCTTTGGGTTTGTTAGTGTAATACATATCAGGGCATTTAAAAATCTATGTACTGAGCCTATATTTAAAAGCATTACAATGGGGCAAGAATTCTTGATTTTTCAGAAGCACAATTGAAATTGGGTTTGTTTGTTTTTGAATATAGGCCTCGATGGGTTGTTCCTGTATTGCCGAAGGGGGAATTAGAAGTTCTTCTAGAAGCTGCTATTGACCTAAGTAAAAAAGGTAACTGAAAAGACATTTGATTATTGGACGGGTGTGCAAATTTTTTTTTGTCTTTTGAATCCCTGGTGAAGGTTTAAAAATTGTTAATAATTTCTGTTACAACCCTGGTTTTGAAGATTGTATCAGAGTGCTATGCAGAATGTTATGAGAACTTTAAAAAAGCCATGAATGTAGTTAGAAATAGGTGCCTTAGCATGAGTAGGGAAGTTGAATAAGCTCAGAGATGTAAAAATCCTGTTATTCCTGTCATACCTGTTTTCTGTATTCACTTTGATATCAGACCTAGTGGGTTTGTTCTTTATAGCAGATGCTAAAATGCAAAGAATTCTAGTTGGTTTTATTTTTTAATAAGTTTCTAGTCTACCTTTCAAATGTCTTGCCAGAAATTTTTGTTCAGTTTTGGCACTCGTATGCTTCTAAGAATATCAGAGAAAAGTTAGAATTTTAAACAGCATGGCTTAGACTAATTGTCCTACTGGTGCTTGCTGGTGTCTGCCTTGGGAGTAAGAGGGTTCCATATCAGGACAGTGTATGTGCCTGTTAAGGTGTACTGGTCAGATTGACAGGTTTGCCATGTGTTCTGCAAAGTTCTGTTCTCCTGGGAGGTTGCTTGTGTTTGAGTAATAGCATGAGTCACAGCATAATAATTTTTTAGGATATCTACACTCACCAGCTCTTTGTGTTTTGAATATAGCATTATAGAAAGTGCCTGCTCCTTCTTCTGCATAGGTGCTGGCCCAGGACAACTTCATTTCCATGTTAAATAAGTGTTATTCTTAGGCAGCTTTAAGACTAAAAAGCTGATTGTGGTCATGATATTCTGGGTTGTCTTGATTGTTAAGTCTCTTTTGCTTCGGAGCACTCTATGGAGAAATAAATTGAGGGTGTCTCGGGTCAGCTGTTTGTTCTCTGCCCCAAGATGCGTAGGATGGTTCTGCTGCAGCCTGCGCTTTTGAAGAATGAGTCTGGATTCTTTGTTTTTTGGTCTTCAGGTTGTTTATTAATTCTTATCTACAAAATTTTCTTTCTGCCCAGCCGAGGTCCGCTCAGCAAGGCAGCCACAAGCGCTCTCCACCGCCCCCGAGGCAGTGTTGTCTTTTTATACTACAAACTACGTATATCATATTTACTTTTAATTCCCAATACCTATCACCTATGTTAGACACTGCACTTCTATTCTAAACCAATCCCAAAGTGCCAACATCACAGCAGAAAATGGAGAACAAGAAGAAAAAAGAAGAAGGACTAGACATGCCCAGGTTCCTCCATCTTGTCCCCATAACCCCTATACCAAAAATCCTAAAATCTACATTCTCACCCTGTGAATACTTTATTATTACACCATTCAAACCCGTGTGGCTTTCATATCCTCATACAAAGGTGGCAATTTGTTGGAAGGGTTGAAATCAAGCCACCAGGTGTGCCAGGCAACATGCCAGGGTCTCTGAGCCCCCCGACGGGGTTCTCGGCAGCTCTGAACATCCAGAGGGATGTGCTGAGTTCCCACAAGGGTGCATCCTTGTGTTCCAGTAAAGATAATGACATATTGTTGCCAACAATTATCAGCTCTAGTTCTGCTTGGAATTGGTGGCTTTGTGTGTAGCTGGGTCTGGCAGGAATCCTCAAGCAAGTGTAGGATGTTCAAGGAATCACATCTGTTCTGAAGGGGAAAGAATGCCAGCTTTTCAAGAGAAAGTGCAGCCACCTTTGTGTCTGCATTGTTGGAACACTGCAGTAAGAAGAAATTATCTGCTTGTGATTTGTGAGAGAGGAGAAGTATATTCTGCCAGCTGTTAAGTCATCTTTAAAAAGAAAAATAACCCAAAACCTAAAAGCTGTCAATGCAGTGAAGTAATAAGAGCAGAATGAGATTTCTAACTACTCCTGACATCAACATACTTCCCCAGAGCATCAGGCTTAGTTGAAAGTTCTCCAAATGAAAAGCTTATTTTTCCTCTTGAAGTTGTGGAAAACAGTGGAAACATATTCATATGCTTTTGCACTTTGATTTTAATTAGGTTGTTGGTGTGCAATTCTAAAAAGTACTTCTGTGTTGCTACTTAAATATGTTTCCTCTTGCCCTCTAGATAAATTGCTGTGTGTAAATGCTAGGATTATTGGATAAGGAGAAAACAAGCAAAGCTCTTAATATTAGTTATTTACTGTGTTATCTTTACAGCTTCATCCTAGATTTTTGGAGGGTATTTTGCTACTTGAAGTTACATGATGGCTAATGTGGTTCCTTTTAAATAACTTCCAGTTCCCAAGGAATATGATAGGGTGTAACTGACACTGTTTTGGTAACTCAGAGCTTGGCAGACACTGTTTGAGAGTGGGGTATATATAGAGAAGCAATAGAAATGGTTTGGTTGTGTCTATTTCTTAATAGATCAAACCGCTCCATTATCTCAGTAACATCTAAAATTCAACCCCTTGCTACCTGTCTGTGGGAATTTTTCATATTCTGACAAGATCTGTTTCCAAAATGAGGTCCTGAAAGGATATATACTGAGAAATAATCAGCTTTTGAATTACATAAACTCTGTATTTCTTACTGTATCCTATTTAAATTGTGAAGCAACAAAACCTAGAAAGACACCACTACATGTTTTTGCAGGCACTATTTTCTTCTGGTTAGGGCTCTGAAAAACCTTTTATTCCTAACACAGCCCATGGCTATCAGCATTCTGGAGTGACTTCAGGGTAACTACTTCTTTGTGACCCTGGCTATAAAATAAGAGCGATACTTGCATCATCTTTAAATCTTCAGGAACTACAGTTGGACATAACTAAACTAGTTGAAAGTACTTACATGAATGAAATGTCAGCATTACCACCTTCAAGTGAAAGGAGCAAATTTGACAGAGTAGTGTGAATCCTGTTAGACTGTGACTTGCATTATTCCTGGCAGATGCACCCATTTATGGAAAATTCTCTTTTTATGTGTAGGCATCGATGTATTATTCTTTGTTAAACAATGAACCATGAAACTATCAACAGTCTGGAGTTACTTGCTAATAGAAGAAAACCTATTTGAAAAATAGCATTTAATAGGTAGACTGATGTTTATATTCACAGTAAATCTGGAATACTTATGGAATATTTTCAGTAATGAGATTTGCTCTAGAAATAAATGCCATGGTGAATTGGATACTCTAAATTTAAAAAATAAAAAATGGTTTATTCTAAGGTTTTGGTTTTTTATAGGCAAGAATGTTCTCCACTCTTTTCTTTCAGAAGGATTTTATTGCTCCTAACATTTACACTCAGTTTTTAAAATGCTGCCAGAACTTTACAATGTGTCACACACAAGCAAGATGCAAGGCAACTTCTGTAATTTATAACTAACTTAAACTGAAATGAGATTTCACTACACAATGTAAACCTTCATACTTGATCCCAAATCTGTGGTTTTGATGAATTGCATGGAATGGGAGAGAGAGGGAGGCCATAGGGACAAAAAAAATTAAATCTGTGTGTGCATGGGCACGTGTGCATCCAAAAGTTAGGCCAGCCAAGCAATGCGAGTTGTTTCCAGCACCCTCTAAAGACCATCTCCATCTCTCTCAAGATAATTCATCTGCATTTCTGTGGGACCACTACTAAATTCCTTACTGAAGCTGTATCTTCTGCATTTCCTTGAAATAGTTATTTTTACCTCTCTTCACTCACTGGTTTTGCTGTTAGCAAGTAGGTAAGAGAGAACATAAAGAAGAATGTAAGATAAAAATAAGAGTTACTTACTCTTATTTTTGCTAGTATATCTATCAAAGTATGTTGTAAACACGGGGGGAAAAACCAACCCAAATCACATGTTTTTAAAAGCAATTTTAAAATTATGTAAAAGAGTGTAATTTTTTGAGGTGGTTTTACTAGAATATTAATCCATTGAGTTTTTTGTCCATTTAAGCTTATGTAAATTTGTTTTCATCCAAGACTTGTTTAGAATCTTGTTTAAAGTTCTGAAACTTTAAACACCAAACCTTTGAAGTCCAAATGCTGTGATTTAACCCCAGCCAGCAGCTAAGCACCACACAGCCACTTGCTCACTGCTCCTCCGCTGGGATGGGGGAGAGAATCAGAAAGGGAAAAGTTAAAAAACTCATTGGTTGGGATAATGGAAGTTTTAACAGGTAAAACAAAAGCCTTATGTGCCAGCAAAGCAAACCAAGGAATTCATGCACCACTTCCCATGGGTGGGCAGGTGTTCAGCCATCCGCAGGACAGCAGGGCTCCGTCACATGTGACAGTGACTTGGGGAGACAAAACATCATTCAAAGATCTCCCCCTTCCTTCTTCCTCAGCTCTGTAGGCTGATCATGATGCCATATGGTCTGGGATATCCCTGTGGTCCTTTAGGCTCAGCTGTCCTGACTGTATCCCCTCCCAAATCCTTGTGCACCCCCAGGTTACTTCCTGGTAGGGTGCTGTGAGAAACAGGAAAACCTTGGATCTGAGAGCCCTGCTCAGCAGTAAAGAAAACATCCCTGTGTTACCAACATTGTTTCCAACCCAAATCAAAACACAGCCCTGTACAAGCTACTGAGAAGAACTTACCAACACCAGCACACCAAATCTCTGCTTTCAGCATTTAAAATGTTCATGTAACAGCTAATGAAATTCCATGTCTAATAGTTTGTTGTTCTTTCTTATTTTAAATAGGCCTTGATGTCAAAAGTGAAGCATGCCAGCGATTTTTTCGAGATGGGTTAACAATATCCTTCACAAAAATCCTTACAGACGAGGCAGTGAGCGGCTGGAAGTTTGAAATTCATGTGAGTTTTTAAAGTTGTGTTTCTGAAGAATGTGGTAATTTAAAAAGGAAGGAAACTGCCATTGTGATTTAGGGGGAGACTGTAAAAACTGGAGCTAATCTTTGAAACTCAGTAGTGAGTTGTAAGAAAACTCTTGTATGCATGGATCTGGACAGGCAGTGGGGAGTCATCTTTCTGTCAGTGTTCGACTTTACTGCCTCCAGAGTTTTGGAAGGAAATAAAACATGAGAGATGATTTGGGGAGAATTAGAACCATGGATGTTCCGAGTTTATAGTCGTATTCATTGTACAATCCCCTGCCGCATTCTTACTTGTTCTTTTTTTTTGTTAACAGAGATGTATTATTAACAACACTCATAGACTAGTGGAACTCTGTGTGGCCAAGCTGTCCCAAGATTGGTTTCCCCTTCTTGAACTTCTTGCCATGGCCTTAAATCCTCACTGCAAATTCCATCTATACAATGGTACTCGTCCCTCAGAAACAGTTCCTGCAGGAGTCCAGCTCGCTGAAGATGAACTTTATGCCCGTCCTCCTGACCCACGATCACCAAAGGTGTGAGAGCCTTTCCAGACCCCTGTGTTTTACTCTGTACAGTGTTACCTTATGACACAGCAGCTGTAGCAAAGTGTTCTTAGAGTGGGGGCCAAAAGCCCTCTTTATTCTTCTATCACTAAGATGTTCTGTTGGTTATGACTCCTGATTTAGTGTACATCCCCTCCTTACTCCTCCTGTCTCTGGTCCACCATCAAACTGTGTCACGTGTTTCTGTGGTGAGCTGGCACAGCTCTGCTGGAATGCCACTCCTGCTGTGTTAATTGGCTTGCTTGCATTTGCCAGTTGATGGATTTACCCTCTCCCTTAACATGAAATTTTGTAGGTGACACACTTTGAGGAGGAAATTATGTGATAAATTAGGAACTTTCTCTTCCTTACAGTTTCCAGTGGTGGAAGAAATGTTTTTTAATTGGACATGAGAAGCCACTGTCAGTGTGGTTTTTTCAGTGGCTTTGGTTTGGTTTGGTTTGGTTTTGGGGGGATGTTGAAAGTTAGGGTTTTTTGTTTGTTTGGGTTTTTTGTTATTTGTGTTTTGTAGTTGTGGTTTCTTGGGGTTTTGTTTTTGTTGTTTTATTTTTTTAACTGGAAGTGAAGATTAGCCATCTTCATACAGTTTCTTCTTGTCCTGGTTCTTGAGTCTGAAGTTTTCAGAATTAATCTCCAAATGGCATTGATAAGACTTAAGGAGTTAACTAAATTTTATTTATTACATATATATATATATATATATATATATATATACACACACAAATTAGTTTTTTTTAGAGTGAGGTTTTTTTTAGTTTTTTTAATGTGTTTTTCTTTAGTGGAACTACTGACTTATGTACTTGTAAGAACCAAGGATAAAAAACTCCAGTGTCCTTGGACTTCCCTTGCATTGCTAGTTGTGTTTAGAAGAATGTTACTTTGCATTCTTTATGTTTTTATATGTGACATTATCACTTCCAGGGCAAAGAAAAAATACCAGAACTGTCAGACATTTCTGTAATAATTTAACAGCTAAAATTGGACCTAAATGATAGTCAGTTTTATTGCTAAATAAATTTCTTGAGTAGCTCATCTACAGCATCTGCTCTTTGACATGATAACAGAAAAGATCTTGTTGCCTGTTTCTGAACATTTCTTTTAAACTGAATATGTAAACTGTGTAAAGACTATTTTAAAGCAAATGTTATTATTAAAAGGTACTTGAAAGTATTTCTAGATGGTACTTTGTAAATACCAGAAAATAACTATTTGTTTTATTACAGGGTTGGCTAGTAGATCTTATCAACAAGTTTGGCACATTAAATGGATTTCAGGTCTTGCATGATCGATTCATGAGTGGATCAGCATTGAATGTTCAGATCATTGCAGCTCTCATCAAGTAAGTTTTTTTTTTAAATAATGATTTATGCATTTGCAAAAGTTGAACTCAGTATAAAATACTATGTTAGCAGAAAGCTTAAGACTTTTATTGAAGCACTTCCTTTCACTCCATCTCTTCAGCTGGTTGTGTCTACCATCAGCATTTCATGTGCTTCTAAGCAGATACGAGTTTCTTTAATTAATTGCACCTTATTTTCATAATGTTGCATGACAATTGATTGTGACATTTTCCTTTTTCTCTTTTTTTTTAGGCCATTTGGACAATGTTTTGAATTTTTAACATTACATACAGTGAAGAAATACTTCCTTCCAATTATAGAAATGGTTCCACAGTTTTTAGAAAATTTAACAGATGATGAACTGAAAAAAGAAGCAAAGAATGAAGCCAAAAATGATGCTCTGTCAATGATAATCAAATCTCTAAAGAACTTAGCTTCAAGAGTTCCAGGACAAGAAGAAACTGTAAAAAATTTAGAAATATTTAGGTTAAAAATGATTCTTAGGTAAGATGCTTCTTCTGATATAATATGCCACTGGTGATATTTTTTTCCACACTTCTTACATTAAATTTTTCTCACAGGTTGTTACAAATTTCCTCTTTCAATGGTAAAATGAATGCACTAAATGAAGTTAACAAAGTAATATCCAGTGTGTCATACTACACTCATCGACATGGTAATCCTGAAGAGGAAGAGTGGCTCACAGCTGAAAGAATGGCAGTAAGTCCTCCTTTTCAGTAAAGCTCATTGCATAAATTTGGTTTCTTCTTTGTACTTCAGCTGTAGAAGTAGCTCTAGATTGTGGATCCAACACACATTGTTTATTTTCATATACAGTGTTAGAAACATTAGAAACATGTCCTGGTAAAAAAGCACTTTATAGTGGCCTTTCTGTGAAAAAAAATGCTGCATTTGTGTCAAAGCTGCTGTTGAGAATTATTTTTCAGTGCTGCTAAAGTCATGGCTTAAAAATGGATCCTTGGATAGGGTGTGTTCATATAGAATTTTAAAAAGCCCAGAGTAACCTAGATAAAACAAATGTGGTTCATATGAATCTTCAGTGTCACAGTAACTAGAAATGTAATGGTCATTTAAATAAGGATATAGTCTAGGTTTGGTGCTTCAACTTTTTCTCATTAGAGGTCTAAGTGATTGCTCTGCTTCTCACATTTCAGAAGCTGGATGCTTCAGTACAGAAAACTCTAGATACCACATTTTTGTTTTAATTGATATTTTTGTATTATGAATAATGTTGCTCGAATGTATGTATAGGGAAGTATGAAAATGAGCAATTATAAATCTAAAGTAAGAATAATTTTCTCTTAATTTTTGTGAAATCTAGTTGTGTTAAGTGATTTTACACTGTTCTGCCCCATCTTTCTGACTGGCCACCTGTTGTGAGGTTTCCAATCTGCAAAAGGACATCTGACAAGAAAAAATAACTGCAGTTTTGACTTTTTAAAGCAATAGGAGGAAATAGGTTGCTTTTTTACACATTTCCTACAGTTTGGCATCTCATACAAGACCTGTGTTTTTAACTGAAAATGTCTAGATTTCGTTATTTCATGAGACCAGCTTGAATATTGTAAGTCTGATCAAGGACAGTGTTGGAGGTGATGATGCTGTGGGTGTTTGTTTTCTCTGTCAGTGCTCAGAGCACATCTTGCTTTGCTTCACTTGGAACAAAATGGTCTGACTGTGTCAGTGACACCACTGAGCAAATTGCATCTCCTTAAATATGACTTGAATATTTGCCTCTGGTTCAATGAGAAACATTTCAAAAACCCTAAAAGTGGCAGTACTTAAATAATAATTTTTATATTTCAGTCCTTGCTGAAGTCCTTTTTATGGGATATGCTGTAGGTGTACCAGTAGATTTAGACATGTCATAAACAATTTGGTTTTGATACTTAGTGACTGTGAATTGGAAAATAAAAATTTTGTTTCTGGAATAGAAGAGTTAACTCTACTCTTCTTCACATTGGCTTCTTATGTCTGAAATTGTTTGAACATTTTCCAATAATAATCCAGTAATATATTGGATTATTTTAAATTGGGTTTTTTTGTTGTTGTTGGTTTGTTTTTTGTTTTTTTGTTTTTTTTTTGAAAGGGGAAATTAAAGATAAAAGCCTTTCTGTTGTGCTGCAGCTTTTTTAATCTGTAACAGGTTGGATTTTTGTTTTGTAGTTTAAATATTAATGATGGCACCTGAATAATTTGAGATGGCACTACTTTCTTTTTATATTCAGGAATGGATCCAGCAGAACAACATTTTATCAATTGTATTAAGAGATAGTCTTCATCAACCTCAATATGTAGAAAAACTTGAGAAAATTCTCCGGTTTGTCATCAAAGAGAAAGCTCTCACTTTGCAGGATCTTGACAACATTTGGGCTGCACAGGTAAATAATTCAGCTGCTTGTCTGCTGCTGCACAGGAGGCATCTCCTTGTATGTCGTGTGGAGAAGAGAACCTGGGCTGCTTCTGCTCTGTGTTAGACAAAGCTAAAGAAAATTTGAGATGAAATGGTGTTTGTTTTTGGGGTCTTGGAGCTTAAAATTGTCATCTGACTTGTCTCCAGTGGAAGGGGTCAGCCACACATAAATGTAAAGCCTGAGGGAAAGTTCAGAACATGGAGCAGAGATGACCCTTTTTAAGTATTAACAAACCTTCAGCATTGAGCAGAGACATGATGCACGATGGCTTAGTATTTTAAAATGCATGGAGAAATATGCGTTGCTAATCTCTGAGTTCCATGCAGTTGTGTAAATTTTTCCTGTGCAGAGTGTGATTAGTAAGGCTTATAATAATGATTGTTCTAGAAGTTATTTAGCTGCAAGTTCTTTTCCTTGTGTTGCAATAATGATTTTTGAAAAGTTACGAATTTTGCAATATTGATTTTTTTACTTATATGACTGGGGAGGTGGATTTCCCTTGCAGTGGGCTGCAGGATTTTAACACATTGACTAGGCAGCTGGAGGGACAAAATCATTGAGAATTACTAAGTATACAGAAAGTTTTTAAAAATAGGATTGAAACATAAATAATGGGTAGTGAAAGTCTGATTGTACAGAAAGGTCTTCAGGCCAGTCCTTCCAAGTGTGAGAAGGCTAACTCTGGTTTCCAAGGCAGGGAGGGAGGGCTGTACTGGTTTGGGCAGGGACAGAGTTACATTTCTCCATAGCAGCTTCTGTACTAGCTATATTATCTCAGCTCTGAGTTTTCTCACTTTCCCCCTTGTCAGTCTCTTCCCCCATGGCACTGTGGGGTGGAGAGTTGGGTGAGCACTCTGTGGTGCTCATTTGCCACCTGGGTTATACCCTGACAAAGGCCAATACAAGTTTGGTTATTTTGGTAACACAGTTTACACGTGTTCATGCTGTTCTGAGACTAGAACAGTTTGGCTAAAATGGACTTAATTTCAGGTTACATTTATAACACTTGGGACTGCAGGTGATGTAGGGGAGATCTCTGGTGTTGCAAGTAATTTCATCATGCCTAGGCTTCAGTTCCAGCATGGCAGTAACTGCACAGGCTGAAACTCAATACAGTCTTTTCTTATTATCCCAAAGTCCTGTTAAGAAAATTTCATCATGTAGCAGAGCAATACACAGATTACTTGAATTAAGGTCTGCGATCATACTCTTAGTTTTCAGCTTGCACTCTGTATATCTTCCCAGACTATAAGATACCTGTGGGGGAAAAAAACCAAATACAAAACTTTGAAAGGTTAGTTTGGTGTTAGTAGGCCTCTTTTACCTATTTTAGAGCCTCACTTTTAATAAGAGGAGAAAAAATCTGAAATTTGGGGAAAAAAATCTTCCAAACAATTACCTTGCTCCTAGTGCTTGGAAATAGGCCACGTGGATAAGCTGGTGTCAAACTTTCTACCCTTCCAGAAAAATGTGAATACATCATGCAACTCTTAAGAAATTGGGATAGTGTACCTTACCAGTTGAAAAAAAATTAGGAGTAAATAGGAGTAATTTCAGAAGGAATTTTCCATGCCCTTAAATACCCAGCTTGCTCTGCTCACTTCTTATGCTATCAAGTAGGTGGCTATGCAGTGCTCTGGCTGTATTTTTGCCCTGTACTTTTTTTTGTGTAAAAGTAACTCTTACCCAGGTGGATGGTTTCACTGTGGCTTTAGCCATGGGATTAAAATGGACTAAAAATTAAGAATACTAAAATTTGCTAAAACAGAATGATTTTCACCTACTTCACTACTCCCTGTGTGTAGTAGTTTTTAGAAGTTCTTATTAAATGACTGCTCCTGAGAGCAGCTGGGGCATGAAATTCAGTAGTGAGGAGTTGATTTACTGTGTAGCTTTATATAACAAGCTATTTTAGCTTGGCCTCAGTGCAACAGTGGGGAGGTTTTGCTTTCAGGCTCAAGCACTTGTGTTGCTGCCTGGCTTTAGAGAGGGTGAGCCTGCACCTGAGACTCTTCAGTATTACTAAAAGTAATGCAATTATGCCGCTTTTGCCTTTCAAAGGCAACCTAAGTTTTAATTTTATTGAAGTATTTTCATGTTTTACAAAGCTAGTGCTCACAATATAGGAGTGTATTTGATTAAAGGAATAATGTTATAAGTTTCTAAATGCAAGCATTAAGTTGCAGGGGAAGATCAAGCTGTACAAAGTACAGAATGGCAGAGGTTGAGGTCTCATGATTTATATTCTGGAGTATTTAACTGGAACTTCACAGGCATTTCCCTATTTCTGTGCAGCAAGCTGGCAGGTCACACACCAGGTCCTTTACCTCCTCCCACTCTCTGGTTTTGCTTCCCCAGACCCTTCAGTGCTTCACAGCTTCCCCAGATCTGTTAAAAACCTCCAAAATCAAGGTTGTTACTTGCTTTATTCTTGCTTCCCCCAGGAGCTGGCCATATTTCTATATTATAGATGCTCTTTCTGCCTTTCATGCTCTCAGTTTTTCTTTCTATCCAGGAAATGGTCTGGTAAGAGGAAAAAAATTACATTATGTTTTCCAAAGTCAAGTGGAATTATGGGTTTAGTAATTCCCCCTCTTGTAATCTGACCCATAATGTGAAAACAAACATTACTACTTAAAATGACTTTTTTTAAAACAAAAATTTATGACACCTTATAAAGAATTTAAGGCACAGCATGTAACAAAGCTATTAGTCTGGGTTTGGTTTTTAGTTTTGGTTTTAAATTACTGATGAAAGCTTTTAGTAGGAATTGAATTTCAAAAGTGCTTATACATGTATTTTTAATAGTGTACAAGATTAATTACATCAGAATGTGTATTCTAGGTATTTGTTTTGCATTTTTTATTTCTCACTTACAAAAAAATGTCTACAGTAAATCAGCTATTGATTCTCATAGTCCATATTTGTTGGTTTTGACTGCAGATATAAAGTACAGGATGTGTTTTCCAGCCTGGGCAGAAAATTTTCTTCATGCTTGGAGTTAAATGGAACTAGCTTCTTTTGCCTTCATTGTCTTCCTCTTAAATGTCAAAATTGTGCTGTAAACCACATTGTCAGTTAAAACTATGTCTAGTATAAAACTTAGCATCTTGTCCTTAGTTGTTTCATTGCTGCATTTGTAATTTTAAAAGCTGCTGGACTTCAAAATATTCTCTAGTAACGAGTTGATTGTAATAGAAGGCTTTAGTTGTCTGTGAATCCACTAACACAAAGGAGGTACTTGAGCCTGAGAAACTGGTGAAATACTAAAAATTGGTTTACACCTTAAAATACCTCAATGAAATTCAGAAGTGGATTTTGAGTAATTTATTATTAAAAAAAAAAACCCAAACCACAAAAATCCTCACAAAACAACATAAAAATACCAGTTTGTAAGTTAAAATACCCTTTTAGATTTTACTGTCCTCTGTCCCAGTTTGATTTTGTAGTAGGAACAAAAAAAATAAATATTTTGATGCTGCAGTTTTTATGGTCTAAATAAATACTTGTGTGCACACATACAAAGCACACTTAAATACTTACACTTAAAAGGGAAATCTAAATATTGTGAATTCCTAGTGAAGTATTCAGTTTGCTGTGCTGCTCCCACAGCATCAGCTTTTCTTGCTGGCCACCTTTAATAGTCTGCCTGATAAAAATTATGTAGAATGTCTTGCTGCTTGACTTAATATGAA
Source organism: Calcarius lapponicus (assembly GCA_039654755.1). NCBI lineage: Eukaryota > Metazoa > Chordata > Aves > Passeriformes > Fringillidae > Calcarius > Calcarius lapponicus. Next base: position 119,351,840 of record CM077462.1, on the reverse strand, counting down.
TTGTTGGTGGATTCTTTTTTTTTTTTTTTCCCTGACAGGCAGGAAAACATGAAGCCATTGTAAAAAATGTACATGATCTCCTTGCAAAATTAGCTTGGGATTTCTCTCCTGAACAGCTTGATCACCTGTTTGATTGTTTTAAGGTAATTTTATGTTTTGATTGTATTCAGGAAATGGGTTGTGAGGGTGTGTGTAAATTTGTGGCTTTTTCACTGCCTTTCTCCTCTTTTTAGATTTGCTCAGTTTCTGTGTGTTAAAAGACTTCTTAATGTGTAGCAAAAGACTGTAATATTTAATTCTAGAAAGGCTGTTCTTTAATGAGCAATCCTTGTGAGATTTTCTGTTTACTTCCTGTCTAAAACAAAGGCCTCTTATTTTTGTTTAGTAGACAGTTTTGTTTTCTGGTTTGAACACATCAGGATAATGCAGGTCTGTGAAGCCTGTAGTATAAAAGTTACATTTAGCAATCCTAGGAATATAGAATTTTCCAAATAAATAAGTTATTTGTCTTCGGTACCTTTTTACATTTGTTCCAAATTAAGAAGTGTTGGTGATTTAGTAAATTATGTTTTTCTCTTGGCATTAGAGTAGGTTTTGTCAGGTTTACTGGGCAGTGCTACTTTTGATCTTTTAAGCAGAGGAGATCAAGGACTTCCGTTCCCTGCTCCCCCAACTTCCTCTTTATCATGTAATAACTTTTCTCCGTTTAGCTTACATACAAAATGAAACAGTCTCAGGAAGATAAAGTTGAATGTTTATAAACACACAGTGATTTGTTTGAAATGACAAAACAACTTGTTTCAGAACGTTTATGTTATTCAGTGGCTTTTATTTGCAGCTTCCAGTAGTGGTGCTCTCTGGCTTGTTTTACTGTTTCACTTTCAGGACATGATCTGCTGTACTGCTTGAAAATGCAAGCCAGCTTTGTAGACTCTGTTTTCTCTTTTTAGATAAATGCATTATAGTCATATTTTGGCTTACATGAAATTTGTGCTTTGTTTAGTGTGGTCCTGTAGTTTGGTGACTGTGGGTCTAATGTTCTGTAGTTCAGATACTTAACCCAGTGCTCAGAAATGCTGTGTGTAAACTGTTGTGTCTGACCTTGAGATGGATATGAAGTGATGGCATATTGAAAACTTATTCAGGAAAAGGTTAATGGAATGCAGGGACCATGTGTTTCAGTCTGATTCAGAGGCATGAATGATACTAAAGTTTTACTTAGGTAGTGATTATAAGTTATTTAAGAAATCTTTTAACTGTAAACACTGGAATTTTGTGAAAGCATTTAAAATAAACAGCTGAGCCCACTCTGATTGTTGATGCAATTGTCAGTGGTAGTGTTAACTTTTACAAACACATCTGTGATCTTTAAATAAAAAGCCATCTCTTTTTAAGCTTCAAGGTGAATATGCTGTAGTTGTAAATATAACACTGAAGAGAAGAGCTCTTCAGTTGTGTCGGGCTTATGTATTGCTCTAATTTGCTATTTATTATTAATGACAGAAATTAATGTGAAAGTTCTTTATGTAGTTGCATCACTTTATTGTTGCATTGTTTGTTAACAGTGCAGCTTATGTGTGGAATTAAAAAAAACACTTTTATAATATTTTTTTTTAAATGCTGTCTTAGGCAAGTTGGACGAATGCAAGCAAGAAACAGCGTGAGAAACTGCTGGAGTTAATTCGTCGCCTTGCAGAGGATGACAAGGATGGAGTGATGGCACACAAAGTGCTGAACCTTTTGTGGAATTTGGCTCACAGTGATGATGTGCCAGTTGATATCATGGACCAGGCTCTTAGTGCCCATATAAAAATCTTAGATTACAGCTGTTCACAGGTGAGTAATCCAGTATGAAATCATTCTCTGAGTTTCCTTCCATTCCCCACAAAAAATTCAAGCTATTTGGTAATTTAACAAAAGTGTTACATAAATTTGGATGGTTTTGTCAACGTCCTAGTACTTTTAAAATGTTGCAGGACATATTTTAATCAACACCATGGGTGCTTTAATGGGAGAGAGAGAGTGTAATACATCAGTTTGCCTGTCTTGTTGCAGTTGGTGATGTACTATAATTAGCACATTGGAAGAATTGGAAAAGAACCCTACCAAAATAAATAGGGAGAAGGGAAAAGCAACCCACACCCCTCCACCTCTTTGCTTTTTCCCAAACTTCATGCTAATTTGTTTCAGTGGGTTTTGTTGAGGTTTCTTTGTGCCAGTAAGTCCTTATCTGTCCTGTACATTAGAAAGGACCTAGCGAGATCCTTTTCATGCCATTATACGCTCTCCTTCCATACCCAAACTTCTGTGAAAGTCTGTCAGAGTAGTAATTAATTATGGTTTGAAATGAATCCATTATCCATCTTGTTAAGAAACAGTTTCTCATTGTTTCTTGATATTTTAATGACAGTGAGTAGAAATAAATGGAAGAAGAAAGGAAATTATTTAAACACTTGTTAAATAAGCAGTGCTTGAGTGCAGGGAGTTTGTAACACACTGGTAGCTTCTGCCAGCATGCAGTGCTGCTCAGACACTTCTGTTATGCTTTTATGCTTCAAAACTCAGGTGATTGAGTATTTGTTTGACTTTGAGTGCTCCATATTGGGCAGAAAGAAAGGGAATTGGGATACTTGTGCAATATGCTTGATTTTGATTATAAACTGCTGTTCTTTAAGGATCGGGATACACAAAAGATCCAGTGGATAGATCGTTTTATAGAAGAGCTTCGCACAAATGACAAATGGGTCATTCCTGCACTGAAACAAATTAGAGAAATTTGCAGTTTGTTTGGTGAAGCACCACAGAACTTGAGGTAAGAATGGGATTCAGATAAAATTTTGTCTGTTAAACTTGGATGGGTTGGAATTAAATTTTTTTTTTTTGCAAGTGGTCTGGAAAGTCTAGGTAAAACCATAACTTGTATTAGAAGATGGTCTTGAGTGTGTTCTAATGTGTATAAATAGTGTCTAAAAAGTCAGACACCTAAGTTTAGTAAGAGAGCATTAACTGCTGCTTCATACATGTTTTTAATAATTTTTATGGTAATCTAGTGGAAAATCTGGATTTCTTTTACTGTTATTCATGGAGTTTGCTGCCTAACAATGGAATTAGCTTACAAAGCATAAATATGTTTTACGTGCCCATGTGGCTGTATGCACACACATACATACACAAACACAGCCACCCATCCTTGTTCTTTGATGATAAATTCTTGCAGGTCATCTAGTCCATATGCTTAAAATCAAAGGTATCTTTGTGATCTGGGTGAGATTCTCTACTGATTTTCTCTCTGGAATGGAATAGATTAGAAATGTGTGGAATTTGTTTTATTGGGGTGAGGGGGTTTGTTTGTTGGTTTTGTTGGGGGTTCATTTGATGTTTGTTTCTAAAAGGAAGAAATAATGAGAAGCCATTATCAATTTGGACTTGTTAACGTATACATGATTATTTTAATTATTTTTAATGTCTTCTCAGTAAGAAAGACTGAGCCCCTAAGAGTATTCATATTTACACCAGAATTTTTACAAACTCCTGAAAAACATTGTTGGCTTATCAGTGCTGCACAATTGCTTTGTTTTAATTCTTGTAAGCGGATAAAGTATTCAAGTCAATGTTGCTATTACAGTCAGCTCACAAGAAGGATCAAATCAGAGAAAGCTGAGGAAAATAAGCTGCAGTTTGCACAACACTATCTTCTTACTGATAGCATTTTCAGGAGCTGTGATAATGTTGCATTCCTGGCTTCTGGAGTTTTCTTTATTCATTTGTTTTGCAGCATACTTCTCAAATTTTCAGTATATTTTAATTCCTTACAGTTTTTCATTAATGATTGAGGTTTCTCCAAAAAAATCACAAAGTTACCTGTCAATTAGCAGAAAAGCCTGTTTTCTGTGTTGTGGAATCCTTAACCTTTTTCATGCTGTAAGATCCAGGCAAACCAAGCTACCTGGTTATTCAAGTTGAATGCTTTTCGCACAGCGCCTTAACAAAGATACTTTGCTTTAAGTAATTAATTACTGAAGCACTTCAAGCATTCAAGGCACTGATTTAGGTTTCTGCTCCAAAGTAATCTTGGGAGGAACTAAACTTTTGATTCTGGAAGTGTAGGTTTCCTGTATGGTCTGTGTACAGTTAAATGGTTTGAATGTCTCTCCTCTTTTTCTTTTTAAATCTGACCACATCTTCCTCAGATTTCAGGGCAGTCTGCATTGCAGTATGTAACAGCACCTTATTTTTATGCTGAATTTGAAAACAAATATGTCAGGAAAGTGAACTTGTAATTAACAGTTTCAATCAAGGAACTTAAAATGCTTTGTTAGCAATATACTGTTGAGGGAGTTGTTTTAGTCAGGTAGTATTACTGCCCAGGTGACTGGGAAATTTGCTGAGTGAAAACATAGTTTTGAAATAATCAGTGACTTTCCAGTCCTCTGAGTTTTCTCATAACTCTTAATATTGATACAGTTTGGAAACTGTAATGCATGCATACAATACCTCTTCCTATCAACTTTCCTTATTTGACTTAAAACTTTAATATCCTTCTAGAATTTGGAGTGAAAATAAGTCCAAACAGGTGTTTGTGACAACTGCCTCAAAAACATGTCACAGAGCACATATTCTTTATTCTGCTCTTTTGAGGTGGGTTAGCTGACTGGCACTGGCAATGGAAAGTTCAGTTCAGATCAGGAAGTGCTGCTGATTCTTGGCAAAAATCTGTATAAATTATCTTATGCCATTGGCACTGTAGAAATTCTTTTGAGGGGGAGGCTTTAATTGTTGCTAGTTATTCATGCAGTTGAACAAAGTGATGAATTGGTTATACAATTGCTGTGGCAAAATTTAGCTCCCTGATCACAAAGAAATGCTACATGTGTTAGGAAGTTCAGTTTAACCAGAATTGCAACAGAAAATAATATTTATGTAAGTACAAGGACTCTTATGGGTGCAAAGATGCTTATTAATACTTAGGAATAGTCACCTTTATTACTCATAATCTTGACCTTTAGTTTACAGATAATCATCATAATTCTCTCTGTGTTGGGTGGTAGAACCTCCTGTAGACCGCTATCAAATGCTCAAGTTTGACCTGTATCTACCTGAGCAGTAGAAGACCAGTCTCTTAAAAGACTTGCCCAGGAGAATTAACTGAACACTGGGAGTTCAGTAGTTTCATAGTGCTTTAGGACAACAGTGATGCTTCAAGTCACTTTTTAGCCTAAGTAGTGGAATTTGTGGGAATCAGTCGCTGCAATTTGGATTTTTCATTTGAGTAATCTGCACTCTTAGTGGTACGTAGCATTTGTTCAGTTGGCACAACTGTCATCTTCAAAAGCTGAGTTACATATGTAGTATTATATTGGGTGAGTTATATGTGCAGATAAATAATTCTTTTTAATCCATTTAAATTCAATTGTTTGGAATTTTGCCTTTGCCAGTTTGCCAGTATTTTTCTAACAAATAAGCATTCTAGCTATGTCCTTTTTCATATTCCAAAATACTTTGTCATCCCTTTCAAAATGTTATTTTTTCTTTTTATACATTGACTTTTGGTATCCATTTAGTATAACACCAAGAAAATAGAAATATGAGTTTTGCTGTTAACTTCAGTTTTTCAAGCTCCTCAGTTATTGCACATTAATGAGTGTCTAGTAACTAATGTGTAATAACATTAAAGGTTAAATGATTGTGTCCCAGAGGCAACGTCATATTAGTCTAACCTTAGATGCATAAGGAAAATTTTAATTGCATGTAGACTTTGCCTTAATGCTAGAAAACATTCTAAAAGCTCTTGTCAAATCAGCTTTTTTTTTTTTCCTGTGCATAAAGACAATCACTTTGCCTTTGAGTCCATCCTAACAATGGATCAAAATAATATTGGAAGTGTTGCTGACAATCACTGTTAAAACTCACTGCTCATAACTCCAGTTATTTCTATTATTCGGCTTTTCAAAGTCATTGCTAACCAAGATGGATCCGTGTGCAAATGTACTCTTTGTGCATGCGGCTGAGAAAGGAGAGAAATAAAAAATATCTAACACAGAACATTGTAGTCTTCTGCTGATAAAGCTTTGGTTTTGCTGTACTGTGTGAGATTGATACAAACACATAATATTATGAATATAAATACACACTTTAATATGTTTGATTCCACAAAACACCCCATCTTGGTTCTGTTTGTTCCTTTAGTTGTTTGATCATATGTATTTCCCAAATAATCAGTGTTCCTCTTTTCTGTTACCCTTTGTGAATGCAGTTCCCTGTCTAGAGGTAACATCTTGGGTCACCACTAAAATAGACATCCAGCCTTTTGCTGGATTTGCTGCTGCTTTATTCTCAGTAAGGAGGTTGGTGGAGATGGAATGAAACATAATTAGAAAGTTTCTTAAAGTGAAAGCAGAGAATGTTTTGAATCTATGAAGTCCTGTGTGTTTTCTTTTTTCGTGCTTCCATCCGTTTTGTTTTCTGTCTGAGAAATGTCTGGGTATTTGGGTGTTTTTCAAACTATTTTAGAAAATTCTGCATGTTATGAAATTTAATCTTCTGAAAACCACAATGCTTAGCAGCCCAAAGTCTGTTGGTTGCAGATAACAAAATTACTGGTAGGGTGTTGGTGGCTTCTGTCTTTTAAACCCAGATGGACATTGATCTTTGGCCAATGAATCAACTTATCTGTGCTGTTGCATCTACAGTGAAATGTGGTAATCAGCTGCAAAGATCACTGTCAGCTGATGCTGGAACTGGGATTTCTTGCCTTCCCCACTGTTCTCTAAAGGTGTGGAAGTACTGTGCAGTGCTGTAGGCCATGTGGTATGGACACCCTCTTTCCCAGGAAGGATGGAATTCCTACCTGTAATCCACTCAGCTAATTCTGAGGTCCGCTTGTTTAAGTGTTGAAAGAAAGGAGAACAGGTTGGAAATCAGATCTTTGTTTCTTTAGGGCAGGCTATGGGATCAGCTGAGAGGCTGTGAGAAATGCTGCTCTTCCACCCTGACACCCACTTGTTTTCTTTTTTCCTCTCTTTACTGTGGAAGAGCAGTTCTGGTTTATGGGGCAGTCAAGATCATTGCTCTGATCTACAGCTGCAGCAGTTGAGACACTTGGAGAGTGTTCTGCAGAGGTGATGAGTCCTCAGGCTCTAGAATCTGATAGTGTTCATGGCATGTGGGTCCTGGACACAAGCTTTGTAGTTTGCTTTTGTCATCTGAATATTTCTAGTGTTGTTTAAGAGAAGCATTTTTGGTCAGGTCTTGATAATACACTTAAATAACAATCTAATTATTTATTTGGGATATTTCCTTTCTTGATTTTTTTTAGGGGCTTTTAGGTTATATGCTCTGTGTAACGGGTTTTTTTGCTTGTATCAACATTTTTCCACATAGTTAGGAAAAAATCAATACTATTTTTAGGGTTTTTTTAAGTATTGAAATAATTGGTTTGGTTATTGGCTAGTGTACTTTGACTATGGTAATGAGTTTTGCTTGGTGTTTTAATGATAAATGTAGAAAAGAATATCAGATGGCTGTGAGAGAAACCAGGGTTATGCATATTTATAACCAGGGTTATAACTACAGTTATAACCATGAGTTATAACCAGGGTTGTAACTACAGTTATACCGTAGTTGAGGGTCTCTACTGTGCATTTTGGGCAGGTGTTTATTTATCTTCTGTCTTGCTGCAGATATTCTCCCTCCAGCACACTGAGCTGCTCCCATTGCTCTGATGATTTCCATACGTATTGTAACCATAAAATCCTCATAAATTAGCTGCTTTAGTACCTCCTAAGAACTGTTGATACATCAGAAAATTGGAAAATATTGTCAGAAACATAATCTGTGTTCTGTTTGAGATATTGTAGGAAAATTTGGATCTTGCATCAAAGATGTGTCTCTTAAATTGATTTCTGAACTATTTGGTGCAAAGCTTCTTTCTCTTCCTCTAACACTTGTATTTTAATTTCAGTCAAACTCAGAGAAGTCCACACGTGTTTTACCGACATGACTTAATCAATCAACTTCAGCACAATCACGCCCTCGTTACACTGGTTGCAGAAAACCTCTCTGCCTATATGGAAAGCATGAGGCAGTATGCTAAAGGTGAGTTTGAACATCAAAGTTGCTTCATGGAGCATAGGAGAACTCCAGCTGAAAATGGAGTTAAAAATTAAATTCCCATAATAAAATCACTATTAAGTTTATTTGTTTAATTTTCAAGCATCTGTGGGGTTAATAGCCTTTGTGGTGACTGGGTAAGAAAAGCTTAAAATACTAATTTTTTTCTTTCTTATAATTGAAAATGTGTGTTTTACAGCAGAATATGAGAAAGTGGCAGCCATTGTTTGTGTGTGGATTGATAAAAATCATCTTGCCCTACTTAGGCTAAGGTAGTTTTTTTTGTGGAAGGTTCTGGTAGTAAACTTCTAGTTTTGAATTTTTAAGGCTCCTTTGACAAGTTTTTTAATCACCTCAGTTTGCAGCCAATATTTGGAATTTGTCAGGGAGAAGGACTTCAAACCACAGGGATACCATTTATTTTTCCTGTGTAACTCCCACGTCTGTTCAGGCTTCCTCACTGTGTTTGTTATTAGCAGCACTTGGGCAGCACATTGTGTTAGTATTTTTGTATTTTAGGCTACATCCAGCTCTTTGCTGATGAATTTACCCTCTTACTCTGGATTAAATTTTAGCTACTGAAGTAGAAGCATGGAAGGAGAATGGTGGGCCAGGAAACTTGGTACACTGGACCACAGTTCTTTAAATACCAAATTATGCCAACAGAAGTGAAAGGAGGAAATTTACACTCCTCCTTCCTCACCACTGACTTTACTGACTGGAACCAAGGACTGTTCTACCCTGGCCTCATAACGGCCTGGCAGCCTTTCTGTTGCATCTCAGAAATAACACAGTATGTTCTGCAGGGATTCAATGTAGGTCATTCAGGGAGGACAGGATATTTGCACGTTGGAGAGCTTGTAGCTACCAGTGCACAGGAAAGTGACCTTTTTGGAGTATCAAAAATAAATATATATGTATGTGTGTGTGTGTGTGTGTGTGTATGTGTGTATATGTATTTTTATATGTATTTTATATAAGAGATATCCAAAATACATACATACTTGTGGACTTGTGTAAATAATGGTGCTCTGTGAAGTTGGTCACTTCAGCGAGGTGTAGGCCAGTGAGAATAACATTCAGTTAAATCTACACACTGCAACTGTATTTCTCTATTCAGGAATACGTGGAGGGGTTTACCCTAATTTAAGTATCTTAACTAATTATAGCATTGCACTAATAATGTTAAAGTAATACTAAATTATTTGGTCAGTTCTCAGTATTAGTGTGGGAACTATTTTTAGTTTATCTTATTTTTTTAATTCTCGAGCCGAAAGGTCATTTTTGAAAACATTGTTGACATGTCAAATTGTTGAGAGCAGAAGAATTAGGCTGATGACTTGCATGATTCTTTTCCTTTCCCAAAAACCCACATTGCCCTGCCCCTCCCCAGCTGTAGTGACTCAGTTAAGCAGTGATACAAACATCTTCAATGCAATAGGAATTACAAGTGTGTAAAGGGTTTAAATTTAATCTAATTACAAAGCAATTAAAATGCTCTTTCTTGAGATGAAGCTGCTGCAGAACTTCTCATTTCTATCAGAGTACAAAAGCAGAAGAATAATAGTATGGGGTTTTTTATTAGGCACTTTATTACATTATTAAGGGCAACCAGGAGATCTTCCTCATGTTCCAGATACTGTGCTCAGACTGTAATCCACAGTTCCTGTGCAAAAACTCTTTAATTTTCAGTTTTATATACTAAATAGAGCAGAACATAGAATGCTGTGATGTTTGTCTTCCATGCCTTCATGGAAGGGGAGAAAATATGCCAGGGGGCTATATAAATGAAAGGGAATAAATGAAAGGGGAAGAAACAAGATTATGCCTGTGAAGACAGAAAGAACTAGAAGTTGTAGAATTAAGCTTGGCTGGAGAAGGTGAATGAGACAGAGGGGGAAAATTCAAGGCAAAGATACCAACGGCACAAGTCAAACAAATGCCATAGAAATAAAAAAATCCAGTTGCTGACAGATATTCTTGGCACTTAACACTGCAATTACTATGTAATTTGGATATTTTAAAATTAATTTTGAATTTGCTATGTGTTTGTTTTCCTTTAAGTCTTCCCTGGTTGTGTTTGGTGATGGAAAGCAGTGTTTCTAGTCTTCTGTTATTCACTAATGCATATTGTTTTCTGGGATACTGCCCTTTAATATGTTTGCCTTTTTAGGGTTAAAGGGAAGCCTAATCTATATTTCTGAATTTTTTCTGTGCTCTGTGGTTTTCCCTTCTCTTGAACTCATCCTTTCCTTCAGCTCTGCAAAGTCCTCCATGAGATGAGACAACTGCTCGTGGATTTTGTAGTCCTGAAGGAGGTCACAGTTTCATCTTTCCAAAGATTTATCAAAGATCTTTTGAAAATTTCAATTCTCCTTTATCTCTCTTTTTCTGCAGTAATAAAAAATCCAAAGTGTTAATGAAATGGTTTTGTAGAAACTGTACCATATGATCCTCTGTGTGTGTTTATCACTAATTATACTTAAATTTTCAAGCAGTTGTTTTCTGCTCCAGTGTGTAAGAGGAATTTTTAAGGAGATTACACTTTGACTTGCTGTGGGATGTACAGAGTAGAAAATAAATCTGGGAGATGTGGAGAGAATGTGATACAGAGAATATTTAGGGAAGTAGAATTTTTTTTGTAGCTCAGAGTTTTTCAAAGTTCTGAAGTACATTCATACTGCCTGTCTGCAGTTGGCTGGATTTGAGTTCTCCTCTCATTGCCACTATTGATGTTGTGTCTGTGAATTAAACTTTAGTCAGGAAGAAAAAGCCCAGGTAGTTCCCACAGTGAAAATAAACAAACACCACCACCTCCCCCTCAACAAATTAAAATCAAACAAAAAACCCACCCTCAACACCCAACATTTCATGTAATCTATTTTAATTTCTCTGCAATATGCTTATCTATTCTGGTTTTTTTCTGCTGGAGACACAACATATTTTACTGGCTTTCTGCTTCTAATTCTTAAATATTTTTTGTTTACATACTTTTATATTATTTCTTCAGATTTTTTTTCACATTTCTCCTTTTGCTAATTGCTCATTTATGATAATTTCATGAAAGTTGTTTAATTTTTAAGGATTTCTGATTAACGTAATGCCTTCAGTTTTGCAGACATTAGTTAACTACTGGTCTTCTCTTTCCCCTGTCACTCAATATTTAAGGTAGTGTACCTTTTACACTTGGATATAGAGAGGAGGATTTATGACAATTATTTTTCCCTTTATTTTGAAGCACTGCTGTACTTCTTTTTACCCCCTGCCTGATGTAATAAGAGATACTGATTTTCAGATCTGAAGATAAAATTTACTTTTAGTCTTGATGTTATCATGAGATGATCTACCCTGGCCGGGTCACCTTAGTTAAAGGCAATCTGTACATCTTTGCAAATAAAAAATAAAGCATTAATTAGTTTATAATGGAGCTGTCATAATGAATGTGTCATGATGAAATACTGCTGATACAGATGAAGGTAATGCAAGTGCTGATCTAGATTGTATCTCTTTAATTAAAAAAATCTAAACAACAGCCAACCACCAAACAAAACCACACCAAAACAATGTTCCTGTGAACAAAGTTGCTGTTAAGAAAATATTATGCTGAACTTCAACAAAATGCAGGTAAAAATTTGACTTCATGCCTTACTCTCAAAAGATGACTTCTGTTTCAAGCTTGTCAGTATTACAGGCACTTGGGGTTTATGTTTGGAAACTTACAGTAAATAAAGTTGTCTTATACGTTCTTCCTCTGAGTGATGTGTGCAGCTGTGTATAAAGTTGGTAAAGAAATGGAGTAATTATTTCCTCTGGAGAGGAAAAAGCTTAAAAAACAGAAAAATGAGATTTTGGAAAAGATGGTGTGTAACAAAATTAAAGCATCCTCAGAAAAAAAAGCACTGGATAACTGAGTTATATGCCTGCTATATTTCTATTTTCAACTGACTTCTGACTTCAAGCTGACTACTTGAAAATAGGAAACATTTATTTGAATAAGTAGAGTGCAAGTTCTTAATTGTTCTGTAGCACTTTCATTATTCTGAACAATGAGCACATAATTGTTGATTTGATTATAGACCTCAGGAGTCTTTGCCTGTGTTTGGCATAGGAAGAAGCATTATCTGGTGGCTGACTGCTGAAAGCTCTCTTCATACGCCTCACTGAAAACGTACTGGGCTTGGATTATATTCAGAGTAACAAGTCTTCAAATACCTCCTGTCTTCTGGAGCCAGCATCCCTTTTCTGAGCATGTTGTTTAATAAAATGTTTTATTTGCAGAGCATGGTGAGTATGATCCTCAGACTGTGAGACCAGGAAGCCGCTACAGTCACGTGCAGGAGGTACAGGAGCGACTGAACTTCTTACGGTGAGCCTTAACTTGAACATTTCTTTGACTTCTTTAAGAATATTTTGAATGATTTTTGAAGAAAAACACTTTGCATTTCTCTCTCTTCTATAGCTTTAATTTTTTTTGTTAACTTCTTTCAAAACTCAGATGCAAAAATAGATTGAATGTTTTTGGTTTGGTTTTTTTCCTGGAGGGCTTCTATGCTGCTGTTGGATATATGAAGTAAAGTTTATTAGACTATTTGGAATCCAAGGCTCTTATTCTGCACTATGTAAGATTTGTATTTATTCATAAGATTTGTATATATTCTGCACAAATAGGATTTGTATTTTTTCCTATTTGTGTGCAGAACCTTACTGACTTAAATACAATGTGTGGTGGATACAGTTGCATTCCTACTGGGGTAACTTAGTTTAAAATTTTAAGTGTTCCAAGTAGGGACATAGCTGTGTGTCCTTACTTGTATCACACCAGAATTAAATTCATGATCATAAACTGACACATACTTTCCTCAGTTAGTGATGATGTGTTGGCAGCAACTGAGCCCCAGAAAGAAAGTACAGTAAAAAAATTATTTGAATTATTTTTGCCAGCTCCTGTTGGAGTATAATAAGAAAGCAAAAGATCTGTGCTCATCATAGGCTGCAGAATGCTGATGCTTTTTAGGCTGAGTCTCTCTCAGCTTTTTCCTACTTGGTTTTAACCTTGCTTTAAATGAGTAAAAGTACTTCAACTGTTATGTTTAAATTATTTTTTCCTTGTTTTCTAAAGGAGATTTTATTTTACTTCTTAAAATTTTACTGAGAATTTTCATTAACTAAACTGAAGTGTTAACTGTTTAATGAAGTTATACAATAGCACATGGATAGCACACTTAATGTATCACTCCTGCATGTTCAGAACTGTAACTTCCTTAGATTTAAGTTCACTATTTGTTAATGTACAGAAATTCATGAAGTTCCGTGGATGTCAGATGTAGAATATGTTTGTAGCAATTTCTGATAAGCAGTGCCATAACTCAGTCCCTGATTTCTTATACATAAAAAAATTGTTTATTAATAAAAATTAATCTAAAGAACTTTGATTAACATTTAGTCCTCCTGAAGAAGCATCCTTAGTGTTAGCTCTCAGATTTGAAGTTCTTAATAATTGTTTTATAATAACTGAACACAATTTAAAAACTTGCTTAAATAAAAGGGAAAATTTCTAGTTCTTTGATTTCTGATTCTGGCTCTGCTCCATGCTATTGATACCTTTTTTGCAATTTTGCTATATCAAGTCCTAAACATAGTGAATCATTGCAGAATTAATTTTTTCTCATATGTTGTGACCTGATTTTTAAACTAAATAGTGTACATTAGGAAGTATGCATTTCTTTGTATATAAAATGTAAACAATGCTTGGTATTTTTATGTAAGGCACTTTTTTACTGAATTGTGTTCTTTTTTTGTTTGGAATTGATTGGTCTTGATTCATTCAAACTTACTAAGACATCATGGGGCTGATTATGAGTGGATTGATGATGTAAATAAAGTTCTCATACTTGTGATATATACATGTATAACGTGCATATCCAACTTTGTGCCTGTACTTTTTACTGAATTGTAACTCTGGCTTTGTATTAGACAGTGCTGTTAATTGTCTCTTTGTTTTGCTCAAGATTTTTATTGAAGGATGGTCAGCTGTGGCTCTGTGCCCCTCAGGCGAAGCAAATATGGAAGTGTTTAGCAGAAAATGCGGTTTATCTTTGTGATCGCGAAGCCTGTTTTAAATGGTATTCCAAACTAATGGGGGATGAACCAGACTTAGACCCTGACATTAATAAGGACTTCTTTGAAAATAATGTGCTTCAGCTGGATCCTTCCCTATTAACAGAAAATGGAATGAAATGTTTTGAACGTTTCTTCAAAGCTGTGAACTGTCGAGAAGGAAAGCTTGTAGCAAAGAGAAGAGCCTATATGATGGATGACCTGGAATTAATAGGATTAGATTACCTTTGGAGGGTGAGTTAATTGAAGGAAGCATCTGAAAGGTTAACTGCTGAGATTTTCTCAGTCTCTTTATGCTTTTAAGAATGTGTAATTTATTAGTAATGGACTGAAATTACAAAAATCTGCTTTTTCCAACTAAATACATGGCTTTTGACTCCACCGCCTTCCCAGCAAGTATGCAAGTTGATAACTTTGCAGACTGATGTTAAATGGAAAGTTATTTGAAACATAAGTATATTTATGTATGCGCATGAAATTAAAAATTTGCCAATACTGTTGGAGAAAGAAAGATCCTTCCAGGTGAATTATCTGTAGATTTCTCTTTTTTTCACATTCACATTATAATTAAGCTTTGTTTCATGCACTTCATAAGCTATTCCATGGCATTCCTTCTAGTGTGGTAAACTGGAATGATTCTAGATTAGACCAAGTGAGCGCCGGTCTGATTCTTCCTCTTATAACCACAACCTTTTAGCTAAATATGGTGGTTTTCTAGGATCTATAGATTCCATATAACCACCTATTCTCTATATTTAGAATCTTCCTTTTCAATAGGAAGGTTGAAGCTTCCTGAAGCTTGCCAAATCTGTTAATGAAAACCATCAGTATTTAAACTGTAACCTGATTTTTTCAGAGCATTTCTACTTCTCAAGAGCTGCATTAGAGCCCACCGTGGTGCACTGTGACATGATTGTCATGGTTGTGTGTTTGTAAAATGTGTACAGCAGCAGTCTTCAGTAATTTTGGTTGTGGCTTCTTCAAGGGTTGGGTATTTTAATCCTGGTGATAATAGTTAAAACCAAAGTAGAGCCCAATTTTTATCCAAATAAGTTCACATCATGTTTGTGAAGAGAGTCCCCACAGAATGTTAGCATGTTTTAGTTTTGGGAATCAGCTTACTCTGATCAGCAGAACTCGTGAAGCTTGAGCTGTACCCTGCAGGGGTTGTCTATAAAACCTGCTGTCAGACCTGGTGACTAGTAATTAAAATTTAGATTATCAGGTTAGAAGCAGAATTCATTTGCTTCTCCCCTTTCCACCCATTCAGAGACATTTAAATACTTGAAAATTCTATCTCATGATGCAGATTGTTGAGGCATCTGAAGAAGTTTTCTTATTCTCTGAAACAAGAGAAAATTTGGAATGTTATGTGAATATGAACATATAAACACTGCTTTTACTCTGTTCATAGAACATCCTTTTTTGCCAACTCTGAACTTCAAAACTAATTAATTATAAATTTTTCCTCATGTAATCATCTTGAGTGTAAGTTTTATTGATTGTATTTTCTAACTAAGTGTTTTAGTCCCTTTCACCTCAAAAAATAATTAGACATGCTATTGTGTTGAGATACTTACTGTAGTAGTTTTGGTTTGCATTTTTACACCAGCAAGTTTTAAGAGATGTAAATGCTTTTTTTTCAATTGTGCTAGGTTGTGATTCAGGGAAATGATGACATTGCAAACCGAGCAATAGACCTTCTTAAAGAGATCTATACTAATCTTGGCCCAAGGTTACAAGTTAATCAGGTAAGAAAAAGCAACAGAAAGACTGAATGGAATAAAAATTAAAATAGTCTTTAAATAATAGTCTTAAACATCAGTTTGGTGATATTTTTGTATTTGAAAGATTTGAAAACAGGAAATAGTTTCTGTGTTTTGGCGGGTGAGTCCAACCATCAAATTCTGGGCAGATGCAGAACTAAAGTTTTTTTCTCATTTTTGCAGACTGAACTCTCATTAATTTTTCCCACTAAGTTCATCTGCTGTATTTGCTCTTGTTACTCAGAAAACAATTATCATAAGAAGAAAACCTTTTGTTGCACTGCAAATTGTGGCACTTACCCATACGAGTATGTTCAGGGGCTGGGTCTGTGGGGTGTTGTCACAAGCTAATGTAATCCCTTTTTTCTGGCATATCCCTTACAAAAGGTCACTGAGTTTCTATGTATTGGTCAAACTGAGGTCTAGCAAATCAGATATTATCTCCCTGCATTAATACTTGCTGTGAGCTGTATGGAGTGGACAGAGAAGAGATACTGGGTTTTTCTGGGAAGGGGATTTCATCCACAGGGTCCTTGACAGGCTTGAGTAGTAGACCCTTGAGAACCTTATGAAGTTCAGCAAAGCAAAGTGCAAGGTTCTGCAGCTGGGTTGGGGCAGTCCCAGGCACAAATACAGGCTGGGGCATGAACAGATCAAAAGCAGCCTTGCAGAGAAAGACTTGGGGGTGTTGGTGGATGAGAAGCCCAACATGCACTGGCAGCCCAGAAAGCCACCAGTGTCCTGGGCTCCATCAACAGCAGCATGGGCAGCAGGTCCAGGCAGGGGATTCTGCCCTTCTTGTGCATCCAGCTCTGGGGCTCCTAACATGGGAAGGGCATGGATCTGCTGGTGAGAGTCAAGAAGAGGCCATAAAAATAATCAAGGCCCCTTCCAACCCAAACCATTCTGTAATTATGTGACTGCATATTTAGTGGAGGAATATTGTCCTTGGACAATCTCAAGTTGCTAAGTTGCCAGGTGTATTTCTAAAAACTGATGTTCTACATGTCTTCAGAAACACTTTTATAATGTTCAGAGCTGCCAGTCTGCCAGGTCCAGCACAGCTGCTCTAGGTGGTGAATTCACAGCCATTCAAGCTGTATTTTCCTGCAGTGGCAGATGGCTAGAGGCTTCTGTCTTGCTGTAGGTCTGGGCTTACTAAGCATGCATTTATCTGTCCATCTGCACATGCTTAGCTCTGACGCTTCCAGAAGTGCTGGATTTACATGCACACAAGAATTCTTTAACATAGTCTGAGAAAAGGAGAAAGTCCAATTCAGTGTTCTCTGTCCAAATTTTCACTTTTTCTATATACATACACTGCAGTTACATCTGCTGATTATGTGACATTATTAAAGTGCACTCTAAGTTAGAGCTATCTGTTGGTGGGAGTTGCTGGAATAAAGCAGGTTTATTGAGTAACTTAACTGATTTGGTTGGGGGATTCTTTTCTCCATCATTTGGTCATTTTTCTGGAAAGATGGATTCTAATATGTCTTGTAATTACACCAATTTCTTAATGTAATTAGGTAGTGATTCATGAAGACTTCATTCAGTCCTGTTTTGATCGTCTAAAAGCCTCCTATGATACATTATGTGTGTTGGATGGAGATAAAGACAGCATCAACTGTGCAAGACAAGAAGCAATAAGGATGGTGAGAGTGTTGACTGTTCTAAGGGAGTATATAAATGAATGTGACAGTGATTACCACGAAGAGAGAACTATTCTACCGATGTCAAGGTATGTGTGAAAAAGCAGTATCATGGTTTTGATTTCTGTTAAACTAAACCAATACTATTATCCTTGGCATTTTTACATTCTAAATGGTTTCTATTCAGGAAATGGTTTCACAGTGTTTCAGAATTCCCTTTTCTTTGCTAATATATGAAACTGTATTTAAAAAAATTTTTTGCAAGATCAGGCCAAATACAAGTGTATATGAAAGAGGCAGCAGGCCTAAAAATAAACTTGGTGGTTTCTTCTGTAACTAGCACAATGTACCTTGAGGCTCAATTGTTTTGGATATAATTCTTTATTTCAGATAATTGCTTAAAAGCAGTACTGTTCTTTACATTAGCATTGGCAAAACTTCTTTGTTTCTCATAGTCTTATTACACAAAAAATGTTGTAAATGTATATATTCACCTTCCAGAATTGTTTGTAGAGATCTCAGTCTTACTTTGCAAGATTAAATTTTTAATTATCTCTAAGGGAAATATTCTGTAAGCTCCTCATGAGGAGGGAAGAAAAGAACCAGTACTTTGAAGTATATTTATTTTCTGTACACCTTCACTCTTCTTATACTTGTCCTTGAGTGAAAACTTAGCTTAAATCCTTGGTGTCTCTATGGATTTATGATGCAGCTAACATATTTTTAAACATGGTGGAGGTTTTTCATCCACTTACTTTAAATGACCTTTTTGTCCAAAAAATTGAAGCAATTGCTATTTCTTCACTGTGTGTCACTAATTTGCAATGTTGCTACAGCTTTTTTGCTGCGTATATTGATTGATTGATTGATGAGTCCTAACAAAGTTTTCTTTTTGATTGTGGGTACATCTTTTTTTTATGGACTACTTATTTGATTAGACTATTCTTTCACAGGCCTTGTTAGCAAGGAGCTTTATGGGGAGTTTTTGCCTTTTGTTACATGGGATTAGTTTGTTTGGCTTATCTGGGCACATCTTTCCTAATGAGCTCTCTGGCATTGTGGGGAGTGTGATCGCTGCTAACGTGAAACCATTTCTTCCCTTTTTGACTGCTTCAAACTTTCTTTATAAGATTGTGATTTTAAAAACTGGAATTCTAGCATAAAACTTATAACAACTTTTGACAGAAGGCATTAAGGCTGATTTTGACAGAAGGCATTAAGGCATTGGCAACCTCATGGATTTTTCTGATCTTGGTGTATTTAAAGCTTGAGTTGCTTTGCTAAAAGAGCAACACATCATTGCCAGTCTGATTAAGCTTTGTTTGCACATTTTGATCAGGAACTTACAAGGCAGAGAAGAGATCTAAAACTTTATAAGAGACTTCTAAAGTTTCTCTCAGTGTTCCTAACCTGACTGTAAATTTGACCATATGATTAATGCATTTGTACTGAGTGTGGATTCTTGAAAGATTCTGTGTATGTTGTTGCCATAGTTGCTGGGGTTTTCACTAAATCTTACACTGGAAAATACAGCGTAAAGATTTGATGTTGAAATACCTGCTGCAAAAAATGCAGGAAGGAAAAGAATTTATTTCATGAGGACAAAAATAACTTTTGCTTTTCTGTTTATTTTCAGAGCTTTCCGTGGTAAACATATCACACTTGTGGTTCGCTTTCCAAACCAAGGCCGGCAAGTGGAAGATTTGGATATTTGGTCTCACACAAATGACACGATCGGCCAAGTGCGGCGCTGCATCCTCAATCGCATTAAAGCCAACAGTGCACACACAAAAGTAGAGCTGTTCATTGGAGGTGAGCTGGTAGATCCTGCAGATGACAGAAAATTAATTGGGCAGCTGAATCTCAAGGATAAAACGGTAAGTGTTGCAGGCTGGGTATTTACATCAATTCAGATGTTCCTTCCCTTTTGTAAATGCTTGAAAAATACCGTGCATGGCATCATTTATTTTTGTGGAATAATTCCATTCTTCCTTCTCATACTATGCCATTAACATTTTATCAGATGCTTATTTGGTAAAGAATCTTAATTTTTAGAGAGTACTAAAACTATAATTGTGTTTTTCAGCTAATTACAGCTAAGCTTACGCAGATAAATTCTAATATGCCCTCAAGTCCAGATAGTTCTTCTGACTCTTCAACTGGTTCTCCGGGCAACCACGGCAATCACTACAGTGATGGTCCAAATCCAGAAGTTGAAAGCTGTTTGCCTGGAGTGGTAAGCATTTTCTGAAATTAACAGTTCAAACATGTTTTTTCTTACACTTTGTCTTTGGCTAACATTTTTTTTTTAATTTGCTTTTTTTAAGATCATGTCACTGCATCCTCGATACATCTCTTTTCTTTGGCAAGTTGCAGACTTGGGCAGTAGTCTAAATATGCCACCTCTTAGAGATGGAGCTCGTGTTCTTATGAAGCTCATGCCACCAGGTAAAACTTAACTTGATCCTTTTTTTCATCTTGTAATATGCTGTAAAATAATTTCTCATCTGATACATAAAAATGAAGACAGGGGAGTATTTTCTACTTTCTGGTAATTCATTGGTACTGTAATTCATTACTGTTATCCTAATTAGGACTGTTAAAGATTTCCCAAGTAGTCATTTCTTATCTGCTATATGAAGTTGCATAGTTTGCAGTTGTTACTGGGGTTAATGCCACAGTGCAGTGAAAATGGGGAGCATTGTATTTTAAGGTGTTTTCGTAGCACTGCTTTAATAGGATCACTTTTGACTGTAAGAATCATTGGAGAACACTCAAGTCTGATTTTGTCTGTAAGTTTTTGCAACTGTTCTGATACACTTAAAATTTTTCATATTTATAATTGTAACTAGTACTGGCTTGTTGTGGAGTACTTTTGCTGCAAAATGCTTATAAGTTGTGTTTTTATTGCAGATAACACTACGGTCGAGAAACTAAGAGCAATTTGTTTAGATCATGCAAAGCTTGGGGAAAGCAGCCTTAGTCCATCCCTTGATTCTCTGTTCTTTGGTCCTTCTGCCTCACAAGTGCTGTACCTAACAGAGGTTAGTGATGCTTTGCCTGTTCTTTAAAAATTGTCAATTCTCTCTGTGGCAGTCCTGTCTGGAACACTATGGAAGCCTAAGAGCAAATTCTGGTTTGAAATTAATAATTGAAAATACGAAACAATTTACTGACATAAACGTGTATGGCCAGTGCTGTCAAAGCATTGCTTATGTGGTATTGCTACAAATTCTCCTGGTCAGTCATCTATATCCAAGCTGGTGCATTTCCATTAGTTAACTCTGCATTTTCTTCTACAGGTAGTTTATGCCTTGTTAATGCCTGCCAGTGCACCTCTGGGAGAAGACGCCAGTGACTTCCAGTACAACTTCCTGAAAAGTGGTGGTTTGCCTCTTGTGCTGAGCATGCTGACCAGAAATAACTTCCTGCCAAATGCAGATATGGAAACTCGAAGGGGTGCCTACCTTAATGCTCTAAAAATAGCCAAATTATTGCTAACAGCAATTGGATATGGCCATGTTCGAGCTGTGGCAGAAGCTTGTCAGCCAGTTGTGGAAGGCACGAGTACAATTTCACCGGTAATATAAATCTTCCTTGCTGCAAATAGCAATGTGCTCTGTGTTTTATAATGTGTGCAGCAGCATCTCCTTACTTTTCACTGACAAGCTGTTCTTTGAGTGCATTGCACATCAAGGACTCACGGTACTTTCAGATAATGTTTTGCAATTCTAAAAAAGAGATCAACTTACTAAACAAATCCTATTTCTTGGTGACTCTAAAAAGTTAGGTGTGAGATTCACTTGCTCTGTATATGATTTTCAATGGTTTGCAAGATTGTCAATATAGGCAACTTGTCATTTTTAACTCTGTTCATCCTTCTGGGCAAAATGTCCAGCACACAGCAGGATAAACACATCATGTGATGTGTGAGCAGCTGGCTCACAGGCTGGGCGCAAAGAGTTGTAGTGAATAGTGACAGAGTGGTGACCTGTCACAGGTGGGGCTCTGCAGGGCTCCATCCTCAGCCCTGTGCTCTTCAACCTCTTCATAAATGACCTGGATGCAGGACTGGAAGGGATACTGAGCAAGTCTGCAGATAATACAAAACTGAGAGGAGCTGTTGATACCCTGGAGGGCAGGGAGGCCTCGCAGAGAGGTCTCAACAAATGAGAAGAGTGGGCAATCACCAACCATACAGAGTTCAACCAGGGCTGGTGCCAGATTCTGCACCTGGGGTGGGGCAACCCTGGGTGTACGGACACACTGAGAAATGAGATGCTGGAAAACAGTGACACAGAAAGGGACCTGGGTGTCCTGCTTGATGGCCAGTTCAATATGAGCCAGCAGTGCCCTGGCAGCCAGGAAGGACAACTGTGTCCTGAGGGGCATCAGGCACAGCATCACCAGCTGGGCAGGGGAGGGGATTGTCCTGCTCTGCTCTGCTCTGGGCTGCAGCAGCCTCACCTCGAGTGCTGGGGGCAGTTTTGGGCACCATAAGATGCAAAACTCTTGGAGAGCATTCCAAAGGAGGGCCACAGGCATGGTGTGAAGGGCCTTGAGGGAAAGCTATGTGAGGAGCAGCTGAGGGCACTTGGTCTATTCAGCCTGGAGGAGACTGAGAGGAGACCTCAGTGCAGTTACAGCTTCCTTGTGACGGGCAGAGGAGGGACAGGCACAGTCTGCTCTGTGGTGACAGTGACAGGACCCAAGGGAATGGCCTGAAGCTGTGTCAGGGGAGGTTTAAGTTGGATATTGGGTAAAGGTTCTTCCCCAGAGGGTGGCTGGGCATGGAACAGGGTCCCCATGGCAGTGGTCACAGCGCCAGCCTGGCAGAGCTCCAGAAGTGTTTGGACAATGCTCTCAGGCACTTGGTGTGACTGGGGATGGTTCTGTGCAGGGTCATGAGTTGGACTTGATGATTCTTTTGGGGCCCTTCCAACTCAGTATGTTCCATGATAAATGTGAATTCCCCATTTGTGAAGTTCCATCTTAAATAGTTTCTTGATCTATCAGCCTGTCCTCAAGAGTACACAGAGAGCCCCACTTCAGAGCACTTAATTCCAAAATACTGATGAGATCCATCTCTGAATTGGAGAAGTACATTCCCCTTAAATCTCAAACATAAGTACCTGTTCTGGTTAGCTGCATCTGTTAGAAGATACATAATTAATTATTTTTCAAGTAAATCAAAACTCTTAATGATTACAAAGAAGTGAAGATCCCTTTTTATGAATCATGTTGGAGTATAATAGGAATATATTAATGCAGACATGTTTGCCACTCTGTCTTTCATCTATTTAAAATGAGTACATTTTACTGCCCTGTTTTCTTACAACAGTTATTTAAAGGGCAGTTTGGAACACTCATTGCATCACTTGAGTCTTGAAGTATTTTTTTAAACACTTAGGCTGACTTCTTAGGAGGTAGTAACATTTGTCTGCATTTGCTGACTTTCACTATTTGGAGTTGCAAACATCTGATTTAATAATAACAGATTTGTTGGAAAAAACACTGTTATTCTTGCTGTCACTATCATCCTCTTTGAAGGACTTTTGGTATTTTTTATTCCCCGGGGCTGCAGGTGGGATTTGTTAAAGCTTTTAATTTCTCTTACCTTAAGCATAAGTACCAAAGCATAATTTCTCTCTTGGCTTTCCATCAGTATTTAAGAGCAGTAGGCAACCAAGGTTATGTGTCTGTAGTTTTTCAGTTATTGGTCTGTTGCTGTCACTAGTAACTTTAAAATTGTTACTTTCTTCCTTGTTTTCATAGAAGGTTTCATTAATAATGTTAAATACAGTATTCTGGTACACAGAATTGATTTACCCCATATATATTGCTGTTGATCACTTCCAATAGCATCCAATAGCTGATTGACTGGGGAAGCTCTGTTAGTCTTCAGTGGAGGCTTTGTAACTTTGCTCTCTAAATCAAGTGTCTTAGTGAAGCTGACAAAGCAAGGGATGTAACCAACACCATACCTTACCCAGCAGCCTCACAGTGTGGCTTTTGATCAGCATTTGAGATGGGCTTTTTGAATGACCTGGTACAGGAAAAGAAACTCTTCTGTTTTAATTTGTAACCACACCACACCATCTTTTGTTTGTCTGTAAGAAGGAAACGACCATTTCAGGTTTTGTCAAAACTATGGAGCTCTGGCAGACTAAGGAGAGAGGGATCTATGTTCAAACCAATACAAAAAAAAGATAAAAACTTGTCTTGCTGTTTCTGTTTTAAAAATATTACAAAAAATAGGAGGGATCATTTAGAACAGAATTCTTCAAGAGTAACTTAAATGTTTAAAATGTACTTCAGTATAATAAAAACTGCAGCCATATTCTGTCTGAACACTCTTATCTAATCCAAAGGGAGCCCCCATGTTTGACCAAGCCCTTTATTTCCCACATCTACTGAAAGGGAAGGAGGCACTGTGACAGAAAAAATTCTGTTAGCTTGAAGTAATCTGATCAATAAACAAGCCCCCAAACCAAATAAGTTTTGAGCAAGTGCCTTTCCTTTCAACTACTTGTACTCTGTGATCGTCCACTGCAGCATAGTGTCTTCAGGTGTGATGGTATCTGTTTGAAAATGAGGAGATTTATTTATGTTGGCCTTTGCACTAAGTTTTCCTTCCAAGATCTTATCTACTTCTATCAAACCTTTCCAAGTAACTTTAGATCTTCATATCTTTTTGCTTTTTTTTCCCATGTAAAAGTAAGTATGAGAAATACTTTCTTCCAGATAAACCAGGCTACGCATGACCAGGCAGTGGTGCTACAAAATGCCCTACAAAACATTCCTAATCCAACTTCAGAATGCATGCTGAGAAATGTAGCAATACGTCTTGCACAGCAAATATCTGATGAGGTTGGTGAATTCCTTTCTGTATCACCTTTTTCCTTATAGCATCTTTTCTATTTTCTTAATTCTTAAATTTGTTGCTTTGTAAGACAAAAATTTTCCTTTTAAAATGTTTTAGGTAATGATCAAATGAAAGAGAAAAATCTCAAATCATTGCCAGTGTATCTTTATATATTGAAGATGCTTTAATGACACAAATGGAAACCTCAGTAAGGCTAAACAATGTGCTTTGCAGACATAGTGGTCTTATGTGTATGGTGTGGCCAAAGCCCATTTGGATCTGGAATCAAGCGTCTTGTTAGAGAACGTGTCAGTGAATTCAGCTGAGTTCAGCAGGAGCTAAAATCATAACTCCTTTACCTTCCTCTTCCACCTGCATCTGGATCCCTTGGTTTCCAGGGTGGAAGCCATAAATACTGTGTTTCTGTACTGTATAGCATGTCTGCAAAACCATCTCCAAAACATTTCTGAGCTATCTAGATAGAAGATATTATTGTATTCTCATCTTGGTGTTGACAAGTTCACTATCCCTTGAGAACAAAGGGCAGTGTCTAAAGAAAGCACAACATGCTGCACTGCAAGACTGAGCCATCTGCCTTCCATCAGTGGTGGTTTTGCATCCATAGGTGTAAAATCAGACAATTCAATTCTGATTTAATAAAATTTCTTCTATAGAAGAAGTATCTTCTGAGGTGAGATGTGAGGAAAGGTTTATTAATTCTGCCTTTGTCTTTCCTAGACGCCTGCTAATAAATAAATAATTTTTCTTTCACCAAGTACATCAAGCAAACAAAATCTGAATGTGTTTAACAGTATTGTTGTGGAAGATTTGTCTGTAATTTTCTGAAATCATGAATACTGCTGTAGATCTAAATTTCATGTATATTGTAGTTTGCCTTTGAAAGGTTTTATTGCCTTTTCATGTTTTGATGGTCAAAGACTCTTTACAACGGATCTCACAATTAAAAAACAAAAATCTGACATAGTTTCCATAGGCCAGAGAGAAGGCTTTAGCACAGAGAGGAATAATTCACCTGTTTTAAAAAAGTTGATCCTTAAAGACTTTGAAACTACAATGAGATTAAAAAACCCCTGTTGTTTTTCTTGTGGCACTGTTGCTGTAAGGTTGCTTTGCCTGTGACAAATATAAAATAGCTTTTATTTTTCTTGGAAATACTGTTAATGTCCATATCAGTTCAAGAAGGCACATTGTTCAGGTTTCCTGATACAGATACCTACCTAGCTCAGCTTCTTAAGAGTCCCCTTTTTTATTGTCTGAGCATTAGAAAAATGAAACTTGAAATCCATCTGTCTGCCTTCTGCTTTTAGCAATTACCTGTTTTTTGGACAATTCTGTTTTGAATCCAGACTGCAGATAAGTTTTTTTTTGAAAGTTGATATGAAGCCTAAATAATAGCAGTTGGAGTATGTTTTGTAATGGGTGTATATCAGTAGAAACTACTGGATGTTAACTCAGACCATGCACAAAGTACTGAAGAGTGACTCTGCATTCATTTCGTACATGGGCTGTGTTCTTATTCATGTTCAACCCTCTGTATCTTGAACATGAAGCAATCCCTTTATATAATGATCACATACTTGATAACATCACTGTGTTCAGGCTGGCTATCAGCTAGCACAGCATGGGGAGAAACCCTAAAATAAGTTCAACTTTTTACATTGCTTAAGAGGCTGGCTGCCTTCCAGATGAATGCTTGGTGGTTTCTTGGGGTTTTTTTTCCTAAATAAAGGAGGTTTTAATATTGAAATTGATAGTTTCTGCTAAGTCTTAGAACCAGAGTTGCCTACATCCTACTTTATAAAATTTAATTTTACATAAGGGAAGTATAAATACTCTTCAAGATACAACATCTGTTTTCTATTTAAGGGGGAAAATCTTTGTTTTAACATCTTAAATCTTAAATTTTCTGTGAAATACATTTCTGGGAATTTAGAATCAAGTGCAGTGTTATTTGCAGCTGTATTTTAATGTTGCTTTAGTTAATTTCTTTTTTTTTTTTTCCAGGCTTCAAAATACATCCCTGACATCTGTGTTATCAGGGCAGTACAAAAAATTGTTTGGGCATCAGGTTGTGGATCAGTTCAGCTGGTTTTCAGCTCGAATGAGGAAATCAGTAAAATCTATGAAAAGGTAAGAATTCCTGAACAGCTTCTTTTCTGTATCACTGGGGGGTTTTTTGTACAAAAGGGAATGGGTACAAAGGTCAGGTTTAGAGTATGGTGAGCTTTTAGATCAGGTTTAGAGTGCGATGAGCTTTTAGGTGTGTACAATGAATGTATTTCAGAATCTACTATATCATTGTCATAGCACAGCTTAATTTTCTATTCCAAATTCCTTTCCTCAGTAAAGGGTGAATTGTAACTTGAATCTGGTGTCAGTTGAAAAGTGCACCAGTTCTGTAACATGTTTTCAGCCCGGTTAGATTCTGCATCTAAATAAGGAATAAGCATTTCCTGCAAGGCTAATTTGTCTAGTCTTCAAACTTAAAAGGTCTGTTCTGCAGAGGTGATTCAAAGCATATGTGCAGTCTAGAATGAGAAAGAAAAGTAAAGTGATGTGAGGAGCATTGGGAAAAACGATTTAATTGCTAGTTCTGTATGGCTTTTCTTCTTTTATTGATAGGTTCACATGTGATTTACACAGCTAGTTTGGAGTGAGGAGTTCTGTATCAGTAGATTATCACACATTTTAAGTGATGTTGCTTGCAGTTAAAGGAAATAATCTGGATTTGGACAATGATTTTTAAAAAAGCATTTC
Source organism: Calcarius lapponicus (assembly GCA_039654755.1). Lineage (NCBI taxonomy): Eukaryota > Metazoa > Chordata > Aves > Passeriformes > Fringillidae > Calcarius > Calcarius lapponicus. The sequence continues at coordinate 119,324,553 of CM077462.1, read as the reverse complement.
CTATTTTTGTCTTGTAAAATCAGGTTTAGTACTCATCAATACTTGCCTGAGAGTGAAAGGGAAAGGAATATATAGGAAGGCTTAATTCTTGGTGTGTTTGCTATTGTGTTTAAATGATCAATTGAAAGAAGAATATTTACTTCAGCAAAATGCAACACCTCTCCATTAGCTTTCATAGGGTTATAATGGCATCTGCTTCTATTGCTGTGAACATGACTTCTTCATGAAATAAACTGGGGGTTGGGGTTTTTTTAGGTAATACTTCCATATAAAACATAGTTTAGTTTGTGTGACAGTCCAAGCACATTAAGATAAACTCTTATATCTATACATGGGATGCTTTAAGAGCAGTAGTGCACTAGAGAATGCATACCTACAGGAAAAGAGACCTGAATTTGCTTTTTAAAAATTCTTCTGTGTAGAAATTGTACAGGTAAGTTCTGTAAAAATATTTTGAGGAAATGGAAGTTTTAAAAGAGGTAAAATTCAAGCTGTTATGTTATTGATCATCTTTCACGTGATTTTGTGGGTTTTTCATTTTTTGTTTTTTTTTCTTTTTATTCTTACTGACACATACATGGACATCTGTAATAAATGGTGGCTGCATTTGGTTTCTACTATGCAAAAGGGAAATAAAAATTGAAGGGGAAAATTGGAAATTCTAAAGAGGAAGAAATTGTAGAAGTAATAAGAAGGGGAAATAAAGTACCCTTTGTTAATATAACATTAAAACAGAGGAAAGTATCCTAAAAATAGAGGAATATCATGGAAGGAAAGACAGTTTAAGAGAACTGTATCTGATTATAGATTAGAGGAAGCAATTTTTGTGATGGCTTTATAAAGATGGAATATAGCAATGTACAGACCTCCCTAGCTCTGGGTGCCTGAGTGCAGGGAAGTACTTCATTGAGTGTAAAATGCACTTTGCCTTTCTCCTGGGTCCCTGCAGCTGTGCAGAAATGACCTTCCCTTCTAACCAGGGCTTCACTGGAGAGCAGGTGCAGTTCTGGACTTGCTGAAGGAATTCTGCTTTTGCTTTCTGATCTTGTGTCAGGACTGCCACATCCTCCTGCTGCAGTGCAGTGACTGCCTTGGATTTTTTAGTTACTGTGCATAGACAAAATAGTGTTTCTTGCCAGAGTGAGGCATATTTTGGCCTGTTCACAATTAGTTCTCTCCTCTGCATTGTAATCCCTTTTCTGCCTAATTAATCTTGATACCTTTCCACATATAGAACAAATATTTAATGTCTGTAGTTGATGTGACTAACCTGCACTTATGATTTATAAATGATAAATTGAGACCTTCTCACATTCAGTTTCTTTGGAACTTCTTGAATGTAATTACTTCTAGATGGAGGAGAGGGTTTGCCATTATTCTCAAAGTATTTATTTTGAAAAAATGTATCAGAATCAACTCAATTAATTCAAGTGTTTAGTTTAAGAAGTAACCTATGCACCAATTAGATGTAATATTATTTTCTGTGTCAAAAATCATGACAGCAGCTATGTTTAAAACTTGAACTTAAACTCTTTCAACTTTCTGAAAAATAGCAAAGTGATTAATAACTGCTAGCAATACTAAAAAGCTTTTATAAGTTGTTGTCAAATAAGTTGTGAGTGTCAAAGCCTTGTAAAACTGAATTGATGAATTAATTATACAGCACTATGGCCTTTCTCTGTTTAAGTAGTAGAATTTTCCAAGTTTTAAATGCCATTTTTTGAATGGTAAAGAAAAACAAAACAAAAAAATCCCCAAAAAACCCCCAGATGCAAACTAAGAAAAACTCCCAACGGTACTAACTGATGTAAATATTGCCCACAATTGTCCTATTTAACTTCTGTCTCCATAAGTTGATGCTTGGAATCCTCCAAATGAGAAGCACAATTCTGGAAGTTCAAGTCATCCCACACAGTGCTTTGGCTCAGATCTGAGTGCATAAAATACTTGGCACTGATAATCACTTAGTATACAAAGCTGTGGTTTGTGTTTGTGTTTAGTGATATACCTTGGAGCCAGCTGGGTTTCTTGGGATTGTTTTCTGTACCCACTTTGTGCACTCTTGTTTGTTTTCACAGACAAATGCAGGAAATGAACCAGACATGGAAGATGAACAAGTTTGCTGTGAAGCCCTGGAGGTGATGACCCTGTGCTTTGCTTTGATTCCAACGGCACTGGATGCACTCAGTAAAGAGAAGGCGTGGCAGACATTTATTATTGATTTACTATTGCACTGTCACAGCAAGTAAGTTTTGGTCTCATCTATTATTTTACAATTCAAAATAAATATAAAGCCTAAATGCAGAACAGTGGCTTCAGCTCATCTGAAATTGTGAAGTATTGGGGGTTTTCAAAAACCATCTAGGTGGAAAGTTAATATGTTGTTAAACTTGGTTGCCAGTGCTTTGATCTGTTACTAAAGAGTTAATTTTAATTTTTTAAGATATTGTTGTTTCTTGAATATTCTAACTTTTCTTTGAGAAGTGACAGAGATCTGAAATACAGGGTGTTGAATTTTCAGTTTCACTGAAAATACTTCATATTGCAAGTACTTCATACTTCACTGAAAGTACTTCCATACTTGCTTGTATCACTCATCTTATGGAAAAATAGTTCATACTATCAGTACAAGAAGCTACCACTTCTCTCATATGCCTATAAAACTTGTGATAAACATGATAATCTCACTTAGAATGGTGCAACTATTCATTGTTACATAGTAAAATAGCATAAGCATGAGTGGAAACAGAAGACTGCTTTGTAAATTAAGATGGTGAAGTTGAACTAAGCTGCTGAAAAGTTCCTCTTCTGAATTAATGTGGAAACAAATCAGTGTTTGCGGTGCAGAGAAAGTTTAGCAAATACCAGACAGAACTCTGAATATCCTTCCACAACTATTGTTCTCTAATCTCCTATGCTCAATCAGAGAACAATGTGAGCAAAAATATGCATGTGAGAAAATATTTTTGGTGCACCATAAAAGACAAAGACAGAAGATAACCAAGTTAGATCTCACAAATAGGATCTTTCTAGAAAAGATCAGATGGATTGTTTGTTTTACAGAGTTTGACTGGACTTCTGTTTCCTCAGAGCATAACCATTCTATACCTCTAAACTGAGAAAACAGAATGCAAAATGTTTGATACTAAATGCTAGAGTAGTTTTTCTCCTGCAAGGTAATTGATTTTGTAGTGGTGCCCTCTGAATGCAAGACCAGCTTAGTTAAGAGGAGATAACCCAACAGTCCTAAATAATCCTGGAACCCAGAAGTATTCTGCTGATCTCTGCAAAGTGTTTAGTGGCCACATGTATGTGGCCTAAATACATGAAAATTCTTTGTTCTGGTGTAAAGCAATGGCACTTACACCCACTGAAGAGACTGTCTTCTATGAACTGAAGAGAGACCTGTGTCCTGGAGCTCTCAGTAGGGCAGGATTCAGGTTGCCAGCCTTAAGGGAGGTGCTTGACCTCCAGCTCTTCCTCCTGCTGAGTGTGCGTTCATTGTGCAGCTCATGTCCTCTGTGCCAGCTTTGTGCTGTCATCATGTGTCTAAAACAGCATGAGATGCCTGTGCTCAGGCAGCTGCATCCCTCTCATGATTCCTTAAGAGCTCTTAGATGGTTGCAGCCTCAGAGAAATGTAATACTTGTGTTCAAACACTGCATACTCAGAAACATAACAGTGTGAGGCATGTCACAGTGGTCACATTTCTCCCTGTAGGAAAATATCACCTTTGTCTATTTCATTCTGCCTTCAAGTGCACAGAGCTGAGGAGTGTCTGTGTGATGTGTCCCAAGCAGTTGAAGGATTGTATCTTAAAATAACTTTCTGTGAATGCTCTACAAAAACATGGGCTCAGCAATCAGACCCCATAAAATGTCAATTATTGTTAAGAAAAAACAGAGCAGCCCCACCCCACAGTCTGCTGCAACTCAGAGCAGAGTAGGAGAACTTGCAAAGATCAGGAAGGGTGACAAGGGAGATCAAAGCTCTGCAATGACTTCCATCTGAGGAACAGCTGAATAGCTGGGGGCACTTCATACTGGAGGAGAGATGAATGATGGGAGGAGAATACTACAGAGACCCTTAAAATCAGAAGTAGCAAAGGGAGAACAAGTGGAGAGCTGTGTTTCTTTGTATAAGACCTTCTTGAGCATAGCATTTAAGCAGTGCAAACCTTCAGTTTGAAAACGGTTTGAGGGGTTCTTTCATGAACTTGTCCAATGAGGACTATGAAATACTGCTCTTGGTAGTTTTCTTGAACCACAGATTGTTAGAAGGTGAGAGAACATTCTGGAGAAGTGTCTCTGCATGATTCCTTCTTCTTGTGCACTTTGTGCATGGTAGCAGAGATGGTGCTCAGCCAGGTGCATCTTTGCTCTGACCTCAGGGTCATCCTAATGTGGCTTTGAAATCACAGTTAACCACACATGAAAAAGCTCTGAAGGGAAGAGGATTCTTTGGTGTGCTTTCCACCCTGACTCCATGGGCCCAAAACAGAGAAAGCCACACTGAACAGACACTGCAAAACTCAGTTTTTCATATGTTGAGATACTTCCATAGAATCATTCATTCAGCATTCACTTGTAGTCTCTTCCCACACAAAAAGTGTTGCTCCCAACAGTTTTTACAACGCATACTGCTCAGACAATTAATCCTACAACTTGAAAGAAAAGGATTTGCCCTAATTTTTTTTTTTTTTTACTGAAGCTTATCCGTTCCTGCATTGCTCTAGTGATTCGATTAGGTTCTGAGGTGAAAAATTTCCTTTAATTATAGCCACTTGAATTTTCAGGAGGGTCATCATCTCTCACATCTTACTAATGATAAATTTTGATAATTTCAGAGATACTCAGCAAACTGCTGCAGTGACACATAAAAGCAGTTTTACTGGAGTAATTCTGGTTTGTACCTGGTTTTACCAGGTACAACTGGTGCTTGATTAGGAAAAAAAATTATGTAGGATTGCAAATTGTTGTTATGCAATATTTGCTGTCAGTTGCAAAGGTGTAGTTGGCTAGGTGTTTCTAAGTTACTTTTTCTTTTACCTTTAAATATTTGATTTGTACGACAGGTTTTGTAATATAATTCATGCATCTGAAATTTCACTGCAAGGAGAAATAATATGATGGGTAGGGCATAATTAAACTACTCCTGTTTCCTACATTATGTTCAGTTTTAGAAAATGGCATTAAGCAGATAAACACAAATTTAATTAATGTCCTGTTTGGATAGGGAGATTGAATTTAATGTTTCTATTCAATTATTTCCAGAACTGTTCGTCAGATGGCACAGGAGCAATTCTTTTTAATGGCTACCAGGTGTTGCATGGGACAGAGACCTCTCCTTTTCTTCATTACCCTGCTGTTTACTGTTCTAGGGGTAAGTTTTCAGAGATAAAAGTCTTCAGTATGGGAATGTATGTAAAAAGTAATAGGACAAAATACCTGCAAGAAAAGACAAATTGCTATTAGTAAACTCACTATTATATAGATTGCTTCTAACCTACAGACAAGCAGCACAGATGATTTCCATTTAAGATCAGGAGAAAAGGGACTCTCTTGCATTTTCTGATAAGAACATGAACAGTAGGCTTTAATGTCTGCATTTGATCTTTGGTGATTGCTAACCTTTAAGTAAAAATCATTAATAGGTTAGAATGATACCTACAGTTAGTGCCTTCTCCTACTGGTCCTACCAGGACTCTCCAGCTCATGGGTCTCTTGAACAAAAGTTTTGATTTGGTTTTCTTTTTCCCATTCAGGTATAGAAATTTTTACTGAAATAGTTGAGAAGTCATTCATTAGCAGCTAAATACAATTTTAAGCTTGTAAAAGATTAAAAATTACCTTACACTTGTATTCTTTTACATTTACTGTGAGATTTAGGGGAAATATGTTGGTGTTGCACTGTAAGTAGAAGCACTTACAAATTCTTTGCTTTTGGTTTACACAGAGCACTGCAAGAGAGAGAGCTAAGCATTCTGGAGACTACTTCACCCTCTTAAGACATCTTCTTAACTATGCTTACAACAGTAATATTAATGTACCCAATGCTGAAGTTCTTCTCAATAATGAAATTGACTGGCTTAAGAGAATCAGGGTAAGTTTCAGGATCAATCTATTCCTGATAATTAGGGTTTTGTTGCAAAACTGTAAACTTGTAAACTGCAGTTCTGAGCTTAATGTTTGCTGTTTGGAGTATCCTAACTTTCTCTTAAATGGCAGGATGAAGTAAAAAGAACAGGGGAAACAGGTGTCGAAGAAACAATCTTAGAGGGTCACCTTGGAGTAACAAAAGAGTTGTTAGCATTCCAGACACCTGAGAAAAAATACCATATTGGTTGTGAAAAAGGAGGTGCTAATCTCATAAAAGTAAGTTCAAGTTTTTTGACCTCTGGAAGGGATTTGTTTGTCTATGTGAGGTTTGATGGGGCTTTTTTGGGGGGAGAGGTGTGTTTTTACCTATAAATAAGTAAAAAGAAGCTTCACATTTTGTGGGCTGTAGCCATAAAAATGCTTTTGATTGGAGGTCAATGTTTTCTTTAAAAATAATTTTTAAAATTGCATGTTTCATTCATACAGTGTATTTAACATTCTCATTCTTACTGTATTCCAGTACTTGACAAACATCACACAAAGACAGTGAGATACAGTCTCACTGTATAGGACTGCTTTCCTTCATTACCTCTGTAATGGCTTTCCTGCACATGTTCTTAATTAGTGCTATTAATGCTTAGGGCAGGTTTGAACAAATGCATCACATCTGAGCATCTCTTTAATCAAACATGTTTTCTTTGTACCTCTGATATTGCAAAGCAAGAGTGTTGGCTTTCCAGCACTAATTGATAAAGGGCTTTGTAGATAATACTGGTTTTGCAAAAGAAATTTTTTACCAATCAATAACAGTACAGATATATTTTTAACTTACAGTGGGGAGATGGGTTTGCAGGGAACCACTTTAGAAAGGAGTTCTTCTGTTCTAAGTTTAAAAGCTCATTATGCTATTGGTCTCAATTTTTACTCTTGTTTTTTTTTGTTAAGTACCCCTCTGGTTCTCAGACATTCATTTATGTAATAATCCTTATAAAATAATTTCCATGGTAACAGGTGATTTATTATCTTTTTTTTCAGGAGTTGATAGATGATTTCATCTTTCCAGCATCCAATGTTTATCTACAATACATGAGAAATGGAGAATTGCCTGCTGAGCAGGCCATACCAGTGTGTAGTTCACCAGCCACTATTAATGCTGGCTTTGAGCTCCTTGTTGCACTAGCAGTTGGATGTGTGCGAAATCTCAAGCAGATTGTAGACACGTTGACTGAAATGTATTACATAGGTACAGCAATCACTAGTATGTAATACTTTTTAATTATCTATTTTCTACTCTTTAATGTATATATCATGTATAGGTTTTGTTTATATTATCCACTGAACCAGATGCTGAGTTTTTTAGTTTGTGGTTTGTTTGTGGCTGCTTTTAATGTTGCAAAATCAGTTTGCCAGTGTAGGCTTTATTTGTTTTTCTTTATGCTTTTCTTTATCTTTTTCTAAATGTACTGACCTGCATTCCACAGTCACATCCAAGTTCCAGCCCCAGTCACAGCCTGACCCTTCCTGTCCCAGTCTCTGACTACTCCCCTTTGTCCATACCAGTTCCCAGGAACTTCATTCTGTCTGTATCTTCTACTTATCATTTCAGGCTCTTGCTAACCTATCCTAGAGCCTCACCAGGTATCCTCAGCTTAGTTTCAGAGCCAGTTTCTTGGTTACTCACCTGATTTGTCATCATTGCCCACACACAGACACAGGTCCTCTGTCCTGCTTCTCTTTTTAGTTCTGAACTCATTCTCTGCTTGTCATAGTCCTTTTTCAGGCTCCTTTTTGGCCTTGTCTCAGCACAGCTCTGCACTGAAAGAACTTTCTCACTCTCACTGGAGAAAGGTTGTAGTGATTGCTGTCTGTTCAAAAATTTGCAAATGTTAGGGCTTCAAAAGCCAATAGTCAAGTGAAACTTGGGCTGACTTTCACGAGGATAGCAAAAGGCTTGTTTTTAGCACAGATTATTGTTGTCACAAAAAAAGCATTTCTTAAAAATGATCAAGCAGGAGGATATTTTCTCCAGTCAAAGGGACACTGAAACCATTCTGCTGTAATATTAACAGGGAAAGGGAAAAAATCAGCAACCACCAAACAAAATCCAAACACCATCAAACCAAGGAAACCCAAGCATATATGGTGAGAAAGGCTGAGAGAGTTGGGGTTGTTCAGCCTGGAGAGGGGAAACCTCCAGGGGTACTTTATTGTGACCTTCATAACTTAAATGTGGCTTATAAGAAAGATGGAGAAAAATATTTATATCAGGGCCTGTAGTTACAGGACAAGAGGCAATGATTTTAAACTGAGAATAGATTTAGATTGGACACAAGGAAAAAGTTCTTCACTGTGAGAATGCTGAGATACTGGAACAGGTTGCCCAGTTGTGGATGCCTCATCCCAGAAGTGTTCCAGGCCAGGCTGGGTGGGGGCCTAAGCAATCTGGTCTAGTGGAAGATATCCTGGCCCATGGCAGGGGGTTGGACAAGATGATCTTTAAAGGTCCTTCCAACCCAAACCATTGTGTGATTTAACAGATGTTTAAACTCAGAGTTGAGCAAAACCATAAGCAATTAAAAATAGTATCCAAAAGTGGAAATTGTCCACTACCTCTCAGAGTGTCAGTGCTACTTGCTTGAATGGTGCTGTCACTTGAGGTTTTTCAGTCTCTTCCTGTTCAGCTCCATCTCAGATGAATAAACTAAAAGGACAGCTTTATGGTTTTCCCCTCTGCCTCATCCTTTTTTCTTCACCTTTTTCTATTGGGAAGTAGTGTATTTCCTATCACCTCACAGTTTCATGGCATTTCCTTCCATTCAAGTGTTTGATAAGCACAACAGAACACCAGATCTCTGTGGTATGTCAGACAGAAGAGGGAACAAATATATGAACTGTGTATGCTCTGGGATTCATATACCAAATCTGCTTGTAAATAAATAGGCATGCTCTCCTATATTAGAATTTTTTCTGTTAAAACTACAGACAGAACAACAGGTTAGTTTAGGTGATCATAAATGTTCTTGAAGAGATGTGAGAGACCTGAAAGAGAAGACTCAGGAGGAAAAACATATATATCAAGTTACATAGAAAGCATTTGCTAAAACTGTTTCCCATCCTGGCAAGAAAAAGTGAGGCTTACGTGAAATTCTGTAATTTTTTGAAGGATGATAAATATTTGAGAGTATTGTAATTTTTAGAAGGTTTATAAATTGGTTATATATTCTATATTCATTCAGCTGAATTCTTCAGCTAAGAAGTTTGCTGGTATTGAGGAAAGACTTCTGTTTCATATATAAATAGACTAAATTTTTGCCTGGCCACCTCTTTAGTTATGCAGTATAAGAAAATGTTGTAATAAGATTACAGATAGAACAGTCCTTCATAGAAGTTGTGTTAATTTTAGCAATTAAGTTTTCTGATGGAACATTGTTTTTATTAAATTGCAGTATGATACAGACTAATAATAATATGCAACTGCTCTTTGTACTGCATTGATGTTTTCTTTGTTTTATAACAAACCAGTTCCCTGACCACTTTGTGCTGTTTCCTCTTAGCTTGTGAAGCACTCACAGAATGGGAATATTTGCCACCTGTTGGGCCTCGGCCACCAAAGGGATTTGTGGGACTGAAAAATGCTGGTGCCACTTGTTACATGAATTCTGTCATTCAGCAGCTGTACATGATTCCAGCCATCAGGAACGGGATTCTTGCAATAGAAGGCACAGGCAGTGATGTAGATGATGACATGTCTGGGGATGAAAAGCAGGACAATGAGGTAAATTTAATTATGTAAAATTACCTAATCTTTAAATCGGAATTACTTTTTTTAATGAAAAGGTTGTAATAAATTTCAGTTGCTAATCAATCACTTTGATTTCCACTGATACCTGTGGGGAAAATAGGATATTTCATGCTTGAACAAGTTCACTGCCAGAGGGGCACTTCAGAAGATCCCAGTGGCAGGCTTTGCAGAATTCCTCCTCAGGCATTTCTGCTGGAAAGCACTGTGCCTTATTTCAGCCACCACAACTTTGTTAATGCAAAAAAATACAGTATTTGGGTTTTCAGCTGAGTATGAAACACCTTAGATTGTCAAATTAAACAAAGGATAAAACTATGACACAGCTACATCTGGAAGTGAATTGCACAAATTTTCTGCTTTTCAGAGCAATGTTGACCCACGAGATGATGTGTTTGGTTATCCACATCAGTATGAAGATAAACCAGCACTGAGTAAAACTGAAGATAGAAAAGAGTACAATATTGGAGTTTTGAGGCATCTCCAAGTAATTTTTGGCCATTTAGCAGCTTCCAGGCTACAGTACTATGTACCAAGAGGGTTTTGGAAACAATTCAGGTAAGTAGAAAATTGAGTATTGATGTTGATTCACTGGATCACTGAAGTACAAAAAAACTAATCATAGTAGAATGGCAATGATGTAAAGTGTAAATTAGCAGAAGTTGTGCAGCTTTATCTGCCTTTTCACCATTCTGTATAAGTCTGTTAATAAACCAAAGTTTACAGCAGAGTGGGGTTTTTTTTCGAATTTTAACAGTTTTTGATAGTGAGACTTTGAATTAAGTATGAAGTTATACACAAGAGCTTGTTTTCACTTACCAGAAAGTGTCAGGAACAGAACAACAGGTCATATAGTACATCAAAAACCAGTAGTTTGGCTCTTCAAGGAGGAAGGGTTAGGAGCTTGAATCATATATTTTTTTCAAAAAGAAATTATTGGCAAACAAAAAATATTTGACAAAATGTGCTTTCATTTTCAGACTCTGGGGTGAACCTGTAAATCTACGTGAACAGCATGATGCTTTAGAATTTTTTAATTCATTGGTGGACAGTTTAGATGAAGCTTTAAAAGCTTTGGGCCATCCAGCAATGTTAAGTAAAGTTTTAGGAGGGTCCTTTGCTGATCAGAAGATTTGTCAAGGATGCCCACATCGGTAAGTGTTGAAGATTTTTATCTTTTTTTATGAAAAAGCAACCCATGTTTGTGTTCTTATAAAAGTAATTAGAGTCAAGAGTGGGCTTTTTATGTGTTTTTTTTAAGCTAATAGATTTTGCTACCTTATTTTTTCTACAGCTGAGCATTCATTTGTCTACAAGTACCTTGAAGTACTTCATCATTATTGCTTCTGCCTCACAGATTGTATGTGAAGCATTGTGTATTGATCAAGGCAGGAAAGATTATGTTTTTTCATGCTAAAAGTGAAAACAATTGTAGGGACCAAATGCAATGTAGAAAATTTTAATACTTGGCCAACAATTGTTGCTGTCTTTGGTTTTCCGTAATGTGTGTTTAGAGCTGAGCCAAGTAGGAATCTTCAGTTGCAATGAGTAAAACTGCTCATACTCACCATGTAACCTGTAATAACGGTCAGTGGTGTAGAAAGTTCATCTTTTTTCTTAAGTCTTCTGCTGTATTTGTAGGTACGTTTAAATGTGAATACTGAAATTCAGTTTTGTAGAAGGCATATAAGAAACCACCCATGCCAAATCAGACTGCAAGTCTATAGCTCACTGTTTTGGTGATGGTTATTAATGAAGGAATAGAACTCAGTATTGTAAAGTTTTAATTCCCCAGACTTTTAAATTTATCTCTCTTTTTGTGATGGATGGTTAAAATTGCATGCAAAATTCAAGATGGCTTAATGATGAACTTATTATTTTTAGCATTTGGCTTTTTTTTTTATTATTATGTTTATTTCTGTCACTATCAGTTGGCCTTACTGTTCAGATCATGTATGATTCTTTAACAGTACATACCTCTGTACATTGCCATTGCAAATTTTCTATTTTTTGAAAGCTGACCATTTCCTTTAACCTCCAGCTAGCAATTAAAATACTGGAAAAATTTTACAAATGAATTTTATTGTGGTAATCTTTCAACTTCAATTGATCTAATGCATGAATAAGAATAATTTGTAAAATGAAGATCTTAGGTTTCATGGGGTACAATGAGTGACTAGAAGTGAGTTAAAATACTGCAAGGTAAAATGATAGCACTGATTTCATCTTCTATGCAATGGGTAATTAAATGGCAGATCCAGACCAGAAGCAATGTGAGTTACCATTCATTCTTGATATTATGTGGTATCCTGAAGTATTTCTGTGTTTTTTGAGATCTACTGGATTTGCATAATGTTACTTGTTAACAAAAATGTAGTTTGGGGAGGAGAGAACTGATAGTAACTAAACTGTGGATTTGTGTATGGCAAATAAAAGCCCGTCTATATTTTTTTGTAAGCTGTTTATTGGATGAATGAATATTGCTGTTGGTTGAAGTGTTTCTAAATATTTATTTATTCAGCCTTTGAATGCTTGATTGCATATCAGGGAAACAAGCCCTTCAGGGTTACACTGGAATAGATGCGGCTTTTTTAATTTATTCACTTCTTTATTTTAAAAACAAAAAGTTGCTTCCAGGATGTATCAGCTGGTTGTCTCTCAAGCATTGCTGGCTCATTGCTAAAGATTTGTTCACAGATTATATTTAGAACATGATGTCAAAGACGGTCATAAACATTCAAAGAGGTTTTATGAAGATGGTGATACAAGGTTTTTTAGATAGAAAATAAAAAGGCTTTTTGTTTGGTTTTTTTGCTGAATTGGCATCTGTTTTGAACTATTGTCTTTAGGTGTGATACAATATTTGTGTTTATCACTTTAATTCCTGACCATAAAAATACAGTGTGGAGATACTGTAATGTAACTGTAGGAAAACTGCAGTAAAAAAGAGTTCAGTTCTTTTACTGTTTACACACTGTAGCACGTGTAAAACATCAAAAGCTGAACACATTCCTGCCTTTCTCATACATTTACCTGTTCATTGCTAGGTATGAGTGTGAGGAATCCTTCACAACTCTGAATGTAGATATAAGGAATCACCAAAACCTTCTTGATTCTTTGGAACAGTACGTCAAAGGAGATTTATTGGAAGGTGCAAACGCATATCATTGTGAAAAATGCAACAAAAAGGTAAGGATTCCTTATATTTTTAATTTGTGTACAGCTGTACTAAGTTCAGTCTTAGTTCATGTTTGGGGAGAAAAATCGTACTTTCATTACTCAGTTTAGTATTTGGTGAGAGTATATGAATGGAAATTTGATGGCTTTGTAACTTGTTCATGTTCTTTTTTAGGTGGATACAGTGAAACGCTTGTTGATTAAGAAGTTGCCTCCAGTTCTTGCGATCCAGTTGAAACGATTTGATTATGACTGGGAAAGGGAATGTGCAATCAAATTCAATGATTATTTTGAATTTCCACGAGAACTGGACATGGAGCCTTACACAGTGGCAGGTGTAGCAAAATTGGAAGGGGATGATGTGAATCCTGAAAATCAGATCATACAAAATGAGCAGTCAGAAAATGAACACTCTGGGAGCACAAAATACAGACTTGTGGGTGTACTTGTGCACAGCGGCCAGGCCAGCGGCGGACATTACTACTCTTACATTATCCAGAGGAACGGTGGAGATGGTGAAAAGAACCGGTGGTACAAATTTGATGATGGAGATGTGACAGAGTGTAAAATGGATGATGATGAAGAGATGAAAAATCAGTGTTTTGGAGGAGAGTACATGGGCGAAGTGTTTGATCACATGATGAAGCGAATGTCCTACAGGCGCCAGAAGAGGTGGTGGAATGCTTACATTCTTTTTTATGAACGCATGGACACGATAGACAAAGACAATGAACTAATAAAATATATTTCAGAAATCGCTATCACCACTAAACCCCACCAGATTAAAATGCCCTCGGCCATCGAGCGAAGCGTGCGCAAGCAGAACGTGCAGTTCATGCACAATCGGATGCAGTACAGCCTGGAATATTTCCAGTTCATAAAGAAGTTGCTTACTTGCAATAGTGTCTACCTAAACCCTCCTCCAGGTCAGTATGGTAGTGTGATAATCATGGCTTCATTTTTTACAAGAAGAGTTTTGGTTTGTGTGGCCAAGGATTTATCTAGCCAGTGAAAATTTGGTGTGTCCTGCTTTGAATACTCCTGTCCTTCTGCAGTTAAACACCTCTTGTTGAGTTGTTCATCAGTGGTAACTTGCCAGAATATTTAGCAAAAAAAATACTTTGATAAACTATCAGCTATTACTCAGTTGCTGTACTAAATCAAGTTAAAATACTCAAGTCTGAGGGCTCTTTTGTTGAAAACAGTTCTCAAAGGTGAGATGCTGAATTTGTGAAAGACATGTTAGCCTCCAGGTACCTGTATTAAAACTTGTATTTTCAAATGATACATTATAGAAGCCAGGGGCTATTTTAATCAAGTTTCTTCTAAAATTGGAACACCATATCAGACAAAACAGTAATCTGAAATCAATTAAATTATTAAAAATTGCTTTTACTTTGTCTACATGTGAGTATTCTGATTTTTCTTTAGGACAAGATCATCTGTTGCCTGAAGCAGAAGAAATAACTATGATTAGTATTCAGCTTGCTGCTAGATTTCTCTTCACCACAGGATTTCATACAAAGAAAATAGTCCGTGGCCCTGCTAGTGATTGGTATTTTGTCTTTTAACAACAATTACAATTTTGGAAGTTTGATGTCTGTTAAAAGATCCCATTTAGATACATGGTGAAGGTGCATATGAAAAGGGGGAAAAATTGAGTAGAAAATACTGGAAAGAATTTTAGCCTTGAAATATTCTAATGATCTGAATAGCTTCAAATTTCATTTTCAAACAGAGCTTAACTCTGTCTTTTAAAAAGAATAAAGGAATGGAAGCTGTCACTAGCACAGAATAACAGGTTATGTTTTCTGACAAATTCAGAATGGTTCTTACATTGTTTTAGTAGTTTTAAACAAAGCTCTTTACAAACCATTGTTGCAGCTTATATTTGAATTCTGTTTGTGAAACATGTATAATAGTCTTTGAGACACTGTTGGCAGAGTACTTTATGTACATTGCTATGGGCCTGTAATTCAAATCCGCACTATGACAAACAGTCCCATCTTACTCGTTTTAGTCCTTCAGCTGGGTTATTCTGTGCTGGGGAGAGGAGTGTGGGTTACTGCTTGTCAAATTGGAGAGAAAATCTGGTATTCATGGCCAGTAGTTTACCAGCTATTAGTAAGTAGTTGTGTAATAATAGCAAATTCATACCCCCAGCAGTAACTTCCAGAGTAGTTTAAGTTACTCCTTTTAATTTAAGAGATCTAGGACAGTTCAAATATTCCTGCTGAAAGGACAGAGTAATGCAGCACCTTCTCTGAAACAGATATTTTAGTCTTTGAGTCTTGGTTTTTTATTTTGTGGGTTTTTTTAAGGTCTCTAAATGAGACTATAAATTCTTGTTAGGTTACATATTTAGTTGTGTATTGTTAAATCCACCTGTGTTCTCTGCTGCTCACCCTCTCCCCCAGTTCCAGTACAGAGACAATAGTGGCTGCCAACATAGGACTTGCTTTGAGTAGCAGCTAGGGAGTGTAAGGCTGTCTTAATTCTTAGAAGTGATAGAAGTAAAATACTACAGTTCAGTGTTAGGCTTTCTAATTGAAGCATATCTTCCATTTCTGATTGCTCATAAGAGTATCACTATAAAAACTACAAAGTATCTAATTAGAATCATCTTGTGAACAAAAATTATTGGGTATCACCTTTAACACATATTTTTTTCAAACTCTGCAAAAGAACATGTCTGCCAAATTCACTAATGTCTGCATTTGGTCCTAACTGTGCCGTCTCCTGTTCCAGGTATGATGCCCTGTGCATCCTGCTCCGTCACAGCAAGAATGTACGTTTTTGGTTTGCACACAACGTCCTTTTTAATGTTTCAAACCGCTTCTCCGAGTATCTCCTGGAATGCCCCAGTGCAGAAGTGAGGGGTGCATTTGCAAAACTTATAGTATTTATTGCACATTTTTCATTGCAAGACGGACCATGTCAATCACCTTTTGCCTCTCCTGGACCTTCCAGTCAGGTATTTAATTTTCTAATGAAAATCTTTTGAAATTTATTCTTCTTCATTATAAGCATTTAATGTAAAGTAAACTCTGGAGCAGATGCATCAGTATTGGCTGGAAAGCTATGCAGCCCATCTGCATTACGAAACAGGTGGTAATTCAGTCAGAGTTGCTGTCAGAGGGTTCAGTTTCCCCTCATTTGTAAATCTCTGTGAAGGCTCAGTGAGACCTTTGATCTGGGAGTGTGAAATATGTAAAAAAAAAAAAAAAAAAAAAAAAAAGCAGTGGTTATTTTAGTGAATCCTTGTTTTTATTTAGAACTGTAAAACAAACAAACCCAAACAAGCAAACACACTAACCTGAAAACCTGCAGGAGTTCCCTAAGTTTTAATCCCATGTATCTTGTAACAGTGAAATTGTCAAAAATTGTAACTTAGTGTAGGAGTAGACAGTGAATTGCCTGATTTTACACACAAACCACAAAAAAAAGCCTACATCTTATTGTGACGCTTGTGATAACAGTGTTAAAAAGATCAACTTTTTTGAGCCTTTACTTTGTCATGTTTTAATGTCTCTTTTTGCTTACATGGTCCTATTTACCTTCCCAGAATGTTTTCACTACTATGTCCAGCAAAAGAATTTGTTAAGAATTAAGTTGAAGCTCTGTAGGCTCAGGAAGTGTTATGTATTGCAAGGTATCTGGGATATACCCGTAGAGGTGATTTGGTTGTCTTAGTCTACAAAGTTAATAGTGGAATTGCATGTGTGTTTCTTGAGTATTTTGGCCTATCTGCTATTGGAAAAAAAGCTAAAAGTTTCTGTAGCTATAATTTCTTGGACTTAAACAGTATTGAGTGATGGGGGTTTTACTCCCTGTGTATTTTTCTCTGCATGAGACACTCAAGACTGACCAGCTGCTGCTACTTTGGAACATGTATAAATCCCATACCTTGTAACCAGTTCTGTTCTCTGTCACAATTAAAAGTAGAAACTAAATCAAGATATGATAGATTCAGCCACTAACAGCAGAACTTGTTTCTTTCTGTAGGCTTACGATAACTTAAGTTTAAGCGATCACTTACTGAGGGCGGTACTGAATCTTCTGAGAAGGGAGGTATCCGAGCACGGGCGCCACTTGCAGCAGTATTTCAATCTGTTTGTGATGTATGCCAATCTAGGTAAGCAAATTGCTTTTACTGACAACACTGTAATAAACTGGGGCTTTATTGATGATCCAGTTACAGAGATAACAGCAGGAGGATCCAGTTTTCCATCCTTAGGCAGATTGTTATAGTTATGTGTCATATAAATGCTCCCTAGCATCTGTGTTCCTCCTCTTTGGAGTTTGGGGCTTCAGTCTCCCTGTCATCCATGGAAGATAAACATGAGAAGCTTGGAGCTGTAAAACAGTGTCCTGCTGAGAGCAGGTGGGGGTAAAACTTTATAAAATACTTGACTGTTGCTGTTTATCAGCTCATGCAGGAAGTAGACAATTTGAAAGGAATTTAATTTCCTATCTCTGAAATTAATCTAGACAATTGTGTTAATTTAATTACAACTGTAATGCCTGTTGCTTTGATATACGTTGCCTACCAAAGCATTCTCTGGCAGGTTTCTGTCATGACACCAGAGTAGAATTAGTGTCATGGCAGAGAAGAGAGATGCAATTCTGCTCCAGCTTCTCTTTTCTTCTTTTCATAGCTTTTCATAGTCAGTGCATTTCAGGCCTCTGAGTGCTCTCCTACTCAGAGGCCAGACAGGAAAATATAATTTTATTTGTGAGTCTGATCATTATCACAATCTACCCTGCAGAGATAAACCTGGAAATACTAATACAGTAAACAGTTGTCCTTGTCTCACTACTGTTACCTGAAGGCTTCTGTATGAGTGTAGAGTCCATTCAGCAAAAACCACAATAACATCATTCCTGCATTTTCTGGAAAAGATTAAACTGTCTGACATTTTGAGAAATCAAATAGTAGATTGTTCACATCAGAGCAAGTGAGAGGTCAGTTCTACAGAGGATGCAACTACAAAACTATCTAGCATAATCAGAAAAAATGCCATTAAAAAAACACACTCCTCCATATCAGAAAAATGGAAGGTAAGGCCCAGTTGTATTTCAGAATAGGACAGACTTGGTAATGTATGAAAAATCATTACTTTTAAGCAAAATAAGAAACAGAATGCAAGAAGGAATATAGTGAATTTCCTGGTGAGTACTTGTGTAGTATGTGCTCAGTATTCTTGCTCAGTAAAACCAGACATAAGTTTGGATTTTTTGGTTGGTTGGGGTTTTGGAAGTTTTCTTTATTTATTTTGTCACTTAATTTACATTTATTACATCGTGTGGCACAGTTAAAAATGTCTTAAGTTTGTGATTGATGTATCTAGGACGTGATAGAAGAATATCACACTGTGGGGGTTGTTTTTCCTATCCTGGGCCTCACAATAAAAGGATTAATTTATTGTCCAAAAGACTTCTCTGAGGCTTTACTATTAACACAGATGCTGCTTGTGCTTTGCTTAAGTGCTAATGAGCACTGTGAAGACATGGTAGTAATTTACAACTCTCCTTCAATGTGATTTTTCACCTGTATATAATTTTCTTGTGCATCTTTATTGATTTGATTATTTTTTCCCCAGAAGGTATAAATGAGGGTTTAATAGAACCGGAGAACTAAAAAGTTACAAGTCATATAAACTCTTAGTATTTTTCTTTTCAATAATTCTAAAAATATTTTCAGTGCCAGAAACAAGATTTTTCTTTTCCCCTCCCTGCCCCATAAAGGTGTAGCAGAGAAGACACAACTTCTGAAACTAAATGTTCCTGCAACCTTCATGCTTGTGGCTCTGGATGAGGGTCCAGGCCCTCCAATTAAGTACCAGTATGCTGAGCTGGGGAAGCTGTACACCGTGGTGTCACAGCTGATCCGCTGCTGCAACGTCTCATCGAGGATGCAGTCTTCTATCAATGGTACAGTGAATCCTCAGTTTGCTTTAGATCCATTGACTAAACCAGTAAATGTCTTTTTGTGCATGTTTAGCTATTATTTATAATGTGGATCAGCTGGAAAAATATTTTATGTTTAGCGGCTCCTATCATTTAAAGAACCCAAACTGTTTGTCGTAAGCAAAACTGATTTGTTACACTAAAAAGACCAAAACAGAAATTTGTTCTGTATAAAATACAGATATTTTATTCTGCTTGGCTTATTCCTTAAAATATAGGGAAATAATTAGTAAAGTAAGAGGCTGTTCATTACAAAATAGCAATGCTTTTAGAATAGTTTAAGCCCATTGTAAAGAGTTGTCCAAAGATGTTTTTATCCTGAATAGGCAATGAAAAATAGATGACAGAAATAATCTGTACAGGAAAAGCACCACAGCAGGTTTTGAAATAACTGATAGTGCTTAGCACTGAAGAGACGTTGCATTGCTTTGGGCAGCTCTTGAATATGATTTGATGCGCATTCACACTCAATACAGCAAACAGCAGCCAACGCTTCAATTTATAAAAGATAAAGAATCAGTTAGAAATTGATTAACCACAGTGTAAATCATTAACATTTCCAATAGCTGAATAGAGTGCAGTTATTTTTGAGGAATGGTGACAGGATATTGGGCCATGTGGACTTTATAGCCTGTATCTGTACACGTTCTGCTAAGCATATTTTAGAAAACCTAATTAGAAATCTGTAGAGAAGCTATTTAATGGGAAACTCATTACAGCTTGATGTGTCAGACTATAAAGTCAATAGGCTAGTCTGTGCTATAGTGAGATTAATGAACTGAAAATTTTACTGTGCTGTAATAAGCTTCAGAATCATGTGGCAATTTTGGTTGGGGTTTTTTCCAGTGCATTACTTGAAGATTAAACTGAAAAGGTAGTCTACCTGTGAA
The DNA here is from genome assembly GCA_039654755.1 of Calcarius lapponicus. Lineage (NCBI taxonomy): Eukaryota > Metazoa > Chordata > Aves > Passeriformes > Fringillidae > Calcarius > Calcarius lapponicus. Next base: position 119,304,619 of record CM077462.1, on the reverse strand, counting down.
AAACAGTTGTATATTCAATATATTTATAATATTGTACTAAAAAAAGATTATTTATATGAACTTTGACTACTAATTATGATTGTTATTTGCATAATAAAGTTATTTTTCGCTTCAGCTTATGAAACTAGAAAAGTTCTCCCTAGTCTTCTGGGCATCTTCAAACAATAACTCAAAACACTGCTAAATTTAGAAACATCAGGAGCAAATCAACATTCTTTCACACAAAATGAAGCTGACTAAATAAGATACATTAATTACAAAAGCATATTTATTCTTTACACTCCAGAGAGATTCAAATGGGACTGTTCTAACATAGATGCTCCCCTGAACACTTTTGCATTGTCTTGTGAAGTAAACAGACATTATGTCCTTAAAATATGGCTTGGGATGTGTTACACAAGCAGTGAAGTAGATAAATGCAGGAGATAAGAGGATTTCTCTGAGAAATCTCAGTGAATTCTCCTCTTGCATGTGAATATGTCTCCAGCTGTTCTGCTTTGATTGTCACTGTATATTCTTACCAGAGAGGGAGAAGTAGCTCTCTCAGGCAGCAAGTGTCAAGCTTCACAAACATAAAAATTAGTTATTTCTTACTATTTTTTTCAAAGTCAGCTGTTAAGGAGCAGGGGGTGGCTTTTTTTCCATCTGTGTTTTTTGATGAGTTACACCAGTTTGTATTTTGGAGTGTCTGCACTGAAGGTACTTCAGCACCTTTTAATCTGTTATAACTTTATTCCAGGTAATCCCCCACTTGCCAACCCTTATGGTGATCCTAATTTATCTCAACCTATAATGGCACTTCAGCAGAACGTAGCAGACATTCTGTTTGTGAGAACTAGTTATGTAAAGAAAATTATTGAAGATTGCAGCAACTCTGAAGAGACCATCAAGTTGCTTCGTTTCTGCTGTTGGGAGAATCCTCAGTTCTCTTCCACAGTCCTCAGTGAACTACTTTGGCAGGTAAAAAAAAAAAAACAAACTAGGAGAAAGATGGGAATAAAAATATGAATGATTATGCATTTATATCTAAGAATGTTGTATTAAATACTGAAGGGGTACTTGATAAATAAATTTCCTCGAGATGGCATCCTCTGTCAGTATTTACAGTCTTAGGTCTGTGCATCACGTTGGAGTACTTTGGGAAGTGCTTTATGAATTCAGGGAAGCACTCAACCTTTAACAAGTCAGGAATGATGTGTTCAGGGTGGAAAGTAGACTGAGGTGGTCTTTGTGTATTTCAAAAGCATGTGCTAAAGCTTTCTGTCATTATCCATAAAAGAGATTGGTAGATGACATGGGATGTTGGAATCATTTCCTTAGATCTCCCTTGTATTTATTTCAAGTATGTTCGTTAAGTCTGCAGAACATTTTTGGCTTCAGACTCAGCAAAGAATCTTTGATCCTGTCTTACATTTCATCACATTTTTCTATGTCCCTTTGTTCGACACTTGAAAGAATCATAGTAAAAATCACTTTATTGATATTTTGCTAGCCATGTATTTTACATTTTAGGATTACCTGTGAAGACAACGTTTGTACACACTGCCTAAAAGTAGTACTATCAAGGAAAAGTGCCATTTTAAAATTTTTCTTTTCTAAAGGTATTTTTAAGGTACTTTCTTCAGCATATCATGTTGGGACTTCAGATCAACTGTGTCAGAAAATCATAAAGACACATTTTTTCCTTTACAGAACCTACTGTATTTAAAAACAAATCAAATTAAATTGCAACCTGCAAAATTCCTGACACAACCAACACTTTTTAGAAAAGAAGTGTTGTATCTTGAAATACCCTTTGAATTACAGTAAACTTCAAATAAATTGTGTTCTTGTATTTCACTGTGTAAGCTGCCTGCCTCAAGAAATGCTTTCTTGTGTTCTCTGCACTTTCACTGTTTAGGTTGCATATTCATATACGTACGAGCTTCGACCTTATTTGGATCTGCTTCTGCAGATCCTGTTAATTGAGGACTCTTGGCAAACTCACAGGTCAGTATTTACCTGTTATTTTATAATTCAATATTATTCTGTACAGATTGTTTTTCCAGTGGTTCTGTTGCTAATCTTTTCAATAGGTTTGTTTTAAATAGGTATTAAATCAAAATTCACAAATAATGCAATTTTTTGTGGTTTTATCTGAAATTTTGAGATAAGTACAATTTTCCATATTCTTTACTGTATAGAGAAGTTTGCTATAAAGCCAAGATTTCTCACATAGAGGAGAATGTGCTGTTTAGGTTAAACTCAAGTTAAACTTCCCTGTGAAGTGCTCAGATTGATTCATAGAAACATCCCCTTGAGGTGGGTCAGTGACAACCTGGGCTCGCTCAGGAGCACATCAGATGTAGGAGTTGTACGAGGACACACATGAAGTGAAAATGTGGGAAAAAATAATATTTCACATTTATGTATTCTTCATATGATCACATTTCAAGAGAATTGTAACTCAGCATAGTACATATTAATCCAGTTGAAAACATAATTTTTATGTTTACAGAATAAAGCTTTTGAAAGTTAATAAAAATTTTATTACTGCAAATACTATTTCTGAGAACAGTCAGTTTTTCAGAAGTTTAATCTAGAAGTAGGTTAGATAACACAAATGTCATCAATGTGCTACCTGTCAGTGTTGCAAAATGTCACTGTTTCATAATAAGCAGTTTTAGGTAGTACGGGATTTACTGAATCATTTCCAACTGTCTCATAGGACATTTGAAATACTTTCAGTGAGAGCACACTTGTTGGGTGTGGGAATGGGCTCCTGTCCTCAGCTGTGGAAGCAGACTGCTCATTTAGAATATTACCAATTGCCTGGGCTTATTTTAAGAGGGACTCAAAGGACATGCTGGTCTGGCTTAACCACACTCCAAAATATAATGACTGAGTTGTAGGGATTTGGTAATTTTCTTTATGGGATTTGCTATGCATATATAATGAAGTTAGTTTATATGATTTTCTCGATAAACAAATAATTCATGAAGTCCACAGAATGCTGGAGGATGGGCATGCTTTAATAGATATGAAGTAAAACAGTGGATTTTTAGGGTTGAACAGCAGGTGAGAAATCATGAAGTGGTTGTTGGGGATAATGCTGTATTTGGAATAGCAGGGTATGAAGGAGGTGGAATGTTGTGGTGTGGCTTCCCTGGAGAAGTACATCACTCCACGTCCCACTGCAGTGTCAGGAGTAGCACTGCTCCATGGAATTGTGTTAGGCTTCCACAGAGGGTATTAAATGGCCAGCTCCAGTCATCCACTACTTCTTGCTGCCACTTCTGGCCATAGCTTGAAGTACTTGTCTCTGCCCTGTTCTTGGTTTTGCTGTGATAATCAGAGAGTTTAATGATCTCATCCAATAAAAAACTCCAAAACCCAACAAACAACCACGAAACAGTGAAGTTGTCCACTGTAAATGGTGTCTTGTAACTCCTGGAAAATGAGTCTGATATGACCCTGGGCAGTGTGCATCCCTTGGGGTAGCTTGTCCTCTGGTACTGCAAGATCACTGCTGCTGGCCCTTGGCATCAGACCCACTCTCTTAAATTTCTCTTAATTTGACAGGTTCAAGCGCCAAGTTTGGAATGGTGCAAGTGCCATTAAATTAAATTAACTGAAGTAAAGCTCATCATTGCTTTACAGATGGAGCCTGGGCTGATGGCTGCCAGGGGGCTGTGAGGAAAGAGGGCAGTTCTTTCCCTGCCATGAGTGTAGCTCTTTGAGACACCAGTGTGGGTTCTGTGCCCCCTCTGACTTTTTTTTCAAAGCCAAAAGTGTGTCATTTCTCAGTTTTTGCACAGTTTCAGGGTAGCAATTAATTCCTCTGCCCTATTAAAAAGCAGAAGGCACAGAAACTGGGCTTAGTTCCAGGGAATGCCCAAGTCCTGTATCCCATGCACAGATATGTGCCACTCATTCCCCTTCAGAGGAGCTGCATGTAAAGGGTGTCTTTGAGAAGCATAACTGAGTGTAAGTAACCATTCTGTTGAAGATTTAACTGTTCCAATTCTGTGAGGACCTACTGGGTTAACAAGGCTGATTTGTAAATGCAGTAGATACTTTAGTAATAAAATTGAACTGTTAAAGTTGATTACTGTGACTAGAATTAATCATAATTACATTTTTTATATATCTTGCTCAGTTATATTTTTAGCATGTTTGGTAATTTTTAAACTAAGTTAAATATATGACATGTCAGGTTAATTTTCTGATTTTTAAAAAACCCTCTTGACTAACACCAGAAGTCAGAACATCAACTATCCCTTTTGTAATTACATTATATATAGAGCCTTAATTCAAATGCTGAAACTCTTTAATGCTGAAAGTTTTGTCATTGTTTTGGTTTGTTTTTTTTTTTTCTAGGATTCACAATGCACTTAAGGGAATCCCAGATGACAGGGATGGACTCTTTGACACCATTCAGCGCTCGAAGAATCATTATCAGAAAAGAGCTTACCAGTGTATAAAGTGCATGGTAGCTCTCTTCAGCAACTGCCCTGTAGCTTACCAGATCCTTCAGGTGATACCTTTTATTCTGTTTCTTGCTGCCTTTTTCTCATTTTTGATTTAAAAAACCCCAAACAAACCCCACCATTATTCAGTTTTTAACACCTCAATTAAATTACAACTTCCAGGGACAACTGATTTGAATCTCCTGTATGAGAGGGTCATTATAAGGGATTGAAAGCAATCTGTTTGAATTCACATTCATTTGCAGCTGTGATGCAGCTGCAAATCTGCAGACTTCATTTCAAATTTGAAGTTTTCTTTGGAGAAAGAAGGATATTTGTGACTCCTTTAAACAGCAGCAGATAGGGTGGTGGTCTCTGACAGCTGATGTATAGGAAAGGAAAAATGCTTCTGTTTTCAAGAACACAGGAAATAATTGTGAATTGTTCATTTTCCATCTGCAGAGCAATGGAGATTTGAAGAGAAAATGGACCTGGGCAGTGGAATGGCTTGGAGACGAGCTGGAGCGTAGACCATACACTGGCAATCCCCAGTACACCTACAATAACTGGTCTCCACCAATACAGAGCAATGAAACATCAAATGGCTACTTCCTAGAGAGGTCACACAGTGCTAGAATGACTCTTGCAAAGGCTTGTGAACTCTGCCCAGAGGAGGTAAAGAATTAATTTGACTTTCAGTTAAGAAATTGAGTAAAGTGCTTCTGTAAATAATTAACCTTAGCAACAGTCTCCACTCATTTAAGAGGTAACACGTTTCATATAGTATGTATATACTTTTATAAGTATGGATTTATATTTTTATTTTTCAGTTTTAATTACTGTTCCTATAGACATCTGTCACTTAGAGATTTAGCAATATAAAATTAAAATTGACCATTTGAAGTAGGTTATGAGTGGATCTGTATTTCCAGTAATACATTGATAGAAGGAATTTTCATTTATTACAGTACAAGCTATAGGTGACAGGGTGGGGTGGAATTTTTCTATGAATGTCTAAAACATTACTCTAGCATGTCTGAAACAATCATTTGCACATAGGATTGGTTTGGGCTAGAATAACTGTAGTATGTTTTTAAAAGTAAATTAAATGGGCTGTTTCAAACTTTAGGAACCAGATGATCCTGATGCCCCAGATGAACATGAGTCTTCTCCACCTGAAGATGCCCCACTGTATCCCCATTCACCTGGTTCCCAGTATCAACAGGTAAAAGCTCTGAGTTGAACTATTTATTCAGAGTTTCAGGTTTGCTTTTATTAGCATTTATAGTGGCTTAAATTATAGGCATTTAGCCAGAAGCATGTTATTGTCAAATACCATGTTTGGAGGAATAAAGGTACAGCTCCATTTCACCAGGAGCAGTTTCACCATCAGAGCTTAGGGTGGGAATTTTATCAGATCAGGGATTAATCATCCACAGAAAGAGCAGAGAGATTGATGTAATCACAGCCTAGTGCTGAATTTGATTCTGTTGTATTTATTGACATTGATAATATTTTGTGAGCTGCTTTCTTGTTTTCAAATACAAAATCAAGTCTCAAGGCCTGAATTTAGATAAGTGGAAGGCTTTTGGAAAAAAAGTGGATGGCTTTGTGGCCATGTAACTCGTGCTGTGAAAAATGATCTCTAAATTTTGAGTACATATAAAATCCAAATCTATTTCTATGTTAAATGACTGCTTTGTTAATACTTTCCAGTGGAAAGCCAGATCTGGAAGAAATCATAACCAGGGTCTTCTTATTGATTTGGCTAAATTATCCCTCACTTAGTTGCCATATTTTGTTCCAATTCATTTTGTATATTCCAAGTCTGCTAATTTAATTTCCTTTCCTGCCCAAATCCATTTTCCCCTCCATCTTGCTTTCCTTACTTGGTGTTCTCAGCAGAGCAGTTGGTAAGTCATGCAGATTTCCCCACTCCTTCCTGAGCTCCTGAGTTCAGACACATTCCGTAACCTCACCATTGCCCTTGTCATGTGTTCACTTTCTTGCAAGAGACAGCATTTCTCACTAACACACACCCAATCCTCAAACTCTTGGTTTCTCCACAAACTCTGCAAAACAGTAGATAAATGAGGTGGTTTTGTTTGCCAGATCTGTGTGTGACTTTTTAAACTGGGGCAGAGCATTTGCAGAAAACTGCTGGTCTAGATTTCATTCAGTTCTGTAACATTGAGGTTTCCCCCTTAAAAATTAAAGTATGCTGCATAAACACATATTTGCTTTTTCCATTGTTTTAGGGAAAAAAGTCAATCTGGTTGAATCTGTTAATAAAATATGTGCACAGTGTAATGTGGCAGCACATAGGCAACCTCTCTTGGTCTCCTTTTTTCCTTTCTTGCTGCTTTTGCTTTGCATGTAACTGTTCGTGATTCAAAAGCTGAGATTACTGTTTCAACTGATGCTTTTATCTTTACAAGTTGAAAGTTTGTTTCCCTTGTGTGTAAATTGGCCAGGTAAGTGAAAGGTGTGACTCAGAGGAAGGAAGCAGCTGGGATGTGTGTTCATACCGTGTAGGTACACGAGAAGTTGGTGTGCTTGAGGATACTTCCCAGTGGTCTGAGTGGAAAGGGGGAAAGCAGGGAGTCAGGAGACAGCCCACAGGGTTAAATCCCTTTGAAATGTGTGTGCTTTGTTGCAGAATAACCACGTGCATGGACAGCCATATACGGGCCCGGCAGCACATCATATGAACAACCCTCAGCGAACTGGCCAACGAGCACAAGAAAACTACGAAGGCAGTGAAGAAGTTTCCCCGCCTCAGACAAAAGATTAGTGAAATGCACATAATCAATTAACTTGCTCCATCAAGACTGTGCACCCAGGCCTTACAGTCCAACTTTTCTCTGTGTCTGGCTAATATTTAAAACTAGAAAAACTATTCCTAATCAACATGGAGTGGAGAGTCTATTCACTGTCTTATCTGCAGAAAATTGCTGTCAATATATAACCCGCCTGCAGTGGAAAGTGTATAGTGTTTTGTAATAAATGGCCTGATGCTAATGTGTAAATGGCAAAGGTGTATATAGTATATTAATGTTTGACTGTTAATTCTTGAGCAAGAAACATTTTTTTTTGTCTTGATGAGACTCACAGATCTACAAAAACAAAAAAATAATTTCTTGATATATCTGCTGCGCTCTGCAACCAGTGTTGCCTGCCTCATGGCAGTTGGATCAACTCCTTTACGAAAAAGCCTATCCATGTCAACCACAAAAATAGTTTCATGTTAATTCTTTGCCACTGGAGTCGATTTTACTATGAGCAACGTAATGGCTGGTAACCTTTTAATTATTTGGTTGATGTGGAAAATTGGTGATGTAACATTGTTTCTAGATCTTTTTTCATTGCCTTTTTCATTCTGGTATTAGGTTAATCACTTTGAAGCTATAGTTATGCTGTAACATTTAGCATGGCTTCACACCAAGTTAGTGTAGCCAATGAGGGGAAAAAAAAAAAAAAAAAACAAGCGTGACAGCAGTTGTCCCAATGTGACAACTGTATTGCTCAGAACTTTTTCTTCTTACACCGAGACTATAAAATGGGGAGGGAAAATGTGACAAACAAGTGGTTTTCAGTTTCACATATGTTCCTCACATCTGATGTTTGACAGTTCTCTCTCTGGGTGGGATAAAGAACACTTAGTTTTCAGTAATAGGAATTTAAAAGATTTAAAACAAATATGCAAAAATTTGCTATGCCAGGATGCCTGGAGCATAATAGACTGTATTTGGTGTGCTTGTTTTGTTTCTTTGGTAGAGCTTATTAGATAAACTTCTAACACTTTCCTTCTACTGCATCCCAGTGAAGTGGAAGTCAACAAAATCACAGAGTACTTGTGAGTGCCACTGCACCAAGTTAACTTGCTGGTTTTCTGCTCGTTCACAGTTCTACTTGAAAGCGAGAATTGTCTTAGCTCTTTATCCATTATACAGAAAATCTTAACATTAGAAGCAGGGTTTAAATATAAAAGAAACTACTGGTTAGTCAAATACAATTCTGAGGTATCTCTATTCCAGAATAAACATTTGTTTAAAGACTTAAAGAAACGCATCAGTAAATACTGTATTTAAATGAAAATTGGTAACTTGAATGTGTGTAATTTTTTTGGAACCTGTCTAAAAACCAAATACCCCTGCAAAACAGATACAGCCCACCCTATACTATTTAAATATTTTGCTGTTTTATTTTATAGAAATTATTTTGCTGAATTCACAAATAGAATTTGATTTAAGAAGAATGTTTTGTCCTGTGGTGTGTGTTGTTTTTTGGGGTTTTGTTTTTTAATGGACTGCACAGAAAGGTGAATTCTGTGCAGTGGCACTACGCTGAATTCTGGAACAACAGTCACATTGAGATTCTGTGCACAAAAAAAAAAAATTGGCCCTCAAGAATAAAATAATCAGGACAATTACACTGTAAAAGTTTCTTAATGTGATTTATCTTGTACTTTTTGTATGTTTTTATATATACATATATATATTTAAGAGCACAAGCTTGATGGTGTTTTTTACAAATGAGTTGATAGAAACAAAGCTGCTTATCAAACTAAAGGTCTGTAGTTTTGAAATGAACAATGGAAAATTCAGTCCAAGTGCATTCTTAGGCATTTAGTGTAACAAGGGAGAGACACAGAAGATTTTTGAATACGCTGTGTAGCGATGATCACTTTTATGCTTCCATGTTTTTCCTAGTGCTCAAGTTAATTCAGATTTTCTTCATAGTTTTTTAGTAATGCCATTTTACCTGGATTTAGTAAATTTGGATAATGTGTTCCCATTTATGTATGGGGATGCTTGTTGGAGGTTTTAACTACAAAAATTCTACCCTGAGTTCTCAAGTTGAAATATTTATTTGGACCAGTAATTGTTAAACAGGCTATCTCAGAGGCGATTATTACGTATTTTGTACTATATAGGTAAAATATATAATGTGCTAGTTCAGCCTTGCCAAATGTGTTTGCTTTTAATAGTGCAATGATTGTAGAGACATGTCAAACCTGTGACACTTTAAGGCTGTGGCTTTCTCCAGCCATACCCAGCCCTGCCCCAGAATTGGGAATGGCTGCAGTGGCAGTTGTTTTCCAGGCAGCAAACTGAGGATTTTGTGCATCTTTGTGACGTGAAAAAGAGTAAACCCATATTGTTTGCTGCAGCTGTTGCTTTTTAAACAGGCAGCTCCAGTGTAAGGTGCAATGTTTTCTTCACTCTGGGCAAAACCATTTTGAATTGTACTTCTTAACAAATACTGTACAAGCAAAAAGTTTGATATGCACGTTTCTGTTGCAGCATTTTGGCAGGTGACTCCAGGCGCTGCACCTGGCGATACCTCCTTGGTGATGGCACACTCTAAAGCAGTACCCCTCAAAGTGCCTAAAGATTTCATTCCCCCATCACTGATTTCAGTCCTGTTTTCTGTTTAGAACAGTTTCTAGGGAATCTCTGGTCTTCCATAAAATGAGCCAATAAATAGTAAAGCAATTCCTCGTGTTCCTGGCGGTGTAACATGGAATACATAGAAACTGAAAATCCATGGGTGATGTTGAGTCAGGGTTAGTGTGTAGTTTGACCTTGGGGGAAATCCTTAACCTTACTGAGCAGAATTTCTCCATCTTGTACATTGGTTGTTTAGTGACTAAACTCAGCTTTTAACACTTGCTACTGTCAGTGTTAAAAGTAGTACAGCCATATATAAAAAGAATTCAGTCACTGTTTGTGTACCAGTAAATGTACTATGTTTTGGTCACAGAGTCGGTCACCTGCTCCTGTGTTACCCCTTTGACAAGAAGGAGATGGCTCAGGGTTCTGTCAAAGCTTGGTTGTCCTGCAGGACCCAAACTTGTGGGAATGGACAAGCAGAACAGGACTCTGCTTGACTTGGAATTTTTCACATTATTTTCCCAGCCGACTACAAGCTCTGAAAATTTGAGTTCTCTGTTTTTCAAGCTTGTGTATCTTGCTGAAATTGAGCCAGAAAGAAATTAAATTCCCCCATTGACATTTCTTTTTTTATTTTTCTGAGTGGAACTTTAGACAACATGAGAGATTTGTGTTAATCATATTTGCTATTATGCCTTCTCAGCCACTCTGTTGTGCCTAGCTTGTATGTTTTAGCATATGTATCATGAAAAAGCACTTACAGTCCCAAAACTTCCTGTATAATTCCTGAGATCCAGGAGAGAATGAGATTAGCCATTCTGCCAAAGCTAAAATGGGCAAAAATTGGCTGCTGTAGCAATTTACTTCATTTTTGATTTCAATAAATTTTGTCTACCTCTTAAGTCTTTTGCCAGAAATGAATAGGCTGATGAGCTGTGTCAGGGCAAAGTGGCTCCATGTTTTTGTTGGTGTGAGTTCCAGTTACTGGGCATTGCAGGGAAGCTTTCAGTGCAATGAATTTAATTAAAATGAAGTTAAAGACTGACTGTATAAATTAGAGGAAGAAGTGGCATATTGGGAAATTTGCAGAGTAATCAACTAAGTATTTAAATATCTTAGTTAAACCTTGTTAGCCCACACTTTCCACATTGAAAGCAAATTCTCTCCCCCATGACAAAAGACACACAATTATTTTTGGGAGGGGGAGATGCTGGTGCCAACCTCACATTTCTTAGGACAGGTGTGGGAGTTTCCCATTTGTGGCTCTGCTCCAGCACAGCATAATGTCAGGACCACAGTGATTTTGGCTCTTTGTCTTCTTACTTTTCATGCCCTCCATCATGTTCATGATACCACTTTCCCACAGCCATGAGGTTTGGGAGTGAAGTTGCACCTGCCTTGCCTAGAGCCAGACAGAAGAGGCTTTCTGGGAGCAGCAGGAAGTGTCTTGTACAAACCACGAGCTGCACCGTGGTGCTGCAGCGGCAGGAGGCAAAGTGGAGGGATCCCAGCTGCTTCCTCCTGCAGGATTCCTGCTCTCCTTGCAGGTGTGTGGTGGGGAAGGTGGCTCCAAACTGCTCTTTAGAGCTCTGAATTTTCTCCTGGCTGGCAGCTGGGCTCACAGTGAGCTGTGTGTGCCCTCTGTGCCATTCCAGGCTGTCCCTGTCCCTGCCTGCCAGTGTTTGTCACTTGCCTGACACTTGCCCTCCAATCCAGACTGGAGGAAGGGCTTTAACCCAGCCTGAGCACTGTCACTTTTCACACTGGAAATTCCTAAGGTTCTTACCACAAATTTCCTTTTATTTCTAAGGTATAAAGGTCTCCCCTGGGCTTTAAGTGTCCAGTAACCATTCCTGTGTCATTTTTTCGCAAGAGCAAGTGCACAGCCCCACCCCTGCAGTGTCTGTTAGGGTGACAAGTGACAAGAGATTCCAGCCATTAAATTCAAACACCCCCATCCTGCACTCTGATTTTCTAATGCAAGTTGTGGTGGATCCATGGATTTCAGCAGCATTTGTGCCAGTTCAGTTGATTTCAGCACTGTAGGAGTGGAAGTTGGTGATATGTTGGGGTCAGGCCAGCTCAGTCAGCGGGTGGCACAGAAGACAGAGCTCTTGTTTGCAGACAAATCAAAACAAGCACGGGGGAACCAGTTTCTGAAGGAGAAAAACACTCCTGAATAAGGGCTAACTTTTAATCAGATTTTTAAAAACCCAACTCTGTATTTTTTAGCTTTAGAACTCCTTGAAGCCACTTTTTGATAATAAAACTGACCTACAGGCTGTTTCCTTGGAAGAATTTAATATAGCCTTAAATCATAGCAGCACAATTCTGAAATGACAGGGTCATTGTTCAGTGGTCAAAATAATGTGGAAAAAAATGTCTTCTAGTTTTTAACCATTAGATAACCTTAAGTAATGAAAACAAGAGGAAAAAGATTCCATGACTTCATCCACAATCTGACCATAGCAAAACATCCAGTGCAGGGAAATAAGATCATTCCCTTCTCTGTTTCTATAGTATTCAAAGTGTCTGATAATGTTAAATTTTGTTCTTAATTTGCAACTGCTGTTCCAGTAAATTGGTGTATTTTGCCCAAAGTGGTGTGAGCTGCACAGTCTGCATTTGCAGTGATGTCCCCTTTAGTCCACACCAGAGCAAAATATTTAAATGTTTGGTTTTCCCCTATAAGCTGTTCCCTGATCCACATTTCTGTTGTGGTGTTGTGCTGTTCCTGTTTTCATACAATGCCCAGGGCTGGATGAATGCTTTCCAAGTGTGGTTTCACCTGAGCCATTAAGTGAGCAGTTCTGTTCCTTTGCTGTAGTGATACCTCTGTAGGTGCAGCTTTTAAAGGTATTATTGGCCTTTTTTGTAGCTTTATTTATTGAAATGCTGCTCAGTTCTTGTCCCTCACTCTTAAATTCCTGTCCATCATTTCTTGTTATTCCTACAGAGTTTTTCACTCTGGATTGCTAGGATCATTTTTATATTCAGTATTTTTGTATTCTCTTGGAATCAAATCCCTTCACTTGCCATGATGGTTGTTTACCTCCTGTTTTTACCCACACCTGCTGTCCTGCTGTTTGCTGCTGCAAGAAAAAAAAACCCCAAAAACCCCACATTTGCCAGGCAGCCTGGAGCCTTTCACGGTGCAGTAGCAGCAGCCACAGCCTTGACCAGGTGGGCTTTGTCATCTCTTAAAACTTCTCATTTATGTGGGATAGGAAAGCTTTGTGCTACTGATGGCAGTCTGGAATTCTAATAGCTTGTAGCTTACTGGTTTTCTTTAGTTGGTTGTTATTTGGGGTATTTTTTCCCTTCATTTTCTATATTGAACCATTGTTCTACAGGTGAATAAAAGCAGTAGGCTTTGCTGGAATCTACTCTGGAAAAGAAGGTGGATTGAAAAGTTGGACACTTAATATACTTGATTGTATTTAAATATCTGGTAGGTGCTTTAAAGTCCTCAGAAGGTCTTCTGGAAGCAAATTTCAAAGCTTAGAAAAGTGAAGATTAGTTCTTCAGGACTTACTGATGCTCACCAATTCTGTCTGCCTGCCCTGTGCGTGACTGAGGACAGGTGAAACAGCAGAAATGGGAATATTTTGCTGAAGGGAGAGGTCATGCTGTGTGAAATCCCTGGGGAGCTGGAGCTGTGCTTTGCCTGGCCCCACACACCCCTGCCGAGCCTTTGGGCGAGACCTGTCCTGAGCCACAGGGCTCCCCGGGCACCAGGAGCTGCTCTGAGCAGCAACTTCAGATTAAGTAGCATGTAAAGCATTTTCTACTCTTCTTCTTCTTCTCTAAGATCTGTACCAAGTGTAATCCTCTGAGCAGATAAAGACAGGGAGGGGGCTGAGCGAGGGCCTTCACAAGCTGCTTCTGTGAATCCTTTCTACCTCTTGTTCATTGCCGGGAGCGGCTCCGGCCGTGCAGGAGCTGCCCTGGGCCAGGTGAGGTGCACAAATACCTGGTGGGGCTGTTTGCTGGGCAGGCAGTGCAGTCCTGCCTCCCTGGGGATAAATGGAATTGTTTGGGCTACCTGTGTTTGCATCCAGGTGAAGGAACTGGCGTTTTTTAGGTGGCACCGTGAGGACTCAAACATTTCTCCTCCCATGTGAAGTAGCATCAAATCCTCTCACAATTAATGTTCAAATTACACAGCAGTCGCAGGGAGGGACTTGGTTTTCCAGCTGTGTTGGTGAGGGTTTAGAAAGGGAGATGTGGGAATGTGAAAAGCCAGGATTCTGCAGATCAACCCAGGTGTTAATCTAGAACAAAAAATGTTACTGATTGCTACTGTGGTTGTGTGTAAGACTGAAATGCTGAAAGAGAACTGTAACCCTCCCACTCCGAGTCTGAGAGAGACCTGGCATTGGCATTCTGAACACTTCTGCAACCTGAACCAAAAACCTGCTGTGGGAATGTAGACTTAACCATAGAGCTGTGGAAGAAAACTTCAATCGTGTCACTTCTCTCGGTCTTCAGAGCAGTCAACATGGTTTTGATGTAGGTTTTAGATTATGTATATATAAATCTGATTGAAGTACCAACAGCAAACCATAAATAAAATGTGGACTTAATTGAAGAACGGGCTAGTGGAGGCCTCTTGTGTTGAATTTATTAAAATACAATATAACCAAGTTGTTGGTGGAGGACACTCGCTGTGATGAAGACAGGGAATAAATGAAGCTGGAGTTGAGCCAGGTTTGCTGCTGCCTCTGCACCCCCTGTAGCACCCACAGAGTGGTTTGATGGTGCTGTGGTGGCTGGAGACAGTCTGGGAACACTCCTGGCATCACCTGTGAGGGCCAGAGGCTCTGGGAGTGGCAGCTGCTGCAGGGACAGTGTCCTGGCACATTCCAGGCCAAGAGGAGCTGGTGCAGCTGCTGGGGAGCTGCTGTGACCCTGGGCCTGCCACGTGCCCCTTGCTTTGCTCTGCCAGAGCCAAGGGCCATCTCCCAAAGGAACATGAGGTGGGTCCAATGGAGAGCTACTGGAAACCTCTGGTTCCCCAAGTTGGCTCTTGAAGATATGCAAATGGAAGTGGCAAAACAGTGGCAAATTTCTGGGAATTCATTGTACTACCATGAAATTTAAAAAACAATTAAAAAAGGACATTATGGAAGCAGGTGACACAAAAGGTTCCAGCTTGGCATGAGAAGAACTTCTTTACAGTGAAGGTGGCAGAGCTCTGGAACAGCTGTGGAGTCTCCCTCTCCAGAGACATTCCAGATCCACCTGGATGCACTCCTGTGTCACCTGCTCCAGGTGACCCTGCCTGGCAATGGGATGGACTGGGTGGGCCCCAGGGGTCCCTCCAACCCTGACACTCCTGTGGTTCTGTAACACCTGAGTTTATTCTTGGCTGTTCAGTCGATGTCACCCATCTGAGTGGATGTGAGTGTGAATTCTCTGGACATGACATGGTGGCAAAACTGAGAATTTAGGGTACACTCTGGATGTATCCCAACAGATCATTGGGGGTGGGGGGTTGCTGTAAACTGGGAGAAGAAAGCTTTTGATGAAAACAGCAAAAACGTAAAACAACTCCCACTAATGTTTCTGTTCTCACATTTCTCTCTGAGAACTTGTTAATGCCACAGGACAAAAAAAAGCCATTTTTTAATTTAACCTGTGTGGAGGCTGTAAAGATTTATTGATCACCTGACTCCCTGCAACCTTTTAGAATTTGGGCTCCTGTGGTTTTTACATTAGCTGAAAACACAGCCCGAAGCATTTCCCTTGGATTTGATAGATACTTACCTGGTAACTTCAGCATAACAGTCAGGATCATTATCTTGCTGCTGGAGCTTGTTTCCCTCTCCTCTTTTCGCAGAAACTCCCTGCATGGGTTTGCTCTGGCCTTTTTTCACCTCACAGTTCCCTTGCATCTCCCTCTGCAGTTCTTCCCTGCCTGCACCAGTGTGTAGCAGGCTGTGGGTCCTCCAGAGCTGCTCCCCTTTCTGGTTTCTCAGGGCTGGGCAGTCGGGGTGGGAGTGGTGCTGTGGAAAGCCCCGGGGCCTCTGTCGCCAGCTGGGGGTCCATGTACAAATCACAAACGGGATGGGGCTGCTGTGGAACGTGCCTTGAGCTGGTTTATTTTCCACCATCAGTCTCATTACATGGTTATGACAATGAGGAGATGCCAGCAGCTCACATCCCAGGCAGCAGACCAAGAACTTAATGTTACAACTTTATAAGTTTTTTGACCAATCACACAAAGGAAAAGCACATTGACAGTAGCTCTATCCAACCACTATAAGCACACGTACCTTTGGTTAAAACAATGCTTGCTTATTTCAAATTCAGTACCTACTTGTAAGCCTTAAAACACAATGACAGAGCTCCATTATTAAGCTTCAAGCTTTCTAATATCTTGCTAAACTTTTCTGTAGCTTAGGGAGTTTTTCTAGACAAGTGTTAATACACAGACCGTTGTTCTATTTGTCCTTGCTTTTCTACTTTTTGAATAATTTTTCTGCTGACCTATCTCACGGCTGCTGCTCAGCTCTAATCACAGTTCTGCTGTCTCTGAGGCCTGCCTTTTGCAGCTTTCCCAAAACCCTCTGATTTTGTGGATTCCCACAACCTCGAGGTGAAGTGACCCTCCCTACTGCTTCCCTGACCCTCCTACAGCTTCCACGGGGGTGTTGGCAGGAGACAGTGATGTCAATGAGGGTTCTCTTACCGGGAAGGAATTTGTGATACCTGTCCATGTTTAGGTAGCACTTGGTGCTTCTCAACACACCCTTAAAAAAGTGTAAAGAAAATGCTGTTTGCTCTTTCAGTAGATGGAAATTTGAAGCCCTTCTAAAGGACGGCCTTAGTGCTTCACTTGTATGTATCTTTTAATTTTTTTTCTTTTAGCAGACAAAGCCATATACTGGAAATAACATCTGAGAATTCTGCAGGAACACTTAACATCTTTCTTTAAAACAGTTTGCTTCATTTCAAGATTTCTGTAACTGTGCTAGTCTTTATGTGAGGAGGTTTAATAATATAATAATCATTATTATTATTATTGTTTACTAACGAGCATGGCTTTGGTTTTTGACTGTATCTATAGTGGCTCATGTCTTCTGTGCAGTATCAGGGTTGGGAATTGAGATGCTCCTCCATGAAGTGAAGTATCCTGGATATAAACCAAGTAAGCAAATCTACTGGGTATTCTGTCATGCTGCTAAAACAGTTGGTTTGAGCAGGAGGCTGCTGATTGTGATACACAATTAAACATAATTACAACACATTACATAATTACTCCCACAGCAGGGAGGTTGGAACTAGATGCATCTTCCAGGTCCTTTCAGCCCCAAACCAGCCTGTGATTCCATACAATGAGCAGTGGGGGTGGAAGAAGGGCAGGACCACAGAAGGAGCCATGTGCCTTCTACTTCTTATTTTCTTCATTTACATTTGGAAGTGTTTTTGTGTTGGAGCCGCCTCATCGAGCCCCTCCCATCTCAGGGCTCAGCAGCTCCTCAGCTCCTCTGGCTGATTTTTCATTTCTGCAGTGCAGATTCGGAGGGAGCTCTGCCCTGCTCAGCTGAGCCTGAGCCTGGTGCTCAGCCCATGCAGAGGACAAGGACTGGCTCAACTTCAGCCCCATTTTCATCTTCTGCTCAGGACTTCCACAGATCCTCCCAGCCTGAGGTTAAGCTTGTTAGGAACTCACCTGTGTATTTTCATTGGCAGTTTTAAAATTCTTATTGCATTGTTAATTGTCTTAACTTCCCCTTTGTAAAAACTGCTGGAGTTCACCTCTATTCTACAGCTTAAATTAGACCTTTGGTTTAGAAAATATATTTCAGTTTACTAAACATTTCGTTGAAGGCTGGTTTCTTTAGGGCCCTTCATTGTTTATATGCTTTTTCTTACTCCCTCTTCCCTCATGTTTCTTTTCACAGACTTTTAGCACTGGAGGTGTTGGGGCTGGAGCAGCATTTTGCCCCTTGAGTCTTCTGGTCATTTGCCAGGATCAGTGGCTTTTCAAAGTTCCATGTTCATGTTGGTAACAGGAGACCACACTGAACAGCGGCTGCAACTGGAGTTTGGTGAAGGGAGAAAAATGTTTGAAATCCTCGTACTACTGTGTGAACTTAGAGACTTCTGGCATTGCATCCTCTATGTTTACATTCAATGTGTTTGGAGCTGCATTAAACCCTGTAAAATGGTACTTATTTTTAATAATTTGTATTAATTACTCCCTACTCATGGACTTGGTGCACTGACTCTGTGGCTGTGAACACTGGTGGGCACTGTCAGAGCCTGAACAGCAGCAGAGGCAGCCAAGGGTCAGTAACCACCTCCCTCTTCCCAATAAAATATACAGCATCAAGAGACCCAAAAGTGGTTGGAAACCTTGATTTTCTGAGTCCTTTAGGTGCATTTAATGCAAATTCTTATGGAACATTAAATACTTCAGCTGCTGTTTTGGTGGTGTTGGGAGGAGTGTTACACCATGGGCCGTGTCAGGAGAGCACAGGAACCCAAGAGCTTCTGAGCTCACGGCAAGAACCAATGTGAACTTCAGACCTTGATGGAACTGAGCAGTAGAAACAAACAAAACTCCCCCTTGCTTTGCTTCTTCTCCCTGGTGGGCTCTGATGCCTTCCTCCAAGGTGTGGTTTGGGCTTCTTAAATTGCCTTTCACTCCCCAGACACACATGGGCAGCTCCAGTAATGGATTTGTGGGTGGGTGTAGAAAGGACTTTTCCCACTTTGCATTCCACTGGGTTCCCATCAATGTAAGTCATTCCCATAGGAAGTCTGGTCCTTGGCTCAGACCCCTCCAGCACAGCCAGAACTGCTGAGATCAACAGGAGTCCTGGCTCTGGGTGTACTCAGACATGGAGCTGAGCGCCCTCTGCTTTCAGTGATTTTTTTCCCTCCTAAGGCCAGTCCAGAAAAGCTGTAAAAGCCATTTTGCATTAAACCCCATTACTTTTCTCATTCCCTTACAGGAGCTGGCTTTTCACAGGACAGCTGTTCTTAGGAGAACACGGCTCCCCAGGGGACATTAGTGCTACTGCCCACGTTACTGCAGCACCTTGGAATACCCCATCATGACCAACCTGCTAAGGGGAGATGTTTGAAGCTGTCTGCCCTTCCCAAAAACTGATGGGGGGCAGCCTGTGTAAGACCTCCAATTTCTGGCACCTTTCATTTGGCTCAAGCCTCACAGTTCCAAAAGGAAGTTCAAACCTTGCAGTGAGAGCAGCTGAAAAATACTTCCCAAGTTTGCAACTCAACGTACCCTTGCCCCGAAAGATGAAAATGGAAAACCATTATGTAAGAGGTTATGAACTTAGGAAATTGAGATCCTTAAGTTTAACCACAGGATTACCTGGTTGCTTTGTCAGGCCTCAGCTTCCACAGAACCAGGCCAACATGAACATCACACCAGGGCACAAGAGCATCCACAGCAGTGTTACTCCAGCCTGCAGGAGCACCTTACAGACTGCAAGCGCTGGCTGGGAGAATCCCTGCTCTGCAAGGTGAGGGGAAAAACCCCGAATCCCCACTCACAGCTTCCCGTGCTGAACACAATCCCAGCTCCAGCCCCACTGCAGCAGCAGACACCACGGAGTGCACACGAGCTGTGTTGTACAGATTTATTGTGTGGCCCCCAGGGTGGGGGCTCAGTTCTCCTTCTCCTGCACAGTCTTGGTGCCCCGCAGCCGGCCCGTGCGGCGCGCGGCGATCAGCCCCACCTTGCGTCCCGCGGGAGCGTCCCTGCGGATGGTCGAGGGCTTCCCGATGTGCTGGTGGTTGCCTCCTCCGAAGGGATGCTCCACAGGCTGCCCAGGGGGGAAGCAAGACAGCAATGTAACCACAGAAACTGGTCCTCAACAGAAATCAGCAGGTTCAAGGGGACAAAGGACAAACTACTTCACTTTTCAGGTGGTGCAGTCACCACCGAGTGCTGCTACCTCACCCTGTGGCTGCACATTGATCTGGAAAGCTTCCCTCCCAGATACATGGCAGGCTCCTCCCAATATCCCACAAATCTTCCCTGAACTGTCAGAGGGGACAGGGATGACTCTGGCCAGACTCACGTTCATGGCCACACCACGGACACGTGGCCAGCAGTTCCTCTTGGCCTTGTACTTGTGGTAGGCACGGCCGGCTTTCAGGATGGGCTTGTCAATACGGCCTCCACCAGCCACGATTCCTGCAGGGAAGGGCAGGAATGGTCACACCCAAACAGAGCACACCCCAGCACCAGGGAAAGCCAGCACCAACAGTGACATCAGAGCTCAGCTACAGCCTCCTTTCTGATCCAATACACACAGACTGAGCTTTCTTTGTAAAGCACTGCCACTTTTACTGCGATGATTTCCTGAGCAACATTAAGCTTTTCAAGTGAAGTATGAATTGAAAGAGCTCAGGGGACTGTGAAGAACTTTGAGGTCAAATACCTGTTTCATGATTTACTGAGTCAATTTTACTGGATTAACACACCAGATTATTCATTTTGGTGTCTTCCATGCAGAGGCAGCCAAGTGTCACCAGCAGCCATCTCAGCTGTCAATCGGGTGCATGACAAACCTGGTGCAGTCTCTGCTTCTTGGCAGTGGTTTTGTCATTCCCTGTCAGACCTCCCAGAACGTTCCACCCACCTGACACCACCAACAGGCTCCTTCAGTGCACCAGAAGCAGGAAATCAAAATGCCATTTCCCATGTAAGTCCTTCCCCAAGAACTGCAGCCTTTACAGGCTGAACAATTCCTGAGGACAATAAGCATCTACTTTTCTGTCCTCTCACTAGGTCAAACCTCCATATTTAGGTTAGCAACACATGAAAGTAATGCAGGTGTAAAATGCAAGGCAGGCACCCGAGCACACTGTCCAGCCTGCACATGACACCATTTTCAAGGTGGTTATTTAAAGTGGGGCCGTATTTGGAAGATTCCGTGACAAGCACCCAGTGACAAGTTCACAGTGGCTGCTCCTTACCCACAACAGCTCTGTTTGCAGAAGAAATTACTTTCTTGGAGCCTGAGGGCAGCTTCACTCTGGTTTTCTTGGTCTCGGGGTTGTGGGAGATGACGGTGGCGTAGTTCCCGGAGGCGCGCGCCAGCTTCCCGCGGTCACCCGGCTTCTCCTCCAGGCAGCACACGATGGTGCCCTCGGGCATGGTGCCCACGGGCAGGACATTCCCGATGTTCAGCTGGGCTGCAAAGAGCAGGAGAGCAGCCACGGCTTCACTGGTGGCCCTGGGCTGGGGTTACAGCCCTGCTGAACACGGGAGGGCTGCAGTAGCAGGGTCCTGCACTCCGGCATCCCGAACTCCAGGAGCTGCGACACCCAACCCAACCCAACCCAGCCCCTGCCCCAGCCCCAGCCCAAACCCCAGCCCAGCCCCAGCCCCAGCCCAGCCCACCTTTCTTGCCGCAGTAGACGAACTGGCCGGTGTGGATGCCCTCGGCGGCGATGAAGAGCTCCGTGCGCTTCTTGAAGCGGTACGGGTCGCGGAAGGCGATCTTGGCCAGCGGCGCGCCCCGCCCGGGGTCGTGGATGATGTCCTGTGGGAATGCAGAGCTGCTCCAGGGCAGGACACGGCCCCTGCCTCCCTGGGAGGCTCTGGCACAGGCTGCCCCATCCCTGGAAGTGCTCACAGCCAGGCTGGATGGGCCTTGGAGCAAGCTGGGATACTGGAAGGTGCCCCTGCCCATGGCAGGGGATTGGAGCTGGATGAGCTTTAAGGTCCCTTCCAGCCCAAATCACTCACTGATCACAAGATAATGCCTGGGTGAGTGTGCTGCTTGGAGCTAATCCTGCCTGAACAGTTTTCTTCCTGACATTCTGCAGGAACCCAGTCTCTCCATACAAGAAATCCACTTTCACTTTGCCCCACCACCTTTGGGCAGGACAAGCTGGGCACAGGCAGTGACTTCTCCCTGTGTTTCCTTGGGATTGAAGCATTTCTAACCATCAGCCACAACAAAGCTTCTGAAGCTCCTAAATAAGGAAGCAGAACTTGTTGGTTCTTCTACACTTGAGAAAACACGTCCATTCTGCTCCTGAAGCACACTGGGATTAAAATTCCCAGCCATGCATTTACAGACTGCAGACGAATGACTCTGACCCATCTCTAAGATGTGTTTTTAGGACAGCTCACAAACTGTTGGTGTCCATTGCTGACGTTTTTTCAGCCCTGCTGGCCAAACCCCCTGTGTAGGGCCAAGTTCAAGCCAAACCCTGCTACCCACCTTCTACCATCACCCCAGTCAGCTGAGGGTGAAGAAAATTCTCTCTACAACTGAACATGACCACGCTGTAAAATGCTGAAGGGCTGCTCAGAGCATCCATCCACTAGCACTGCTGACACCCAAAAAAAGTCCCTGCAGCACCCCTGAACCACCATCACACCCCAAATCTGAACCACTATCACACCCCAAGTACAGCTAATGCCTTGCTTCTACTGCTCAAGATTAGAATGATGGATATCACTTGGCCTTTACAAATATTTGATTTTTTTTTTAATATGCAATTAACTACTTGGGGAACTCCCCAGCCATGTTTCCTGAGGCCCAGGGAATTCCTAGGCAACATCAAACCACGCTGGTACTGCTACTCTTAGCAAAGCTCCCAACAAAAACCCTACTGCTTGCTAAGGGTGCCCTCTCTACTGAGATGTCCTCATAAACCTGGAAGAGTTTAACTTTTCAGGGAATATGATCTATTTAAGAACAGAGAAACCTGGATGGGGACCAGATGGGTGAGGCCCAGCCGGAGGGCCGCGGGCAGTGCTGGCCGGGCGGGGGGAGCGGGGCTCGGTCCCGGTGCCCAAAGTCCCCCCGAGCAGCGGAGCGGGGCCCGCCCGTACCTTGACGATGCCCTTGATGTATCCGTGCCGCTCGGCGAAGTCCACGGCGCGGAGCTTGGCCGGGCCCTTCCTGTGCTTCACATGGGCGCGGAACACGGAGCCCGCGCCTTTCCTCTGCCCGCGGATGACGCGACCCATGGCGCCCTGCGGGGACACGGGGACAGCTCAGCGACACCCGCGGCCCGCTCAGCGGCACGCCGGCCCTGCCCCATCCCCGCCCTGCCCGTTCCCGCGGCCGCCCGGGCGCGGATGGCGGCGGATCCGGATCGGGATCGCGGCCTCCCCGCTCCTACCTCACTCCGGCCTCCCGGGGAAAGAAGGAAGGGCTGACGTCACGGGCGCGCCGAAGCCCTTCCGGCGTGGTGACGTCACGCGGGAAGGGGCGGAGCCTCAGCCGTCCCTCATCCCCTCCGGGCCCGGAGAGCCCCGGGCTGGGCGGACGCGGCCGGCAGCGGGCACGGGGAGCTCCCGGGAGCGGGCACGGATAGCAGCGGGCACGGGGAGCTCCCGGGAGCGGGCACGGACAAACGGGAGCGGGCACGGGGAGCTCCCGGGAGCGGGCACGGATAGCAGCGGGCACGGGGAGCTCCCGGGAGCGGGCACGGACGGCAGCGGGCACGGGGAGCTCCCGGGAGCGGGCACGGACGGCAGCGGGCACGGGGAGCTCCCGGGAGCGGGCACGGACGGCAGCGGGCACGGGGAGCTCCCGGGAGCGGGCACGGACGGCAGCGGGCACGGGGAGCTCCCGGGAGCGGGCACGGACAAACGGGAGCGCCCCGGGATCCCGACAGGAAGGGTCAGGCGGGGCGCGGGGCCGGAGTTCGGGTGCGGCCGTGCCATTCAAGTCAGTACATTTACCGCACAAAGGAACACAAACAAAAGCGACGCGCGCCGAGTTGTCCCCGGTTCCCACAGCGTGATTTTACAAGGTTAAAAGCAGCGGTAAACAAAGCCCAGTCTGAGACACTCCAGCGTGCCTTTCAGTGGATAACATAAACAAAACCTGTAGATCACGTGTATCTAAGTAGAAAATAGATAGTTAAAAATATTCCGCAGCAGTGATTGCGGTCTCCGAGCAGCGTGGCTCCACGGCAGGGCCCGGGGGACCGGGGCTGCTTCCCCTCGCTCCAGGCCCGCCGGTCCCGGTCCAGGCGGGAGATGGGGCAGTGCCCAGCAGTGCCCTTCCCGCGTGTGAAAAACACCAATCACTTGTTTTTAAAATGTTAAAAGTTTAATAGTAATAAAATGGTGATAAAAAATAGTAATATAATAGAGTAATAATGATTTGGACAATTTGGATTAGGACAATACGAGACAATAGAAACAAAGCGTTACGGACAGTCCGGGTACCTCTTTCTGGGCAAAATAAGCCCGAAAAAGGACAAATGTTAACAGAGGATTAACCCTTAAAAGCAATAGCCTGTTGCATATTCATACACTTCATACATGATGCATAAATTCCATTCAAACAAAGGGTTCTGTCTGGTCAGTGTCAGCTTCTTCCTCTGAATCCTAACGGCGTCTTCAGGGTTGAGCGAGGTGGGAAGAACTCGGTAAGAGAGCAATAAATTCTTTTTCTCTGAAAGGCTTAGGTGTCCTGTGGCTGCTATATTGGTGAGAGTCCTCTCATTAAAAAAGTATCTTACATAGCATAGTTCCTATTTTAACGTTTTGTTATAACCTAAAACTATATTTAACACACTACTTAAGAGAACTGATACAGCATTACTTTCTAACACAACACATATAATATTCATTTTAATATTTGCAAAAAGCCAATCATCCTGAACTGAGGGGCCCAGAACTGGACACAGCACTTGAGGTGTAGCCTCACCAGCACCCACCACAGAGGGAGAGACATTTAGTTTAAACCTAAAACTAGGAGTTCCCAAGCCTGTTGCCCTGGGATCTCACATTAACAACCAGGGACCCCCAGCTAAGAGCTGCCATGGCAAATCCTTCCCCAAAGAGCTGGGCCAAAGGTGCAGTTTGTAGGAGGAGGCTCCAGCCATCACAGGTACAGCTGGATCTGTAATAGTCACACTGCATTGTGCAGTTTAAGAGCTGTAGGTTTTGGGTGAAGAAGTAACTGAAGATAAAACCCCAGCAGGTGCTTTAAGCTGCCTTTGCCAGATTTTAATCAATATTAATTAGGGTGTAATTGAGAGATACAGCAAAGCAGAGGTAATCATCTTAGTGCTCCTAATCAACTTGTGCTTCACCTGGAAGGGGAAATGAAAAGTGCCTTAACACTAGATTTTCTGCATCAGAGGCCACTTTTCCAGAACAGGTCACTGCCAATGACCCAATTCACTGAAGATGGATTATTTAACCTTATTTGACTCGTTGGAAATTAGAAACAGCTCATCAGCCCCACACATGCCATTGCTCCTCTCCTGCAATGGAGCAATCCACCCTGTCTGGACAGAGGAGCTTTCCCACGCAGTCTTCCTGGGGCTGGAGGAACTCACCCTCCTGTGGGATGCAAAACCCCTTGATGCCAAGGGCTCAGAGCTGGGATCCTTGTCAGATTCAGCCCAGGTAAAAGGATTAGCATGGCCAGGAGTCCACCCTGCCCATCTGCTGGAGGTCACTGTCCCTCACACAGACAGTGTGACAGCTGGGCCCCTGGGACAGCTCAGTGCACCATGGCAAAGTGCCACTCACTTGGGTTTACACTGAGTTTAGGTTCATGCTCAGTGGGAACAGCTCGAGACTTTGATTTCTGGTTCCTGTGGCAGCAGGAGTCTGGTTAGCTTTTGCTACTAAATAAGACAAGAGACAGATCTCTAAGGAACTAGATAGGAACCTGAATTTCCAAATGATGCCCATAAACCCAGCAAATCACATTGGTCACTCCTCTTTCATGTTCTTAGTAAGGACTTTGTAATCACGTAAGAAGTAGTTGTGTAATGATTCAGTACACTTATCAGTTTCATTATCCTGGATCAGCTATGCTTTGTTTTCATTTTATTGTTATTTAATTTGTGGTGCAGTCTTCACAGTGCTGTCACCATCTGTGAAGCTGCAGCCTCTTGATTCTGCTGTGGGCTTGGGCAGCATCCACCCTGCCCAGGTACTGCTGCAGCACAGAGCGTGAGGCTGGAACGGGGATCATCCCTAACTCCTCCCTGCCAGCTTTTGGGTGCCCTGAATATGGAAAGAAATGTCTGTTCCAGGAGAGTGTGAAGAGTTCTGAGTTCACCATCATCACATCAGAGGCTGTTTCAGCCTTTCCTCCCAGTAGTGCTGAGTGGTTGTCACCTATTTGTGTCACCACAGGCTGTGTTTATGCACACCTCAGGATCAGAGCATGCTGCTGCCCAGGGCCCCAGGGCTGGTATCATCCAAGCTGACTCTTAAGTATTTTTCCATCAGAGAAAAAAACAGGAATAGGTTTGGAGGCTGGGAATAGTATGCATCTAGGTCTCTACGCACTCAAGATTCCTTAGGATGCACACATGAATGCAAAACCCTGAAAGGCTCCAAGTTTTCCAGCCTAGATGGCATTCAGAAATCAGAGAAGAAATGCAAAGAGATGGCAGAACTGCATTCATGATGATGTAATTTTATACCTGATTTCTTCTTTTATAAGAGACAACATTAGTTAACACTTTCATGATCAAGGGATAACAACATTGCATTACCTGGCCCATCCAAGCACAGACTGAGCTCAAAACAAAGTTAATTATTAACTTTAGCTGTGCTTTCAGAATTAATGGATCAAAAGAAATGCAAGCGAGTGGTTTACATTGGATGGTAATTAGAAAATACTGCCCAGGTTTGTCAGAACAGTGTGGCTGTGTTGTGCCCTGAGAATCTCAGTGACAAAGAAATGTGAGTGTGGAGCACTACCAGAGATCATAATTCTCTTTAACTTTGAGGAGTGGAGGTGATGCTGTGGTATGAGAAGAGGCCCCCACGCCCTGGGCTGATGTCATCTCCCAGATCCAATCCGTGGGATATTTCTCAGCATGAGGAGAAGGTGGCAATGCCGGAGTTCCAGCAGGACAAGCCCATGCTGGGCAAGACAGTGTGAGCCAGGGGCTGCTGACAGCAGAACAAAAGCAATGCAGGTGTTCCCTGGCACTGCCACCATCTGCACTGCTGTGCAGCAGCTGCTCTCCTGCAGCTTTCAGCACTGAGATTTTTGCCTTCAGGACATCATCTCTGGCAGCTGTATCCTGCTTTTGGCTGGAATAGAGTTAATCTTCCCAGTAGCTGGTACAGGGCTGTGTTTTGGATTCAGCATGAGAACAACGTTCACAGCAACAACTAAACCATCAGTGTGTTAAGCAGTGCTTACTCTAAATCCAGGACTTCCCAGTGCCTCGTGCTCTGCCAGTGAGGAGCTGTGAGGGAGCATGGCCAGGACAGCTGCCCCAGGCTGGCCAAAGGGATATTCCTCACCACAGAGCGTGGTGTCCACATGAACTGGGGCTGACCACTGCTCAGGGGCAGGCTGGGCAGTGGTCAGGGGGGTGAGCAGCTGTACTGTGCATCACTTGTCTCTCGTGGGCTTTAGTCATCTCTTTTTCCTATTATTATTGTTGTTATTATTTTTTACTTTATTTCAAGTATTGAACTGTTCTTATCTCAACCCATGAGTTTTGCCTTTTTTCAGTTCCCCTCCCCATCCCACAGAAGGGGGAGGTGGGAGTGAGTGAGCAGCTGCTGGCACTTAGTTGCCATCTGGGATTAAACAACAAGAAACTGCTTTGCTTTAAGACATGACAGCCTTTAGCAGTCTCACTGCCTCTCTGCCAGGAGTTACAGCTGGTGGGAAGAGGAGCAGAGGCAGGGCCACCGTGCTGGAATTCTCTGGCCAAAGCCTATTTTTCCACCTATTTTTCCTGTGCTGGAGCTGGGAGAGTTTGCTTAACTCCCTGAGGATTCCCCAAGCCTGGAACAAGCACAGGGTTGTCTGCTAACCCAGACACATCCTGCACATCTGCACAGATCAGGGTCTGGGGCTCTCAGGAAGCCCTGGCCTCTTGTGCCTCCCAGGCACAGGAATCCAGATGGAAGTCTGATGGTGCTAGGCAAAATAGGGTGTGCTTCCAAAGCACAGCTGCAGCACATCCCAGCCTGATATTTTGGAAGCAGCTTCATCCTTTGGCTGCTTCAGCTACAGCTGTGAGCTGAGCTGGCTGAGTCATGGCCCCACATCCTGATTCCAGGGCAGTGACACTCGGCAGCGGGGAAGCACCTCCATTGCTGGGCAAGGCCAGGTCTTCTGTCTCCACAGCCACTTCCATGGGCTGGAGCCCATCCCTCAAGCATCTCCCCTGGCTGGCAAATTTGCTGGGATAATAGAGAAAGGATAAAAGCAACTCCCCTGATTCTGGAAGGGCTTTGGCAGAGCCGTGGGTGCACCCGCATAAATGCACGGTGGGAACAAGTTAAGGGTGTGTTGCCTTAATTAATCCTTTCATGACAGTCACAAGCTAATTTGCTGAAGGTTAATTGCACTGTAAATAGCAAAAGGGGTGGTGTTGTGCTTGCAACAGATGGCAGCCACCAAGAAATTTTGATGAGATTGCTGTTTGGAAAAGGGGAAGAAACAGCAAGGTTTCTCTAGGACCCTGCCTTGAAAGGGAACTGAGAAGGGAAGCCCTTAACTCTGTGCATCTTTTGAAAGGGGAGGAAATAAAGAATGGCTGTAAATGTTTCCTCTCTGGGAATGGTATGCTACCAGGAATATAATCCTGACCTCCTTTAGGTGGGCACTTACCTCTGTTTATGGTTTTAGTGACCTCTCAGGGGCTTTGCCTGGGATTAGGAACTGACACGTGGCCTGCTGCCAACCTGCAGCGCCACGGCTCCAGTCTGCAAAAATAACACACCTGCTAATCCCAGCAAACAGCCCCGGGGAGATCCTATTACTGCTGCTCCAGAGCAGGCACAGGGGAGTCACCTGCTGCCACATGGCAAGGGAGGGGCCACAGACAGCAGCAAAAGGGGCAAAGCCTCATCTCCTGTTCTGCATCCAGAAAAACTCCTTGGACTCCAAGGAAGCACGTTCTGTACTTAAAAGCAAAGGAGCTCTTTGTGAGAATCCCCTTGCAGCAGCCCCCCCCATGGCACCCTCAGCATCCTGGTGGGGTACAGGCCACTCATCTGCCTTCAGCACTCCTGGCTTTCCAGAGAGACAAATCCCTCTCCAGAGACACCACAGGCATCCCAAAATAAACACCTTTGCTCTCCCCCAGAGGAATTTCTCCTGAAAGGATCAGCTTCTGTTTGCTGTCTTGAAATAAACAGTCTCCCTCAACTGTACCAGGTGCCCTAGCCTGTCTCATTCCCAAACCCTGGAGGGAGTTCCAGGGAAATTACTTGAGCTTTCCTTTCTGCTCTTGCATGAAGCAGAGGAGGTCCCATGACAACCACTTCATCATAATTGCAGCTCTCCTCTAAACCCTCCCTGTAAATAGAGCACAGGGTGACCTGGAAGGGAACCACGCTCTTCACAGGGTTTCCTGTGCAGATCATCATTTGCAAGGCGAGGATTTAGGTAGAAGAATCCTTGCTAAGTGCCCAACCTGCAGGCTCAGCCCGTGCTCCCTTTTTGAGTTATTACTGTCATACACCGGGCACCCCCTGGCTTTGGCAACACCCCTGGAATTCCCTGGGCTTGCCGAGGTGTGGCAAAGCCATTGCCCGGGGGCACGAGAGACTCGGGCTGTGCATTTATCACAGAAGCACGGGATAAAACCGGGACGGTGTGCAGAGGGAAAAAGCCAGTGAGGTGCCTGTGCCGTGTCCCTCAGAGGGAGCTGCCAGCTGCCCAGCCCGGCTCCGGCAGGGAATGGCTTGGCCGGTTCCCTGTTATTCCGGATTCCTCGGAGAGGGGAACCCCAGAGCCGCAGAGGGGGAAATTCCCAATCAAAACGAAGCAATTTGCACTTCACGGACGGGTTCAGCGCTGCTCATTAATTAGGTTCTGGTGACCTCTAGAGGCCCTGAGCCCAAAGCACCTGATTCCTGCGGGTCTTTCCTGAAACAATGCGCACGAGAATTGTGCTTTATTTTAGTTTCAAACCAAGATTCACTTTAGCCTTGGCGAGGAAGGCATTGAGGAACAGTAATTGATTATTATTCTTTTCTTGTTGTTCTTTTCCTCCCACTAAACGTGGGAGCCTCAAAGCCTGCACAGTAACTGTCGAAAATATTCATATTTTTAAAAGAAATTTGCTTTGTGTATCATCAGTAAGAGAGGAAATATTTCTCTCCCGTATCTCTAACAATATATTCATCTAATCACTGATCCTGGAAAAACTGCCCACCTCTCTGGTGAGATAATCCCATTGCTCACAAGTATCTAAATTGTGTGGGGTTAAGATCCAGGATTGCAGAACACTGCCTTTTGTGCATGAGTCCTTGCAAGGCAGAGCTCAGACTGGAGCATGACCACGTTTTCTGAAAAATTATTCTCAGCTGCAAATGGGAAAATTGACAATCCCCCAGATTCAGGGCCAAGCAACACTGTATGCAGGAAAATTACCTTCTGCCTGTGTTGTAAAATAACAATCAAACTGCCTGCAGGGAAGAGTGATGCAAGAAAATGGGTAAGAAAATAAGTGGTTTTTTACTCATACATCTGGATCAGCTTATTTTTTTCTTAATGAGATAAACAAGAGGGGCAGCTGATGGAGAAGGGGAAAAATCCACTGAGCCAATTTTCTGTCCTCTTGAGCAGCTGAGATACAGGGTTGAAACCATACCAAGGAACTGAGAGAATTGGAAGGAGAGATGGAAGAGGAGTGAGACCCTGGCCAGAGAGACATTGGGGAGTTAACTGAGAGAGGCTGAAAGCCTTGGAGAAGCTTAGCAAGAAACAGAAAATCTGGAGGAGGTGAAACATATCTGCAGCAATGCACAACTCTTCAGCAAACTTGCAAAGATGTGTGGGAGACCTCCTAAAGATTTCTAATTTTAGAGCACCCAGCTGTACTTCCAGATTTAGCTATTAGTTGGTTTTCCTACGCAACACCCCCCCAGAAAAAAAAAAAAAAGAGTTTTTTCTCCTGGCCTTTCCCAAAGGACCTCCTACCAACACTTTAATGGCAACATTTGTTTGGTGACAACATTCCTGGAGGCTACAGCCAGTTTGTGCATCCATCTTAGTAACCAGACACAATAGCACAGGATTCTCTCTTGCTTGATGGATGTCCGTGTTCCCACAAGACAGGGGAAAAAGTGTATGTTTTGGTAATAATTTGTTGTTGTTGTTGTTTTCTTATTTCTAATGATGGATAAGGTTTTTGAAAAAAAGAAAATTTAATTATTTTCTTAGGGGGTGTTTTCTTTTTTGTATGCTCTTGCTTTGTTCTTCTCCTTTGGTGGATAGGCAATAGAGCTAAAGGGATTTCATGCCTCAAAACAGAAAGGAATTCTGAGCTACTGAGGGGAATTAAAAATGGAGGAAGGGAGAAAGGTTTAAAAATGGATTTTAAAAGAATTTTTATTCAGACTGAGTAAAAACTCTACTGAGATTGATTGAATCAAAACTCCTGAGAAACACATGGGAGAAAAGCTCAATTTGTTAAAGACCCGCATTCTCCTCTATCTTCTGAGTGCAGCCTACAAAACTAATTTGATTTTGTTGGTCCTGCGAGAAGTCCTTTAGCAAGAGAAGGTTTGTGGGGGAGGGGGAACCTCTCTTTTTTGATATTTGTGAGATAAAAGGAAACCCAAGCTCTAAGGCCACTTGCATAAGCTTTGTAAAGCTCTCTGAATTAAAACAGAAAAAGCATTTCTTTTGTAGTTGCCAAGAAATGCTGGCTCCATAGAGTGCACAAGCGTGTTTAATTTACACAGGTTTGTTGGCTGGATACTTTTGATCAATAGTATCACAGTGCTAATCAGAAAATGACAGGTACTTTTCATGTGGACTTTTTCTGGGTAAAACTTTTGAACTTTTCTAATCTCTTAACTGAAAACGAGGACAAAATATTGCTCCCACCTTGCCTCCAAATAGTGGTTTTCCTTCCTTTTTTCAGAGATAAGAGAAAGAATAAAAGGAAGGAGGTGAGAAAGAAAACAAACATGAAATGGGAAAATAGAGAACTAAAATTCCTCCTCCCTCCAAGTAACTGTCAGGGTTTTTTTCCATTAAATATGCCATTACATTTAGGGTTTCCATTTCCAAATGGGAAAAAAAATGCGACTGGCTCCAAATATAAGAACAATGCTTGGGGGCAGGCCTAAAGTGAGCAATAAATCAGAGCAGAAAATGTTTTGCTTGGGGAACACATCGTGATTAGATCATAAATAATCCTCTTTTCTTCCATACGCACCATAAAGTAAACACAGCTGTGAGCAGGGGCAGATGCTGGGGCACAGCCACATTTGTTTGCACACACAGAGCACTCAGCCCCTTCTCCCAGGGCAGCTCTGTGACAGCACAGGAGGAAGGGCTGTGGCACAGGGGATGAAATGGTGTCAGCTGAAAACCTCCTTCAACCAGAGCAGCAGAGCCAGGCAAGCAGGCAGCACTGGGAGATGTCACCAGGAGGAAGCAACCCCCTGGCAGCAGGAAATTTAACTCTGCGCATCAGTCCCTGCGCTAAAATGCTGTCTATTTCTTAGTAATCATGGCAGTCACAAAATATTTATTTCTCTGTTGGAAGATCACATAATGGAGGAGGCTGTGCTGAGAGAGAGGCTTGCCAGGGTGTCTTCCCAGTTCTCAACCCAGTCTGAAGTACAAGGTTTATTTTCTCCATTTTAGGCCCTGTTGCTGGCCTTGCAGAGTTTGCCCTCTCAACAGGCATGGTGGTACTTCTTCTTCTTCTTCTTCTTCTTCTTCTTCTTCTTCTCCTTCTTCTCCTTCCTCTGCTTATCCTTCTGCTTCTCCTTCCTCTGCTTATCCTTCTCCTTCTGCTTCTTCACCTTCTCCTTCCTCTGCTTCTCCTTCTGCTTCTCCTCCATCTCCTTTCTTCTTCTTCTTCTTCTTCTTCTTATTCCTTGTCCATCTGAACATTTCCTTAGTAATTTTTAGCACTTAGAAGTGAAAGGGTTTTTTCCCTTAAAGACCCCTGAGGAAAGGCACCTTCAGTGTCTCCAGGGATGCTTCCAAAATTCAGCACAGGTGAGCCTGGGGTGCCAGACACAAGTGGGAGCAATGCTGGAACAACTGCTTTCCCTACCACACCTGAGGAAATTTCCAGTATTAAAACAATTGAATTCAAAGCAAGTCTGAGGTGTCTAGAGGGGTCCTGTGTAGCCAAAGCTCTTTGCAGGGAGAAAAGCAAATCCATCCACCTTCCAGCAGAACTTGCTGGGATCTGTGTGGCAATTTCCTCCCTCTCAGATCTTCCAGTGAATTTTTCCATGACAGGGATAATCCAAGCTAATCACTTCCATTTGACCCAGTTTAATCATCACCTTCCCCAAATGGAGTTAATAGGCACTTAATTCTAAACAAGTGAGGAGGATGGCTCATAAAAGAGCTTGGAAAATCACTCTTCTGTTCCTAACACACTCTTTTCTTCTTTTTTTTTTCTCTTTTAATTTGTTACCCAGAGTTGGTAACTTCTGAGGCCTAAACCACAATACATCTTGAGCTCACTAAGCTAAAAATACTGACTCACCAATCACAGCATACTAATGAATCCTCCACAGGAAAACTAATCTGTCATTTCCCTTCCCACAGGAACATGCACAAGTGGTTAAATAGCTAAAGATTTTGTACAGCCTCTCTGCCTGTGCCATTGTACACTGAGATCTTGATTCAGGTACTGGAGGCACACATTTCCTTTCTTTCAAGAATTAGTTTTTGGCATATTATTCCATGTCTGTCATTCTGCAGCAATACTAATTTTAATTTTGCTTTGCAAGTATGACAGCATTCATAGAGTCTCTGCTTTTGGGATGGTTCTGGTTTTATTCTTTCAGATACATGTCAGGAAGCAGTGGGAGCAGGGGGCTGTGCACAGCAGATGGGCAGTGCCCTCCCTGCCGTGCTCCAGAGCCAGAAGCTGCTGGGATGGGGGTCCCAGATTGGGCTCCTAAGGGCTATGATGCACTCAGGGCCCTGGAAACCCCTCAGCAGGGCAGCAGTGCTGTCCTGATTAAAGCTGAAAACTGCTTATAGGTGTAGACTGTTCTGTGTTCTCATAAATTCACTTTTGCCACATCCTCTTGAAATCTGTTAAGCAGAAATTTTCTTTTTCATGACTGCTTTTTTTTTTTTTTTTAATTCAATTGCTTGTTTGGTTAGAGTTCAAATATGGATCTTTGAAATTGCCTTCACTGCCTGGAAAAATCTCCCATGCAGTGATTGGAGCCCTAGTGGATTTACACAGCAACAACCTCAATTGGCTGTAGTCTTCTCATCTCTCACTGATGACACCTTCAGCACCAAGGCTGTTCTTCCACTGAGGAAAGGACCTTGGATCATCTGTGGTAGAGTGCATTTGCTCATTCTTGCCGTGGGATCTGGTGATCACACAGACAGATGTCCCACCAGGAGGGCTTCCCTCATGCCCCAGCCAGAGGCAGGAATCACAGAAGTGCTGGCACTCCTCAGTCTTCCTATTGAGTAATTCCTGGCTTCCTGCTATTGAAAACATGTCATTCATGGCAATGTGGTGGTTTAAGGCACAGTTTCAAATAGCAGATGTTTATCTTACCAGCCCAAGACCTCTTGTGTAACACTCCTGCCTTCCTCCAGGCCAGAAGGAGTGAGGGTGAAGGATCTGGGGGCAGCTCCAGCACTTGTGCTGGCTGTGCATTCTTGCTGTGGGGCCCATTGCCAAGGAATGGGAAACTGTGGAGTTGCAGGGCTGGGCTCTGATTGATGTCAATCCTGAAAAATGACGATTTAATAAACAAACAACCAACCAAACAAGGCATGATACCCCCAGGAGCCCTGTTAGCAGGGAAGTGGGGCTGCTTGCAGAGCCTCACTGCCATCTAGCATGTGAGGCTGGTCTATATTTAGCCCTTTGAAACTTTCCAGATAAGAATTCTCTTGATGTGAACTGAAACCTTTGACCACCACAAAATACACAGCAAGGCTCCGTGTCCCCGGACAGCCCTCATAGTTTGTGACTGAATCATCGGGTTCCCAGCGCTAACACCCAGGCTGCAGCAGCCCCAGCACACGGGAGGCAAACAGAACACGTGTTGCTTCAAACCTGACAAAGCAACACTGGGATTTAGGTCAGGCACAGCAAACAGGAGTTACTTGTACGCTGCACCTGGCTGCCGTTCAAACGCAGCAGAGCCTGATGAATTCACACCAGCCCAGACATGCAAAGCGGCATCTGCCTCTCCCCTCCGCACAGCCGTTCTGCTCTGCCCCACGCACCAAGGCAGCCTGGCCTGGTGGGCAGGCACAGCAGCACTGCCCCTGCCCTGAGTGTGGAAAACGCCAATCGCTTGTTTTTAATAGTTTAAAAGTTTAATTGTAATATAATGGTTATAAAAATAGTAATATAATTAGAGTAATAATGATTTGGACAATTTGGATTAGGACATTATGAGACAATAGAAACAAAGAGCTACAGACGTCTGGGTACATTTTCTGGGCAAAATAAGCCCGAAAAAGGACACACGTTAACAGAGGATTAACCCTTAAAAGCAATAGCCTGCTGCATAATCATATATCTCATACATGATGCATAAATCCCATTCAAACACAGGATTCTGTCTGGTCAACTTCTTCCTCATAATCCTAACAGCATTGTCCTGCTCGAGTGAGGTGGGAAGAAGTTCATTTCTCCTGATAATGGAGCAATAAATTCTCTTTCTCTGAAAGATTTAGGTGTCCTGTGGCTGCTATCTCAGTGTGAGTCCTTTCTTTAGAAAAAAAAGTATCTTACATAGCATAGTTTCTATTTTTAACGTTTTGTTATAACCTAAAACCATATTTAACACACTACTTAAGAAAATTAATACTTTCAAACACAACACATATAATATTCATTTTAATATTTGCAAAAAGCCAATCATAAAATACACATTTTTCACCCTGAGCACTGCTCAGGTCACTGCTGGCACGGGGCACTGCCCTGCAGCCCCTCAGCTGTGGCACAGAGCAGGCAGCAGACACTGCTCCAGCCGCACATCCCAAAATGCCCAGGCTGCTCAGCCTGGTCCCCTGCACGGCTGTGAGCAATGCTCTGCTGGACCTCACCCCTTCTGGGACTGTCAGGACTCACAGGGCATTCAGCCTTCACCTGAAGATGCTGAATTCACCTTTCACCCCGCTGGTCTTTTAGCTCTTGTCTCTCACCTCACTGTTCCTTTATCCCTTCCCATTTTCCCCTGGCTGCTGTCACTTCCTGGTGGTAGGAGCAGGCTTTAATTTCCATTCCAGAATTGGCAGGGGCTTCTAACTCTGGATTTGTAGAGGCTTCAGTTTCTAGTACCTTAACTCCTTGTTCACTAGTTGTTGGAGTTGAATTTTGTCCTTTCTTATCTTTTGGCCCATCTCAAGATCCAGAGGATTCCACACCTTAGTGCAGCTTACTTTGCATTAACGAAGTTATGGGCAAATAGTATTAATCTTTTGGTTAATATAAGTGTTATTATCCCACAATAAATGCATGGTTGCACATTCATAGAGATTATATTTACTTATATTTTATATACAAAATAGAGAACTACAGATATTACACATAAAATATGATTAATTTAGCCATAAAGAATTTCTTGACTTTGCCAATTCCTGATGGAAAAGAGATTCAATCAGGCTGAGACTGTAGTAACCTCACCTACAAATTTAAGACTGACTTGGTAGTAGGAGATTACTTTTTATGGGATCACTTGGGATTAGGTAGCATCTTGAATACATTGTCAGGCTGTACCAGAAACCAGTTTAGCACGGCTCTATTTGTTCTTCAGCTTCTACTCAAAGTTTAACTTGTACACGCCTCAATCTTGAAATTATTTTATATGTTCTATTAAAAACATGCAAGAGCAAGGCACAGTCGACAGCAGATTGACTTCTCTGAGACGTGTCCTGAGTGCTGGGATTCCTGAGCAGCTTCCAGGCTGCTCTGAGGGAAACACAAAGCTTTTCTCTACAGCACCCATCCCCCTTGGCCTCTGCACCTGTGTGCTCTGGAAGGCCAAGATCATAGGATCCAATCTCTCTGGTCTTCCCAATTTTCTCTGCTCATTGCTTTAAAGCAGTTAAATAGTGGGGTTTTTTTCACATTTCTAATTCTATCTTGGTTCTCATTTGCTTGGGCATCCCCTCCTTAGCAGCCAGAGTAACTTCCCAGCTCTGGCATTTTCAGTGCATGTTTGGAATTCTGGCTTGGAGCAGAGAATTTGGACCCTACTGGTCCTTGTATGCTGTAAATGTTGATTTGGACATAATTGCTTCTTGCCTTTTCTCCATAAATTGTGTATTTGTATCAAAATTAAGAATCCTGATGCATATTTTTGGTGCAGGTTCCATGGATTCTGGCTGGTTTAAAAAGCACTTAGAAGTGGGACTCTGAGTTCTTCATTAGGCAGTGCATTGTCTGTAGAGTTGCCATACATTAAAGGAGCTGGAATAACAGTGGTGCAATATCCAGTTTCACCCAAATGAGGTCGTTGAGCAGGATCCAGGTCTGTATCCACAGAAGGCAAACACAGTATTTAAACAGAAACAAAGCCTTCAATTTATTTCATTATTTACTGAGTGCTGCCATGGTGCTTAGTGCTACATAAACATTCCCTGCCCCGGGTCATTAATACTACCAGGCACAAGCAGGTCCAAGGCTCAAAACACCTTACAGGAGATATTCCCCCAACAAGAGCTTTAAGGACAAGTTAAAAGGACAAGGTATCTGTAGAGGAATCCTGTTAATGAAATTTCAGGCTTCAAAAACAGCTGTGTGTTCCAGTAAGAAGAAATTCACAATTGAGGACCCATCTCTCCACCCATCCCATAGAACTGTCCCTCACTGACTGTTGCTGTAACACTGTGAGTGATGCCAGTCTGGCCTTTTCTTTGTGTGATGAGGAACATCCATCCCTCCAACAAATATGGAGAACTAGTAGGAGATCAGACTTTGGGGCTTACACTGCATAATGATCCCGTAATTAGGGAGAATGAGAAGGTTCTGGCCTTCAGACTGCACAGCTCTGGAAATGCTGGGGAGTCGCTGCAGGGTCCCCAGCCTGTGTGACCAGTGGGTGGGCAGTAAAATGGAAAATGGTGGGCAGTAAAATAGAAAATGTTGCTCTGGAGGAAAGAAAGGACTGTTCAAGGGCATATCTTTAACTCTCATAGAAGGACTAAGGGAGACAAGCTATTTGGAGGCACCCATCAGAAGAAAAAGGAGTATTTTACTTCAAGATAACTTAAATGCATTATAAATTCTTGAGAAAGGTTGGAAAAATTAAACACGTCAGGTTGAAATAACCCCAAAGGTATATAATTCCTTGATGAAAACACCAATGAGCATTAAGAAAACTGTGTATGCATGCTTAGGTCAGTGAAGATTATATCTTCTGTAAGGCCATTTAAAAGACAGAGCTCTCACAAGAATTACAAATTATTTGGGGCCCATGAAAATCATCCTGGTTTTAATTACAACATTAAAGACAAATCCACAAAGTTGTAAGTTCTGCTGGCATGGCAAGCAACCATTATAAATCTGGACAAGGGATCACACAGAAATTGTAAGTAATTACTCTGAGAGATTTCAGTACTAGCTATTTTTGTCTTTAGAAATGTTTTTCATTTCAAAAAGTCATTAGTACTTGTGCTAAGCCAAAACTTGCTCATAAGACTAAGCAGGATCTCTTAACATAAACTGTCCTTAAAAGGACACTGTCAGCTCCCAACTAGCCCGTTTTTAAGAAGAATTTTAAAGATGTTTCAGTACATGAATCCCTGGGGTGATGCCTGTCCTTTTATCACAGTACTTTACCTTTTTGTTTTTTCCTCTGGTGCTTTACCGTGCCCTTTTGCAGCATCAAAGACACCACATGAGCTCAGGGAACCAAAAAATAGGGAAGTGAAACTGAGAGCCTGGAAAGCACTGTAGAAAGCTAAAAACAAGCCAGAGGAGCTAAAGAAAGAACTGAAAAGGTGTATCTCCTTTTATTAATTTTCAGCTCCAGATATTGTTTGGAAAAGAGACAAAAAATGTCAGGTAGTGATGTCCCTAATTTTAAAGTTTAATTACAGCCAATATTGCAATAAAAAAGTGGATAAATGGACAAAATTTAAAATTCTCTTCTGATATTAAGATGACTTTGAAAACAATATTTTTTAAAAGACAAAAAATCAGCCAAAGCAAGAGTTCAGCCTGTTGTAGAACAGGCATACAATAGAGTTCCTCTATCCTGAAATTTGTTATGTAAATCATAACCAATGATACAAACCAGACATTTGTTATGTATATCATGATCCAATGTCATGATGGAGGTGATAGTTCAGTGGGTACTGAGGGTCAAACTGGGAGAGGAGTCCCTCAGATCATCAGACAAGAGTTTTATACAACTCTTCAGTGCATTTTATTATATTGCATTTGTGTCAGCAGCCCTGTCCTGCCAGTGGGATTTGTATAGCTGGGACTTCCTCTTGCTGAGACCCTAAATGACAGCAGCAAGAATCTTTCAGTAAGGCTGGCACTGGGAGGCTGGGGCCAGAGCTGGTGGAACGAGGGAGCAGTTGAACAGGATGGAAAGTTCTCTAAGGCTAAAGGTCTAGAGTTTAAACCACACTGCTTCTGCCAGGTTTATCTCAGTACTACTAATTTAATTAGTACCATTCAGCAGAAAACTCCCTTGACTTTCTGATTCTAGCTGTACTGTCATTTGGCCTGGAGTGTGACAAGGATAACTGTGTGTTTGTGCAACTTTTGGTGATGACTTCTTGGGAAGTTATTTGCAAAGATGGAAAAACCCTAACTCTTCCTGCTCATTGGAATAGTGTAGATGCCAGAAATTTTGTGACTGACTAGACAGAAACTTGTACCACTGGACCTGTACAATAAGAAGTATCAACTATTATCATGTGCTGATAAATAGGAATTCACACCATTAAAACACCAGCCAAGAATCAGTTCCAATGAGAGTGGAAGACAGAGGTGGGTGAAGAGGTAGAACTGCCGACAGTGGGGCAGAAACATCTGCAGTGTAATTCTTTCTCTTCTCCTGACCATTTTTTAGGAGCTCCATTCTCAGATTCCAAAGCACTCTGAAACCCAAACAAAGGTTTCAGCTGGATTCAGGTTTGTTGCCCCTCTGTAATGAACCTGAATCCAGCTGAAACGTTTGGGTTTCTCTTACCTTCTGCATTGGCTTGAGAAGGGCTGCGAGGAGAGCCCAGACAAACAGCCCCAGTGAGCCTTGCCCAGCCCAGTGCCAGCTTTACTCCAGATGAAGAGATCTGGAGCTGGTAATCCAGATCATCCATGCAAAATGAATTCCCTGCATAAATGAGCATGCACATGAGCTGTCATTACAGGCTCCTACCACGTAACTTCAGCTGCCTAATGCTGAACACCCGGCAGGGAAGAGCCCCGTTGGAGGTGCTGTGTCTCCTGCTGACTCAGCAGGATGACAAACCTCCTCCCTGGTGCCTACAGCCAGCCTGGCCATGCTCCCCTCCCACTGTGCCAATCCCTCCCTAGGCACTTTTCCATATACAGCAGGCAACTCACATGCTACATATACATCACTCCTGGTGCCTGCTGCTGTCCTACAGACAATTAGAAAATAGTTATTTGGAAACGGCAGAGCTTCTTAAAGAGACAGCCTGCTAAATCTTGGGATGCAACTCTTCTTTCTCTGCTTTCTTCTTTCCATTTGTCTTCTCAGCTGCTCTTGTCCAGCATTTGGCACTGCTCTAAAAGTTGCTGTGCCAGAGGGTTTCAAAAAATAAGATAACCTTCTCCTGTGTTTTATATAGGTCCATTCATGAAGACCAGAACTTTCTATCCTGCAACAGCAAAGAGCTAATATCCCTGAGATACTCTACTGTTCTACATCTGTAAAAAAGAAGCCAAAGCAAACCTAAAGGAATTTAGTATGGAAAACATATTCCAGCTTCAATGACACACTGGGGTTTTGTTTAGGTTTCTTTATTAGGATGAGTCACAGTATGTAAACTTCACATGCAGTTACTGAAGTCATGTGTCTGCTTTATTTTAGCTTCAAAAACAGCAGCAATGCCAAAATCCTTTGCTGCCTTTCAGACTTGAGAAGTCCTGAAAGCCAATGTTATTATCTCCTTGTAAGCACTGTGTTGCTTTTTCACCCTTTGGCTAGAAAATAAAGGGGATGATTCTCCAGGTGAGCCTTCTCCACTTTGGGTGCTCCTTTTGGAGCATTGGTAGTGCTGGCTGGACTCTGCTGCTGTCATCAATGGAGGGATCCCCCGTTTGGGATGGTCTGACAAAAGGATGACTCATTCTGTCTCTCTTGCCTCAAGAAGAAGTGAGCCACACACAGGTGAAATCAGCAGAGTTGTTAGTGCTGGAAGTTCCACTGCTACTTGCACTACTGGAGATGTTCCAATCAGAAGTCCAGTTGGGGTGAATGGAGTCCAAATCCAACTCCCCATCTCCATCCCCACCTTTCAGCCAGGCTCTGCAGGAGGCTCAAACTAAGCAGAGAGATTCCCTCTGCTCCCATTCCCAGGTGAGGCCCGTGCAGTGCAGCTCTCCAGCCCCATTCACAGCCAGGCAGAGCAGATTCCCCTGGCTCAGTGAGTGCAGTGCCCATCCTTGCAGGTATAAAAGGGCAGCATGCAGCCATCTATATAAAGAATGCTCTTCAGATGGGTTATGTATAAACTGCCTGCTGGCAAGGGTATCAAATGAAGGTCGAACATCAGAGACCTTTAGGCTATTACGAAATATGACTCATGGATTAGTTAACTGCCTGTCAGATTTTCCATTATGAAATTTAAACACAGCCCTTATCTGCACAGCAGCAACACCTGTAGAAGTGCAAACAAACAAGTGGTTATATATGCACTTGTACTGAAATGGGTCAGCAGATGTGCTATAGTATCAAAAGAATCTTTTTCCTTATTAATGAACTAATAGCTAAAGAACAAAATGAGAGAAGGGGGAGAAAATGCTGTGGGAGTAAAAAGCCATCATTTTGAAGTTCCTGTTTGCCAAAGAATCTGCAAGATAAATCTTTACAGTTCAACTGTATCAGATGAATTAACATAAAAATTCCCCTCTGCAGAATATCATTATTATAGTCATGATGAATATCTGTGCCTCCTAATCCAAGCATTTGCTTTTCATGAGCAGAAGTCAAAAAGCAACTATTCCTGTTCTAGAAAATTACTATTTACGCACTAAAATAAAAAAGAAGAATGAAATAAATTTTGTTTCTGAAAATCAGTGAAAATATTAAGCCATTTGGGTGGAAGACCCTCATAATTCTCTTGGTTGTTTGGAGGTGGCTGTAAATTCAGAAAGGCAGAAGATGTGCTCTGAAGGTTCACCATGGGAAGTGGGGCCTTTGACTTGTGTGTCACTGGGTTGACTCCACAGGAGAGAGACTCAGCTCACCTACTTTTAGATGTCTTCTGTGTCTATCAATGCATCTGAGCCTGTTGCCCTGTAGGCAATTTAAAGGTATGTCTTATCTGATCTATTTTAAATATCTACCTTAGGATGAGATGATTCATGACCTAGTGTCTTTTTCTTGCTGTGGCTATATCAGGGGCTGGAGGTGACTGGCTTGGCTGCAGAGCCTTTCCTGTGGCCATAGATGAACCCTGCCTGAATGCTCTGCCCCCACAAGGTCAGCAGTTTATGTGAAATGAGTTGGTTAGCACAGCTCCTTGCTATGCAATGGTTTGTCCATATCACAAAGTCACTGCCACATCTGGCACAAATGAATGCTAACAGGCTGAAACAGCCTAGAGGCTACTGATTAAAGAGGAAACCTGAGCCACTTTGATGGATTTCATCATTACATCCTATTCTTGCCTCTAGAGATGTTCCAGATCACAAGGTAGGCATGGAATTCTCACTCCTCCTACCACTGTGGATCTAATCTGTGAAGACATAAGTCTCCATTTCTATGCCTGTCACTCCAGCTCATTTCATAAACACTACATTCATTTAAATGCTAAACTGCTGCTCTACAAGAACTTCAGAAGACATAAACTGTAAGGCACAATAAAAAACAATTCAGTCTCAAGAAGCAAAGTCTAAAGAGGGACAAAATAGCAGCACACAAATACATAAAAAGCAACTGCAAAGAGGAAGGAAATAAACTATTCTTCCTGTTTACTATGGAGACTTAAGTTACCCCACAGTGAGGTGACATACAACAAGCTGTGCAGCCACTGCTCACAGCTGAACAGCAGCATTTTCCCATCTTTTAGAGAATGGGGAAGCCACCAGGAGCTGCTGTCTCACAGAGAGGCAGCAGCAGCTCCCACCTCACTGCAGGCACTGAGCTGCCTGCCTTGGAAAGGGGTGGGAGGGTTACAGCTCCACCGTGTCCGTGGGTGTCTGAAAGGAGCTGGGAGCCCTTGGCTCACTAAGCAGCTTTTCAGTCTCAGCATCAAGCAGGGGTTCCTTCCTCACTGCTGGGGAGCAGTGGCTGTGGTGATGTGACAGCATCCTGGGGCCCTGCCCCTCGGGAAAAGCCAGTCAGGGCTGGGAGCCCTCCCCAGTTTGGGGATGCAGTTGCTATTCTAGAGATCCGGTCTGATGAGCATCCACCCAGAGTGAATGGATATATTTAGCCTTAAGGCAGTGTGATGGACTAGATGTCTCCAAAACCCTTTATCTTTAATTATTTAAGTGGAAAGGTTGCAAGAGGCACACTGAAGCCTGAGATAAGCCTCTTACAAGGGAGTGGGCCAGAGCTCCAGCTGTGTGACCTGCGCTGCTGACCGATGCCAGCCAGAGGAACAGAGTGGCCTTTGAAGACCCCATCTAGAAAAGGAGAGACTTTTCTCCTGACAGTAATTTCTAAATAAAACCTGCCTTTCAGATGGCAGATTCTTTTTCTGCTGCCATCTGAAAGATTATGCTTCTGGGTGCTCCTCTTTACTACTCCTTGTTCCTCTATAGGAAATACTGCTCCAACGTGGTATAAACAAGGTAGGAAATGTTAGAAGAGGTGGGGATGAGGGGGAAAGGGGAAGAAAGGGATTTAATTTAAAATAAAACCAGAAAAAAAACATGTTTCACTCAGACACATTACTATTCTCACACTCACAAGAGATGCCACCAGGCACCAGGCCAGCATGTTTAAGCCATTTAACCAAAAGTCCAGGCAATATGAAGCTTGTGGCCAGGTAATGGATCCACAATCTGTGTGATGCCATAGAGAACACAAGGGATGCCAGGTCTGAAGTCCTGAGTTATTCTTGGATTGGTGACTATGCACAGAGCTTGAGTATCTTTTTGTAGCTCTTTGGAACTGTCAGTATCTCCACCTGTCTCAGCTCTTGCAGTCATCAGGACTGATCACGTTTTTTCCATATCTGAATGCCCTGAGAGACAGCAGGTCGATGCCCTGTGGTCTTGATGACCTGCTAACCTGGTGACATTAACTCAGGCCACCAACCTTTGTATTACAAGTCCCTACACCACCCCCATTCCCTTGCTGGTGATCCTTCCCCTGCCAAATGATAGAACCAACACTGCAGCAACAGGGAGGAAAATAGGAAGAGGGACCTTCTTTCCCCTTTCTCCCAAAGACCAGTGTTGGCTTTACTTCATGGGCTTCACGGTTTGTCTTTTCAGTTCTGGCAGGGCTGTGGGGAACTGGGGGTGTCCTCAGGACCCTGACAATCCTGCCCTGACAGGCATTTCTGAGCTGTCAGAGCCACCCTCTCACTTAATAAGGAGCAACACTGGGCATTCCTCAGATGGCTGAGGCCACTCTCTTAACCCAAGCACTCCTGGCAGCTGCATCACACTGCACAACGCCATCCGCAAGGGTCAGACCTTGCCAGGTGCTCACAGCTGGCAGCTGAAGTCAAACCCCTGCACACCAGAGGGGAGAGTATTGGCAAGTGGTACTTGGTCAGTGAGGCTCTGAAGGGCTTTCAAAGAAGACTCTGATGTTACATTTATGTTACATAACACAGAAGTTATACTTGGTGTTTAGAAATGGTAATTAGAAAAGGCTCAGAGAAACTGAAATGAGAAACATTAGTGCCTCCTTCAAAGTATAACTGATGCTGATTAATGTAGGAGCCATCTTGACTAG
This sequence comes from Calcarius lapponicus, assembly GCA_039654755.1. Taxonomy (NCBI): domain Eukaryota; kingdom Metazoa; phylum Chordata; class Aves; order Passeriformes; family Fringillidae; genus Calcarius; species Calcarius lapponicus. The sequence continues at coordinate 119,259,782 of CM077462.1, read as the reverse complement.
GTGCCTGTTTTGATTTAGGCAATTATGAGCTTACTAGTTCAAACCAGTTCACAATGAGAATGTGAATCCAAGATTTACTGATGTGCCTCTTTCATTTCTTCTTGCTGCTATGAATCCCTCTTCTTTTGTCTTCACCTTCTCTTTTTTGGGCTTGCCTACAGGAGAAAGGCACACTCGTAAAATTACAACCTGCTTGTAAACCAATAGTTAACTCCAGACATTCACTCAAAGAGGGGCAGTAGATGGATACTCATGAACTTTGTTGTATTGAACATCATACTGATTTTTTTTTTTTTGTTTTGCAAAGGACTTGCCGAGTGGAAGGAAATACCTTGCACAGAGGCAGCAGTCTCTACTTCTGTCCTGTGAGTGCTGTGGATTGGGCTGTCCTGGTAGGGAAAAAGCTGCAGTGGGCAAGAGCTGCTCCACAGGCCAAGCCAGGGCAGCAAGAGCAGCAGTCACCTGGTGTGCTACCCCTGTCCAGTAGATTGGGGCTCCTGCAGAGATCAGGACCATGCCCCCAGCCTTTCTTCCCATTTGGAGCTTGCAATCTGCAGAAGGAGCTGCTGGACTCTCTTTGTTCTGATGTAGAAGAACGTACTGCTTTGCAAGTTCTTCCTGCTCCTAATTGACCTGATCTAACCTGAAATAAGCCATTTCTATTCCTGCAGAGGAATACCAGGGAGTCCACGTGGCTTTCTGCCCAGGTTTAACTTAATTTCTTTAAAGCAAACTGTAAATGAATAGTAGTGTAACTTTCCTGTGCAGACAAGCCCTTAATCTAATTGGAACATGTAAAACAGCATTTGGGAAGACAAAGCAGTGCATAGACTTGGAGAGTGAAAGAGGGAGGCAATACAATTTGGAGTCCAGTGGGGATGATGCAGAAATCTGAATGCAGAGAAATAAAAATGATTAAGGTTTTTAAAATCCAAGCTAGCAAGGAATCTAGGGATATGAGAAAATAGAGCCCCACTCAGAAATGTTCAGAGAATTGCCACGTTCTCTCCATTCATTCCTCCACTTGGGACAACAACCCTTGTCATTTTAGTCAAAAAACATTCTCTCCTCCATCCCCTAAAAGTCTGAGTCCAAATTCATGGCTTCACTTTCCCCTGTGTCTGATCCTCATGTAACAAGACACATTGCTCATATGTCTTGAACAACGTGTTCAAGAAATATGAACAAAACAGTGCTTGTACTTTCTCAGTTCTCACAGAAACCTGTGACTACTCGATCTTGTCACTAAACCATTACAGAAAATAAAAACAGGACTTCAGTAAAGAAAGAAAAAAGAGAGAGAAGCCTTGAGTGCTGCCTCAGATAAGGACCAGTGTATGTTTGAAGTGACTAAATCTTTTGTGCGTGCTCTGCTCTAGAGTCATAACTTATAAAACTTCCTGATTCTGTCTCTCCTTTCAGGTAAGAGTCCCTGCTTTCTGTAAACAGTTTTTTGTGGTTTTTCAGAACAAGGTGAGAATGTCTTTGAAGCTTGAAAACAAACTCCAGGCATCTCTTTGGAGAATAATCATGAATCTGCTCTTCACTAAGCCCCCTGCAATCGATTGTGTGCATTCCACCCAGCAGTCTGGGAACATGGAGAGACAAGGGAAGGGGAGCCAGCAAGGCTTGGGTGGCAGCACACTGGCCAAAGGATGAGCAGCTCTTAATCAGATTGCCTTTAATTCTTCATGTGGGTTAAAGGCATTATGTGCTAAGATTGAGGATGGAGGTGTACTCAGCAAAGGCAGTGATAGAACAAAGTGCTGCAGCATAGGGGAGTATTTTGTAAGAATTCTGTCAAATTCTGTCCAGGCACAGTTTAGTAATCGCTGGCAATGCCAGTGAGAGGAACCATTGGGTTCAGTGCAGTGGCTTTGCCTCACACACTGAATAAGATTCTGCCTTTTGATGCTGAAAAATGTCCACAGAAATTTAGGAACTGATCAGATGGAACATGTGGAAATTATGCTGCTAAAGATAGATCTCTGATATTCATGAGAGACATTCACTGTTGACTAAAGACTGTTTCCAAATCCCTTTGCTAATTTGTGGCTGGACAGCAATAAATTTTTATTTTGATTATCCTGCCATCTTACAGTATGAAAGACTCACAAAAAATACAGTATGGGGTCTTAGCCTCATAGGCAACTGTGTAGAACAAGAACCGAGTCTTCAGTACTGCTACTTGAGAATTATATCCATGGTAGGATCATTTTTTTTCATCATACTTTGGGTGTTTGAGCTGCTTTACCATTAGTAAAATACCTCCCTTCCTTAGAACTGAGTCCATAGCTGTGTACAGTGAGAGCTTGTTAAGCTTTTTAAGATGTTCAGCAGTGTAGGACCTGTTGATAGTTTCAAAGCAGATAAAGAAACTCGTGTATACAAGGTCAGTGTTTGTCAGCATTGGGTAAAACACTCTAAAACTCAGATACAACTTCATAAACACATTGACTTCACAGCACACATGGCTTGGTGGCAGTGGGTGATATTGGCTTCCTAACACAACCTCCTCAAGATTCAGAAAATTGAATTTCTGGCTGGTTTGGGGCATTCAGTGGAGCCTTTCGGAACCCCTGCCAGATAGGGCTCTGCAGGTGAAGGAATACCAGATTTGGGAACTTGCTGGATTTAGGAACTGAGTGTCCAAGTGCCTGGCAGTGTCAGCTTTGGGAAGTTTTGGTTGAGCCCACTGGCACAAACTTGCTGAGTTTAACATGAGCAGGGCTTGTGAGGACTCTGGTGTTGACTCAAGTGCTCATGAGCTGCTCAGCTTCCTCCAGGGAAGTGTCTGAGTCAGCTGTGGGAGAATTAAAAGTGAAACTGAGAATAGTCCTGCCTAGTGCAGATGGCAACTCAGAAGGAAAACTGACTTCCCCAAGAACTGACTTTCCTGACTGCAGGATCAGGGTCTAAATTGCTGTGATACTTCTAAAACTGCAAAGGATCAATTAATGTCATTTTCTAGTGCATACGAATTATCACAAAGAACACCCTTGTTTGTAAAACACTGCAGACCTTGCAAGCATTTAAAGAGAACTACAGAATTGTTTAGAATTTAGAATTGTCTGCAAAGTTGTAAGAAGAAAAGGAATAAAAAGTATTACTTAAAACCTGCTCTCAAAAAAAACCCAAAAAACAAAAACAAACCCAAAATTTGGGCCTACATCCAGTAATAGCTTCTTAAAAAATACAGAAACCTTTTCCTTTTAACTGTCAGGAAGCCTCAATGAAGAAACCTGTGAGCTTTTAGATTATATAAATAGGTGCACCTGGGGAAGAAACACAAGCATAAATCTTTAACTCTGAAGCTGTAGCTGGCTGAAGAAGTATTATGGAAGGTGAAAGCAGAAGACTGGTAAATGTTTTGTTTAAGACCAGAGCATCATAGAATTGAGTGGTTTGCCTGTGAGGAGCATGTGTTGCTCATTCAAGGACTTGTTTGTGGATATTTAAATCTTAAATGCTGTTTAAACTTTGTCTCATAGCGATAAAAACTTTAACAACAGTTTCTAACCTATTTTTAACAATTGGGCTTAATTTCTGCATCAGGAAGACTTTGGCTCTAGAGCTTCAATTTTAAGGGCAGGAAAAACCTAGGCAGAGATGGGCTGTTTAATGTGTGGAAAAGTTCTGTCTTGTTTTTAAATCCCATGATGAATCATCCTTCTGGAGAATGGATCTTCCCTGTGGTTTTCTTCTTGGAAGAGGCAGGAGCCTGAGGAGGAGGAGGGAAATGGAGGAATAATTGCTGTGTGAGGATCAAGGGCAGCCCAACCCCGAGTCCTTTTCCCTGTGCCCTCACAGCCCCGGCCGTGTCCTGATCCCCTAAGCACATTCATCACTGCTTTTACTGACCCACATTCAAGGAAGCAGCTTTACTGTTCTGTGTCAGCAGGCTGGGACAGAAGGAAATGGGGTTATTTGTATTTTTTTTTTCCTAGTAACAGTTCAGTGCTAACTATTTGACTGACACTTAATCTAAAACTCCTGATGAATCCAAGTGGGGCTATTTGTGGAGGCAGACATAGCTGGCAAAACTGACACTTCGGGGAAAACAAGGGCAGCTCTTTGGCACGTCAGTGTGTTTGATGGCTGAGGGGCTTGGAGAAAGAGCTGATGAAGATGTGCAGTGACTACTGAAGCCCACCAACAGTGTGCTGTGCTGAGCGGCGCACAGGGGACGGTCTGAGCCCTGCGGAGCCGCAGACTGGCGTCTCCGGGCCCGCTCTAGGGGCAGGCGGGAGAGGAGGGAGGCCGGGGTGTTCCGGGCGCAGCCGCCCCTCCTCCCCACCGCGCCGCCATTACGCGCTGCGCCACTGCCCGCTGAGGGGGGAGCGACAAGATGGCGGCGGCGCCCGCCCACGTGACCCAGGGCCCGCCTCCTTCTAGAGGCGTCTGGGCCGCGCGCGCGCGTGGTGCGCTCTCGCGAGAGCAGCGAACAAAAGGACAGCGCGGCGCAGGCTGTGTGTTGGTGGGGGGGGAAGCGTGTCGTGATCTCGCGAGAATTCACCGCCGCTCTCCTCCCGAGCAGAGCCGGGCGGGAGCGGGGGGAAGGGAAACCTCGCGGTACCGCCGGGGATTCGGCGCGGGCCCGGCGCTCCGAAGTCTCGCGACACCTCCGGGAGCGCGTCCCTCACCAGGCGCTGGGCTGCGCGGAGTTCTCGCGATAGCGCCGGGAAGGGAGGGCGGGGGGGGCGGTCGCCGTGCGCGCTGAGGTCAGCGCGCGCGGCCGGGCGCGCGGGGGGCGGGGCCTATATAAAGGCCGGGCCCGCGGCGGGGGGGGCTCAGTCAGGGCAGCGATTCGTGGCGGAACCAGTGACACCCACGGCAGCGACCTCCCGGCCCAGCAGATCCCCATTTCTCGAGGCGGAGCGGGACGAGCCCGAGACCGATCTCTCGTTATGAGTCATGTGGCGGTGGAAAATGCCCTCAGTCTAGACCAGCAGGTGAGGGAGGAGAAGCGGAAAGGCCGCTCCGTTACCCGGAGGAGGCGCGCGTCGGAGCTCTTGGGGCAGGGAGGGCGGCAGGGACGGTCGGGAATCTCCGCGCGGGGCTCCGCTCCTCGCTCCCCGGCGGTGGTGTCGCAATTCCCCCCGCGGTAACCCCCACCTCCCCCCCTTCGCGGCCTGTTGTGGCGCACTCGGTCGTTGCGCAGTTAACGCCGTGCGGCGGCCCCGCGCCGCCCCGGGCCCCCCCCCGCGGGGGTGCGTTGTCCCCGTGGCCGGGGCCGCGTTGCGGGGGTGCCGGGGCCGCGTTACGGGGGTGCTGGGGCCGCCGGCGCCGCCCGGCCCGGCCCCGGTCCCGCTTGGGCCCCGTGGCCCCCGCGCCGCGCTCGGACCCGCTTTGTGTGGGAGCGCCGGGAGCGGCAGCGGCCCCCGGCGGCCGCAGCGGGAACTGCAGCGCGGGGGGAGGAGGAGGAAGGGGCGGTCAATGGCCGCCATTGTGCGGGGCGGGGGAAGGGGGGACACACACACGACACCGCGCTTTGTGTGACGCCCCTTCCCCGGGGAGGCGGCGCTGGAGGCCGCCTTTGTTCGAGCTCCGGTGCTGCCGGGCCCCGGTGACGCAGTTGGGCCTGCAGTCGTGTTGTTCCGCACCATTTTTGATTATTTTCTTTTCATTCCTGCATCCCCGCGCTGGGCGGGATCGACGCTTCTCTGTGGTTATCTAACCCTCGGGTAAGGCGGCAGGGGCAGGAAGAGCCCCCTCTGCCCGAGGGGCAGCGCTCGCCCTCGGCCTCTCCCGCGAAGTAGGTCATGGAGGCGATCCTGCCCTCCCCTTTCCCTCTCGCTGCTCCCCCGCTCTCCCCCCGCGCCACACGTGACGGGCGCCGGCAGCCGGATTAGCCGCTCCCGCTGCGCCGGGAATCCAGCCCGCAGTGCCGCACTGAGATGGCGCCGGGGCTGCGCCACCGGGGCCCCAGGCAGCGCCGGGGAAGTGTTGCCCCCACCGCGGACATCCACTGCGAGGAAATTCATCCGTCGCTTCTTGTTGATTGTGGAGAGCGGTCTTGACCTAGTGGAGAGCCTTTAGAGTGCTGTTGAAAATAAGAAGCGCTCTTAAGCGCTGCGTTGATGCTTCGATCAACTAGAAAGATTGCATTTTAAATAGTAGCTTTAAAGAGGATGTTACGATGTCAGCCGTGGGAGAATTCTTAAAGAATGGAATGCTTTTTGGCGGCAGCTCATGCAGCTGAGCGCCGGAAAGCACAGTGAATTGGAGTCTTTGCTTTGGATTAATTCAGCTCGTGTTGGAAAATACTTCTGCGCAATGCAAAATTTATTTGTATTTAAGCGTGCCTTATTTTTCTGATACACGTTTATAATCCCTGCCATGCAGGCAAACAACTATAATAATTTGGTTCTTAAACTTAATTGGTTTCCCGCTGCTTTCTGCTGAAATGAGTTCATATTAAGTTTGGCTTAACACTTCTGAGCGGCACACCAGCACTGCATGAACTGAACATCTTTTGGAGAGCTTTACTGTGAGACTGAAGGCTATAAAGGCTGTTGGTTTTTCTTGGAAAAACAACCCAAAAAATTGTGTTTGCTGACGATGTCGGCAGACATCGCCTAATGTTTTGGGAGCAGTAGTTGCCTCAAGCGTGAAGAATGTAATGTCTTAGTAGCGTTAATGCAGCTGAAAATACCTTGAGTCTCTACAAGTAAAGTGCCCAATTAAATTGGCATTACTTCTGTTGAAGTTTCTGTAGCAAAAAAAAATTGTCACTGACCCAAATCCGAATGCATTTGACTGAAATAGGCTGAAATTCAGTCTATTTGAAATGGCTCTTTAGCGTGCAGGTAGTGTGAAGCAGAAGTCTGTGGTAGTGATTTGGTGGGTGTGAGCTACTCTGCTGCTGGCCTTGCTGCCCGTGTGGGTGTCTGTTTATTGGGGGGTATAAAAACATGAAACATGATACAGCCTGAGTAATAATAGGAGACCTAATTTGGCACGATACAAAAAAAAAATGCAGTAGCTTGTTCTGATAAATAGAAAGGTTTTTTGTATCTTAGCATAAATTCATGGTACAACATGTTGATACTTGTCTTATTTCTTCTAGTTTTCTGGTCTAGACTTGAATTCCTCAGACTCTCAGAGTGAAGGAAGTTCTACAAGCAGTAAGTACATGCAAATTCTCAAGCTTACAAACACACTTTTAGAAATTGGGAGCTTGCAGCTGTGAAAAGCAGTTTCTAAAGCCAAAGTTTACAGAGGCTGATGAGGAAATAGGAGGTTGCCAGTTAAGCTTGCTTTGAAAACACTTTGTGTTTTAGATAGAACCACTTAATTTTGTAGTGGTGCAGTATGTGTGCACATTTCTGAGGCACTTAATTAGCTTGAGAGAACTCGGTGTTCCACTTCTGTCCCAGATTTTCAGTTGCCTCTCATCTGAGGCCACTGACTGTAGTAATGTGGTGATTTGTCTTCTTAAAATACCAGGTGTAGAGCAGAAATGTCAACTCTGCTGATCTCAATTCACTGAATAGAAAGTGATATTGATATACCAGGCTTAAGTATTTTAAGAGGGGAGAATCTTCCTGGAATTCACATTCAGCTTGTGGCTGGTATTTTCTCATTCATGTTGCTTTAGCAGACAGATGTTTCTGGGTTGTAAATGAGGAATGCTATTCAGAGGCAGTTCATTGTTGCTTCTGGTTTGATCTGAGCTGAATGGAGGGGAGGGGTGAATTTAAAGGGAAGGAAAAATACTGGTTGTAATACCGTGAATGCCAGTACTTGAACGTCACAGTTAATATCTTGGGCTGCTCAAGTATCTGGCCCCAGCTTAAGCCTTAAGGGGTTCTAGGAAGACAAGTTTTTTTGTAGACACTGTAACACCCATAAATAGGTGTGTGATTCGGTCAGAAGAACACAAGACATCTATGCCTTAAACCAGCTGCCTAAATGGGTATGCAGGAACTTTAAACTTCAACTGAGAGCAGGCTACCAAGTGCTGTATTAAAGGATTCCTGTTTAAAAAGCTGCAAGAGGCCTTAAAGGCAGATGTTTTTACTAAGCAGAAGCTGTTGTTGACAAGATGAGCATTTCAGGATGTGCTGACCGCACGGGCCTGTAACGCTGCCTCTCTTTTGTCCTCTAGAAGGCCGATACATTCCTCCTCACTTGCGGAACAGGGAAGCTTCAAAACAGGGTATGTATCAGAAACACTGGCAACACTAAACTGGCTCTTGCATCCCCAGGAGCAGACTGGGAGGTTCTGACAGTACTGCTGAATGCAGTTACACATGCTGCTTGACTGTCCTGTGCAAAACATGGCAACTTTATTGTCTGCTTTTAGTGAGCTCTTCTAGATCCCTTCACCAACTTAAATCCTAAGCTCAAGTTCAGTATCTCACTGATAAAGTACCTTCTGGGTCTATGGGACAGTTAGCTGTGACTGAAGCAAGATGGAGTCTCCCATCTTGCTGTGTAATCCTGAGTGTTGGTCTGAATGGATTTTGTGGGTACTAGTTTTTCTGCTAGTGTGTTGTGGAACTTACAGCAGTCATTTGTTTCATATGAACAAACAGCACAGTTTCACTTTGTAAGTGCATATCTTTACACAGAGAGATCTTGTCCTTGTTCAGCTTCCTGCAGTTTTTATGGAAGCCCCTGGGAGTGCTTGCAGAAGAAATGCAGGCTGTTGGTGAAGCAAACAAGAAGTACATGACCTGTTTTGGTCACATGTTTTCATAGGCGTTTATGCTGAGAAACGGCCCTTCCATCTTCCGTTTGAGTCTTTAAACAGAACAGAATACAGCAGAAACATTTCTTGGAACACTTCAGTGAAGTAAATCATGACCTTTCTGTGTAAGAGCCCAAGGGGGCAGGTGCTGCAGCGCATGTTGTTGTGTCTGGTGGCTTGGGTGGGTATGAGAGAAACATTTCCTCTTAACACCAATTGAAATCCACCAGAATGCCGCAGCTAAAACACTTCCTGCAGTGCTACACCGTAAAGAATTGAGGTTTTGTGGCATGGGAGGACTTGGATCTCATCTGTTTCTAAAGCTGTAAACTTTCACAGATTCTTCTCAATACTGCAAGAGGATTACTTCCATTATGAGTGGGTGAAAGGGCAATCATTATATGGTAATATATCTCACAGTGCTTTTGGAGCTATATCACTTTAACTAGATGAAAAATGCTCCATTCTAGCCTTAAACCATTTGAAGGAAGACCAGTCTGTGTTTGTCTTGCCTTCATATGTGTCCAAGCTACTAATGGGTTTTCTGGATGTTCAGGGTTTTGGGGTTTTTGTTTTTTGTTTAGTTTTCTGGTTTTTTTTTCTGGGGTTCTTTGTTTGCATTTTTTCTTTGGTTTGGTTTGGAGTTTTTTGCTACGTTAAAGAAGTATGGCCTGAAGCACCAAGTGATAAAACAGCATGTTAGCAGAGCTGAATGTTCTAGGAAAAGGAGAAAGACTGGTTGGCAGCCAGTTCAGTGTTCTTGTTCCCAGTCACACTGACCTCAAAATATGAATAGTCTTGCAAGAAACTGACTTGCCAAATCTGAGGAATGTGCAGGTTTCTCAAAAGCAGGGAGCAGCCTTAAGGTGGTTGTGAGCATTTGCTCTTCATAGAGTTCTTCTTGTATGATGTTTAGTACCTAAGTTTTGTGGGTAAAAGATGCAGTAACCTTCTACCATGACCTGTTATGGGTAGGACTGGCATTGTACTTTCTTGTGCAAGAACTGAATTCAGGCATGGCAGTGTGGGTATGATTACATGAGGCTTTTCTGGAGAGTTCATCTTCACCTTGCAAAAAAGTAAATAGGTCATGAGACCATAATCTGACCTGTGGCTTGTCCAGTTAATAGAACTTTGCCTGCCAACTTCCCTTGGTAAACCTAATGCTCAAAAATTGCCTTTAAACCTGGCTGAGTGCTGTACCACTGGCATCTTCCTGGTTCCTGTGACAAGGTTCATAATTGCTGAATAGAAAAGTTCCAGTTCAGCACCCTGTTAAAAGCATCATGAGTTTGGGCTTGTAAAGCTAAGTTATCTTGTAGGATGATTTGAAGTCTCTTCTGCAGTTGTACTTCCATTAAAGTGATGTTTGCTTCTGTTTACATAACTCAGTGATTTCTTCAGCTGCGTTGGAACTTCTGAATTTTGGCTGCTCCTTGGAATTTTTAATGACAGGTTTTTCAAAGCTTAAGATGTGAGGCAGGAACCTTGCCATGGTAGTGTTTAACCACAAAACAAACTCTTGAAGCAACTTTACAAGTGTTGTAACCTGATTGGAAGAAAATCTTGCATTTAGCTGCAGATCTGTCCCACTAATACAAATCTATTAGCTTTGTAAGTGGGGAGTAGGGTAGTACAGAACTGCAGGAGATAACAGCCTGCATAAAAATAATGTCCATAGATTACTTCATGGCAGTTCTGTTTCTCAGCTGTGGCAGCTCAGTATGCAGGGCTGCCTGGCCTGAAGTGTCTTCCATAAGCTCACTTGGTAATACTAAAGCTTGTTGTCATGCAGGTTTCTTCTTAAACTTCCTGGAAGCAGCTTCTGGATATTTAAACTGTAATTGGTCTATAGTAGATCAGAAAGTAAATGTTAAGAATTTATCTTAAAGGTCTTATCCTCCCTAAAGAAATCTATCATTCTATTTCTCCCATCTTAAAAAAAAAAATATTGCTGCTGCATGTGGCAAGTTTTCAGGTTTTCAAGTGATCTGGCAGTGGTTAGTGTTAGTGTTACAAAATGTGAATGGAAATGCTGGTTGAGGGAGATGCATTGACATCTGGAATGCTGTTCATAGGTGCAAGGAGTACAGAGCTGCTCTGGAAGTTGATTAACTTAGTGAGTTCTTATCCCTGCTGTGAGGAAGATGTGCTGGTTGGAATCTCTCCAGGATTTTACTTCAAAAAAACAAAAGCATTGACATTTTAAGGAACTTCCTGGTAGTCTTTGCACAGCATTGTAGTCATTCTCTTCACTTTAGAGAAGTTGATCTCTGTTCTGTTATGGGTTTTCTCAGGGCATTTACTTCCAGTTCTGATTTACCATTTGATGTCCGAAATTCTGACTGTTATGCCTGACATTTACTTAGAATTGACCTGTATGGCCTGGTCCTGTGTTCTGTGCTGATCCACAAGTAAAGTCAGAGTAGGAATGCCAAACTGAAGGGCCTGGAATTGGTGAAGCAGGGTGTGCACACCTGTCTTTGGTGTAGAAGTTGCTGTGCTACCTTAAAGTTATGGCAGAGTACCAGCTTCAGAAATGAGTTATTCACCTGCTGTAATGGGCCAGGTGAATGAGGCTGCTTTGTAGGCTGTTTGGAGAAAAAAATTTGACTCCTTGGTGGAAAATGTGAAATAGTGTCAGTTGAATTTTTTCACTGTTAAGAAACTACATCTGTATCCCTGAAGGTGGCTCTGTCAGTACCACTGCTGTTAGATCCCTTGGCAGAATGACATCCTAATAGTTGAAAGTTACTCATAATAAAATCTGTATTTAGCTATCTTTTAAACAAGCCAAAATAACCTTTTTGAAATCAATATCTTTAAGGACTAATGCTGCTTTTTAAAGCACATTGGAGGTCTTGAAGTGCATTCCATAATCTTTATTTTTGATTCCATTATTTTTGCTGTCTGTTTTAGTTATCCAGACAAAAGTGTTACAGTTATCACAGTAGTTTTTAAAGTTCCCTTGTGACCAGTACATTTCTGGATTCTGGGTACTAGAATTCTTAATTAAAAAACAGAGGCAAGGTGATTGGTACTCTTTAGAGAACATCAAAAGAAGTAGGGTGATTCTGGTAGCAAAACCTTTTCAGAGAGACTGGGCCTAGAACAGCCCCTTTCTTTGGAATGAATTTGTTCTGTGGTTGCTGTTATTGTTTCATGAATAGGTCTGGGTTGGTTTTGTGCTGTGGAGCTGGCAAAGCGTGCTCACAAGAGTGACATTATTTGTTTATCTGTTCCATTATTTAACTTATTCTCTGCTGGAATCCCATAGCAGAGATCAAATATGTTACACAAAGTTGGGGAGATTGGACCTCTGAAAGGGAATTCATAATTTCTTAGTCCAGTACCAGAGCAGGGTTTAAAGCTTCACATTTCTGCTACCTCACAGGCCTTGGCAGCAGAATAAAAGTGAAGTTTTTTAACTCTGGTATTGGCAAGCTGAGGTACTCTGTATTCTTTTGAGTTAACGTACATAAGTAGGCACCTAGTGTAGGCAAAGGTAAAAGTGCTGTGGAAAAATACAGTGTGGTTAATTTGTGAAGAGCTCCTTATACCTTCTCTGAGTATGGTGCTGTTAGTTATAGTCTGTGCAGATCACATTGCTTTATGTACTTGCACTATGATAAAACATTCTAATCTCTGTTTAGATATCTGATACCATTTATTGATCTGAGGCCTTGTTAACCTCCAAAAATTAAATGTGTAGTCAAGGATTTGTGATGGAGAGATGATGTAGATGAGGCTTGGCAAGACTTAGCATCTTAAAGTTTCTTCTGCTACCCATCTTTCCAGGGTAGGCAACTAAAATACTTGTACTAAGGCAAGTGTGTTTTTTTAAAAAACCCAGTGTGCTTGTTCATGCAGGGAGAAATTTCAGTTCTGGTGTGTGGTGAGAAATGCTCAGTCCCTTGTTAAACAAGTCTTAGCATTCATGCATCTTCTGTTCATGAAGGAATTGAGTCTCACAGACCTTTCAGTGAAGACTTCCTGGAGAGAAGTGTTTTTTCTTGTGCAGTGTTTGGCTGACCTGCCTCTGTGTGCTAGGTTTCGATAGCGGCGGCTGGAGCTCCAGGCGAGACAAGGATGCCTACAGCAGCTTTGGCGCGCGCTCCGACCGCGACTCCAAATCCAGCTTCTTCGACCGCGGGACCGGCTCCAGAGGAGGGAGGCGAGTACCTCTTTGTCTGGGTGTGCACACCAAGTCTGCCTCAGCTCTTGCACTGCACTTGTATCTTGATGTTAAAATTAGGGTTCCAGGTGTGAGCAGCATGAGGTAGGAGGAGCCTGGGAGGGGAGGAAAGAGGGAGAGAACCTTGCCTTTAAAGCTAGGTGACTTCAAGGATGGGCAAGTTGCATGTTGAAAGATGTGCCCTGTAGTCTGCCACCAGCCACTCACTGCAGCTGTAGTGCCTGGCTGATTTCAGCATTCACCAAAGAAGTGCTAGGTGGGTGGCTGCTTCCAGGAGAACCATGGAGAGCTGTTGGGAGCACACACAATACATCACTATGGATTTTTTTTTTTTATTTCAATATTTTTTTCTTGTTTAAAAAGTGTAGTTAATAAAACTGGGTGAGACTCTTGCAGGTTCTCTGCCTTACTTGAGCAGTCTTACACACATCATGCGTTGTATGCACAAGTGTGGTGAGAGTGACCTTTACCGACTACTTAGTAAAGCTGACCTAGTCCTGTATCCAGACTTTTCTCAAACATGATTTACCAGGCCAAAAACTAAACAGTTGAGGTAAGGACTTCTTCCACCTTCTTTCCAAGTCAGTGATACAGGTGAGCTCCCTCTTTATGCAATAATTATATGACATAATGGAGGTATTATTTGGTCACACGTGTGGTGGGGGAATAAAGGAAGAAATTGCAGTCCTGGAGGGTTTTGTCTGGACATAGGAGACCTGTGTAGAATGAGGCAGAGGAAAGGGTGGGGGGAATACAAAATAGTGCTGTTTAGGAGATTTAAACAGAGCTCCCCACAAAGAAAGGGCAAAGACTGAGCAACTTGGATTGCAGCTCCACTGGCAGATGGCTGTTTACATTTGTTATGCTTAATCAAAAAAAAAAAAGGTGATATAAAGTTCACTGTGTTAAGCTAAACTGAGCTCTTAAATCATGACAAACTTTCCCGTCTGACACAGAAAAATGTGACCTGGTCTGATGGCCAGGACTAATTTCTGTGCTTAGGTCAAGAAGCAAGTGTAGGTAACCTGATGATTTTGAATTGTTCCACAGCTGTGTGTGCAATACACAGAGCATACAGTGGTGCATTGTTATGGCTTTGATTGTGCATGTCAGTGCCCCCTGTTGCCTGGGAAGGGTGGTCTGATTCTCGTGCTGTGTTTAGATACGAGGAGCGTGGCAGAGGCGGGGACTATGACCGGAGTGGCTTCGGCAGATTTGACCGTGGTGGCGGGAACAGCCGCTGGTGTGACAAATCAGATGAGGATGACTGGTCTAAGCCTCTCCCCCCCAGTGAACGCCTAGAACAGTAAGTCATGGAATACTGATTCATGGGAGGGGTTCACTTGATAATTCCAGCAAGTAAAAATACTTTACTCTTCTGTTTTTAGGGAGCTCTTTTCAGGAAGCAATACTGGCATTAACTTTGAGAAATATGATGATATTCCTGTTGAAGCAACAGGCAGCAACTGTCCTCCACATATTGAAAGTGTAGGTATTGTTTTAAAAGTCTGTTTTGCTAATATATCTAATAGTGCTAGTGCTAATATATCTAATGTATCTAATAGTGACTGTTTTGCATGGGTAGCTTTGATGTCTTGTTTGGAGTTCAGGGAGGGAAGGAAACATTGTCTTCCCTTCCTGCAGCTAAGCTGTTTTGCAGAAGAGGGTTGCATATGATGAATTAAGACAGGGAAGAAATTGTGTAAGCTTTTCCAGTTAGCACTCATAGCTTACTTTTTAACTGTAACTTGTCCTTAAACAGCGAATCTCTGAAGAAGTGAAAGTGCTTTGGAGGTGCTGATTTGGGAGCAGCTGCTAAGGCATGGGCAGTGTTAGGCTAAGCACAGTGTGTGTGCTAGTGCAGTCTGTACTTCAGACTTGGATGGCTTTTTAACAATTGCTTAGAAAACTGGACTAAGGATCTATGTGACTCTGTAACTTCATAGGCAATTTCTACACGAAGGGCTTAAACCTTACAAATGGAATGGCTTGTTAAACTGGATGTTGTGTTACATGGTGGTTGAAGAGAAGAACTCTGATCTTAACTACTTTAAAATATCTTACAGTTCAGTGATGTTGACATGGGAGAAATTATCATGGGAAACATTGAACTCACACGCTACACCCGTCCTACTCCAGTCCAGAAACATGCAATACCTATTATTAAAGAAAAGAGAGACTTAATGGCCTGTGCTCAGACAGGTAAGTCAGTAACTTTTTGCTGCTTAGTCACAATAGAAGTGGGGTCTTGTCTTACTGCAGGTAACAGGTAGAACCTCCTGTGCAGTGTAGAAATAATTGTGTGTTGGAAACTATTTTTAGTTTTTGTTTTGCATGTGCTTTAGATGTGACTTGACTAGATTATCTGTGTTTGTCCTGAGACATGTTCATGTCTTAAACCACATTTGCTTCAGAGTTTTGGGCTGCTGAGGGTGCTCCAGTGCCACAAGTAGCAGCCATAGTCCAATGCAGGTGTTACTGGGAATGTGCTACCGATACAGGGTTAGTGCTGTAGTTGATAGTAACTCGTAATTAATACTGGCTTGTATTCTACTAGGGTCTGGGAAAACAGCTGCATTTCTTCTACCAATACTGAGCCAGATATATGCAGATGGTCCTGGTGATGCCTTGAGAGCAATGAAGGCAAGTATTCAAATACCTAGTCCTGGGAAAGCAATGACCGATGTCATAGGTTTGGGATTTTTTTTCCCCTCCCCACATGAGCTGATGTGTGCTACTGAACACAATAGCTGGTCTTAAATGTTGTCTTCATTTTGGTATGATAGCCAAGCATTTCAACTTCTTGAAGACTTCAGGTGTTTCTCTTAAAAACATCCAGGCTGTGGATTACTTTTTTCCCTACCTGTGGAGTTGGATGCATAACTGTCCAATTTTTTTAAAATGAATGGTTTTGTTGCTGAAGTTTAAAAGACACTTCCTTTGCTACCAAAAGCTACTTGGTCACACATCTGTGTCATAGTAATTTCAGAAAAGGAAGTAACTGGTTCTGTGGCTGTTAATTCTCTGCTGCTGAAGTTTGGGATTGAAATGCGTGTTGTAGAGACCAGGATTGTGCAGCCATTGCCATAGTAACCCAGAGCTGAACCTTGGGCACTGTAATAGAGCTGTCTTCAGGAGCAGTGCTCAAATTAGCTCTCAGCCATGCTTTGTCTTTCTTAAACTTGGTGACCTGTCTTAAATATTGCCTGTCGTAGCTTTTTTCTTTTCCCTTTGTGTTTTGGATGCTCATGCCAAGGTTTTTTTTTTCCTTCAGGAGAATGGGAGGTATGGGCGCCGTAAGCAATATCCAATCTCACTGGTCTTGGCTCCCACTAGAGAACTGGCTGTGCAGATCTATGAGGAAGCCAGAAAGGTATATCTGACAGTTTATTACTATAACATAGCTCAATTAGAATTTTTTTGGTGCTAACTTCCTTTGCTTTACAGTTTGCATACCGCTCCAGAGTTCGCCCCTGCGTTGTATATGGTGGTGCAGACATTGGCCAGCAGATCCGTGACTTAGAACGTGGATGTCACTTGCTTGTAGCAACTCCAGGACGACTGGTTGATATGATGGAGAGAGGAAAGATTGGACTGGATTTCTGCAAGTAAGTAAAGTGTTACTTGTCCATGTAGAAATGACTAAAAGCAGGATACAGTTAAGGACCTCAAATTGTAGCTTTTGGACTGTCTGAACATCTAGTTGAGAATTTGTAACCCAGTGCAGACACCAGAGCACAGCTTACAGGAAAATGTTCTGAAGATAGTTTTTTTTACTGCTGTTCAGGTACCTAGTCCTTGATGAAGCTGACAGAATGCTTGATATGGGGTTTGAACCTCAAATTCGTCGAATTGTTGAACAAGATACTATGCCACCAAAGGGGGTTCGTCACACCATGATGTTCAGTGCTACTTTCCCCAAGGAAATCCAGGTACTTAATGAGAATTTAAATACTTGAAAAGCTCATAAGGCCAAAGAAATTTCGCTTTAGAAGGAAGGAAAAAGTATGATTTGATTTTAATTTCTTTTTTTTCTTCCACTTTTTAGATGCTTGCTCGTGACTTCCTTGATGAATACATCTTTCTGGCTGTTGGCAGAGTAGGTTCTACATCTGAGAACATCACACAGAAAGTAGTATGGGTGGAAGAGCCAGACAAACGATCGTTCCTGCTTGACCTGCTAAATGCCACAGGTAAAGAACAGCTGCAGATAAGCAAATGAGGCAGAATTTAGAATAGGCCAAGCTAATGACTCAAGCAATAAGAATTTCTATTGACTAGGTGAATGAAAGGGTATTTTGTTGACATGCAGTGAGTGTATTGCACTGGTTAAATGCCAATACCAAGTTGATGTAAGCATGTCTGTTAATAAAAAAAGGAAGGGACGTCTCCGGTGATGTTACTTTAGAATAAACGGGCAGAGAATTGAAGCTTCCTATTACCAGGTTATGGAGCCTGTATTTGTCTGTTCAGCTTTTCTTCTGCTAACCTGGGCTTTAATTTTTATTAGGTAAAGATTCCTTGACTCTGGTGTTTGTGGAAACTAAAAAGGGGGCAGATGCTCTCGAGGACTTCCTGTACCACGAAGGCTATGCCTGTACAAGTATCCACGGAGATCGCTCCCAGAGGGACAGAGAGGAAGCACTGCACCAGTTCCGCTCTGGCAAGAGCCCCATTCTTGTTGCCACAGCAGTAAGTGAAATCTGTAAAACTCGAGTATCTGAGCCTGTTTCTTGGCCTGTGGAGTCTTACTGAGATTTGATTGAATCATTTAACCACTAGGTAGCAGCAAGAGGACTGGATATCTCAAATGTAAAGCATGTCATAAACTTCGACTTGCCAAGTGACATTGAGGAGTACGTACATCGTATTGGCCGTACAGGCCGTGTAGGAAACCTTGGTAAGTATCGCCTGGGGTTTTCACAGACAGCACTTCATACCTAAGCTGACAAGTTCAGTCATATAGACTGAGTAATAAATTTCAAATAAGTACTTGAGAGAAGCCTGTGAGCTGCCTTCTGTGACCAAAAGCTGATCACTGCTGTGTAGCCACTGTAGAAAGTTGACCAGTTCCTTTGGGTAATGTTCTTGGTGCCATCAAAAGGCTCTTACTACATGTAAGCCTGGTGTCTGCTGTGTCTGTCAGTAAACATGATTTTGTGACTAGCTGTGGTGGAGTAATGGTATCACAGAGCTTTCTCTTGAAGTAATTGAAGTGTTTTCAGGCTTGGCTGTAAGGAACTGCAGTGTGGAATGGGTTTAAGTGCTGTGGTGTACTTGGATTGTGTGTAGACAAAACTGAGTATCTCCTTCAGGTCTTGCCACTTCATTCTTCAATGAGAGGAACATAAACATTACAAAGGACTTGCTTGATCTCCTTGTGGAGGCTAAGCAAGAAGTACCATCTTGGCTGGAGAACATGGCCTATGAGCAGCATCACAAAGGAGGAGGCAGCCGTGGGCGATCCAAGAGGTAAGAGGCACAGCTTTGGCTAGAGATGTATATTCAGTCTGTTAAGAGACAGTTCTGTTACCGGTTCTCAGTCTGAAAATACACTTAGAGGATGATAAGTGCAGTATAAATTGAGCTTGGTGTGTGCCAAGATGACAGGGTCTGTTTGGTTCTATCTATTCATAAGGCAGTTAACACATAAAACCTCTTTCCTTTTAAACAAGCAGCTAGATAGAGCTGAGATAGAATGATGTTATCAAAAATCATTTTAGAACTGTAAAAGCAGCTATAAAACACAAAGATACATACGCTTCCCTGTGCCAGAGATGGACCTTAAGCTGCTGTTCTGGTGTTCAGGAGAAGGTAATGCAGTGCCTTCTGACAAAACCAGGAGAGAAAAGAGAATAAAGGTGTGAGGCCACTTGTAGAATAGTTTTGCTGTGGAAACCTGAAACGCTGCAATACAAACCATTGTTTACTGGCTTACAGGGATAGGATGAGAAAACACTTTCTCTTAATATAGTTAACATGATCCAACCACATTTGGTTTGGTGTGAATTTTTTGTTTTCCGTTTTGCAGTATGCTTATAAAATACTTACTGTGTACATCATGAGATATAGTCATAAATGCATCATTTAAACACTGAGATAGGGTTGGAAATCTTGTGGAGACAGAGATTTCACAGAATCAAATCTTTCCAGATCAAATCCCAATCGAGCCTTGGATGGTTGTAAAGTGTGCTCACCTCAGCGGTGGCTGTTGTCCTGCTGTGGTTGGTACCGAGAGTCAGAGCACATCACTCTGAGTGTGTGCAGTGCTCAGAATGCCCCCTGTTTGACCCCAGTGTTTGTCTCCTGCTCTCTGCAGCAGTCGGTTCAGCGGAGGCTTCGGAGCCAGGGACTACCGGACGAGCAGCGGCTTTGGCAGCAGCAGCTCCAGCAGCAGCCGCTCCACCAGCAGCCGCAGCGGCGGGAGCGGCAGCAGGGGCTTCGGAGGTGAGAGACAGGGGCTGGGCGGCTGCACACAGAGTGCTTGCTGGGGTAAAACTGGGTGTAGTGTTGGAATAAGATCATCTGGCGCTTGGATCTAGGCCGGTGCAGGTTACCTGATTGATGGTTTGATGCTACCTGCCTTTCCAGTGTTAATGTTGTGCATTTGGTAGTACTGCTGGGTGGGGTTCTTTAATAGACAGCAGATACCTGGGTTGTTTTCTTGTTGTAAAGGGTGCAAATCTTTAGAGTTAATTAAGCGTCACTTTCTCTTGCCTTTCATAGGTGGTGGTTATGGAGGCTTCTACAACAGTGATGGATATGGAGGAAACTATAACTCCCAGGGGGTGGACTGGTGGGGCAACTGATCTGCTTGCAGCAGATACCCCACCAAACAAGCTAATATGGAAACCACATGTAACTTAGCCAGACTATACCTTGTGTAGCTTCAAGAACTCGCAGTACATTACCAGCTGTGATTCTCCACTGAAATTTTTTTTAAGGGAGCTCAAGGTCACAAGATGGAAATAAAGGAACAAGTAGCCCTATCTCGAAGGTGGTTTTGAAGACTCTTATTGCTGTAGTCAGGATTAACTCCCCTCCCACCCATCCCCACCCAGAAACTGCATTTATAATTTTGTGACTGAGGATCATTTGTTTGTTAATGTACTGTGCCTTTAACTTTAGACAACTTTTATTTTGATGTCCTGTTGGCTCAGTAATGCTCAAGATATCAATTGTTTTGACAAAATAAAAATTACTGAACTTGGGCTAAAATCAAACCTTGGCACACAGGTGTGATACAACTTAAACAGGAATCACTGATTCATCCATAATATTACAAAGAAAAACTTATGCGGTAGCCTGCATTAGGGCTTTTGGTATCTGCAGATTTGAAAAATAAAACATCTTGAAGCATATCAATGCAATTAGTTTCTAATGTGGCAAAACTGTACTAAGTTAAAGTTCTGATTTGCTCACTCTATCCTGGATAGGTACTTAGAACCTGATAGCCTTTAATAAGCCATTCCAGTCATGATGAGATGATGTATGGATACATGCATACATTAAAAGCACTGTTTTTGAAGTTAATGCAAGTAAATACAGCAATTCCTTTTTCAATATTTAGGCAGATCATTAATGTGAGCTAGCCAAATGTGGGCAGAACATTACAGGGAACGTTTAAAGGTCTGATAACTTGAAATAGTTTTTAGGAGAATTCATCTATTTAGACTTTTTAAAAATGCCTGCCATATGAAATTGAAATGGTAGAATGGCTGACCATGGCAGTGATTGGTCCTCCGTAAGGGCCTGACTGAATTTTTGGTCTAATAACGCATGCTAGTGTTGATGTTTTTTGGTCAAGAGGGTATGAACAGGAAGAATTATGCAGCAGGCTTTATTTTAATGCAGATTCACATTACTCTGTTCAAGCTGCGTGGAGATGTTAAACTGGCTTACTGTAGACTTTGTAAAATGGCTCCAGAAGAGTAACAAACAAACCTGAGATCACAGAGGTTGGAAATGTACATAAACTGCACAAGGTTTCAATTCTGCTATTAAAGTGCAGTTTTAGTCAGTTTTAGTTGCATAGGTTTCCATTGTATTTATAGTCTGTTATGCTAAATCTGGCCAAAGATAAGTATTGTCCACCAGAAAAATGCCTCTGCCACTTGGAATTTCTGTGCTAACTTTGCGGCCAGAGCATTTAACAACTAATCTACAGTGGCATAGGAAAATGGCAAAAATCTCCTAAAGTGCAATAGATTTTTTCAAGTGTATTGTGCCTTGTTCTAAAACTTTTATTAAGTAGGTGCACTTGACAGTATTGAGGTCATTTGTTATGGTGCTATTTCAAGTCTAGGTTTAGGCCCTTGTACATTTTGCCCATAACTTTTTACAAAATACTTCTTTTATTGCACATTCAGAGAATTTTATATATGTCTTGTGTGCGTGTCCTTAACTTCCAATCTTATTTTGTCTCTTGGAGATTGAACGCAGCTTGTTTAAGGAGAAGGAAATAGATTCTAAAACTTATTTGGGACCATGGGAATGATAGCTGGGAAGAAAACTATTTGCACACGACAGATTTCTAGATACTTTTTGCTGCTAGTTTTGTGTAATATTTATTGAACATTTTTGACAAATATTTATTTTTGTAAGCCTAAAAGTGATTCTTTGAAAGTTTAAAGAAACTTGACCAAAAGACAGTACAAAAACACTGGCACTTGAATGTTGAATGTCACCGTATGCGTGAAATTATATATTTCGGGGTAGTGTGAGCTTTTAATGTTTAAGTCATATTAAACTCTTAAGTCAAATTAAGCAGACCCGGCATTGGCAGTATAGCCATAACTTTCTGATAGTAAAACAAAAATTGGCAACTTAAAATTAAACATGCCAAGGTTTTGATACACTTGTCTTAAGATATTTATGAAACACTTCTAAACACTGATGTGAAGTGTCCAGATTCTCAGATGTTTGTTGCGTGAGTTTTGTTTAGTTGTGTGTTTTTTTTTTTCAGTGAATGTCTGGCACATTGCAATCCTCAAACATGTGGTTATCTTTGTTGTATTGGCATAATCAGTGACTTGTGCATTTTAGCAAGTTTTATCAGCCAGCAATATTTTCAGTTCAGATACAAGGATTCAAACCAATATGCAAGAATGGATTTAAACTTGCTGAATGTGAAAATTGAACTTCAAGTCACTGTAGGTTTAGAATTGCTTATTGTATTAGTTTAGATGCTAGCACTGCATGTGCTGTGCATATTCTTGATTTTATTAAAATAAAAAAGTTGAACTGCACAGTCTATTCATTTGTGAAGCGTCACTCCTGGTTTCTGAGCTCTGTAGCCCCAGCAGTCTCATTCACGTGCAGCTCTGGAAGCAGGTGACTCTAGTGTGGCACATGTCAGTGTGGTGGCAGATGGCAGCCAGGCTCAGATGGTAGCTGGAATAACCTAAAATGGCCTGTGCCCCACAGTGCAGGGTTACTGTCAAGTGTCAGAGATGGGACAGACAAAAACCACCTGGGTTTGTTCAGTAGGGGAACCAAGTTAGGCTGTAACAACCTAATTAAACCTTGTGGAGTTGGGCTTGGTCCCTCAGCCCCTGGCTGCTCATCCCACAGTTGTCCCTCTGAATTTCATAGGAGTGCCTTGTAGAGAGCCTTAAGTTTTGAGGTCATACCTGTTCATTGTTCCTAGGTATTGAAAAGCCAAAAGGAGGTGAAATACTGGAATATCCAAGGGGAGGAGAGTGGAAGGAATAGATTCAGGTGTTTCCAGTTTCTTTGAAGTGAGATAAATTTGCTCCATTTGAGAGAAAGTGATTTAGAAAGAGCCTGGGTTTTGAGTTTGCTGAAATGATTAGAAATGTGAGATTTTCTGGTGAGTAAGGAAGAGGGTGGGGGGGGAAAAAGTAATGCCTGGGACCTCTGATCCATAGAAGTGTGATGCAGGTGAATGGCATGGGGTAAGGACTGGTAAAACGTGATGTCCCCCTGCAATCTTAGATCCATATAGGAAATAAAACCTACCCCACCAATCCAGTGTATGGGCCTTGGAGAATAATGGACAGTATGGAGATGACTCATTTCCCAGGATAGCTTGCTGGAGCAGCTGCACTGGGCACACTGACTGGACCACACTAAATTTACCTGCTTTAGACTTGCATTAATTATCAACCTCATCATGCAGGGCTTTGTGTTGTCATGCGATGTCCCTGGATGTGCAACCTGCACTTAAATACCTTCCAAAGGCAGTTCTCCCTCCCCTGTGTATCTGTAGAAATACTGGAACCACACTTAGATGGATATGCCAAGGGAAATGTGCACTGTGGAGACGGCCTGTGGGATCTGGAACTCCAGCTTTGAGTGTGAAGGCTTGCACTTGGTGCTTTAGCTTAGGTTTGTCCCTGGCAGAGTGCAGGAGTGGCAGAGGAGTCGTTTGGCAGCCAAATCCACAGGAGCGCAGGACTGTGAGCAAGGCTCTGCACTGGGGCTTGCAGAGGTGGTGGAAGAAAGGGCTAATGTAAAGCAGTATTGGGCACAAAGTGGGTGAAAACCAAAGGAGGAAGTCTGGCCCTCACAGGAAGGTTGTTCCTACAGATTGGAGGAAACCATTTACCTCTGGAGATGGAAGTTAGGCTGGGGAAAAGGCAGAGATGAAGAGCCTTGGGACACCAAAGCTACTGGGGTAGAGAGGCACAGAGTGTGTTCCCACAGAGTGGAAGTTTGTATCTCAGTAGTTCTTGGCATACTGGGCAGCAACATTTTTCCCACAGTAAATGAGAAAAGATTTGGGAAGAAGTGGGCAGGACACTCTAAATTGTAAAGAAAAAGGCTTTGAAGTTAAATGGTAAAAATGATTATTGATTTGTCTTTGTGAAGCTTTGTTGTGTGGGACCTTCAAAACGTTCAGTAAAGTCAGTCTTTGGGCAATAAATGTGCTAACAGCGGCAGAGGTTATGGCAGGAAGGTTGTAGTAAATTCTGCTCTTGGTTTGCCAGTGAGGTCACTGACCTGTGCAGATAAGGAGAGGTCTTGAAACTATTTGACTTGTGACAGGGGTGGGACTTGGATTGATGTCCTGGTGTGGAGTTCATAGAAGAGGAGAGAGCAGTGGGGTTACCAGAGAGGTTTGGTTACTGTTTGTTTGGTGTGAGGACTGAGCACAGGAGAGGCAGCTTGTACGAGCAGGATGCTGCTGGGGCTGTGGCAGCCTGAAGTTGCCCTATAAACCTCGTTAAAGCTGTGTGTCTGTAGCCTTCCAAGTTTGTGAATCCTCATCCAGTGCAGTGTTCAGTGTTGCTCATATTGATCAATGTGTTCATGAAATAGCCTGCAATCAGTTATGACAGGCCACCTTACAGATCCCAGGTGCTGGTGCTCATTCTTAGGTGGAGGGGAGCAAAGGATGGGTCAGGAGTCTCACTGTGCTGTGAGCTCTGTGAGCTTCAGTGAACTTGGCTGGAGCTGTCACACCAGCACTCAAACCAACCTCACGGCCTGTCAGTGCATTGTTTTGGAGGGGTGGATTGCCAAGGCTGTTGCAGTGACAGTTTCATGCTGTGCTTTCTGTCTTGGTTACCACTTTGTGTCAGAAAACAGCGGTACAGATCCTGTCTGGTTCTGCCAGCCCTTGGCTCGTTGCTTCATGGAATCAGTGGCCTTGTGCATAACATGGGTAGCAGTTGTGTAAGTAGTCCCAGGAAGTGGGAAGTGGTTTGTGTAATTATCCTGTGCTCGCAGAATGATGACCCTTAACAAGCTGAAGTCACCTGCTGGTGGTTAATGAGGCAGGTCTGGAGCAGAGCCAAGGCCAGGAAAAGTGTAAGTGGTGGGAGGGCTTTGCTGATGTACCATGAAGAGCTCCTCTACTGCTGTCCTTAGCTCTTTCCTGGCATTATTTAGGGAAGGTCTGGAAAGGCTGTCAGTGCTATGGACCTGCAAGTCTGGCCTGTCCATTTAGGATAAGCAAATTCTGCTGTATATTTAATCATTAAGGGCACTGCATCTCCTCAGAGAGTTTTTGTAAACAATTGAAATTCTGCTCTAAACTGCATCCTAGCAAGGGTAGGGTTTGTTCTTTGTCCTGCCACTTCTGGGGAAATTCACCATCATCTGATTTGTCAGCAAAAAATATTGCTGCTAAAGGAATTGCATGGTTCAAAGAAATATTCATTGTGTTCACAGCATAGATTACACTGTTCTGGGCCTGATTAATGTGCAAGTTTCAGTAAGTGATACCATCAAATTATGTATTTGGTGTGATGAAAGCTTTGCTCCCACTGGACTTCCATGCAAACTAGAGTTTGTCATCAAGGGTTACAGGGACTACAGGCTTTGCAGGGGAGGCTGAAGTACAGCCTGGAGCAAGTGTTGGCATTACGTGCTTAGATACTCAGTGCAGAGAATGAAACTGTTGCTTCAAGGTGGGACCTGATTACCAGGGCTTTTTTCAGAGGCTAAAGGGTTTATCTAATCTCCTTCAACTGATGACTCAGTGGGAAAGAAGGAGTAGTGATAAATTTGAAAAGGAAGCAGAATAAAAGGTTTGGCAAAGACACAAAACATCTGCTCCCAGCTGTGCTGCTGCTCTGGGTTACCTGGGGTCAATCACATCGTCATGCTGCAACTGTTCTTTGTCTCTTGTTCATCCTGTCAGTGTAAAGACATCAGCCTTTTCAATCAGCAATTGCAGCACCAATATCCAGTCTCATCTGTTATCTCACCTGGAACTTCTAGGTTCTACTTGAAACCAGTAATTTGCAGGAACATTCAGCTTAAAAAATGACAGCCCAGTGAGAGCATAGGATACCCTGACATATTCCTTGATTATTCTACTCTAACAAGAGAGAGAAATGAGATTTCTGATAGCATTTCTCAAATATTTACCCTAGTTCTTTCTAACCCAACTTCCGTTGTTTACTTTTCTTTTTTTTTTTTCTCTACTTGTTTCTTCTTGCAGTCAAAACAAACATTGCTTCTGATGGCACTTGAGATCTCAGAGGCTCATGTGATTGAAAACATTTCTTGTGCAGCAAGGAAAACAATCTCTCAGGGTTATTTACAAAGAAGGAACAGCCAGAAATTGAGTGGACTGGGACTCTTAATGGAAGCAGTTTGTTAAATACCACTTGTGTGCTGAGCTTAGTCAGAGATTAGATGCAGGTTAAGGGAAGTGTTCTCTGAAGAAATACAAAAACACTGGAGAGCTGAGAACTGGCTTATGGAAACAGAGAACCACATTGCTGATCTTTTCCAGCTCTCTCCATTTATGCATGAAGATGATATGCCCAGGACTCTCTGGGTGAGAAGACTGTACTTAATTATGTTGAATTGTGTGAGTCTACAAACATAGCAGGATCATGTACTTGAAAGCTTGCCTGAATTTTCTGACTGTATCAGCTGGTCTGAGGAAGGATGCAGCCTCTTCTCACAGCTCCTTAAGCAGCTGAGGAATCTGGTAATTAGGCTACTGTTAAATCACAGTGTGCTTTATGAGAATTCCCACAGGGACTCAAGTACTTGCCTATTTCATGTGGATAAATTAAAATGATGGGCTCATTGCAACCACTGGTGCTTCTGCAGAACTTCTCAGGAGTAAATCTCAGCAAAGTTTGAAGGAGGTCAGCCTTGCCAGGAAATGGGGAGACAGAGCAGCCAAGCAAGAAGCCAGTGGCCGAGTTAGTGTGGAAGCCCAGCTCTCCTCTGAGTGAGTGACCCCGTGTTGCTCTGACACACAAACATCAGCTTCTTCTCACCATGACCTGGGGGTCTGGGAGCAGCCCAGGCTCCTGGTCATAGCATGGGAACTTCACTCAGCCTGCAGCCACTGCCCTTGCCTTGGGACTCATTACCCTTGGGAATAATTCCCTTGGAATGAGAGTTCTCCATGCAGGATGAGCCTTGTGGTGGTCAACAGGGTTTTAGGAGGTTTTCTGTTACTGCTCTTAGGTTTAGCACCAGAGTTATTTACTTTTGCTTCACTTGCTATAAAACTCTGAGGTTTTTAAAGGAGTTAATTGTGACTTTGAAATGCCCTTGACAGGAGCCCATCACAGACTGGAGGCAGCTTTCAGTGCTGCAGTTTGTGACAGCATCCCCAAAACTCACAGCAAATGGAGCTGAACCCTGCAGTGCCCTGCTGAATTTTCTGGCCTGGGCTGTGCTTTAGGATTATGAATGTCTTAACAAGCTGGAAGCACCAGGACATTGTTGTTGATGTTGTTGACATCTGGTTGTTGATGTATGCCAATAGAATGTCTGTCTGATAACAGCAGTCACTTCTCTAGGGCCTTGTTAACTCAGTGGAGACTCTGGGATGCACCAGAGGTCAAACCATGCTTTTTAGTTTGGATACTGGAGTCTCCCTCCCATGTCAGGAAAGGATGATACTACTCTGACCAGTACTTTTAATTTTATTGGCACAGCTTTTGGTTTAGAAGACTGATCATCTTTCTTTGTTGAAGCCCACATAGACAGGCTGTTGACACCACATACAGGTTCATCCCTACCTCAGTTTCAGTTCTTGTGCTAAAGGCAATGGATTGGAGATGGAACTTGCAGCAATGGAAACATCTGAAAGCAGTTTAGGTTATCAAGAAAACTTATCAAGAATTATGTGAATTAATTATAAATTAGGTTTAGGGACAAGGAATGTGTTTCCACATGGATGGTTCAATTGGAGACCCAAATTCTTTTTTGTGGTGCACTCAACCTTGGCGGTTGGAGTGGTTTTCTATTTGCAGTCACCAGATTCTCCATGATTGTGCTGTGCTGTGCTGGGTTTTATATCCATCAGGGTGTAGGTAGGGTGTTAAATTGCCAGCCATGGAGCTGGGGACCACCAGTCATTTACTGCTGTGTGTTTGTGCCATTTGTCCCACTGGCTTGAAACCCTTTTGTTTTCCTTCTGTCCTCCCTGACTCTTTCTACTAAGCCCAGGAACTTTCACTTTCCTCTGAGTCCCAAAGAGCTGCCCTCATCCTTCTGCACCAGGTAACCCTTCCTTTTTTCCCAAACTCTGCCCACCATCTGCAACCTCTGCTTGGTCTGGGTAATTTCAGAGATCCACCTGCCTTCTCAAAGTCAGAAATTTTCCATGCTGCTGTTTCCCTCAGTGTTCCTGCTCCCACAGCCCTGCTTCTAGAGGAATAGTTTGCAGGGCTGCTCAGGCAGCATCTGATCAGTAATAGCTGCAGGAATATGGCTGTGCAAGGCTTTTCTCAGCAGATTTGTTACTGTAGGTTATTTAAACATAGCTCTGCTGGGTCACTGAATTCTTTCAGCCCAGAGCAGGAGCTGGCAGAACTGTAAATGGATATGGCTGTCAAATTGGCATGTAGTCCTCAAAAACTGCTTTATGAACTACTTGGTATTTGAATTCTCATCAGTTCAGGAAAAGATACAGCTGCTTAGGGTTTTTTACTATTATTTTACCAATAGCATAAAAATAACAAGAATGCAATGACTGATAAACCTCCAAAATGAAGAAGAGGCTGGTTTTTATTTACATTTTATATTTAATTTTATTTACTAGAGCATGCTGTGTTATTAAAATTAGACCTGGATGAAATGTTTTTCCTTTTCCATGGAATCTTTCAACTTTAAAATTAAATTTTTTCTCCTTTCCAATACAGATCAAAATAGCATGTCTTTGATGTAACATAAACTCTGGGTTGTTTGATAGCTTTGGGCTTTGTTCTACTGCTTTCTTTATTAAAAATTGCAGTAAAATGGTTTTAGTTCCTAAATCCAATTCTCAAAACACACCCTTTTAAAGAAGGGTGACATTTTGACAATTCTGAACCAGTTTTCACAATGCCCCCACCTTATAAATGTTTTTTTTTAAAGGATCAGCATTTTCTAAGAGCCACAGGACAGTTTTGTTGAACAGCTGCTGTCCAGCTCTGGGGTCACTTCATGCCAGTGTGTGACACCATTTTCTTTGTCACAGTGTGACTCAACATCTGCTGTGCCTGTCACCTGTTCAGCCTTGGGTGCTGTAGGTTCAGGTATCAATGCAGGGTGACCCCAGTGTAGGGAATCAAGAGTCTTCACTCCATGATTCTGAAGGTTGAACAAATTCTTTATTAAACTATAATATATTACATTACATTATACTAATACTATACTAAAGAAAAACCTGTGACCCCTTACAGACAGTCACGACGCAGCTTTGACCCAATTGGTCATTCAGTCCAAACAACTATTAGCAGAATCTAATTAACAAATCCCTTTTGGTAAACAATCTCTACAACACATTCCACATGTGCCAAACAACAAGAACAACAAGTAGAGATAAGAATTGTTTTCATCTCTCTCTGAGCTTTCTCACTACCTTCCCCAAGAAAAATCCTGGGAGAGAGAATTATGTCTCTCTCTGTTCAAAAAGTATGTAAATACCACATTCAGGGCTCCTCTGTGGGTGACACCTGGCAAGAAAAACCTTATTTTAGCTCCAGTGAGCAGCAGGGTTCCTGTTTTGCTTTGCTATTCACTGTACTGTTCTATATTTTAATTTTACAAAGTTAGCACCAATTTACAAATGTACAGCCTCAGCAGTCCCAGTGTTCAGTATGTGGATTGTAGAATATATCTGATTTATATCTTATAGAATATATCTGTATATATCTGACTCATCCTGGTGTCAGAAATGTAGAGAAGCTGTCTATTGGATTTTTAAGAGCAAAAGTGGTCCTTTAAGCTCTGGGTTAATTTGTCTCCTTCTGTGCACTGTGCAAGGCTGATTCTGCTGAGGCCAACACTGGTGTTACATCATCTCTATTAATGCTCTTGCAAAGCACTTTTCCAGGCTCAGAAGAGACGGTTGAGGCAGTATTTCCAAAGCATCCTGCCTCTTGCTGTGCCTTCACCACTGTTTTCTTGAAAGGAGTTCCCTGCAGGTGCGGAGTGGGAAGAAATCTCAGCAGCACAACTCTGCTGGTACCTGCCCACAACCCAGCATGGGATGAGAACAGCACCAAGGTCAGGAAAAACAGATGAAAAGAGCACCAAGGTCAGGCAAAAAGGGGGACTTCCCTTAGGGACACTGGGCCAGGAAAGGTGTTCAGTGGCCTGCCAAAGACACCAGTGCCAAATTCAGAGTTTTTGTTGGTTTTCATAGAACAAAAGGTTTCCCCTTCCCGCAGTGTTACTGAGTGATGCTCTTTGCACTCTAAGCAACAACTGCAATGACTTATAGGAACAGCCCCTCACATCTTTTCATGCAATTAAGAACCCTGCTAGTGTCACCTCTGGGCACTGGGCTTTGGCTACCAATGGGCCTGGCTTTTTCCCCAAAAAAATGAAAGATCACAGAATCTTTGTGTCCAGGAGGCCGAGGCCTACTCACCTGGCTTGTGGCAGAATTGCAAAGCCCAGTGAATAAAATTGTCACACTGCTCCTCCACACCCAGTAACTGCAGGAAGGCACCCCATAAGTGACCCTTGGGGGTCTGGTATCAGCCTTCACATCCCTGTGGGAGCAGCTACAGAAATCAGGAGACCTTTTTGCCCCACCCTGTTCAATTAAAGGGCTGCCCTTTTGTTTCTGGCATCTCCTGTCCTGAGGATGTCAAAGTAACCAGAAGGAGGAAAAATGCCATTCCGTGTTTCCTTGTGTCTGCAGCCTGCAGCATCCGTTCAAACCAAGCACTTTCTGAAAACCATGCTGGATGATGTTTTCAGGAGGAGGTTTGTTATCAAGGGAGGAAATTGTATTTGGATGGTAAATAAAAGTAGTAAAAGTTTCAGAATTCTTGATTTCTGTCCCCTTCCTTTTCAGTAGGTTCCACTTTGGTTTTCAGTGTGGCACCTTCTCTACTTAGTGCTCTTTGTGTCCTCCTTTCTTTTCTGCCTTCCTTTGCCTGCTGTTTCTTTTACAGTATCTGTCTTCACCCATGGCAGCTCCAGCCAAGAACCCTCCCCTGATTTTTTTCCCCAGTCCATGTGCTAAAGCAGCCCTGGATTAAGTTACGAAGGTTGGCAGCGAAATGTCATTGTAAGATCTTGCTCCACTTGGGTTTCAGCCCTTTCAGAGCTTTGCCTTAGAGGGCAGGAACATCTTTTCCTTGCTGGAAACTGGAATTCCAGACCATGGCAGTGTGTTCCAAGGATCACAGAGGGGAATTACTGGGGTTCCTGGGGTGCTGTTTCTGCTGTGCCTCCCAAGAGTGCAGGTGACAAGGTGACAAGCTGGACCCTGGGAACCTCATGAGCTTCAACAAGGCCAAGTGCCAGGTTCTGGGTTGGGACAATCCTGAGTCCTGGATTCATCCTTGCTTTTGCCATTTTCTTGAAAGGAAAGTTTCTTGCTGATGCTGAGTGGGAAGAAATTTCAGCAGCTCTCACCACTGCTGATGGGGAGTTCCTGGTGGGCAGCTGAGGGTGATCCATCCTCTGCTGTGCCAAGGGGCCCCTCTGAAGGAGGGGGACATCCTCTGCTGTGCCAAGGGGCCCCTCTGAAGGAGGGGACATCCTCTGCTGTGCCAAGGGGCTCCTCTGAAGGAGGGGACATCCTCTGCTGTGCCAAGGGGCCCCTCTGAAGGAGGGGACATTCTCAAGCCCTGAAGGCAGCAGGTGCTCAGTCATGGGGTTGGCTCTGGCTGCTCTCAGTGAGGTCTGCAGTGGGTCTGACACCCAGGGGGAGGCAGCTCAGCCTTGCTGAGGAAATTGCAGCGTAGGCTTTGCCCTCCAACGTCAAAAGCAGAGCGGGAATGAGATCAAAGCTTTGGATGTTCCTGCTTTTAGTCACGGGACAGATCCCAGTCTGTGTCCTGGTCCGTGCACCGTGGGGGCTGACTGGAAGCAGCAGAGACGCTCAGGGGGAGGATGGGGGATGGCAGCTGTGTGTGCTGGCACTGGGGCAAGCTGGCTGCTGCTGACGCTTGCAGGCTGGCAGGAGGATGTGCTTGATCAGCTTTGTGGGTAGAGAAAATGTCCTGGATCAGTTTGTGCTGGCAAGAGATGAAGTGAGGAAAATACTGAGACTGAAGTGGTGGAAGTGAGTCCTTCCCTGGCTTTCCATGCAGAGCATTCCACAGGCCCCTTGCTCACAAGATACATACCTTATTTTGAACATCACTAAACTGATCCTCTCCATACAGAAATTATCTGTTTCCTTCTCACAGTGGGAGTTATTTAGCCATTTAACTTGTGAGTGGCTGGTGTTACCCTTTATTCCCATTATCCCCCTTGAAGTTCAAATTTGTGTTTCCTTGGGCTGGGAGGTGAGGGAAAAAACCTTGTGGCTCTGGGGTGACACCTCCCACCCAGCCTGATTTAACCTGTGGTGCTGCCCTCAGATTTAGTCTGGAGTGGGCTGTACTTCTCCTTTTATCCCAGCAGAAAAGTCCCATTGTGGTTCTGCTGGAATCACTAAGGGGTCCTCGGAGTTCTGGCCTGGAATAGTGCTGGGCATGGCAGAGTGAGCAAAGCAGCAGCTAAAATGAATGTGTTGATTGGTTTGATTTCTGTTGTTCTTGTACATTGTGTCACCAGTGACTTTCAGAGCACATTTTCAGGTATGCTGGGAAGCTTACCTGCAGGACAACATGACATTGTTAATAAAGGAGCAGGCAGGAAGGAAACATGTTCAGGTTCTTGCAGATCAAACAGGAAAAGAAGCAGCTAGGGAGTGAGGAAACCATGATTTCAGTACAGTAGAGAAGGATGTCAGGCTTGGCTGGGTGATTGCTGACGGGCAGGAATGGAGTGCAGCAGTGTCAGAACATTCCTTCTCCTGTCACCTCAAGTTTCCAGGGCCCAGCTGGTGCAGGATGCATATTTGCATTCTGAAGTACCAGTAAACCAGGCTAGAGAGGAGCCAGGCTTCTCCTATCTGACTTAAATAATATAAAACTACTGTTCTTTAGTGGGAGATGCTAAAAATCCCAGGGTTAGTGCTCAAGACTCTTTCATGTGATGAGAAACTAATTCAATTTCAAATTCTACACCGTATAGCCAATAGTGAGCTTAATTTATGCTTCAATTTCTAACATTAATCTTTAATTTAGCCCAGTGCCTCTTCATCTAGCTGAGAGCTCAGCTTTTGATTAAAGATGCTGCTCTTCAAGGGCTGGAGCCCCTCACACTCTACAGTCACACACAGCAGATGGTTACCCAGGGGAGCAGAGACAGACCTGTCTGCTCAGATTGCTCAGTCTGTTCAAAACTGACAGCTTGTGCATTGGAAACTGGATGTTCTATCAGTTGTGGAGATGGGCTCTTAAACTGTGCAAGAGTCCTTCCTTTTTAACTGAGGATAATTCAGTTGGAGCTGGACAAGGATTTTGCATGTTCAAATACAACTTTTCACTCTTTCCTTCCAGCTTTCCTGTTTTGGTGTTCAGTCATGTGTCACATGTGTCACAGCTGCTCATGTTCTGATGGACAGAAGCAATTTCAGGGGAAATCTGAGGCCCCAGAGCACACAGGGGTGTAAAGCAGAGAACTGCCCAGGTCCCAGGCTCCAAACTTCCATCTGTTTCATTGTCTCTCACTTTCCTTGTTGCCAGGTGCTTTGGTTTTAACATCACAGAACTCCTGCATAAAGCCTTGGACCATCTTTTTATATCTCATCCCACTTTGTCAGCTATGGACTATGTCTCCTTCCCATTATTTACCTCCTTTGCACAAATGGGATCATAGAAGGGTTAGGGTTGGGTGGGACCCTAAAGATCGCTCAGTTCCAACCTTGCTGCCATGGGCTGGGCACTTTCCACCAGACCAGGTTGCTCAGAGCCCCATCCAGCCTGGCCTTGAACACTTTCAGGAGCAGGAAATGCCCCTCTCTGAGCAAACCTCTCTGGGATCATCCCTTTGGAGGGTGGCAGTGTACATGCCAGGGCTTGTGGGACAACAGGAAACCTGGGGAAACTGGTAGGAAAGCAGGAACACAGTCCCAGGACATCTGTGTGTCCTGCAGCCTTTTGCTCCCTCTTTGTACAGCATCTAGGGAAGCAGCATCTTATCTGAATTGCCTTGCAAATCCATAGGATTAGTCATGGGAGCAGGGAGGTTTAACTGTGTAATTCAGAGTGATGCTAATGAGAGCTTAGAGAGGGCATTTCATAGTGGTCTCTTAGGTCTTCTTCTCTCCTGGTCTCACCTGTGAGAGTGTGGTCGACAAACTGTAACCAGATGCTATGGACCTGAGCAGAAATTCCTGTCTGGGGAATAAACAGGCAGTGCTTAACACTTTGCTGCAGGAAATTCAGGGATTAGCTAAGGCTGTGTTTTAAACCTCCTCCATAAACAGACTCCAGCTGTGGCAGTCCTGGGATCTGAACCCTCTTGCTCCAAGCTGCTGTGCCAAATCAGAAACAGGCTTTTTCCTGGGCAGGCTTTGTCCTGAGATGATCTCTTGGTTTGTGTGTTCTGACTTGGCAAAAACCCCAGTTGTTCAAAATATTCATTGAGCCAGCTGTGAACCTGCACAGGCCCATGGTGCAATGAGTGACCACAGGAGCCACCAGAGCCTCTGCAGAGCCTCAGCCAGGGCTGGTGTCAGGGCTCACAGCTCCAGCCCAGGCCATCTATGAACCCCTCATCACCCCTCACCTGCCACAGCTGAGAGATGGAGGTGCAGCTTCTTCTGGGAGATAAAACACAAAAGGAAGTAAAATCCATCAGCAGCCTGGAAATGCCTTGCAGTGTTTGCATTGCAGTCTTCAATGTGCAAGGCTAAATTAGGACATGGCTGTGTCTAGCTTAACAGGGGCAGAGTCCTCCAGTGACCTTCCTGGGCTGTAAACCTCACACTGGATCATGGTGTCTATTCACAGGTATAGAATCAAATGTTTGGGCCAAAAGGCTTGCTGCCAATTTGCTGTGCAGGCTGTTTGGTTAAATCTCAATATGTGACTTTCCCTTTGACAGAAAAGAAAGGCCATCCCTTACAACAAACCCCTGTGTAGTGTATTCCTGACAGCACAAGTTAGGCAGATGAACAGCAGTATTTGGAGGAAATTTCTGTAAGCTGCTTAGTGGTTACAACAGCCAGTGCTGAATTACATGTGTCATTTGTCCAAGTGGAGCCGCTGCTGTGTCCCTCTTTACATCACACACAGCACCACAGACACTGTGCCTGGATGGCTGGGTACCAGTGATGCCACTTCTCTTATTTAGGGATGATTATCTGCAACTTTCACTTGTCCTTTCATGTCAGCCCCGGGTGAGAGCACTGAGTTTTCCAGGCTTATTAGTGGATTAAAGCTGGCAAGAAAGTAAAAAAGCCCCAATCATTTCTTCTTAGCTAGCTTATGACAGATAAAGGAACTCTGAAGTATTTCTGTTTCTCCCCAAATAGGGAACTGCTTCCTGCCTTTGCTCTCAGAAGAATATGGTGTGGGAGGTCTCAGAAGTATTAAATTATTTTTACTTAATCAGGAAGACAAGAGTCTTGGAGCCTTAATAGAGACATATTTTCCTCTCAACGCTTCTCAAACATTTGAGCTACATCAGATTTAATGATACAGGAGTTTTAAAGGGGCTGAATAAATCACTACTTTTTCTTTTCCTCAAGTGACATGCTGGTGATAAAGCTTCTCTTAAAGACCTGGTAGACCTTTCAGGAAAAAAACAGCATTAAAACCAGACTGAATTCACTGTGTTTGAAACACAGTGGTGGAAAAACATGCCTCAATTACATAAATGTTACTGTTCAGCACAAGAATGTCAAATGTGCATGAGGTTCTTGGAGACCTTGGTTATATTCAGTAAATATATTCAGTTACTAGTGGTAACTTGGAAGACACTTAGGAGCAGGGAAGAGAAGGAGGGATCACTGAACAGAAAGCTGACATGTGCAAGCATGGCTTGGCTGGCTGGAGCTGCAGCACGAAGGCTCTGGTAGGTCACAGCACAGTTTGTTCTTTCTGATTTAGCAGCCCCACGCTTTGAGCATGTCCTGGCTTTGCTGTGTTGATGGCTTCCAGTGCCCAGGAGTGTGTGCATGTCTCATCAGGGATCAGTGTATCGCCAGTGTCAGTCATGGGGCAGCAGCTCTGTGCACACCCTGCTGCATTCCCACCTGCTCAAAAGGCTTTTGCTTTGCAAAATGCAGAGCCAGGGCCGTGCCAGTGCCTTCCAAATGGGAGCCTGAAGGGAGCAGTCAGCAGCCAGGAAGGGCACAAGAGGTTCTCATTGCTGTGGGCAGTCAGACCAAGCTTGTGGCGCATGGCCAGGTGAACACTGCACCCTGTATTTCCAGCACAGCTCAGCTCAGGCGCTGTTAAGCCACGGAGAAGGAAAATAAATAAAGCAATATGCTTGCATGTACTGCTAATACATCACATCCTGTTTGTTGCATAGAACTCCTCCCACCCTATTAATAAAACGTCCCTAAGGTTTCAAAGTGGAAAACCCAGCAGCTGCTGATGCAAAATGACAAGAGCAGAGTGATGGTGCTTTATACCACGCACAGATCAAGACTGAAAGCTTTATTTACATGCTGCAAAGCTGTTTGCACAAGGCCTTACCCACTTTGGAGCATGAGAAATCCGGTGATGAAACAATTCAGTGGAGTTACAAAATTAAAAACCCTTCTAAAGACTTAAGGCATTAAGTGCTCTTTGTGTGCTGCTGTATTACATTCATAAAATACCCAAGCCTGGCTCTAATGGGCTGTAAATGAACTCCTGGTGAAAAATATATCAAAATAAAACTACAGGCAGCCTGGGAAAATGCCTTCCAGGTTCCTCATAAAGACTTCATACCAATTAGCAAAGCCAGTCCCAGGGAGCACATAACAGGCTTTTTACAGGAGGCCTTGCACATACTGGGATGTTACTTTGTTACTTTGTTTTTTACAATATCAGTATTTACACCAGCTGTGGCTTTAGTGAAAGAAATGCAGGATTTTCTGTGAGAGCAAGGAAACGGTATCGTTTACAACAGAAGACAAACAAAATTGCTTCTACCAGGAAAATGGGAAGTCAGAGCTGTGTGGGCTGAATTCTGTCCTTATTTGGCTTTAGGGAATTATGTGATTTTATTCTATGACTCAGAGTTGTTTTTACAGCATTTGCGTCACCCAGAGAAGTTGAATCTGCATAAGACCCAGCATGTTCCAGGAGAGAATATTTTGTTCTGTAATGTGAACTGGCTAGCAGGCACTGACAGGTCTCATGTTTAGCTTTATTATTATTGTTATTGTTGTCATTTAAGCATAAACTGCAAGATGTCTCAGAGCTATCAGTTTGTGTTACTGCGGCAAGTATGTGCAGTATCAGGGAAAATCCCAATACTTGGAGAATCGTTTTACACATCAGCAGCAGTGAATTCCATTTGCTTCAGTTTGCCTCCTTTGACCTCAGTTCACATGTGGAAAAACACAGCCTGTGTCTGACGTGGGTAATGTAACTTCCCTGCTCAGTTCCACCCGGATCTCAACATATTATTTCACTTGCAGAGCCTCACCCATTACAGGTGCCACCAATCAGCCACTGCCCTGAAGTGTAAATGCTTGTGTTTTTCCATCCAGGAGGGTGGTTAGAGAATTTGGCACATAATGCTGCAATGAGTTGGCAGAACTGAAAGTAGGTGAGCTCAGACACTGCTCTGAAGAATGCAGCAAATCCAAATTTAGGGCTCTGGAGGCTGGATCACAAGTGCTGCAGCCCTGTGATACAAAGTGCTGATCTGATACTGGTTCATTCTGCTCGTTCAGATGTGCTTGAGTGTTTCTGAGAAGTTATTTTTGTGCTGGCAGGCTTTGTGAGAGATCAGGTGGTGTCTGCCCATGAGGCTCTGTCTTTCTGCAAGGCTGGAGATCATTTCTCTTCCTGCAGCTGGCGCGGAGCTGTCATTAAATGTATGACACCGCTCTGGCTAATTAGCCAGCAGTGAGCTTGTGTGCCTGACCCAGCCTGGGGCATCCTGGCAGCTGTGGAGGAGCCTCATCCCCATCCTTTGCTCAGGACAGAGGAACAGCTTGGGCAAGGCTGAAATCCAAGGCAAAATGAGTTTGTTTTCTCGTTCCCAAGGGTGGGACACTCACCTTTGACCCTTCCTCTTTGCTGGAGGGTGTTGGCGCTGGGCTTTGACTCCAGTTCCCTGTGTCACTGCTTTGGCACCAAGTTTGGGCCAGAGGGTGCATCGTGGTCCTGAGAGCCATTCCTATAAAGCAAACTTCCTTCTCTCTCACCTACTATTTTTTTTTTTTTTTAATTTTCTCTAACAGTGTTTTGCTAGCGGTCTGCTTTTGGTTTTTGCTTTCTGGTTGCTCAGGTTTTGTCAGGACAAAAGGGGGAGGCTCAGCAACGTGCAAGCATCTCTGCAGCCTGGGAGAGGGAGCACTGCAGTAATCTCCTGTTCTCTGTCTCTCCCCTTGTGTCCAGAGGAGAAGAAAATGAAGCCTGACATGATTATCAGATAGCTCATTAACTGAATCCCGTCAGAAGTGGTCACTCTGCAAATTCTTGCTCATTTAATTCCCCCATTTAATTAATTCCTCCCCTAGAAATTATCAGCTCATATTAGAGACAAATTACCTGTTAATTTTCCATTTGATAATTAGTGCTCTTCTAGGCCTTAGTTAAGCTTTCTTGCCTTATGTCAAATTTGATCAAAAGGAGACACCTGAGCCTTTGATTTGTGTTCCTGCTAATGTGAACATTTCCCCTTTCATGTGTGAGCTCAGGCTAAGGCAGGGTCTGACAATGCCCAGGCACCTCCTGCACAGAGGGTTCCCTCCCCACTTCTGCTGGGGGCACTTTCCATGGCCCTGGGAGAGATGAAAGACAAAAAACCCACCTGTGAAAAACGCTAATCACTTGTTTTTAAAATTTTTAAAGTTTACTAGTAATAAAATGGTTA
Source organism: Calcarius lapponicus (assembly GCA_039654755.1). Taxonomy (NCBI): domain Eukaryota; kingdom Metazoa; phylum Chordata; class Aves; order Passeriformes; family Fringillidae; genus Calcarius; species Calcarius lapponicus. The sequence goes on along the minus strand of CM077462.1, from coordinate 119,221,125 downwards.
TAAAAAAGAGTAATACAATTAGAGTAATAATAATTTGGACAAATTGGGTTGCCAATTTGAGACAATATGAGACAATAAATACAAAGAGTTACGGACGTCCAGGTACCTTTTTCTGGGCAGCATGAGCCCGAAAAAGGACACATGTTAACAGAGGATTAACCCTTAAAAGCAACAGCCTGTTGCATATTCATACACCTCATACATGATGCATAAATCCCAATCAAATACAGGATTCTGCCTGGTCATTGTCAACTTCTTCCTCTGAATCCTAACAGTGCCTTTGAGGTGGGAAGAAGTTCATTTCTTCTGATAAGAGGCCCATAAGTTCTTTTTCTCTGAAAGATTCAGGTGTCCTGTGGCTGCTATCTCTCTGCGAGTCCTTTCTTTAAAAAAAATATCCTACAGCACAGTTTCTATTTTAACATTTTTTATAACCTAAAACTATATTTAACACACTACTTAAGAGAATGAATACAGCATTGCTTTCTAACACAACACATATAATATTCATTTTAATATTTGTGAAAAGCCAATCATAAAATACACGCATTTTTCACACCACCCCAAAAATAATTACAGTGCACGACTGTGACCTTTGCAGCTTCTGCCCTGCTGGTGCCCAAAGCCTCTGAGCATTGATTTTTATCTGGCAGGGGCAGTGGCCTGCAGGGGGGTGGCAGTGCAAAGGCTGCATGTGAGGGATGTGATGGTGGATGGGGGAATTTCTTGGGCTCTGTCTCTGCCCCCGAGGCTGCTGCTGTATTTTATCTACAGATTGTTCCGTGCAAAATGCAGAAGCTGCCCAGGAAATAGAAGGCGATGCTTCCCCCGCCACCCCCCTCCGGAAGTGTTTGCAAATCCCTTCTCCTCTTTGCTGTGTCAAAGGCTGAGTTATGAGCCAAGGCTGCTGGATTATTTATTCATTTCACCGCACAGTGTCATGGTTTCAACAGGAGGGGGGGATAGTCCCCTTTTGATCCGTGCTGGCCCACGGCTTCTGTTGGTGGGCACTTCTCCAGGGGAGGTGCTGGGGTGGGTTTGGCTCTCCTGGGGCTTGGGGCTGCTGCTCCCCAGGCAAGCACTGAAAAAGCTGCTGGGTCTCCAGCCTGGGGCTGGTGTCGCTGATGGTGCTGATGGTGCTGATGGTGAGGGTTTGCTGTGCTGCACAGTTTGTCCTTGCACCCTCCCAGGGCAGGGGTGAAAGGCTCAGTTCAGGCTGGTGGGACATAGCTCAGAGCACTTGCTGGGCAGGCTGCAGGGCTGGGCTCCCTGCAGGAAATCAGGGCTGGGAGCAGGGTCCCAGTGACACCAGACAGAGCCTGTTTGGACCGGGCTGCTTGGTCACGCACAGGCATGATGGACAAAAGGCAAAAACCCCGCAGACTTTGTCATGGAAAAGTGATAGGCACGTTCCAGGCTTGGACAAATAAAATATTTAGATCTCCTTCAGGTGCTGCCCAGGTCTCACAAAACACTCAAACATTCGGGCCCAGAACCTTGAGGGTGTTTCAGCATCCATGCTGCTGACATTCCCTGGCAGACACAAAATCCTTTTTAGGTCTCTCAGGTGTGAGTAGAGCCACCCAAACCCAGGTGCTGCTGCCTGGCACAGCCCCAGAGCTGCAGGTGTGGCTCTCAGGCAAGGTGTGTCCAGATTTGGGCTTTGCTAGCACAAGCCAACCTCTCTGTACCGTGTCAGTGCCCTGGCTGCTCATCCTGCTCCCCAGGGGATGCTGCTGCCCACTGAGTTGTGTGTGCTCTTCTTCTCCCCACCCTGAGCTCAGGCTGGTGCTGCAGCCCTTCAGCTGGAGACTCTCGAGACCTCACAGCCAGCTGGAGGCACTGTGGGCTCCCCCAGCCTCGATGGGGTGCTCTGTCAAGGCGCCCACTGAGCATCTTCCCCAAATAATGGTCTGAGAGCACCCCACCTGGGTGCTTTCCTTCATTGCTTCCACAGTCTGCTCTTTGCTTTGCAAATTTGAAACTGCACCAGTTGCAGTCCAAGCAGCAGTGTTTCCCTATCCAAGGGAAGCTTTTCTGTGACACTGGTGAGTCCATTGCTCTAACTGTAGAGGCTGTCACCAAGGGCACCTGAGTGGCTGCTGTGAATGCTCAGAGTGCCAAGGAGAGAGAGAGGATGTTTTGGATAGCCCCAGAGGAGCTGCCCTATGTGGCCCAGCAGCTCCTTCCCCCTCCCACACCCTCATGTACCAAATGTGTCTCCCCTGCACAATCCAGTGAGGCTCAGTGAAGTGTGAAAATGCTGCTGAAATCAAAGGGAAATTATAATCATGGTGAGAAATTCTAGGTGGAACACAGGTTTTTTGATGGCTGTTGTATCTTGCAGAGGCCTGGTGTGATTTATTGTTAATGCTGAATGTCTGGCCCTCCATCTCATTTCCCACCTGTGTTGTTTGGCCCCTCATTTATTTGTTTCCCACCATACAAGGAGGGCAGACACTCTCTACTCTCTGTTATAACTCAAACTGGGCCCTGTAGCTCCACCAGCTTGTTGCTGCACACTCGTGGCTAAAGCCCAGCTGTTGTGGCACAGCTTCTCTGGCAGGAGCACAGAGGGTTTCCCCCACCTGCCTGCATGAGCCCAGCACAGCCTGCATCCCTGGGTGCAGCCCAGAAATGGTTAAGGGATGAGCAGGCTGTGGTGCTGCTGCTGTTGAACTTGCAGGAGAGGAGCTTTCCCTTCCCCTTGCCAGTTGCTGGGTTTGGGACTCAGCACTGATCCTCTCCAGGAGTGTACTTGCCCTGCTGCAGAGGAGCTGCATCCTCTGCCACCATCAATTTGATGTCTCAGAAAAAGGTGCTGAACTCCTTGTCCCTCAGGTAATGTCACAGACACGGTTTATGAAAAATCCTTTCCTTAGGATTTTTTCTCCTGAGAAGCTGAGAGGCCTCAGGAACAAAATGTAAACAATGGTTATCTGCTGCTGTGGAATGCAACAGGTGCATCTGTGATTGGCCTCGTGGTTGTTTCTAATTAATGGCCAATCCCAGTCCAGCTGTCCAGACTGTCTCGGTCAGCCACAAGCCTTTGTTACCATTCTTTTTCTATTCTTAGCTAGCCTTCTGATGAAATCCTTTCTTCTGTTCTTTTGGTATAGTTTTAATATAATATACATAATAAAATAATAAATCAAGCCTTCTGAAACATGGAGTCAACATTCTTGTCTCTTCCCTCATCCAAGAACCCCTGTGAACACCACCCCAAGGTAAGGAGGCCTTCTGCAGCTGGCAGGAAACAGAGTCTTTGGCATGAGCAGAAGTGCTGTACTTCTGTGATCCATAAATACACCCCAGTGTGGGGGATCTGCTGTCTGTGCCATGTCATGGCTGTGGGAGCTTTTTTTGGCAACACCCAGGGTTGGGATGGAGGAGGAGGTGTCAGCAGCCCATAAAAGCACAGGCAGGGAACGAGTGGGAAGCAGAATATGTGGGTGTAAATGTGAGCTTATCTCCTGCAGTGGCTGTTCCCCTCCCACCCCAAGCTCTGCTAGCTTTAATCATCTTAGACCCGTGCATAAACTCTGCATATGTCAGGGGCAGGATGTTTGAGCAGCTGCTTGCTGAGCTGCAGGATCCAAACCCCTTGAATTTGGGCTTTGTGGAGGTGGCAGACAGCTCCCAATGGCCACAGATCCTGACCCCAGTGACTGCTCCATCCCCCTCTGGTGTGTCCTGGACCAATGATGTGTTTCACATCTGGGCTTGATATATTCAGAAATTGCACAGCCACTGCATATTCAGTAAGGCGTGATAAGCTCATTAAACAAATCTTCCACATCATCTGTGAGTGTACACTGCTCTAACCTCCTGTTTAATGTGCTGGTTATTGTGGTATTGAAGCTTATTCCTGATCTGATGCTTTCTGCCTTTCCTGCCTGCCAGCATCTTTGACAGACAACAGAATTCTATTTTAGATCTGTACCAGGTAATTGTGTTTGCTTGGTATGTTGCAGTGCTCCTTGTTACTTTGCATTCAGAAGCGTTAGTCAGGGGAAAGTGCCATGGCAGGTGGAATAAAATCACATTGCAGCCCAGCTGTAGCCCCCCAGGTCCCTTCCTCCAAGGGTCCCAGGGCTTGTGGTTCATTCTCCCAAGTGTTTGACCAGGCTACAGAGCAGGATCCTGACATAAATGCCTGAATTAAGCAGAGACAAGTAAAGTGATGAACCTGACCCAAATGTTGACTCTATACAGGACTGAGAAGGTGGCACAGATCCTGTCCTGGAGGTGGGTGAGATGAATTACCAGGAGGTAAATAAAGTGTCTGGTGAGTCCTGGGAAGGCTGCTGGCTTGGATAATGTATGGCCTGTTGTGCCTTTACTGCAGAAAGGCTGTTTCAAAAGGTGTTTGCAGAGCTGTGTTCAATTCATTGTGCATTGCCTGGATGTGGCTGTGGAGGAGTTTATCAGGATGAATGGACCCATGAGCACTAAGGGGGAGTTAAGCAGAACTCACTGCCATGTCCGTGCCTTCCTGTGCGCACTGTGCAGGCTCCCCATGGGATCACAAGGAGCTGCAGCAGCCCCTGCCTTGGGCAGCAGCCTGTGGAAAACGTGGCACAAGGACTTCAGCAGGACATGAGCAGCTCCCTGTCACTGTCCTGGCTGGGAGTGGGAGCTCCAGACAAAATTTACTAGAGAAACCCTGCCACTGAGTCATGAGGTGCAGGGAGGACCCCCTTGCTTTTTAAACTTCTCAGAGAGGAGCCTGAAGGTGGCTGGATCCAATCTTAGCCTCAGACTGTCAACAACTCACATAACTTTGACCTGCAAAATTTAAAGATGGATTTAAAGATGGCAAAACAGATATATGTTTATAGAAAGCAAATTATTTATTATGACAAATGATTGGACAAAAGATCTTAATCAGAATTACTAAGAATAAAAGCTGAAAGTACTAATAATTATATAGCATAACATAGTGCACTAAATTAAAGCAATTGTAATAAAGATAGGAAATAGAAACAGTTACTAAGTAGACATTGATGTAATTCACCATACCAACACTCAGAGTGGACAGGTCTCTTTCTCTTAACATTGAGGACCTACCTTGAGGGCCATCCCCATTCAAGGGAGAATCTCCACACACAGTCCAAGAAGTCAGAAGAACCTACTGCATGAAAAGTGGACTGGATTTTTAGAATGTAAAGGGGCTGTCAGTCATACGCCTACAGTCCAGTTTAGCAGCTTATCTGCCAAAGCTTTGCCTTACTGTCAGGATGCTGATTTGGGCTTGGTGTGCCAGACTGAGTTTCAGCATCATTCAACGCCAAAACAACACACAGGACCCCTCTCAATCCACCCTGATAGATTGCAAAGAGAACATCGTCCAATGAGTTTTTGACCACATTCCAGGTCAAAGCATGAGGGGGTGTGGGGGAAAGCATCCTGCCACAATTCCACAGGATAGAAATGACCCCACCGATGGGCTGGAGCTGAGCAGAGCAGCTCCCCAGCTGCTGGGAAATGCACCAGGAGCCCACACTCTCCCAGGGCTCCCTGGCTGTGACTGCACACACCACTGGCACCCTCAGGTGCCACCTTCAGCAGGGAGGGCAGGCTGAAGGTCCCGGTGCTGCCAGTCTTGGATATCCCCATCTGCAGCTGCTCCTTGGATGCACTCTGGGTTCCAGTGATGCCCTGCTGCACAGGAGGGCTGCTCAAAGGCAGGAGGGAGGGCAGGGCTCCCCTCACCCTGCAGAGGAAGAGGATGCAGCCCTGTTCAGGCTTCAGTGGCAGTGGTTTTTCCCTGAACAGAGAGCCCTGAGCACAGCTGGCCAGTTTTAGTCAAGGCCAAGAGTCACAGAATGGATGTGGGAAACATGGATCCAAGGCCTCTTCAGTTTTAATTAATACAGATCTGAGCCCAGTTTCCCTCCCCTTCCTCAGGATTGCTCTGGGTATTGAGGGGAGTTACCCAGCAGCCCAAATAATGTTGTTTTCCAGCACTGCATCCATACACATGTCCTGCAGTGGGAAGCAGGGACTTGCTTCCATGGCAAACACCCAGCCCCTTGCTGCAGAGCAGCCCTCACTGCTCCTTTCTTGCTGGAAATGTTTCTGTTTGATTGGCATGGGAGAGACATGGAACCACATCTGCAGGATGGGCTGGGAGAGACCTCATGAGCTGATGTAAAATCCAGTGGCCTGGACAGACATGGAGAGGATCTCTGTCCTGCTCTTAGCAAGCAGTGAGAGGATTTGACCTTGGTGGAGCTACACTCCATGCCCAGGGCTCCTTGTCCTCTTTGTGTGGGGTCTGTGTGGGGTCTTTCAGAGCTGCTGGCAGAGGTTTGGGCTGGCAGATGAGTGCACTGGCTGTGCTTTGCTGTGCACAGCATCTGCTTCAGGCTGCCTACCCTAGAGTGTGCTGTTCCCTTTCAGAAATGCTCCTGCTGCAGCTGCTCCTGCAGCACGGCTTGGCCAGCAGGCACCACCTGGGCTGGGGCTGAGATCTGGTGCCCAGCTTGACCCTCTCTTCTTCCTGCTGCTTTATTGGCTTTAATTCATCACTTTCCACGTGGGTTAAGTGGCTTTTGGTGGCTATTTCTTGCCAAGTGCTGCTGCTGCTGGCTGCCTTGTCTCATCCACAGAGCAGGTGATGAAGAATTCTCCCAGCAGGATTGCTCCTGCAGGCAGCTGCTGTGCCCTTGGGCTGGGTTTGGGCATTGTGAGGTGCTCTCAGTCAGGTGTCCATCAGGAGCCTGTCCCCACTCAGGGCACTCTGTGATGGCAGAGATGATGTGTCTGTGTGTGTGGTGGGGACACGGCTCAGGTGGGATGGTGCTGTGAGCTTGAGGCCCTCTTTGCTGAGGATACACAGGGAGGACCTCGTGGGGGGAACCACAGCAGCTCTTTGTCCAAGGGATGTCTTGAAGTGGTGTTGGTTTTCTGCAGGGGTGGGAGCAGGAGAAGGCAGGCTGGCAAGGACATGGCACAGCACCCTGAGGGGCCTGAGCCTGCTGTGAGGGACATCTGGAACTTAATGCCTGGCTGTGGGAACCCAGGACATCCCTCTGGCTGTCCAGGAGGGCCAAGACCCCTGCCAGGGGGCTCAGAAGCCCTGGCACAGAGCCCAAAACACCTGTGGGTTTGATTATGACACGTGGAGCAAATTACCAACATTATATGAAGATCAGCAAGCCACAACAGTTTAAGTAGAATAATAGTGAAGTTATCATGGGGTGGAAAAGTAGATTTTGGGGTGTTTGGTATGGGAGTTCAGGAGGCAAGATGGAGGGATCTGGGTGTGTCCAGCCTTTCTCCTTCTTCTTCCTGGCCTCCATCTTCTGCTGTGATGTTGGCACTTTTGGATTGGTTTAGAGTAGAAGCTCACTGTCTAACATAGGTGATAGGCATTGGGAAGTGATTGTAAACATTGTACAGGTAGTTTTTAGTATAAAGACATAACACCACCCTGGGGGCAGGCAGAGTGCCTGGAACTGTCTTGCTGGACAGACAGGGCAGGAGAGGAGAAAGAATTTTATAGGTAAGATACAATAAACAACCTTGAGACTGAGAAATGAAGAGCCCTGACTCCTTCTTCAAGTGCTGGGCTGGGAAAAGAGACTTTCTAACTCTTCTCAGGGTCACTCTGACAAGCTGGAAGCACCGACACCTGGGCAAAGTTTGGTGGCCTCAGTCTACACAAAAATGAAACCCCTGCCTGCAGATGGAAATCTGTCCTCTCTTCTGAGCCAGGAAAAGCTCTTCACTCCTCGCTCTCGAAGTCCCAGTTGGGTCCTCAGCTTCTTCTGCATCTCCTGTGAGCAGCCACATCCTGCGTGTACCAAGTGCTATTTCTGGTGGCAGTGCAGGCTGTGCTGCAGCTGCAAACCCCAGCACAGCCACACTGGTCCATCCTGTCTGCTCACAGCTCTGTGATCCTACCACAGGACACATCCTCCCTGCCCAAACTCAGCCCAGCCAGGGCTGTGTGACCATCCTGTGCGCAGCCTGGTCCCGCAGGCAGTGCTGACAGCAGGAGCTCTGCCAAGAAACGCTGAGGCAGCTCCTTCAAAGGTCACCCTGGTGATTACGAGCACAGGAAAGGCTCAGATGTGACACAGCTGTGGCTGGGAGATGAGGGGAAGTGTGCACTGAGCTGTGCCTGCTCTTACAGGAGCTCAGGAAACCAAAGCCTGCAGAAGGCAGAGGGGCTCGGGTGCTCTGTGCACAAGGACCTCACCCCCAGCACTGGTGCCATGAATGCAGGCAGCTGGTAGAGGTAAAAACCAGGGCAGTGAAGATGTTCAGCCGCCAGAGTCAGCAGCAGCTCTGCTCCTTCACGGCCCAGCACTTGGCTGGATGTGTTGGGATGGGCAGTGCTTGGGTTCCAGCTAGTCCAGCACTGGTGTCATTGGAGCTGCACGTCCTTGGCTGTCTTGCCATCCTGTCAGAGAAGGTGAGCCCTGCTGAGGGCCGTGGTGGTGCCCACAGGTAAGTGGCCAAAGTGGGTGAAATGAGACCTGTCACCTCCAGTTTGGTAAAATGAGTCCCACCAGCTGTTCTTGGACAAACTTGGAAAATAACAGGAATATTTTAATATGCAAAAAGCAGTCCCCAGTGATGATTTAAAATCATATCAATGTATATTAGAGATAGGAGCTACCTACAGATCCTTAAGTCACCATCATATGAAATGCTCCTGGCCATGAAGAAATGGGCCTTTAGAAGCAATCTTTGCACTGAGTCTACACAGGATTGCCCTGCAAGGCAGACTTGTCCTCACTGCCAGCTGCTGAAGCTGTGCCAAGGTTTGTGTCCCCACAGCACACACCTCTGGAGCAGAGAGGGTTCCTTCAATCAGGACCCAATTCTCCAAATTCTTTTGATGGAAGATCAGGTATAAAGATCTATTGATTTTTTTTTCCAGTGGCAGCATATCTCTGCAGCTTTCTGGTCTTGCTCCACTGCTCTGTTGACCACTGGCTTCTCTGACTTCCCAGAGATTAAAAAGTGCAGGATAGATCATGAGAAGGAACTCTTGGTGGCAAAAAAAAATTAACAGCACAGAGGTGCAGTAGCACAGTCTGTAGCTTCTGACTCTACTTCCAGCCTGGCAGCCACAGCAGCAGCTCCCAACACTGAGCACCTCTAGTGTGCTCAACCCTCAGCATTAACCAGCCACGAGTCGTGCTCTAAATAATGCTGAGATGTGGTCTAGAGCCCAAGTTTGTTTCTTTAGAGAATACATGCTGGTCTCCTTTATGTACACGCTGGTATTTAAGTTTTCCTACCTAAGATGGCAAGAAACTTCTCCTTTTCAGGCCTCCTTCTCACATTGTCGTGCCCTTTCGGGGCCAAGGGTTATCAGGAAATGAGTCAGGAGTCACCAGAAGTTCACGAGGTCGTGCCCTGCTTGGTGCACCTGCAGTGCTCTGCTGAAGCCGCCCACAGGGCGATGCTCCCTGACTTTCCTAGAAATTGGGACCTCATTTTCCTCCCAGTCCCAGCTCCCCAGCCTCCCCCCAGCACACGCTGAGGTGTTCTCTGTGCCAGGGGCTGGGGCTGTGCAAGGCTGCGGCCCGTGGATGGCGCAGAGAAGCGCAGTGCTGTGAGCTGTGGAGCTGCTGCTGGGCAGGCTGGAGCTCTGGGTGTGCCAGCACTGCTGAGGCTGGGGCTGGGAGGGCTCCTGTGGGGCAGGACAGGGGCTCTTCCAGCTGTTTGACCTCCAGGCACAGCAGGGACTGCAGAGTGGGGCTGGGCTGGCTGCAGTCACTGCGCTGGGGGTGTGTGGGGTGGATGCTGATGGCACAGCTGCTGGCAGAAGCTCCTGCAGGAGCAGATGCTGCCTGTGCAGGTCTCTGGTGAGGCTGCCTGCTGCAGCAGCTCTCTCAGAGGTGTTTCTTGCCTGCTTTCCTCCCTCCAGCGGCTGCTGCAGCCAGTTTTGGCAGTGTCACCTCCTCAGCACCGTGGCTGCTGATTCCTCAGTAGGCACCTACTGCCACTGCCCCCCACCCCCAAAAGGGGCTGCCGAGGTGCCCCCAGTTCATCAAACCCACCAATTCCAAAGCCACCAGCCCCCACCCACCTGCTGTGCACGGCAGAGGGTCCCAGTGCCCTCATTGGGAACTGTGTTGGTCCTGCAAGCTGCTCCTCTCAGGGAGGTGCTTCTGCCGCTCACAGAAACACTTCCCAGGCTCAGTGGTCTTTCATGTCCCATCCCTCCAGCCCTTAGATGTGCACATGGAAAAGGAGCAGTGAGGCACAGGGGAGCCCTAAAAGCTCACAGAAATGTGAGATTTTGTGGTGCAGACCAGCCCCTCCTCGTGCCCTGTGAGCAGGTTTAGTGCTGCTGTGCAAACCCAGCTGCAGGTCTAATCCCTGGGGAGCTGCCAGCTGCTCAGACACCCAGTTTGTCCCCAGATCCTCCTCTCCCTCTGCCTTCCCCCTTGCCAACAGCATGTGTGCACCTGGGGAGGGACGTTCCTGGTACCCCTGATAAGGCTCTTGCAGATACGGAGGAAGAAAGAAGTGGGAATGGCACTTCCTCCTCCTCCTCCTCCCCTCTCAGTTTCTTCATGGCTGAAAGGTCAATGATCTCCTTTCTGTGATCATCTAACTTGTATTCCTGGTATTCCCATGGGTACCAGGGCTTCCAGAGCAAACATCAGCTGCCCCAGCACTGCTGAGGACCCAGCTGGTGCTGCTGCTGTCACCACAAGGTCTCCAGCAGCTTCAGCTCTGTGCTGGAGGCTGCAATGTGCCCGTCTGTGGCTTTGCAAATCTCTTTCCTCCTCTGCAAAACAGCGCCGTGCAAAGCACTGAAGTGCAAAGCTGGAGGGTTTATTACAGCAGGTGGTGGGGAAAGGCTTAAAATCGAAAATTCAGCTAAAATCTCTGCTCTGTGGGTCACCCCCTGCCCTCCAGCCTCACCCCAGCACAGCCTGCTTACAGACTGTGGGGACAGACAGATTTCCTGAGGTGCCAGACAGATGCCTTAAGACCGAGGGAAAGCCAAACCAAAATAAACCTGATGTAGCTGGGTACTTTAATTTGCAGGAAGAGCTGTGCAGCAGCAGGCTGAATATTTCTTGCTGTATCAAGCATAAATTCATCAGGTATTCCATTTCCTGGGGAAAAAAAAAATAAAGCAGAATAATTCACTTGGAAATAAAGAGTGGAGCTATTTTTCCCTCTGACACGGTGAATGCAATTACCTAAGGCATGGGAGGCTGAGATAACTCACTGATTCAGCCCCCACTCTCCAAAGAAACCATCATCATTCTGTCAGAAAAGGCTTTAAACTCCAATTCACATCCTGAATGCTAAAACATCACCACACACAGAAGCTGTCCTTATGATTTCCATGCACCAGCTGCTGCATCACAAGGAAAACACACTCACAGACAGGCCAGCATTTATTATTGTTGAGGCCATATACACAGTGCAAGCTCCTGTGTTTGCTGACCCTTTTCCTGATGCTGTTGGTGTCTCCTTGTCCACCAGGAGCAATTCCTAGTGAAGCAAAGCCCACTGGCACCCTGTTAGTAGTGTGTGAGCCCTGCTGGGGCTTGGAAAATGTGCCTGGGGGTTGAGTCTCGAGCTGTGTCTGTTTGGAGAGCTCAGTGCAGGCAAGCCATAAGCCTGTGATTGCCCCCAAATTTAATTCCATTTGGGCAGCACTCTCCCACCTCTTCTGCCATTACATAATGGGGAACAGAGTAATGACTTTCAGCAATACTGTTTGAGTGGCAGCAGTCCAGTTCTGGACTGTATTTTATTTTTTTTAATGGTGGGGGGGAGAGCAGGTTGGCAGAGGGGAGGAAGCATCCGTTTGGTTCGTCCGCAATCCCTGTTTCGCTCTGGGAGCTTTAGAGGACAGACACATTCTTCCATCTCTGCTAATCCTCCTCTGATACAGAGGATTTTCCTGCCATTAAATGATAGCTTGTGAGGAAAAAAATGCCAACTTTTCAGGGACTGACTCGTGTGGCTAAGGGCAGCCTCATGAGCAGGAGGGAGGACACAGCCACTGCCTGGCCAGGTAAGAACGCATCCTGTTGGGATTTCTGTTGGGAATTTTGGTTTCCACCATTTGATGCTAAGCTGGTTACACTCCTCTGTACCAGCACCTATTTCCTGGGGATAGAGCCAGTCCCTTACTGTTGGTGATCCTTTCCCACCTCAGATGAGAGGAATCTGCCTTTGGCATGGCTTGTGGGAAGGACGCAGATGAGCTCCTGAAAAGCAGCGGCACAAAGCTGCAGGATTCCCTGAGAAGGTCAGTGGTGGAAGACAGATACTCACCAGGAAGGTGCTGGGGACTTCTTCAGTTTGAAAGTGTGTGAGAGAAGAGCATTTTCCTTCATCTTCCTTTCTAAACATAGATCTTTTTGTGGAAAAATGATGCAGGGAAATGACAGAGGATGAAACCCATCTCTATTCTTCCTGTGTGCTTTTAGATCCCTTAAGTTTGCTTGCCAGACCTGAAATGCCACTAGAGAATAATCAAGGTAATGTTTGCCATCGTTCTAAATGGTGAGTATACTCTTATTCTGCATTATCCAGTAGTGGATTAGACAGATCATTTGGAAAGATGGTGGTTAAATATTCAATTATTGCAATCATTGTCTCTTTACCCTTCTTAAGAATCTCCAACCTTTATTTTTGGTTTCTTTTCCTTTGGTCTCTCACTCTTTCTCCCAAATACTGAGTTGCTGCATTATTTAAAAGAGCGAAAGATATCATCCATGGGAGGAGTTTTTTTTATTCTTTAATGTCACAAATGTTTTAGACCTTACTGCTCTATTTCACCCTTTTGCTCAAACACACATCTCTTTTGAGGGCTCAAATGTGTCACTGAGGAGCTGAAAGCTTCCAGCTGCTGCCCTTTTTTAGGGAAGGGGAAGGAGTGAGGTGGGAAAGATGGGAATGTTTCAGGCTATGTTGATCAGAGGAGATCTCATAAACAGGGAAGAGCTGATCTCTTTTGCCCTGAGCAAAAGCTCTCCCAGGGTTTTGGTACAGTTCGTGTGGAGGATTTTTTCCAACTTCCTTTCCAGAAGAGGGGAAATTGCCCATTGCTGAGGGGTTTCTCTGAGCTCCAGTTTCTGGGGGGATATTTTCTCATTGGCTGGTCCTCACACTCTTGCTGTCCATGTCCCACACATTGCAAAGATGCTCTTGTAAACAGAGATCTTAGAAGCCTGCTATGAAATGCCACTAGCAGAAGACCCAGATTTGGCACTTGTGTATAAGGAATGCAGGCTGGATATGGCTTGGGGGCAGATATTTCTTTTATTGAGTGATTAGAGGAGAAGCAGGGGGGGAAAGGAGGGGATCTGGCTATCAGCAGGCTCATTCCTGCACTGCCCACCATGTGCACAGCAGTGGATGGAGGTCTGCTCTGAAGGCCAGGGGTGTGACTGAGCTTGGGGCAGCTGGAGCTGGACATGGAGCTTGCCCAGCACAGCCTCACCTGTAGGACAGCCCATGCACAAATGCCCCTCTGGATGTCACCCCTAACCCACACAAGGCTCCCTATCAGCAGCAACACTTGCATCCATCATTTTCCAGACAACCACCTGCAGTCAGACATTTGGGAACAGGAAAATCCTTAATCTGTCTGGCCCTGAGTTTATGTAACAGCCTAACAAAAACAACATATGCCCCTGTTGGCAGGCAGAGGGTGGACTGGTGCAGAGGGGAGCACAGAGGCAGCCCCTGGGCAGGCTGCACAAAGAAAGAGCAATCTGAGACCAGCTTATTGTTCCTCTTCTTGTCCTTAAACTCCAGCTGTTGTCAGGAGGATTGAAGGGGACTTTCCTTTCGCTGTGGCTGTTAGATAAGGGCATGGGAATAAGGGGTAGAGCAGACAAACAAAATGACAACCTTTCTAAAATCCTTTCCACCTCCCAGAGTCCTTCACTATCATTTATCCTTGAAATGATGTTGTTTTGCTAATTCTCCAGTCACAATAGTGTGCCCAAGCATGATGAGACCTGAATTTTGATGAAGAGGGCACAGCTCATCCTTTTGTGATACTCTCTGTGTGTTTAAATACCTTTCCTACATGCAATAACCAGAATGGTTTGAACAGACCCAGGCTCCAGGGCAGCTCCTGGGTTGATGCCCTTCAGCAGGGACTTGCCCAACAACTGGTTCTGCAAGTCTCTTTTACACAGGCAGCGCAAACTCCTCAATACAGCCCCATGCTGTCTTTAGAAAGGGAAGGCAAAGCAGCTGTAGCCCAAACTGTTGTTTGTCCTGTACATTAAAGCCTTAAGGACTGCAAAAATAAAACTTGATGCTTGCTGAAGCTGATGCTTCTGAGCATGTCACCTCACAGGTCTGTGTTATTAAAAATGCCCATGGGAATCCAGCTGCAGGGGGCAATCCCTGTGCTGCACACCACAGGGAGAGGCAGCCCAGCTGCTGGGAGCTTCCCCCTCTGGACACTCAGCAGGAGCATGGAGGAAACCCCCTGATCCCTGCAGCACAGTAGAGGTGGCTGTGGGTAAAGCTGTTGGTATCTCATGTTTTGCTGAAACAAAAAAGAAGAAAAGGGTTGTTTGTGTTTGTATGGGAGCTAATAAACTGCAGCAGAAAAGCAGTCAGCAGCAATAGCACCATTTTGTGCTTGGCACTACACAGAGATTGCTGGTGTGGCTGCTCATCTTGTGGAGGAGGAGGTAGGGTGTGTCTGGGAGAGCAATTAGGGAAACTGCCTTCAGTTCTTCCTCTCTAATGAGTTTACATTCATGGAATCAGAGAAAGGAAGGGACCTAAAAGATCATCTCATTTCAGTCTCCCTGCTACAAGCAGGGACATCTTCCACCTTCATACAGCCTGGCCTTGAGCACTGCCAGGGCTGGGGCATCCACAGCTTCTCTGGGTATTCTGTGCCGGTGCCTCACCACCCTCACAGTAAAGAGTTTCTTCCGTATATCTGACCTAATTTTTCCTCTCTTTCAGAGGGGAAAAACATTTTGCATTTAAAAAAAATCACGTTTCAGATTTTTTTTTTTTGACGGGATGTTTTTTCCCACAAAAAACCTGTCTGTGGAGGCTGATGTCTCCCAGTCCTTTTGCTCCTTTTTGCTCCTCTCATTTCTCCCAAGAACCTTCTTCTCTTCCTTGTTGTTCACCCCACGTGTGTGGGACTAACCTGGGAGGAAACCACAGCCTTGCACCTCCCATGTCAGGCTGATAAAGGACAAAGTGGCTGCTCCCATCAAACATAAGGCACTATGGTGGCTCCTGAGAATTGGCAAAGCAGCAAAAACTGTGCTGGAGATGCAGAGTTTCTCATCTATCATGAGATCATGAAGCCAGCAGTTGAACAATATCTCTTAGCTTGTTTTCACTCATGCTGTTATAGCACTGCACAGTGGGAATGTGTTTTCAAACACTGCACTGCATCTCCTTGAGAGCTGAGAGTTCCTCTTCCAGTGCTGCACCAGCTCTGGTTCTGGTGGAGAAGCAGGATGGAAGAAAGGAGAAGGGAGGGAGGGAGGGAGGGAGGGAGGGAGAGGAGGGAGGGAGGGAGGAAGGGAGGAAGGGAGGAAGGGAGGAAGGGAGGAAGGGAGGAAGGGAGGAAGGAAGGAAGGAAGGAAGGAAGGAAGGAAGGAAGGAAGGAAGGAAGGAAGGAAGGAAGGAAGGAAGGAAGGAAGGAAGGAAGGAAGGAAGGAAGGAAGGAAGGAAGGAAGGAAGGAAGGAAGGAAGGAAGGAAGGAAGGAAGGAAGGAAGGAAGGAAGGAAGGAAGGAAGGAAGGAAGGAAGGGAGGGAGGGAGGGAGGGAGGGAGGGAGGGAGGAAGGAAGGAAGGAAGGAAGGGGGAGGAAGGAAGGGAGAGGAAGGAAGGAAGGAAGGAAGAAAGAAAGAGAGAAAGAAAGAGATAAAAGAAAGAAAGAGAAAGAAAGAGAAAAAGAAAGAAAGAAAGAAAGAGGAAAAAGAAAGAAAGAGAAAGAAAAAAGAAAGAGAAAGAAAGAGGAAAAAGAAAGAAAGAGAAAGAAAAAGAAAGAAAGAGAAGAAAGAAAGAAAGAAAGAAAGAGAAAGAAAAAGAAAGAGAAAAAGAAAGAGAGAAAGAAAGAGAGAGAGAGAAGAGAGAAAGAGAGAAAGAAAGAGAGAAAGAAAGGAAAGAAAGAAAGAAAGAAAGAAAGAAAGAAAGAAAGAAAGAAAGAAAGAAAGAAAGAAAGAAAGAAAGAAAGAAAGAAAGAAAGAAAGAAAGAAAGAAAGAAAGAAAGAAAGAAAGAAAGAAAGAAAGAAAGAAAGAAAGAAAGAAAGAAAGAAAGAAAGAAAGAAAGAAAGAAATAATGAAAGAATTTGGCACACTTTGGGCAATTAATTGATCTCCCCTGCCCATTGCCAGACTCAGCATACACTGCCCTCCCCTTTTCCACACCAAGGAATGCTGTAACCCCCCACAGCTGCTGGCCATGCATTTCTGCCTGCTCCCTGGCCAAGCCATGTCCCCATCAGGCAGCAGAGAGAGCCCAACAGAGACACTTGAGAAATACTGAATTCTAGGTGAGGCCCCTCCTGGGGAGAGCAATTAATCAGAGATTATATTCTAGGTGACATATTCTCAGCAGGTTTAGAAACCCCTGAAGATTTTTAGGAATTTTCCACAAGAGCTCCTCAGTCAGCACTGGTGTACAGGTGGCACTTAGCTTGGCTAGAGGGGAGGAAAAGACGGTGTAATTTCTTTTTACTGCTCTAATAGATTTGCTAACGATGCATTCTTTTCCCCGTGGGGATGGCAGTGATCCTTTGGGTCCCACAGGCGCACGGGGTGTGGGCCTGCGTGCGCTCCTGCCCTCCCAGCTGCGTGTGCACCCCGGAGAGGAGCTGCTCCGTGCGCTGCGACCGCGCCGGGCTGGGCCAGATCCCCAGCGAGTTCCCCTGCGAGGCCTCCTCCATCAACCTGGATAAAAACAGCATCAAGTTCCTGTCTGAGAGGGCCTTCGGGACGCTGCCTTCCCTCAAGTCCCTGTCACTCAACCACAACAACATCTCCTTCATCACGCCGGGCGCCTTCAAGGGGCTGCCCAGCCTGACGGAGCTGAGGATGGCCCACAACGAGTACATCCGCTACCTGCACACCCGCACCTTCACCGCGCTCCGGCGCCTCGTCAGGCTGGACCTGGCCGACTGCAACCTCTTCAACATCCCAGACAGGATCTTCATCGAGCTGCCCGCTCTGCAGGAGCTGTTCTGCTTCCAGAACAACTTCCGAAGGATCCCGGGCGCCATCAGGGGCATGGAGAACTTGACCCATGTGTACCTGGAGAGAAACAGGATCGAAGCGGTGGCCTATAACTCCCTGCAGGGCCTGACCAAGCTGAAATACCTGAATCTGCAGGACAACAAGATAAATGTCATCCACGAGAGAGCTTTTCAGGGCTGTCAGAGGATGGAGTACCTGTACCTGAATGACAACTTGATCAGTGAGCTTCCAGAAAACTCCTTTGACGGCCTGAGGCGCCTGAAGATGCTCAACCTGGGGGGGAATTTTCTCAGGAACATTTCCAACACCTGGTTCCGGGACTTGGGGGAGCTGGAGTTCCTCTACCTGGACCGCAACAGGATCAGCTACATCGAGGAAGGGGCTTTTGAGAACCTGACCAGCCTGGTGGCTCTGCACTTGAACAGCAACAACCTGACGACACTGCCCTTCTCCGTGTTCGAGCCCGTGTACTTCCTGGGCCGGCTGTACCTCTTCCGCAACCCCTGGGAGTGCGACTGCCGCCTCGAGTGGCTCAAGGAGTGGATGGAGAACTACAGGCTGGTCAGGGACATCCCGTGTGCCTCCCCCTCCTCGGTGGCTGGCGTTGATCTGACGGACGTGCTCTTCGAGAGGTCTCCCGAAGGTTTCTGCCTCGACCCGGAGGAGCTGAACGTCACGTCCGAGCGGCCGACGCCCAGCGAGGAGCCTTGGTCCACCACAGAGAGCAAGTTCAACAGCCTTATCTCCAAACTCCTGCTCCAGATGGGCCTTCCCGAAGAGGTGGCAAACGCCACTGAAGTGTACAGTAACAGCACGCAGCTGGATGGACAGACTGAAGGGGTTTCTTCTGGCGTGGGCGAGGACAGAACCGAGGCTGACTCCTGTTCCTTGTACCTCCCAGCACTTTTGGCAGTGATTGTTCTGCTGTGCAAATAGTCCAAGGGCTGGATGGAGCAGGGGCTCTGCTTAAGTGTTTAGAACCTACTTAGTGATCAGAGAAAAGTTTTATTGTGGGCCTCTGTGTGTAAAGGGCTCCCAACTCTTCCAGGCTGGGTTTGTTTGATCTGGCTCCAGATTCCTCTGGGAGCTGGTGAGATCTGGGTCCCACTCTGGGTGACAAGCCTGCCCTGTAGCAAATGGCTACTCACAGGGAGAGGAGCAGCACTAAGGTTGAATTTTGCCTAGAGATGTGTGATGTTCCTGCTGGGAAAGGAGGGATGAGAGGTTTGTCTGGGGGTGTTTGTTCCATTGGGCCAGCTTGAGAGAGCAAAATGTTAGATGGTGACTCAGCTTCATGAGAGCAAGATGAGGCTGCAGAACTGGGCCCCTCTTCATGTCCTGACAGACACCCACACCCACAGCAGATATTGCTGAACAATGGGAAACTATTCCTGATATCCCCCAGTGGGTGCAGGAGGGAGCAGGGCAGTCCTGGGCAACATCCAGGGATGCAGCGCTAGGCCTCATGGAAACATCCAGGGAACATGTACAGGCCTCATGGAAACATCCAGGGAACCTGTACAGGCCTCATGGAAACATCCAGGGAACATGTACAGGCCTCATGGAAACAAGGAAAGTGCCCCAGGGGGGAGCACCTGCCCCAGGCAGATCTGGGATGGACACAGGATTTTGGCTGTGACCACAGGCAGGAGTTTGATCCTTTCTCCCCCCCTGTTATCCTGGTACTGGTGCAGGAGAACCAGATGGACCCATGTTTGTCCAAGCATTCTTCTCTGAGGCAAAGCTGCTTAACCTTACTTATTCCCATAACTTCAGTGTGTTTAATTTTTCAGTGAATTATTTCAAGGAATATGTTTTTTTTATGTGTAGATTGTTTCATGGCATGGCTGCAGGGACAGAGCATGGTGATGACTAATGCAACCAGGGCTTATGAAATATTTTGTATTTCCACCAGTAATATGTACCATGCAGTGTTTTCATATTATGCCATATTGATAATTTTATACAGCATCTTAAATGTTTTATCTTTGAACCTATCAATAACAGCTGCTAATATGACCAGAAAAAAAATGTTTTATGTATCAAAGCATATAAATAAAATAATTTGATACTTTACTCACAAAAATAAATTAACTGCTCAAGCCTAGGTTTTGGGTTTTTTTGAGATCCTTGAACAACTCTGGTGGGTTTTTTTTGTAGGTTACTCAAATGGGTGCACATGAGTGTCCTTTCAGGCCTAGAGCAAATGGCAAGCTATTTATTGCAACATAAGTACTTTCACTTAGAACCTGACTGTGCTTATGTTTGTGTTCAGCAGCAGCACTTGAAAATATAAGAAACTATATAGAGATACACTTCTGTCCAAAAAGATCTACTGCTTTCTAATTAGTGCCAGAGATTTCCAGAGGAAAGCTGAGTTCAGGGAAAACCAAGCCTGCAATGGCTTCTCAGTTATCTGTAGCTTGACCACAGTTTCCCCAGGGAATCAGAATGCCAGATGGTTTGATAAATGCCTATTTGACCTGTTCCGTGAACTAAATGCAATGAGTTTGGATTTCCAGGCTATTTATGAATCCATTAATCTTCTTAAGTGCTAAATTCATCTGAGTATTATAAGAGGCTGTTTTTCAAACCTAGTCCAGCCTGGTGCTGTAGAGGCATATTAGGTTAAGGATGCCTTTAGAGGAGCACTGTTTCATCCTGTCAGGGGAGGTTTAGCAATAGGCCTGGCACAGATGGTGGGACACAAATGGTTGTATTTCACTTCCTATAAGTACAGATGCCTCATGAGTGAATTGTTTTTATAACCCACAAATTCATTTTCTGTGCTGGGGCACATTAATGCTGAAGATCACCTCACTGTGCAATTGCTGAGTGGCTTTAATCAGTGCTTCAAAGATGCTCCTGCTTTACCTGCAAGATGCAGATTGGAACGTGAAGCATCTTAAAATGTTGGTTTCAGCAGAGATTGTGCTGTCAGGTGATGGGCAAGAGGGCTGTACATTGCACTCAGCTGTGTGACAGCAGGGACACTGACCTTGGGGGTCGATGGTTTAAGTGTCTCTTGTGCTCAAACTCCTGCCTGGCCCAGAGAGCTTTCCCTGTGCTGCTCTGACACAGCCTGGAGAGAGTGGCTGATGCTGTGCTGGGTGTAATGGGGACAGACTCTGTGCTCTCCTGCTCTGAAATCCTGCTCTGAGCTGAGAGATCAGTGTGTTTCCAGTGGCACAGAGCAGCTGGCATGTGGCACTCCAAGTGGATTGGGAAGGTCTGTGAGCCTGTGGTTGCTTTTCTTCTCTACTCTGTGTTGCTCATTCCTTGAGGAGACATTAGAACTGCCTGCTTCATTCTTTCTTGTTTCTAAACTCTCAGCAAATGGCTTGTTTCTGTGATTACAACTCATAATTACATTTTGTTGGATAAATAGTTCGTATTTTTTCTTTATTTTCTTAGACCAGACTCTCTCTGCAAAATTATGCTTCAGCTGGTAAACCTGAACCAGCTGGTTACAAGTCCGTGGCTCAGAGTCCCTTCACAAATCAATGCTGTTTTCAAAATCTCTCTCTGGACTGTGACACCTCCAAAGACACCAAACCTTTGTCTGTTTGGAATATCTGCAAATATTTTTCAGCAAAGTGGTGCTCCCAGCCCTGCCCTCAGCACGAGGTGCTGAGATTTTATTTGAAGCAGTGGGAAGGGATGGTTGTGAGTTGGGATACACCTTCTGACTGAAGTTTATTCAGAGAGCTGGTGTTCCCAGGCACCTGAGGTCTGGGTGAAGGCAATTTGTTTTAATTTGTGGTACCACAAATTAAAACAAATTGCACTGCACTGCTCTGCACTGGTGCAACTGGTTGTCATGCTTTACCAGAGTTACTGTTGGAGCAGAGGGGAGAAGTTGTCAATGTAAATAGAGGAAAGAAACAATTTGATTTTTGGGTAAAACCTCTGAGTCTCAGAATTCTGTTGCTATGTTGCCCCCCTCAGTGTGTTAACATGAACACCTTTATGTCCCCTCTATTTTCTTTAAATTTGCAGCTATTGCCTGTAACCCCCTGTGAAGTGAAGCTATTGGCTGTTTTGCTTCTCTTGTGGATTATCATATTTTCCTGCTTTGGAAAGAAACATGATGTGCAGGACACGAGGAACTGCTGTCCTTTGCTAGAGAGGCAGCAGCTGCTGTCTGAGACTGGCAGCTGCTGGCCAGCCAGGACTCAGGAACTTCATGGCCAGTTTTCAAGGGTGCTGTATTTTGGCTAATTCTTGTCTTCACAACATCTGGCTGATGGCTTTTAAAAAAATTGAATTTTAATTGGTTGGGTTTTCCTTTGATAATTTCTGTGGTCACAAATTCAAGAGGAACCAAATCAACTGAGTTAAATTCCAGAAAACTCTGTGGAGGGTATTAAGCCTTACAAGAAAATAGTCATGGTCACTTCTGCTCCAGTGTGAGCTTCAGAAGCCAGGGCTAGTTTGGGTGAGAAAACAGAGATTGTAAATGCAGAATCAAGGAATGGGATTGTTGCAGAAACACTAAAATACTGGTCCTTCCTCTTCCCCCACCCAAATCTGATAGAGATCAGTGGAGTTTGAAGGATCTGCTGCAGCAACCTTCAAAGCAGTTTTAAAAGAACTTTAAAGAAAATGCTAACCATGGAATAAAGACCAGAAATTATAATTTTAAAAAAAGGTATCACAAGTATTACTTCAAAGAAAAACATAAAGCTAATATTTAAAACATAAATCTAAACATGTGCAAGATCAGCACCAAAGTTCCATTTCTCATGGGGCAAGGCTGGTAATTTAAACTCCAATATAAAGATGAATACAGAAAATAGATATTTCTGGACAGAGAATTATCTATGCCTCTCACCCAAAGCCTGATTTTGTTGACCCTGTGGTTACTTGAACCAGTCTGATCTTGTACTCTGTGGTCAGTTTTAGCCTTGAATGGGAGAAGTTTATTTCTTCTGCAGTTCTTCTCAACTTTGACCTTCACCACATCCTTTGATTTTTGTTGTACTTCCTTCTTCATCTCTCTTTTAAAGGACTGTTTTAGAGTTAATTTTTAACTTGCACTTCATAAATCTTATATTCTCAATGAAAATTACCAAAGCATTTCAAAAAGACCTAAAACTACCATTTGTTTTTCTGTACA
The DNA here is from genome assembly GCA_039654755.1 of Calcarius lapponicus. Classification (NCBI taxonomy): domain Eukaryota; kingdom Metazoa; phylum Chordata; class Aves; order Passeriformes; family Fringillidae; genus Calcarius; species Calcarius lapponicus. The sequence continues at coordinate 119,198,814 of CM077462.1, read as the reverse complement.
CACCTGATGGTTTACTCTTCATGCATATTCTATGTCTTTGCCATTTGGATTAACAGCTGATTTCACTTTGTGCTTGTTCAGTGGGTTTTGTCCTGTGTCAGGAACTTCCTGATGTGGCTGGAGGTTTGCAGTGAGGCTCAAGGCATCCTTGTTCTGCCTCCCCTTGTATTCCACACCCTTTTTTCCACCCCTCCTCTCCTCACCTGCTTGTTTCTGCTCTGTGCTCTCACTGTGCTGCTCCAGTAGGGCCAGCTGTCACTGAAACTGGATCAGTTAAAACCATCATTCAATCCTTCCCTCTTTTTTTTTGATGTTTAGATTCCCTATTATTTCCCCTAATATTTTGTAAGTCAGGTTGGACCATAAGTGGGTTGAACTGGGGATAAGTGGAATAAAATGTTATTGTTGTATTTGAAAGGGGGACAAGTTAAATGGGAAAGATGGTGCTCAGTTGCTGCTCAGTGATATTGGGAAGAGGCTTAGGGAGTTCTTGGGCTTTGTGGGGGCAGAGCAGGAGACAAACAAGTAAGCACTAAGCCCCTGAGATGAGGATGTGCTGGACTCACAACAAACTGTGGCATGCAGCCACGTGTAAAAATATGTGTAAAAATAGAAGTGGTTTTACTTCTGGGCTTTTGATGATGAGAACAAGGCTGAGGATAAATCAGTAACAAAGGACAACCAGCTGTACCCACACAAATTGGGATGGAATTGGCAGCAGCAATTCCTCACAGTGCTGAATGATTGTGTGTCAATGTGCTGTGACAATAAGAAATACATCAGACTCCAAGTGGACAGGCACTTTCCTGATGTATGAGACTGGTAAAGAGCCAGAGGGCAAAGCACAGAAATAAGTGATAAACTCGCAATCAGACAAAGCTGGTTCTACAAAGATCCCTTTGTCTCTGTTGAAAGCAAACCTGTGAGCAAGCCAGATATCCAATGCTGCATGGATCATGGGCAGGGTGGGACAAAAATGTCCAAATTCTAGGGATGGGTGAGACATCTCTGCTCTGTGCCGCAGAGCACAGTGACCTTCACCAGAGGAACCCCTGAGGATGTGAAGTTGATTTTGAGTCACAGAGCTTTTCTCTTTTCCTAAGAGTAGGGCTGGGTTTCTGTGTTCTTGGCTCAGACCTTGTCTGTCTGTGGTGGCTCATCCAGTGATGCTGCCAACCTTTATGACCAAGTCTCAGCTGTGGATCTGAGGGCCAGCTCAGGACACCCCTTGGCCTAAGGTTAACAGAGCACAGGAGGCATTTATGTCGACACAAAGGAATAAAAATCACCATGGAGCTCCCAAGGATACAGAACCCACCCTTTTGAGAGGAATTTTTTTTCATTAAGTCACTGAAACAGGACAAATCACTGACATCAGAATGGTTTGGATTGGAAGGGATCCTAGAAATCACCTAGGTCAGGTTGCTCAAAGTCCCAACCAATCTGGTCCTGAACACTTCCAGGGATTGGGCATTCACAACTCCTTGGGCAACCTGTGCCAGTGCCTCACCACTCTCACAGTCAAGAATTCCTTCCTTATACCTAATCCAACCCTTCCCTCTTTCAGTTTAAAGCCATCCCCCCTTGTCCTATCACCGTATTCTCTTGTAAAAAGTCCCTCCCAATCTTTTTTGTAGGTTCCCTTTATGTCCTGGAAAGCTATGGTGAGGTCTCCCCTTAAAAAAAAAAAAAAAAAGTGTTTGTCAGAAGGGGTTTGGAAAACAAGAGACAAACCAGACAGGAGGCAGATGCAGGTCAGCAGGAGGAGGAGAGTTGCAAGTGGTGTCACACTGGAGAACAGGGCTTAGAAAAACAATGGCCCAAAGCTGTGAACTGGAAATAAACAAAACAAAAAAAAAGTGACCTACATCCATCCCACAGACTGCAAGCTCCTGGATTTTAAGGTCTGTGGGCAGCTTCCTTGGCTCAGTGAAGTGTTCCTGGTGAGCATCTATGCTCCCATCTTCCAGCCCTGGGAATTTCTCATCTCAGGCTTTGGCCACTGGAGCCATAGAACCACAGAATATTCTGAGTTGGAAGGGACCCCATTGGAAGGTCTTCCACAGGATTCTGCCTGTGCAGGTCAGTATTAAAAGTGCCAGTTAGTGTTTCAATAAACCCACCACTCATTGAGGCATGGATGCATCTGCATCACCCACTGACATCCAGATTTGAACCCCAAAGTTACTGAGATGGGGTAAAATCTCTGATGAAACCCCAAGTTCCCTCACATGGGCCCTGCCTGCAGTTTCTGCTCAGGCGCTGGGGACAATCCTCACCACTGGGATTGTTGTCACCCTGCAGCCTGACCTTGGCCTGACCCTGTAACACGTGGTGTCGTGTCCCTGATACAGCCTGAGCACAGGTGACACTGCAGGCAGAGGTGAAGGGACTCACCCTGTCCTGCACAGCAGATGACTCCTGCACAGCTCTCAGGTTCCACATCTGCTGCTCTCTTTCTGAGCCTTTGCCTTTTTATTTTCTGAGTAGAACCACTTACCTTTCTACCAGTTCATTCAGTCCTACTGTTTGATTTCTACTGGCACGTACCTTAAAAATCCAAATTGGGCTGGGTATGAACTCCTGAAGTGGAGTGGGTTACTCAAGTGAAGTTCAGGAATGTTCAAGTGACAAGAGATAAAAACCCTGACAGCTGAACTATCAGCTTGGATTGAGCAGCAGTGTCACTCTTCCCTCAAGGCTCATTACTGCACACAGCCAGGACTGAGTCTGTGAGACCCAGGCAGAGAGGATTTCATCACTTTGTGCATCTTAAAAGGTCCCTTTTAATGTGAGACTGGGCATGGGAACCCCAGCCAGCCCCAGAGCTACAGAACAACCCAGCTGCAGCACAGCTGGGACAGGCAGAATGGGGAAGTAGAGAGTGACACCCCAGTGATCTCTCACTCTGTAGCTGTTTCAATGATCAAACCAGATAAACACCTTAAAAACATATTAATATAAGTACATGTCAAGACAGAATATCAAAGATTCTTGAATTATTTTGAGTCTTTCCATTGTCCTCAGAGGCTTAATATCACAAATTACAGCCAAAGGGGTAACATTGAGCCCAGCAGCCCAGAAGACAGTTTAAACATTTTATTTTCTACCTGAAATCTTGCTAATTTAATATCACAAATTGATGATGTTGGCAGAGTGGAACCCTCAAATGGCCGGCACTGAAATTCCTTGGAGGCTGCTCTGGGCAGGGGCAGCTGTTTAAATCAACAAGGAATTTTCCTGGAAGCAGGATCTCTCTCCTTTTCCTTTCCCAACACTTGGGAAATATTCTAAATGAATATTTACTGAATGCTTACTTTGATGAGTGGAGAAACAGAATATTTTGCTTGAGAAGGGTTGTCATGATCAGTATCTTGTACATTTCAGAGAAAAATCTTTTTTATCCATTATAAAGTTTACTTGTCTGCTTTTTCCCCCCTAACAATAAATGAAAATAAGAAGTTTTGAAAGTTTTCATAATAAACAAAAAACAACCTTGTGGGATTTATCTTCTTTCACCTATGGTGTAACTTCATAAATCTTTACTGATTTATAATCCAATAATCCTTACTGGGTTGTGGTTTTGACACAGATTTGTTGCTCTTGTTACATCCATCCTAGTAAACAAAAATTGCTGTAAGGCAGAGTAAGGAGATGTTTAGACATTGAAATTGTTGAATTTAGTGAAAAATGACCGAGTTTTAAAAACTTTATTTCTGCATAAGCCTGGGATGGATTCTTCAGGATTCAGTAATATGTGCTGCAACATTGCTGCAACCTGTAATATTTATTGCTTATTATTGAAATACTCTACACAACAATTCATCCATCTCTCACTCCACAGTGAGGTTAGTTAAGAGATGAGGGCTTCTGTAATTTCATCCCCTTGCTCTGAACTCATCTCAGGGAACTGTTGTTGTGCAGAGGCAAAGGAGACAATTGTGTTGAAGCCATCTGAAAATTCATGCAGTGGATTAGCCCACTTCCACAAATGACTCTCATTCATCCTTGACAAAAAGGAGCAGTTTTTACTCACTTTTAAATAAATTCTAATTCCAATTAAAATACTTTCAATTGATAATTCCAGTTTTAATTACAGAATCATTTAGGTTGGAAATCAGCTCTTAAAATCATCGAGTACAACCCCCTTGGTTCAAGCAATGGGAGCTGCAGCAGGGTTTTCACAACTGTGGGCACTTGAATTAAGTGTCTTCAGAACTTTTCTCTAAAGTTTTTTTGTTTAAAGGAATTTAGGAAAACCTTCTAAAGGTTTTATGCACATGCTGCAAACCCTTGATCTTTCCAGATAAGAATTTCCCTAAACATGCTCATCATGGGCTGCCTGTCTCCTCTCACAGTGGAAACTGTGGCAGGTTTAGGTTGGTAGCTCTGAATTGCTCTGATGTGCAGCTGCAATTTATCAAGGAAACACCTGGAGCTATTGGCATGTCAGTTCTGAAATCTGACCGACCTGCAACCAGGGTTAGTTAAAATTGCTTGGTACCTGCTCAGTTTTTTACAGTGAGATTAGGTATCCCTTGAAAACTACAAATATATTGAAAAGCTACTAAAAAATGAGCATATGCAACATATATTTTACCACTGCTTTGCTGCCTCACTTTTAACCACAGTGAATATGCCTATTAATGCCAGGAACAAACTGTTTTTCTTTATGGGAAAAGTGACTGACTGATGCTGGGCATTCTACCTCCAAACACTTTTATATAATTCACTATCCTATTTTTTAAAAGAGATTTTTCATAGCAAATAAAACAAATACAGTGACTTTGGGATAATAAAAATAAAGGAGCAGGCCATAACATACACAACTTTTGAAAAAAGCAGCAACATACATGGCTTGACCAGATCAAAAGAGAGCAGCAAAGCTGTTGTTAATGCTGTTTTTTAGAAGGAGGTCAAGCTGCACCAAGGTTCAGGCAATTCCAGGAGCAATTTCTTCACTGAAGGGATGGTTAAGCACTGGGACTGGATGTGGCACTGAGAGCAAACGTTTATTTGATATAATGATGTCCAAGTTTGGACTCAATGTTCTTAGGGGTCTCTTCTAACTTTAATGATTCTGTGATTCTGTGTAATTTACAAAGTATTTGATTCTCTAATTATTTACTTGCATCAAAAATGCTTTGTTATACTTTGAGACTTTCCCTGTTCCTTTTTCTACCTGCAGCTATTAAAAAAAAAAGTGAATTTAATTTATGTTTTATTAGGTTGATTTCATTAATATGTTCACTGAAAATACATCTTTATTTTCTCTCCCATTTGCCCAATCTTAATTTCTATTCCAAATTTAGTATGAAAGCTTTAAATGTTTTTTTTTTTTTGCAAAGGCAAACTTCTTGCCTTTTCCCCCCTCCTTGTAGACCTTTCTTGCTGAGCTTTACTGTGTCTGTGGATTGGTTTTGGATTTATTTTTTACTGTAGTTAGTCAGTTTTGGTATAAGAAGTATAGTGCTGTGCATTTTTTTAAATTTTGGGGTGAAATTTTAATATCTGCTGAACAAGTCTTTATTTGACTTGTGGTAGCATAATGACATAATCTAAATATGAATAATTAAAGTTGCCTGTATATATGAAATATAAACAAATAGGGAGACAAACTCCATTACCTGGAATCTCCCATTCCAGTAACTGAATTTTCTCTGCCACAGTTATTGGTAGAATAATACTGAAAAGCTTTTTGACCACAACTAAATATCTTCTTTTTTGTATCTATGTGGTTTTGTTGGCACAAAGATTCACATGAACTGAAGATGGCTGAACTGAGTAATAGTTTTGATTTTTTTCGGATTTTTTTAACAGGGTAACTCAGCTGGAAGAGATCTTTGGGGGTCTCAGGTTTAAATAGGGTCAGCTCTGACACTGGGCTGGATTGTTCAGACTTTATCCATGTGAGTCTTTTAAAACTTCCAGGGACAGAGCTTGCACAAATTCTTTGGGAAATTGACTCTGCTACATAGGAGCTCTTTGCCTTCTGCTATGGGTCTCAAAATACTCTTTTATTGTTCAGAATTACCTAATGCATGACTTAAAAATTAGGTCTGGTAGACCCAATATCTGAAGAAAGTCTGGAAAAGGAAAAATAAGGCAAGATCAGCTAGTTGATAACGGGCTTGATTATCTGCAATAAAATATTTAAAAATAATTAATCTAAATAAAAATAGCTAAATTAGCTTTTTCCATAAAAAGCCTCAAAAAAGGCTTTATAATGAAACCAAAAGAGATAACTTAATATTCAATTAGTTCAACTTTCTGCATAATTTATTTTCATATGTATGCTTTTCTTTAAGTTTTTTTTTTTCCTTAAGGCAATTTCCTACTCCTGTTAAAGGCTAGTGGAGATTAAGTTCCTGATGTGAATAGAAACCTGATAGACCCATCCATTTTTAATTTTGTTTACATATAAAGTTATTTAAATCCATTGCAGTAACTTCAAAATTTATTATATGAAATGGATTTAAAATAAATTGCAACCCCGATTTCTCTAATATATTAGTGGTTAGAGTAAGACCTTTGAAAGAAACTATGTGATTGGGAAGAATTCCATGAAGTGTAGCTAACGTAATAGAAGTTTTACTATAAGAAAAATGTACAATTGATATGGAATTGAAACAATGAATGACTAATTATTGACAAGCAGCTTAGGTTTCCATCAGCTGGCTTGTGGCTTTTGAAAGAGGGCAGTAATGCTTGTCATACTTTGGTTCTCAAAAAAGTCAAACAAAAACCCTATCGAAAACAACCACAAAATCAAACCAACATTTTGCATGGTTTTAATTCACATTGCTCTTCAATACCCAGTGATCATTGCATGGAGGCACCTCTGAAGGGGACCCTGGGCTGTGGGATCAGCCCCCACATCACTGAGGGAACAGGACAGACCACGAGACCTTTTTGCCCTCCATGTCCCACTGAAGAGCAAACCCAAGCTGCCCCTTTCCCCTGGTGCCCCATCATGTCCTCTGCTGAGGGGAGGAGGAAAAATGTCATTCTGTGTTTCCTTGTGTCTGCAGCCTGCAACATCCATTCAAACCAAGCACTTTCTGGAAACCGTGACGGATGGTTTCAGGAGGAGGTTTGTGATCAAGGCAGGAAATTGTATTTGGATAATAAATAGAAGTTTCAGAATTCTTGATTTCTGTCCCCCTCCTTTTCAGTAAATTCCACTTTGGTTTTCAGAGTGGCACCTTCTCTACTTAGTGCTCTTGGTGTCCTCTCTCTTCTGCCTTTCTCTGCTGTTTCTTTCCTAGTGTTGTCTTTACCCATGGCAGCTCAGCCAAAGTCTCACCACATCATTTTCCCCAGTCCATGTGCTAAAGCAGCCCTGGGTTAAGTCATGAAGGCTGGCAGCGAAATGTCATTGTAAGATCTTGCTCCACTTGGGTTTCAGCCCTTTCAGAGCTTTGCCTTAGAGGGCAGGAACATCTTTTCCTTGCTGGAAACTGGAATTCCAGACCATGGCAGTGTGTGCCATGGATCACCGAAGGTTTCCTTTGCTTGAGATGAACATGAACCTTCAGAGACCTTTCAAATGAAGGATACCAAGTAATAATGAGGGATAAATCACACTTTCTGACTGGTAGGAAAATGCACCTTAAAATCAAGTTTGTAAGTATGTAACTGTGAGGGAAAGCAGGTGGCAACACAGACAGACCCAAGTATGAGGCAATTCTGCTATTTTGCATCTATTTACATTTTGGGAAGAATGATGAGTGCTCTACCTGGATGACCAACAATGGAGAAACACAGACTCATGTTCCAGCTTTGAGATGGGCTACACTTAAAAATAAGCAAATTCCACCCTTCCTCAAGGGTGTTTCCATTTTGCAGACACTAAAACAAGCTATGGCTGCTGCTAAGGGAGAATTTGCAAGTTCTTCTTTGCTAATAACCAACACAAATTCTTTCAAGCATACAGCTATTAGTTCAGTTATCTTCCACAACACCAATAAGATTTTTTAATAAGAGCATAGAGATGTGACCAGATTTAATGAACCTGATTGTCCCATGGCAACTGCTAAGAGATTCACCAGGATGCATGGAAATGCATAAACACTCCCCTTCCCACTATTTTTTGCTTTGAAAGTTTAAGATTACATGAGAAGCCATCAACTTTCTGCCCAAAATCTTAACTGAGAAATGTATTCCTGAGGTAAGAATTAATTATTTGTTCATGTACAGGTCTGAGAAAGAGGCTTAACTCTGAGGCTAGATCTTAAGGAGTCAAGAAGTTTTTTGTACTTGCTTCAGTCCAGCTTTCACAGGATTAGAGCAGGAGACTTAAAAATCACTTAAGAGGAGAAAGTAGAAATTACTATAGGTGCACTTACTGTACCAGCAAGCAAAAAAAACCCCAAAACACTGTAAACATTTACATGTGGGAAGTGGCTTTGTATTTTTTTTTGTGTAGCATTAGTAAAAATAGTCTCCTCTATCCTAAGCTTGTGCACTCATCCCCTTGTGGACACAAGGTACCATTATTCAGAATTTGCTTCTGTTCTGTTGGTCAATGACATTCTTCCTGTTGTACAGATATTTTGATTTATATGTGACTATTTGACATAACATGCAGCAGTTTCCTTGGTAAGAGTTATGTCTATCTCTGAGCTCATTAAAGGTAGAGAAGAAATTAGTGTGAGAGACAGGTCTATTAAGGAAATGAATATGCTTTACATAAAATAACCAGACTTTTTATGGTGCCTGCTTTAGCTCATCCTCTGTCAATTTAGCTCATAAAAACAGATAACTCTAGTATATTAGTCAGGAAATAGATATATTTTTCTGTAGTTTTCAAAAATCCTTTTCTATGAAGTATTTTAAAGCCTGAAACTGAGCTCTAACAGCCTTCATTAAAGTTGTTGAATACTATCCACAGTGGAAGAGAATGGCGCCAGAACTGTTTGCATCTAGCACTTCAATGCAGATTTGCAAAGCACCCGTGCAAGCTCTGGCAGCATCTACAATTATTTCTTTAAGTAACAGCATTCTGAAATAATTTCCTTATAGAAAAGAATAAAAATGGAACAAATACTGATTAGTTCTCTGGATCTCTAGCTGGTCAGAATGACTCGGAGATACGTTAGAAAGTCTCTTTTCTCAGCTCAGTGGCTGACGAAGGAGTCAGGATTCTTTTGTTCTCATTCTCAAGTTTGTTTATTGTTTCTTATCTATAAAATTCTTTTTCCTGTCCTGCCGAGGTCCACTCAGCAAGACAGAGGCACTCTGCCTCCCTGGGGTGGTGTTATCTTTTTATACTAAAAACTACGTGTACAATATTTACAATTACTTTTTAATACCTATCACCTATGTTAGACAGTGAGCTTCTACTCTAAACCAATCTGTAAGTGCCAACATTACAGCAGAAGATGGAGGCTAAGAAGAAGAAGAAGAAGAAGAAGAAGAAGAAGAAGAAGAAGGAGAAAGGCTGGACATACCCAGATCCGTCCATCTTGCCCCCTGAACCCCCATTCTAAAAATTTCAAAAAATCTATTTTTTCACCCTGTGATAAATTCACTATCATTCTACTTAAGCTGTCATGGCTTGTAATTCTTCATATAAGGTTGGTAATTGTTTTTTTCCAAGGGCTGAATCAAAGGCACAGGGGTCCTGGGCTCTGTGCCAAGGTCTCTGAGCCCCCTGGGCAGGGGCTCGAGCCCTGCAGGGCAGCCAGAGGAATTTCCTGGGTTCCGACAGTTAATCTGTGCTTTAACTTCTCCTAGTGGCTCTAGTACCCAGTTTTTGGAGTATACACACCAGCCCAATGTTGCTCAGGTTGCAACACCCCTTCTTCTTTATTGTGTTTTCAAAGTCAACTGAGTAACCTTCTTCATGGAGTTTCTGAGGTAGGTAGTGATGTTTTCTTTCAGAGGTGAATGACACAGCATTGTTCTTGATTGAACCATTTAAAAACAAAACCACTGCTAGAACACATGGAAGAATTTGGGTTTAGTGATGAGATCAAGAATGTCCATCTGGCAGTGGCCAGGAGTCTAAACTAGGCTACCATTTCCATGCAATAATCTTACCACTCTGAGACACTGAGTAACCTAGTGTACTTTTATTAGGTAAATGGAAGCAGAGGTTAATGAACATTTATTGGACCAACTTAACACCTTGAAATCACAGGCATCAGTCAGACTGAGAGGCAGCATACTGATAAGATCAAGTTTTCTTTACAAATCTATGAGCCCCTGTACAAAAATAAAGTATAAAAGGGGCAAACAGAAACATGTGTTTCTTCCCAATCCCAGGGCTGCTTCTGAGGTCACATTCAGCATAAATTTAGAGAAGTCCATGTGGTGCTCCAAATTATGCAGTGATATTTACAGTACCAGGAGGACCCTTCTCCACTTGGAGACTGAAAAAAACAAGAAACTATAACACCAGCTTTGCACCTGCAGGAGCCTTCCCCATGCAGGTGAATCTTCCAGCCCAATTTTTGCAGGATTTTGCCCTCTATGTACCACACAAACAACAAAACATTCAGAAGGGTTTGAGCAGGGTGGGAGGACTGGACAGACTGAGGAGTCCTGGGCTTGCTCTGTCTGTGACAGTGCTGAAATCTGCTCATGGAGCTCACTGTGTGCTATGGATCTGCTGAACTTCAACCTAGGCAGGGTTTCCAATTTAATCTTTTGCTACTGAAGGCTCCAAGGAAAACAGACTGTGGTAAAGGAGGCAAGACAGGATGCTAAGTGTGTGCTTTACAGTTTTTGTCTCTTGACAAAAGGTTATACAGTAATAAAAGAAACAAAGCTCTCCAGGTCAATCTTTCTACTGTGTAGCATTACTGAATGGTAGTTCCACTTAAGAGAAGAAAAGGTATTAGTTACATCAAATCACTACTTATTGTCATCTACATAAGGCAGAAGCACCCTCATGGGCCTTGTGAGATTTCTTTCCTTACGAGCTGGATACACAGAACTCCAAGAAATTCACATTAACAGAGTCAAAAGTGTAGTTAAAACATTTATGATGGACTATACTCAAATTATCAAAATTACTTTACCTGTTTAATGCCATAAACATTTGAGATGAAAAACGTGTCACTGAAGTCAGACACCAATGCTCACCAGAGAAGTTTGTATTTCTAACATCAGAAACACTCCACTGCTTGATTTTCAGTAGGTCTTCCCATCTTTGTGCTTTGCTGGGAAAAGAGGTAGTTCTGAGAGTGAATTAACCCTTTCACTTCCATGAGCTCAAACAGTGTGGATTCACCACTGCAACAGCTGCCTACAGGACACCAGCTACACTTCACCAGGACTAAACAACACAGCCACTTGAAAAATTACCTCTAACTCACTGAATAGTCCACAGTTTGCACCATCCCCTCATTGTGGGGCTAAACCCAGAACAGATGAGCACCTACAACTCCTCTGACAGCTCCCCTGTTTCCCTCCACGTGACTCTCTCATTCCTTCCTTCCCACAAAACCACAAACTCAAGGGACTCAGGTACAGCTCTTGTTTTGGGATGCAGCCACAGAACTGTGATTCCAGCTGTGGCACTAAGGGCACTCAGTAGGTGGGGTAAAGTGATGGATGAACTTCCCTTCTATGGGCTGCAAGCCAGGCTGTGAATGCTGCAGGAAATAAAACACGTTTGCCTGCCCTGGCTAGGTGGGAGGAGGCACAGCCAGGCTGAGATTCCAGCTGTGGATTTTACAAGAATTGTAAACATTTGACCACCCAACCTGCAGAAGGAGTAGGCAGGAGAAAATTAGCCATAGGATTACCCTTGTGAGAAAGATTCAACCTTGAGAACCCTCTTCTGATTGCACACGCAATTTTCCCAAACAACTGGAACAGCCTACAGACCAACTCCAGCTGCAAGTTCCACTGTGAGGAAAAATCCTGTATCGCTGTATCATTTAAATATAAACACTAAAATTCATATTATACAACAGCACAGCCAACCAAACTTTGAGGAGAAGTCATTTTAAGGAACAGTGTGCTCCTGACACCTAAAAGGAGGTGGCAATGCCTGCTGCCCTTAACCATTTTCAGAGAAAATGCACATCACGTGGGCCAGCAAGAGCATGAAGAAGGAAAATGAAGTGCCAGGTCCATCCATGGTTACACTTTCTCAGTTGGCTCTGCCCTAATTCCAGCTTTGTGGAAGGAAGCCTGTGCTGATCCAGGAGGAGCAGAGCCCCTGGGACAGACTGCAGGCTGTGTCCCTACAAAGGCTTCCCTTAAAGACTTGAAGACACTTTTCCTCACTGCATGAGTCACTGATTTGCTCTTGAAACTCCCTGCGATGAAATGAAGGACCCAAAAGCATTTAATTGTTGAACACATAAAAGGAAGTATATTTAAAATAAAAAAAAATTGGTCAGACTGTAGAGTCAATTACCATTTTTAAAGGAATTTACAGGGCTGTTGTAGATGAGTCTTTTGGAATAGTCAGTTTATCGCAATGTCTAAACTGGTTTCTTCATTGCACAGTATTTTCTTTTAAAATGTGTGCATCTTTAAACAATTACATACATATTAAAAATCAGCATTTCTTTGCTTCAACTTAATTAAAACGTTAATACTCTCAGACAACACAGATCTGAAATGGTGAAACCAGTAATTGCCCCCTCCCACCTTACAACAAATTAAATTGAGACAAAATTACAAACACATTTCACTACATGATTATTATTAATAAAAATCAGTTTTTCTTTTTTTTTTTCTTTTTTTTTAGAAAGTTGCCCAAAATGCAAGGGATGTGCATAGGTTTACAACTTAGTCAGAATAATATTTTGCTTTATTCCCTTGGGTACGTGTTCCCATGAACGGAATGTACTTTGCTGTAGATTACAGGTTTTATCAACACAGATACACCAACGGCATGAACGCTTGCGACTGTCCACATGCATTAAGAGTCAAGACCCAATTTCAAATTTCTAAAACTTTTACAGAGTTCTTCAAAGAGACAGTATCACATTATCTGGATGTTACACAAAAAAGTAGTTAAAAATACTATCCTAGGAGAGAAAAAAAAAAAGCATGGGAAAAAAAAAGGCCTTTAAAATTTATGAATTTGTTTTGTCACCACTAGACTAATTACTTCAAATAAATAAAGGAAAGCAAAGTATTCCAATCCATAAAATCAGACTCTAAAAAGAATGTAGTGTTCCACCCCCAAGTTAAGGTAACAGAATCATATTATTATTACTATTAAAATAGATTATAGAAAGCAGCATCTATTTTGTGCAGTTTTTAGGGGCCCTTGAAATAAAAAGCTATGATTTCCAAAAATATAACATTCCAAAAGACTGAATAGTACATATATTTAAAGATACATTTTATTAAAGTTTAGGAGAAATGATTAAAAAAAAGATACTGTCTCTTTAAATTAGTGTTTCATCTTTTTTTCCCCCTCCTCCTATCTATTCGGACATGACAATAATTATATTTTAGGTCACACTACATCTAGGTAGTCTCTAGGGGCCAAGACCTGTTGACACAAGGTCAATAACGAAGAGGTTTTCCATGTATGAGGTGGTTCCCAGTAATGACAGATTTTTTTTTTTCTCAATTCTCTCATTCCTGGTCTAGTAGACCCAGGAGACCGGGACCCACTGGGAGGCTGTACACACGAGCTCGATGGCTTCCTCCAGGTGCCTGATGGTTTCATCAATCTCATTGTTGATAATTGTTAGGTCAAAGTAGTGTGCATATGTTCTCTGTAAGATCTCAGACTCCTTCTGCAGGCGCTGAAGGGATTCATCCTGTGCGGCGGCCGGGAGAGAAAATGGGAGAAAACAAAAGTTGGATTGTTTTGTGCTCTCCCACAACAGCTTCTCAACTGAGAAGGAAATGGGCAAAAAGGCCTCAGGGAGCTGAGGTGCTTTAGCTCTCCCACCTACAGCTATGGGATTCACATGGGAGAAAGGGCACAGCTCCCTCTGGAAGCTGACACTCAAACAGCACTTGGTTATTGACATTCTTGGAGACAAACACAGCTCTAGAGTTAAAAAAGCAAGGTAGAGGATGGAAGCTTGGAAAAGCAGCAATGGAGACCACATGTGAATAAATCAGACCTGGTGCACAAGTAAGAGCTATTGGGGCTATGTCCCAGTGAGAATGTGAGAAACAGGAGGAGGGAGAGAGGCTGTCAGGAATCAGCTGTTCCCACTTTTGGTAATGTTTTCTGTTCCACACCAATCATCTGGGTCTGCTTCCTTTAACGACAATTTACTGATAAGGAAGTTCTCACTCCACATCACTGCTCTGTGGTTTCTGTCTCAGAGCAGGGCATTTCCAGCCCCTCTCAGTGGGAGATCCCAGAGGTGAACCAGGCACCCTGGACATCAGACCTTTGTTAGTGAGGTCTGCCTTCCTGAGGCAGCTGGATGCAGAAGGCTTCTTCCCAGGGCTCTGCAGCAATTGTAAGTTTGAATTATCTTCCTGCAAATTTCTTTATGAATTAAAAAAAAAAACAAACAAAAAACAACAAACCCATTTGCTGTTTTCAGGAACCTTGAAATAGCCACAGGAAAGCAATCAAGTCTTTCCTGTCCCACAGGTTTGGGATGGATTTGGTGCAAAGTGACTCCTGCTGCTCTACTTGATCAATCAGCTGAGATACACTTTGCTAAACAGAGTTTTAGGCTGCAGAAGTACAGACACAGTGCCCACAGCTTTGTCACTAGAAATTATTCTGGAAACAGATTTTTATCCAGCTGTTAAGATGACCCCCACCTTTATTTTTTTCTGTTTCAGTTTCCCAAGTATTTGTAATTACAGTGGCAAGTAGCTGTGGAACAAGAGCTTTCAGGTCCTCTTAAGGAAACAACCTGCTCTGAGACAGTTCTTCCCTGCAGCAACGAAACCAGCCATTCTGGAGGAGAAGTTCTCTGCCAGAGTTACAGTTCTGCTTCTCTCCTGAAGCTGCAGGCTCACATGGGGAGGGGGCTGTGTGGTGTGGTTGTTTTCACTTGAAAATTATCACAAATTTCCTTCCAAGTCAGGCAAACACTCCTCATGTGCATTTTTGTACAAGAGATGTTCCCTGTATGGGCCATTATGCACCACCAGCAACTCCTGGAACTTCTGTAGAAAATTCCAGTGTTTCCAAATTTAATTTATGCTATTAAAAAAGAGAACAATGTGGATCAACACTAGTATTAAATATTTTTGTGGATTATTTCATATGGCCCAGTGTCTTTAAGCCAAAATCCTAGTCAGGTGACCTTCTAGCTTCTCAGAGATTCCAAAAGAGACATCAATTTGTATCAGCTGAGCATCAAGCCTTTCCTGCTTAAATTAACCTACAAAGGAAGGTCAATAATTTGTCATGCAGACTATTTTCAATGCTTTAAATGTATCTAGCTAATACTAATTTTGTATTTATAGTCTGTCTTGTCCAAATAATAGTGCACCTTGAAAAGAGTTTTGATCTCATTACAGGGCTAACAGTGCCTGAGAAGCCCCTGGAAGCCCTGGAACTGTTAAGTCCTTAAGCAGATTTTGAATTATTATTCAGATTTCCCATCAATGTTACTTTTACCTACAGACACGGACTTTTCTCACTACAGCATCTATCCTACTGTGACTGACAATGAAAATCTGAAAATCTTACAGCTATCTCATCTTAAAAGTGAACTGGTAAAGTTTACCTTGCACACACAAGTTCCACAAAACTAAGTCTTTCAAAAATTCATTAAATTTCAGGATTTTTCTGACAGCTTCTCCTAGATCCAACTCTACTGGGATCAAAGTGGTCTTTATTTTGGAATATCTAAATTTCCCAGCCTGCTGGAAATGTAATACATTCCATATACTTCTTTCATATACTTTAATGGGCAGTAGTAAGTTTGGGATAAACCACTGCAATAAGTTTCAAATAGGTTCAAACTTTCCTAAGCTCAGCAAAAGGAAAAGAGACAAAGCTTTTGATTTTTGTTTCATTTTGGGACTAACTTTCACCTGTGTTTGTGACAGAGTATCTATTTGTATATGTCAGACTTGGCTGTTTTCTCTGAGTCTGCAAGACTTAAATACCAAAATTCATCTTTGAAGCTAGCTGTAATCAAAGTATTTGCTGTAGTAAGTTCCTCTCAATTTCTCTAAAATGTCTTAATTAAATTTTGCATACTGAACATCTCAGCTTATGTTCCAAGAAGGAAATTCTTCAGCAGTTGTGCTCTCAATAATGTCAAGAAAGAAGATATTTATCAAAATTTTCAGTGAGCTGCAGACAAATGAATGGCCACAACTTCAGAAATTAACATTTGGGAGCACAACATCTGCATTTCCTTCTTCTCTCAGCTCTTGTGCAATAGGAATTTTATGTGGGTCTAGTTGCAGTGTGTCCATTATTGGATAAGACTTTTTCTTCCTAATTCAATTCACTTTCATAATCTCTCCTTTTCCACCACAGCTGAAAGGAGTGAAATGTGGCTTTGTCCATGAAATACCCATGTACATAAAGGCCACCAGTGGCACCTTCACTCTATGAGGGCTGGGTGTTTTTGGCCTGAAACTACATAGAACAACAGCTGCCACTTGTGGCAATCAAAGCCCAGCCCAAAAAATTATTAATATTCCCTTCTAAGGCTGTGGACAATGTGTAAACACCATCAGGCCTTTGCCAGTTTTGCTCCAACAGAAAGAAATTCACAATTTAAACAGCTGGTGGGCTCCACACTTGCTAAGAAAAATTCCTTTTATCCTTTGGCTGTAGGAAGGGAGGAAGCACAGCTAAAAGTCTGGAGAATTTGGCTCTATAAGGTTTACATCAAACAAAAGGAGCCTGTGATCTCTTTGCTGCTGTCTGGGCAAAGGAGGTAGGAACAGTTGGAGGAAAGAGGAACCACCCCAAGGTTTTCTGATGCACTCTCTCCTCTGTTTCAGCACAACAACCATCAGATTTAAGCTTCCTCTGTGATTAGACAGATGGG
This sequence comes from Calcarius lapponicus, assembly GCA_039654755.1. Classification (NCBI taxonomy): domain Eukaryota; kingdom Metazoa; phylum Chordata; class Aves; order Passeriformes; family Fringillidae; genus Calcarius; species Calcarius lapponicus. The sequence continues at coordinate 119,181,898 of CM077462.1, read as the reverse complement.
AGCACTCTGGGAGATTCCCTGTATGATTTACATTGGTCTTGTGCTTTGCAGGACTGCTCAGGGAGCATTGCTAGATCCTCTGGAAAGGATAATATTTTGTCTCCTGACTCTTGCTGTGTGGGCCTCAATTACTGAAACATTTTGTGTGCTCTTTGACAGGATGAAGTGTCTCAAGAGAGGCACTGTTAGGATCAGGCCTCTGCACTGGTTTTACCACAAAGTTCAGAAATACATCTGGAAGAGCAGAATTTTTACTCCATAGCCTCTCTTTTTGCTAGCAGATAATTCTAGTGCAGATATCAAAAGTCATTGTTATATTAAATTTTGACTCCAATGGCAAAAGTAATGTTGCATGGGAACAAGCATGTCTACATTCTAGAACTACTGCAATAACCAGGACTACCTTGTCAGTCCCTAGCTGGTACTTACAGGCAGTTTTCTGCACCATTTTGGCAGCTATGTACAATTAGTACGAATGCAGGAAAATGAAAAGAAAAGCAAAGATGAATTTTAAGAAAACATGGGGAGGGGAAAAAAGGACAGTCATTACAGAAGTGTTCTCAAAAAGTGCAAGTAAAATAAAACAAGGCAGGGCAAGAGGATCAACAGAAAAGGACATTAATTATGCAAATGAACCTTTCAAAAAAGAAGCATGAATGGGAAATAGGAAACACACAGTCCTCACCCCTGTCTGCTGCCCTGCAGGCTGCTACACACAGACACACTTTGCTTATCTGCCCAGAAAACCTTGGAAAACAGCATTCTGTGGGTGGGTAAGGGCTGTTGCTATTACCATTGCCTGCCCCTCCCTTTCCTTAGCTTTAATTGATTAATAAATTAGCACATTTTGTAAGTGTGGCCTTGGCTCAGCAATCCACATGCCTGGGTGAAATCTGTGGGCACAGAGACTTTTGTCACAGGAGCTTAAAACAGGTTTGACAGCACAAACACAGTATTTTACTTCTACTAATTCTTTGGCATGAAGTACTTCCCCACCACTACTATAAAAGGCACATTTCTGTTCTCTTCCCATTGTACGAGGGAGAATGTTTTTTCCCTCACAGGAATTGTCTCAAGCATCTCTGTATTATATCCTAACTGGAAGATTAAAATTTAAGTAGCAGTGGCAGATGAGTGAGGCCATGGATAGACTATTTGGGAGCTGAGGCAGGTATGGAGGCAACAATCCAGAGCATCTGTATATTTTACAGGTACCTGATGCAATGCTATTTGTTTACACAAAGGAAAATTCAGTGTAGATGACAAAATTCGAGTATTTTATCCAGATTGCACTGATTCACAGCATCACACCAGCAGTTACATGAAGTGTCACTTCACTAACATGGCAAGTTGTGCTGTGCTGAGAGATCTTTGTTTCTACACTCTTGGGTTGTACCATTAGGGTGTGGGTCCCTAAGACACAGTGAAATGACATAACTCAATGCTGTGAAAGTGAACAGAGCCATCTTCCCCCTCCTGTCCCTCTTTCACTGCTTGTTCTAGCACTGGTGCTTAAAAATTAACAAAACTCCAATTGAGATCTAAAGTAGCTCACTAAAGCATCTTAGTGAACTAGCAGAATGCCTCAGCTGTCAGTAAAATTCCAACTTGAGGCCAAAATTCTTCACTTTCCACTTTTGGTTTGAATAATCATTTAGGTTATTTGCATTTAAATGTGCAAGTCTGTCTCCTTCCTTTCCTGCAAGCCTCTGCAGTGATGTCACAGCTTCATGCCTGTGATATTGTAATTCCATTTCTGTAGAAACCTGCTCTAGTGACATGGCTTCTGACTTTGTGTTTTGATGATCAAGGAGACATCTAGGATATCTGGAACAGATTCATGATCAAATCCAATAGATTAAATACTTTAACATCATGGTTTAAGCAAATTAAGTGTTTGTGAAAATGGAGTTTGTGTTAGTGCGAGCTATATCTACAATTACTTGGTATCCTTGAAATCAACAGCAAGAGCAGATACCCTATAAAACTAAGTAAGAAATGGATGATGTGGACCTCCATGAATACTTAGCATCATTCCACAAGCAATTACCCCGGGGTCAAAGATTCCAATTCTTAGAGGACAGCTGTCAAAATGAACAAGCCTATTTCTGATACTTATATGCTGTGCAGGGAAAATACTAAAGCTAAAGGTGGGATCAGTGCTGGCATTGCAACTCACAATTGAGTAATTTGAGCCAATGATTTGGAAAAGGATCTTTGAGCTGGAGCAGGGAATGAAATATATGAATATGTACTTATAAGAATATGTACTTTTAGTATACAGCACATGGATCCTTCCTCTTGAAGCCCACATTTTGAATTATTGGTTCATAAACAATAAATGTATGTCAATCAACTTAATAAAGCTGTTATTCAATTATTTTTCTGCCTCTTCATTTACAGACAAGGAGACAACTGAAGAGTCTGATTTGCACATTTGAACCTCATCCTTAATTCTGTCTCTGGCAGGACATCATATTGCAATGTGCCATACCTCATTAATGCCTGGGGTAATCGTAGGTGCAGCAATAAAAACAACAAAAGGAGCAAACTCTGCAGTTCTCAGGACCTTCAATGCCTAGGGGGAAAAAAAAGTCAGATACTTTAGAGGAAATCTCCAACAATCAACGTGAAGTAAGTTTAGTCACACAAGCAAAAGACACAAATTCATGATCTACCAATGCTGGATTTGTTTTAACTGAACTGGAGTCAAGACCTTAGTCTGACACCTAACTTTTTCTACTATTTTATATTTTTGGTGGTCAAAACATGTAAACATGTATTTATCCTTAAATAAAGGGAGTTTATGAGATAGTAAAAGCTTTAGCATTTTCAGAGTGCCCCTCCCCATACAGTCTCAAAGAGTGTGGAATTCTGTTTACATTTAAACTGACTGATTAAATGCCATGTAAAAAAATTCAGTTATGCCATAAACAAGGAAAAGAGCCATCAGTGTTTCAGAATATTGATTAGAGTATAAATTTTATTATTATAAAATTATTATTTTTAGAAAAAATGAAAATGTGATGTGAGAAGTTTGAAGTGTTTAAAAATGGAGCATAGCAATAAATGCAATAAATACAGCTCCAATCTCACAGAATGGTGCAATCTCACAGAACCAAATCTGTGCAAAAGAGAAGAGCTCTCATTAAAGAGTTGCCTTAATGAACTGAGTGACACAGAGCTGCCATGTGTGACACTGTCACAGACCTGGGCTGGACTGAAGTGCAGGACAGTGGGTTAAACACTTCAGCTGAACCCAAAGGGATGGACAGGATAAAGTCAGACTGCTAAAGGTCACTCTGGGTTTGCTCTTTCAATTTCCTGTCTTCTCCAAAGCTTTTTATTTTTACAGAAATCAACAAAAAAACCCCCCATAATCCACCCTCTCCTGAGCTAAAAGGTTTTCATCTCTGCTGCCACCAACAGGAATCACCTCTGCCAACCTGCTCCAAACAAGAGACAAATCCCCTGAAATGCAAGAAAATCCATAAGAGTGCCCAAGGGAGAACAGGCAAGGGGGTGTAAGACAACCAGGAATCAATCCACAAACAGGTTGGCCCCAGTGAGCTGAGATGGATGAATGAGGAAGCTGGATAGCAAAGTGGCTTGCTGGACATGAGCTGGAGGAAATGTGGCAAAGGCAGCTGTTATCAAATGTAAATATATTCCAACAAAGATTAAAATCTCTTCTGAGAATTGTACAGCTCTTGAATAATGCATATTGAAAAAGTTTATCAAGAGAATTTGCTGTTAACAGCTGCTCCATTTGAACTCATTATAAATGCTGCTCTCCCTGAATGCTGTTAAATGTGGGATTTTATTTCTAAGAACACCACCACACCATCATACTCTGAACTCTCTTAAATAATTTAGTCAGGTATCTCATTTCTGTTGTGAAATTCTTAGAAAAATCTGAACTTCCTGAATCCATTTACAAAGAAGAAACAAGTCAGCAAATTTAAGTAGATAACCCCGGTCACAATTTTGTCCTTCCTCCCATTTCCTTCCATCTGCTAGAATAATATGAACATCACAATTGTCTATATTCATGTTGTTTCATTTAACAAAACATATAAACAGATCCCTGTGAATTGAAAGTAATGACTGCACAGATGTTTCAAAGGAAATGTATCAGGATTTTCCAGAGATTTTCTACAATAAATAAACAAACTATTAGTGTTTCTTCAGAGCCTGTTTTTTCTTTCTCCTCTGTGTTCTTCTAACCATATGATTACCAGAATTCCACAGATTGATATCCTGGTGGTTCAAGGACTTTTGTTTCACATCACTTTATGCAGCACTTACCTAGTGTGTAATCAATAAAAACATTTCAATGAAATAAGGTTGAAGGATTTGTGACAAGTCCCATTTTTATACACTTCTAATTAGTTACCTGAGGTTCTACATCAAGTATTGCAATTAGTCCCTGCTCATGGATCTTTCGTATTGTTTCCAGTTTTGTCCCATACATTGCATCCTCATGGCTGCCATATTCCAAATACTCATTGTTTGATATATCCTGCATCATTTGGTCATGTGATACAAAGTAGTAATTTTTGCCATTTTCTTCATCTTTCTTTGGAGGTCTGGTTGTGTCTGAAAATACAAAATATTTTAGTACAGAAGCAATATGTTATATGTGACTTCTTTTTTCTGTTTGTTTATCAATACTTATTCACTGAATCTGTCAAATCACATACAGAGCACTGAGGTATGAGGCAGTCAGAAGGACAGGCACTGGGAAAAGCAGGAGTTGGAGGAATATGTGTTGGAAAAAGCAGCAATGGAGTCCCTAGGGGTCTACTGAACTTAAAATACTCATATTTCTCCTAAATCTCCTTCTGTCCCAAAAACATTTCTGCTTTTTCCTTTTTTTAGAAGTTTTTATGAGGTTCTTATGAGTGTGAAAAGGATAAGTCTAAAAAACTGTTTAAAAACCTGATTACCTGTGGTCAAGAGAGGTAAAAGCTACTTAGGAATAACTACTTTTTGAATATTGCTTCTACAGACTTATGTGGTAAGAGAAGTATGGCTTACTAATCTTTACAATTAACTGCCATTGTGCCTGACCTGATATTTTTGATCCGGTTTTCAGTCTGCAGGTAATTCCTTCATAAAACATTCTTCCAAACTCCTCACCCAATTTAAGGCCAATCTCAAAAGCTACCTACAACACCATGGTTTTGTAAAGGGATGCAGAAAAGGCATCTTTTATAAAATCAGTGAAACAATTTCAGTGCAGGAATCACAGAGCAGGAACCTAAGGCAGGCAACCTAAGGAATGCTCACCATGGTATAGGTGAGTCCATTTTAAAAGCATCTGCAGATAAAATCACTACTTTCTGTGAAGAAAATTAAATGAATGTTACTTGTGAGCCATGTATGGCATTTCTGAGGTCACTCTGAAATAGAGTGGACAGGTAGGGGCTGGATGCTCTTGTTTTGGTGTGCTCAGCTTGAGGAAAAATGATGCATCTCCAAGAGACCATGAAATGGGACCTGCAGTTCCTGCAGGGTATTCATAGTGCTCTTCATAACAACCCACTGGCAAGCAGTGAAATTAACTGTGTTTTCTGGAAACCTGAAACTATTTTAGTACAATACTAGTCCTTAATACTTGGCTGTGTGAAGTAATTAAAACACTACAGATTCCCTCTAAATCCAGCTCATATTTCTTCTCGTGAGAATGATACACAGTTAAAAATGAGAAAACTTTTATCCTTCATTCTAAATTAACACAAATTTGGGGTAGAGAGAAGTATGTCTAACAAGAAGTTTTGTGAATAGTAAAGAATATTTGATGCAAAAGTGGTGTTATTTTCTACCGTCCCCTTTGAAAAAGCAAAATAACCAGACCCAGTCCTACACAGCTCCCACTGTCAAGGCAGGATTTGTCTCAGCTGAGCTGAACACAGGCAGCAGAACCAGGAGGGTGTTGCCAAGGAGGACACAAACAATTCTGCAGCACACTGAGCCCTGCTACTTACGAGGAATGGGGTAAGCAAATCTGTCCGGGTGTTTTGTGATGAGCGTGTTTTTTATGTGTCTTCTTCCCACACCGTGGGCACCTGAGCCACAACACAAAAAAATCATTTAGAAATATTCCACCAGAAGGGCTTCAAAGCTATGATGCTATGTTCAGAAAAGTAACTGAAAATTACCTAGTAGGACTAGTGTTTTCCTTTTGAATGCTGGCAGCTTTACTACTTCTTCATATGTGACGAGATCTAATTGATCAAACACTAAAACACAAAAGAAAGCCCCAAAGGATAAGAAAAAAAAGGCATATGAAGGGTGACAACTAATTCTGCTACAAATTATAGTTTTATCAAGATTTAGATTTATAATACAAAGTAACATGTTATGGAAAATAAAACCACTCATTCCTTATGCAATTTTAACAAGAGTGTTCATTTAAGAAACTGTTAAGAGCAGTAACAAAGCTACTGAGATGCTCAGCAAAGTTTGCATGTCCTTTCATGCAGTGTTCAGCAGACCACAAAAATCAGCTAGAACAGCATGCCATTCACAGTTGCATTCCTGAGAAATAGCAATACTAAAGAAAAATTTGTGGACAGTGACCAACATGAATACAATATGAGAACATCTATTTACACTGAAGATAGGGATACTTTCATAATAATGTTTAAACAAGATCTATGAGAAATGCACAGTGTTAATATTTTGTGGTATTTATTATTTCAAACCACACCACTTACTTGTAATTAGAGTTCTCTTTAAACACACGTGCTTATTAAACTGACATGCTTTTAAAACTTGTGACAGAATGAAGAATTCTAATGAGAAGTGATGGCATTACAGAAAAGAACCTCCACCATATTTAGGGAAAAATTGTAAAAGTATTATTTCAGATATCATTTCAACTGCAGTTGAAATTGGATAAATTCCAGCATGCCTATCAATCTGTTGTCAATTGCCAGGGAATATAGTGATTGACAAATCAAGTTTTGTTCATTAATAACAGCTTATTCCTCCTGTGCCCAGCAACACATCATCTCTGGTAACTCCTGCTGAATTCTAATGACAGAAGCAGGCAGGAGGCAGTTATTTATATTTGTAAAGATTGCAGCAACCAGCAATTGTGGAGCAGAATAACGAACAAGAGTTTTCAGTTCTGTATTTCTGCACACTATGAAAAGGAGGCAGGAGAGACTCCATCCAAACTATGGAATCTCTCTCTGAGTGTTTCCAAGGCTTAAGTGGTGAATCCACCTCAGCCATATCCAATCCATCTTTTAGGATGAGTGTGGGTATCTCTCAGTTTTTCAATTTGATGGCAGTCTTTTTACCTGAGAAAGTCCAATGGCTTCAATTTGGTGAAACTACAAATCAGCCAATTGACACACAGAACTCTTTAAGGCCTTGAGAAGATACAGATATGAAAACTTCCTAGCCCATTTGAAGCATTTTGAATTTCATCCTAAAGAAGAATCTCTTTCAACCTTTCCCCAAATACTACAAGCAAGAATTTAGTCATATTTTTAATTCATTCCACAATGGAATTCTTACTCTTATCCTTTTTGCAACTTCACATTATTTAAACAAATCAATAATTCATTTCATAATAATGACCAACAACACACTAAACAGCTTTACCATGCTAACCACCTAAGCCTGCAAGTGTCTTTTTCAATTGAAAAATAATAATTAAAAAAGAAGACAATTCTTTATTTTCTTCTCGAACAAAGCCATGTTATGTTAGATACAAACAACAGGAACAAACACCAGAAATGACACATATTAATGCCTTCATCACAAAGGAGTAGCATGGAGAAAATGTGTCTCAGTCTACATGGATTTAACTAATGATTGTGGGGTTCTCAAATGCAAAAGAAAGATGATTAATTTCTTAATATACAAAGATAGGAGGAATACAGGGCACACTTAAAAGACTGAACTTCAATGCTTCTGTGTTACTAGCTGATAAAAGAAAAGGAGTTCTTGAAAGGAAACAGTAAGAAGCAAATAAAGAGGCATTGTCACTTGACAGGTTACTTACATGCACAGAGGCCATTGGGAGTAAGACAGCATGAAAAATGTACAGGGGTCATTGAGATATGGCTTGTAATATATTAGTAAAATAAAAAGTATATGCACAAAATAAACTTTACCATGCAATAGTCTAAACACAAGGCAAATAAATCACATTAAGAAATGATAAACATATTTTATAAAGGCTTGGCAATTTTCTACATTATGCATAATATGGAGCATAGTTCTGGTATGTCCTTCTCTTTTCTGAAGCCTTGCAATAACTTTTCAGCAAAATAAATGAAAAATGTATCTGGATATCACTGCAGCATATCTCTAGAGCATTTATAAAAATGTCAGTGAATCTAATAATGGAAGAGATATTTCATTTTTTCTGTGGGCTTTGGTTTAAAACTGACTTTATACTGATAAAACATATGATCATGAAATTGCCTGATACTCTAATATGAAGCATGGAGGAAAGAACATAGGATTACATTTTTCTTGCAAAGGAGAATGTATTTGCTTGTAATTCTAAAAAGTAACTGAAAAAATCTCCTGTTTACTTCATAAACTATGTCTGATTTGCAGAATAATCTCATTTCTACTTCCAGTAATATCCCAATATGCCACACCAGCTCTCAAATCATCAGCTGGCCACACAAATCTGAGTTGACTAGGAATTATTTTACTGGGTCATTTCTCAGCACCCCAGTTCAGTCTCACCCCTAAGAGAAAAATAACACACAAGTCCAAATAAATTACAGACTGCTGATCAACTGATTTAATTTTATACTTGGATAAAAGAGAAATAAATTCTACTTTCCTGTAAGAGCAACATTTTGACAATGATTTTACTTGTTTTGGATCCAGCAGAAGAAAAGATCTTGTTTTTATTCTGAAATAGAAGCACTGAAAGGTTGCATATTTCTGACCAAGAATCCTGGATGTGACAGAGCACTTCAGAGAATTCGGTGAATTCAGTGCCACCTCAGTTAAACCTGAACTCACATGAGCACCAAAGCAATTCATAATATTCATATATGGAATGTCCTATATTTGGTGTCATTCCCTGGAATATTACTGGCAGTACCTTCAGTACCTCAGGGACACTAATATCAATAACACTTCTGCAAGATACCTCAATTTCAATCTGTGCTTACATTAACTTTTTGACTTAGGGGAAAGGGAATTCTAAAGGGAACAGTTTCTTTTATGGTCATCATAATTTTTAACATTGGTATTTCTAATTCTTGGCAAACACCTGCTCTGATATAAAGCAAATAAAGATATAACACTGCTGGTGAAGGCAGTTGAACTGTGTGAATCAAAGTGCCATCAACCTACTCTGAAATGTCCCCCTGTGCCAAGATGCAAAGTCCACATTCTTTTCAGGAATTTAACTTTGAAAATCTCTGAGCTAGCTCTGCTCCTACAGTGCTGCCTGCTCCTCCTCTTTCCCTGGCTGTCCTTCCTTTAGCTCACTCCCTTGTAGCAGGCCCTGCTTACCCACAAGACATTTTTACTTCTGTATTTGCACTGAGAGATGCATTTATCTGCCCTAAAGAAAAAAAAATCCATTATTTTTTTGGGTTGCTCTCGACCCATTTCACAGCATGGCCACAAGTGAAAGGAGGAGCAAGGCTGTGGGAATGTGTGCTGGGAGCAGATGATACCAGTACTGGGAAAGGCTTTGGCTCATAAAATCCAGTTTACTCTCAACAACTTTTGTCATAATTATTAAAATGTGGTTGAGTGCTACTGCAATGAGGGGGAAACATTGGAACAAGCAGGGTGTTACAGCAGCAAAAGGAAGGAACATACTGAAAGCTTTCAATCTCTGCTTGTGAGACCTTTCAGGGTAACAAATAGTTTTATATTCACCTGTGAACATCTTAAATGCAACAGTGAATTTAAAGAGTATAAAAAACAATTACTGTCTTAGAATGTAGGCTTTCTTAGAATTTACTGCCAAATTACTTTAAAGGAAACACATATTCTGTAATAGCGACACATTATGAGCTCTGATCCTGCACATATTGTGCAAGGAAAGAGGAATACCTGAAAATATGGATTTATATTGTTTAATCAGTGAGCTCAAGAATGCAACTGAAAAAAACCCCTAGAAATTAATGTAATATAGAATACTTTCATTACACTGCTTGGACAGGTATCTATTCTAGTTCTAATAAAAATCTCTGCAAGTCTCTCAGGAGACCACAACAACATAAGCATCACAGAATGTGCTACCAAAGCAGGAGCAACAGAAAAGTGTTGCAAAGCAGTTTCAAGACATTAAGTATTTTATATTAAAAGAAGAAAAGAAGCAAATTCAGCTCATAAATGACAGGGTCTGTCTTCTTTACTACTAAAACCAATAAATTTTGTTTGGTAAGGATCTCTTACGCTACACTTCTAAAATTTTCTAAAACAATTCATTTTTTCAGCACTCTAATCAGAAGCCTAAACTCAGGATTCAGGCAGAAATCACTGCAAGGAGGATAAACCTCCACAGCTGGTTCTATCTGGTAACTGTAAATAACACACTGACTGTGCAATGGCTCTTATTCCACTTCCAGCTGTGCCACTTCAACAAAAATGCTCTTTCATGATGTTTTCACATATGTAATCTGTAACTATAAATACATATTAACAAGGATGCTACAGAACAGTCTGTTGTAGAGCATAGTACAGTTATATAGGTTGCAAAAATCATATCCTGTTTGTTTCTAATGCTGCTTTACACATAAACCCCAAACAATCTAAGCCTCTATCAGGATATATTATGCTGCACTGCTTTTGTGGCAGCTTGCTTCTCACAGACTAAGCTCCATGCTTAAATAGCAAAGAACAAGCAGAGTAATGTTGGCATAATTAGAATTTTACTTTTCCTAAGTAACTCATTAAGTTTATATAATACTGCCAGCTGAACAATTAATGGCAAGGCTTAAACTGCAAAAAATGTAACCTGTTACAGATACCTGCATTTTCTGTTCATACCTGCATTGTGCTTTGCCAAATATTTGTCTTTGTACTGCTTTTTTTTCTTTCCAAACCAAGTACAGCTGGCCTGTTGCTCCTGTTTGGTCTTCTCCATGGCAATACAAGCAACTCGCCTGACATAAGGAGGAGAAAAAACATTTTCTGTTGTAATCAAGGATCTTTAATGAGCTGCACAGAATGAATTAAAAAAGCAAGACTTTTCATAGAACATGAGTACAGTAAAACTTTTAAAAACTTTTTTAAAAATTATTTCAGAGAACATATATATAGGGGTATTTTGATGTAAGAATATTTTCTTAGAGGTAGGTGATGGAAGCTCACAGATGAAGTGAGCATGGAAGGAAGGGCAGCTCCTGGAACGAATCCAGACCACTCTGCAGCAGATCAGAAGGGAAGAGCACAAGGTCTGGAACGACCACCATGGTCTAAATTCCTGCAGAGCAAGTGGTGCTGTGCTGGGGGATTGTGCAGAACTGATCTCTAGGGTGGAGCACTGCAAGGGACCTTCCTGCAATGTGGACTGTGCCTCCCTTACACAGGGCTGGCACAGAGCTCAGGACATGGAGCTAAAGGTCTTGTCTGCCCCTGTCTCTCTTCTGCCAAACCCCCCTTATCCAGCACAGGAGCAGTGCACAACTCCAGCTCTTTTACACAGAAAATCCTGGATGAAGTATTTTGGGCTGGATTATCTAAACTTTACTGAGTTATGGCCACACCTTCCAAGGCCCAGGACTTGCTTGGCACAATTTGTGCTGATACACTTAAAATTTTTTATAAACAGCTCCTGCAAGAGGTTGTTTAAAGGCTCTGCATTGTTCAGTGCCACTGCTGTTCATTGAACCTGCCACTGGCACTGTGATTTTGTTCTGCTTTTGACATTCTTATGAAAAATGAAAAGGAAAGAAAACCCTAAAACTCCTTCAATGACCTTTTTGCCTGACAACTTGCTAAAACCCTATTCCTGCAGCACTTGCATGTAAACAGTACTAATGAAACCCCTGATTAGAAGCTGAAAGAGAAATTAATTTGACCCTCTTATATAACCGATTTGCATGTAGCCATTGTCAGCCCTATTTTCCAACAGTATACTAGAAAGCACAATGTTTATTAACACAATAATTAATTTTTTAATGTAATCACACACAAATTGCATGTAACCCTTACTGCTGGGCACACATGAGAAAAAAATTAATATCACCCAAATTGAATCAATATATAGACTTAGGGAAAAAAAAAGAAAGAAAAAGAGAAAATAATTCAAAGGCTAGCTAAATAACAATGAAAAGTATGAAAGACAGAAATAAAATCAAAACTAAATTCATTTTTATAGAAAACTTAATTCATACCATTCCTGAAGTTCAGGAGAAGGAATAAGACCTGCAGTACCATTTTTGGAGTTCTCAAGTTTACCCTGCCACCAGTTATGATCATCTTTGCTAATGATTTGGATAATATCACCAACTCGGAATCTGATGCCAGCTTCTTTGCAAGGAATGAGGTCATCCTTTGCTGGATCATATTCAAATTGTGCTCTTACATAGATCTAGAAAAAAAAGAGTTTATAAGAGACACTGCAGAATCATCACTGCTACGGTATTCAGAGTAACAGGTGAAAATCTGATCTGTGAATGCAGCTACACATATTGGTTGCAACAAGCAAAGAAAGAAATAAAAAAGGAAGGTGCCAAAGCGTAAGTGATAGTTGAAAATGGAAATGAAAATGCCCCCTCCAGCAAATGATGAAGACATATGATGTTATTTCAAAAGCTCATGTTTTCTACATTCTAGAGAACCTGAACAGCAAAAATGTAATAAACTCATGGAGTCCCTCAAACAGTTATTAACTACCACAAATCATTCCAGAACACAAGCCAGCACCTTACAACTCAATCTGTAATGTATTTTCCAACTGAAGTCCCATGGTATGTTTTAAAACTTTCTGTGACAGGAAATTTTACTGGATGCTATAAAGGATTTTGGCTTTATTAGTGAACTTTGGAATGAGAAGTTTTAAGACATTAAAAAAAATTTTTTTTTAGGAAGTCCTGTATTGCTCCTATCACAGAGTTACTCAGGAGGAATGTGGGAATTCTCTGTATGGGTTTTTCAGTAAAAGTCTGCTCCTGTGTAAATAAAACTCATGATTTGAACAAGTTATTCTCCAAAGAACATGAACAGAAAGAATCCAGACTCTGACTTCACAATTAAAAAGATCATATCAATCCTTTCCTTGTGTGTTACTGAGATCTCAACTCTCGAAAATAAAAATAAAAGTGATACCTAGTTTTGGTTGCTAATTAGAGCCCTGATGCACCCAAGGAACTCAAAATCAGAATTAAGTGTCATGCCCTAGATGGGCAATTTCTACAGTTCATGAACTTCCCACATCACCCTGCAGCATCTCAGCCAGCCTTGTATACACTTACTGCTGATTTTCTTACTAAAAATGGACTAGATTTAAAAATCCCCAACAATTACATTGCAAACTAATATCCTTCTTAGAAAATGTAACACTTTTAAACTCTGCTGAAATTCTTCTCCAGTAATAGCTGTAACTGTACAGTGTTAGCACTATTCACGGGGCTTAAAAAAGTAATCCAATCTGCATCTCAACACATGAATAAATTAACTTAAAATGGCTAATCAGTTTTCTCTTGTATCGGATGTATTTTTATTGGTTTGCAGTGAGAGCATCAGATGACAAGACCAATAGAGAACTTGACTTTTAATATATTAAATCTGACCCTTGCTCTGCTGTGCATTGAGTTAAAAAAGGCAACCCAACTTATTTTAATTGCTTGAGAAATAGGATATTTTGAAACCAATTATGTTTACTTAGTAATTTGTTTTTCATGAAGTAATCAATATTGAGCCAATCCCTTATTTTGCCTGGAGCTTATTCATCCAGGTGTAAAAACATCAGCAGTATTTTTACTATCTAGAAACTTCCCTGCTTTTCAAGTCCCTGCTCCAGTTTGAGCCATTATCCACCATATACTGGCAGCTTATGGAACATTACAGACTTCTTGACACATAAAAATATATCCATTAGCCAAGCCCACACTGGTTTCAAGGATGACAAGAAAAATATGCTGTTTCAATGGGAAAAATCAGGTAAAAATTGAAAAAATAATGTAATTACAAATGGTGTGAGTAAGAGAAACACCATTATTTTGATGTTGCCTTGAACAAAGTTTCTTCTTCTGGGAAAAAAAAAAAACCCTATGAGGAGCAAATGAAAACCTAATATAAATGTCTGGAGGGTGTTTCATGGAGCCTCTCCAGGTTTACATTCAGGCAGCTTCAGAAGAAAATGGAAAGTTGAAAGAACCATAGAGAGCTTTAAAAATGGGAAATGAAGTAAGAGCAAACCATTCTTGTAATAGAAGTTCCAGCCAACTCAACCAGACAAGCAGTGTAAAAAGATTCTCAGAGACAAGAGTTAATGTAGCTGACTGACTTCTTGAATGGAATTGCAAGAGCTATTATAAAAATTCCTGGTAGAGAAGGAGGCTGAGTACACAGTTAAAAATTCAGAGGTAGATTCTGGAAAGACTATAAATAACTGGAGCAGTTACTGGAGATGAATCACAATTCACTTCATGGTATGTGCTCATTTGGAGGCTGCAGAAAAAGAACAAAAATTCTTAAAATTGCAAAAAGAAAGATAGGGAATCCTCTGGGAAGCCCCACATGCTTTCTTGGAATTTTCTGGAGAGGGAAGACCTTTCTGTGGTCTGTGCTGATTTGCACAAGCATCAAGTCAAGGTAACAAAGTTAAGGGAGGTTATTGAAAATGGGACTAGGGACGGAAATTTTAAGAGCTCACCTTCAGATTTATCAAGCCCTAACAGAAACTATCCTTAATATTTTTCTTTGAAAAACTTTGTTAATGTTAATAATTAGTTTCAGATAAACTCAAGCTTTACAATCTCTGTCAGCACAATATTTCAGAGTTTTAGACAGCTGCCCTATTTGTCTCCGTTCCAGCTAAAATAGAAATTTGAGCTTTCCTCTAATATTAAAACCTGAACAGGTCACTGCACAACAGAATTATTAATGCATTCTGAACTAAATCAACATCTCCAGTTAAATTCTCAGTGAATTTGTAACTTTCACACATGTGGACACATGACAAAAAAAAAAGGGTATTTTGAATTAGCTACAAACAAATGAGTTAAAAGAAAAATGAAAAAAATGGAACAAATTTTTCAAGCTTAAATGTTTTAGTCCAGCACATACAGAATATGAGTGGGGAAAAGGTAAGCAGGGATGTTTGCTAGCAGCTAAGTTTACAAAAATTCCCATGGAGGATATCTATTCACCTGTCGTCCTTTTGGTTGTGTTGTCGATGGCAAGTCCTGCAGAATAAAGTCAATCCAGGAGAAGAAATTTTCATTTTACTTTTTAAGGGTACATAACACTGTTTGTTAGTGATTCATACTACATTACAGTAAAATGGTTAAGTTAGACAAAAGTATAAAGCATTGACCCATGTTTAGAAATAACTTTTTTCTTAAAGAAAAATCAAACCCAGGCTGTTTAGCAGCAAGCTGAAGAAAGCAGGTAAAAAGTTTAAGCAGATAGAGAATGTGCTTTTTAATAAATAATTCAGCATCTTCAACACAAAAGCACCACAAAGTGAAAGAGGCTCTTTATGTGAATGCCTTTTCCATTTAAGTATCAAATTTTGCTTTCAAAAGAGAGGCTATTATAAATGTTAAAAAACCTATGATTAAAAATGTATAATGTGATCAGTTGTGCTGAGAATTAAGATTATAGGTACTTTCATGTTATAAATTTAATTTAATTCACAAAAATGTCCTAAATTTTTCATTCACACAATTATTTTTCATTCTAGTAATTAATAAGCACGTTACCTGGTGGCAAATTATGTCTAAGTTGCAATTTTTATCAATAGTTAAAGAAAGTGTTACTTGGTTTTGGGTTTCTCTTGGTTTGTTTTTAGCTAGTCCCACCAACTCATGATATTGACAGCACTCACTGAAGAAACTTGTGTGCAGGTACTACATTGGTCCAAACAACAACAAATGAGAAACAAGACAAATTTTAACACCAATGTACTTTAGGAAGAACAGGAGATCGACAGCACCTTTCTACCTGAATACATACAAAACAGAAGTACTTTGTGTTAAAGATGTGATGGTAATAGCTTGGTTTGTAGTGCAGTTTAAAGCCACTTCCTTTTGCTTTCCATATCCAGGCAAGGCTCATGTTTCACACAGTATGTGCACGTACCACGACAGCAGAGAGCACACCAATTCCTTAACTCAGATAGCGGAAACCAGTACACATTCCAGAGGGCTCTCAAACACAAAACTTAAAAAAAAAAGGATCTAAAATGTCTTGGGGATACCAACTGCACAGTTACTCCCTTCAAACTCTGCTTCTTCTAAAGTTCAGGATGGAAATAAAAGCTTCCACTTTAAACCTCTGCTCAGTTTTGAGGAAAGTGCTGACAATGATTTAAGGATGACTGAAGCGTCACAGTACAGTTATTAACATTTAATTCACTGTATGGCTTTTAATGAGAAGAACATGTTGGAAAAAGCCCTTTAAAAAAAAAAAAGAAAATGGGGAGTTACATATACAATAACCTGGGTTCTCTCAGCAGGACAAAATTTTCCACTGACCACATGATAAGTATAACAGTAATGGCAGATGAGCACCAACAAAACTTTCACACTTTCTCTGTGTGGAACTGGAAATCTTACCGAAACAGAATTGTTAGTGCTGCTATGACCATTAGCGGGGGACTGTCTGGATGTAGAGGGGGAATCTCTCTGAAATAAGACACAAGGTTCATTAACAACACAACACTCTCACAGGAACACAGAAATATTTCAAAGAACAGTTACATCCACAGCCTTATAACCATTTGCTTAGCTGCTTCATTTGTGAAAGCTTCCACACTACAAACTCTGCAAAGCTGAAAAGCTTTTCCACAGCTTAGGATTCAGGTTTGACATTTTGATTTATCTGAGGTAATAATTATTTCTATGTTGCCTTCAGCTTTTTAATAAATAACTGGGACTTCAGAGATCTCACGCGGCTGACAACACTACCAGCCCTCAGTCACACACCAGTCCTGGTTAAAGCACCTGGAAGTTATACCCTGAGCAGTACTTGGAATAGAATGAGGCCCATATCCTGTTTTAAAGATGTTTCTGAATATTTTGGTGTTTGTCAGTCTCTACTCAGCAAGATGCATCTCCCTGCAGTGCCTCACAGACACTGAGGGGAAAGCTGGATTCTCTCTCCTCCCTTCTCATCCATTTTACAGCACAATGAGGGTTTTCCTCCAACATTCTTATGGGCTTGAAAGTATCAAACCTTGCCAAAATACAGCACTTTAGGAAAGCCAATTCCCTTGACCCAGACTACCAGTGTGGCCCTACACCTCAGTGCAGAGACAGCAGACACAGGGAGCACACTGGGAAAGAAGGATAACAGGAATTTCTGGTGGGTTTTTCAGAGCCATCTTTTTCACATGCCATTTTGACTGCATAGTGCTTAACTCCATGAGGTCAGATAATTGAGCCATCTCTTCTGAAAATAAAATAATCCACTCATATACTGTTAAAAAAAAATCCCTTTTACCCTCACAGGAATTCTGGAATATAATATTCCATGTCAAAGGTCAGCTTCGGAATGTCTGGTTATTTTGTATAACATTAAGGACATCAGAGAAAAAGAGCTAAAACAGTTTTCTAAGCAAAAAAGTTAACCCTGTCATATTTTATCAATACCATTATTTTGTGAATAATTAAAAACCTGGAGCTAAACTGCTCATGCAACACTCATCAGGGATTAATACCACATACATAAGAACAAAACTTGCCTCCCATAAGTATTTGCAATGTGTAACGGACTGGGGGAAATCAGCCCTAATTCTAATTACAAAATCACTCCAGCACAAGTTTAAAATATTCAAATGAGAGCAAATAAACCATTCATTAGTGAAAAAAATATTTAAAAATTTTTAAAATACAAAAAAAGGAGAAAAGACTAAAGGAATCAGTATTCCTTTTTTTTTCTTTTGTGTATGGATTATCAACATCACCTTTATCAAATTATAACCATAAGAACTTTTTTCAAAAAGGCAGCAAATTCCTTGCTTTATAAAGAGACTATATTGTTGCTCTGCAATTCTGTCTCTGCTATTTTCTCACTTTCAAGAGGTGAAAAATAAATTTTAACTTTTTTTAAAATATGGTTTCTTATGATCTGTTGTCACTGATGGTTTAGCAAGAGAGCAAGGGAAAACTTTGGAAACTGATGCAAGCACCGAAATCATGTGGAGAAAAACAAGTTTAGAGAATGCCACTATTTCTGGACTGTCTTGAAGGATTCTGCCTTTGAAGGAAATTTTCTTGGTTTGAGAATGTTTTGATTTGTATTCCTCCAACAATTCCCAACACAAGACAGCATATTATTCAAAGCAAATGTTCATCATAACACACTGAGGAAAATATACATTTTCAGTGCTACTGGTGATTTCAGTACTGTCAGAAATAATCTAACAAGTTAGTCAAGACACATTTTTTAATGTATGACTTTTACATAATTAGGCTGTTCTGTCAGAATTTCAAAGGCATTTAGATTCTTAATTTTCTAGGGACAGGAGTTCTTTCAAAAAATACCAGACTCAAAAGATAGGAGAAAAACTGGTATTATGAACAATCAAAAATTAGGAGAAAAACTGTATTATGGACAATCTAATGAGCCAAATCAATAAGCACAGAGATCCTTGTAGAATAACAAGACTGCTTAGGACTGGCCTGGAAAACTTCAGTTTGGGTTGTGAGTTTGTTCCTCCAGTAAATCAGCAGAAGCCCTTCTTTTCCTGGGAATAGGGGCAGAAAAACACTTGGAGGATCCAATGATTCTAAGTAATGTAAAAAGGTTATTATAATTATATTTTAGTAAACTAGACTGTCTGGACTTCCCAGCCTTCTCCAGGCCCAAGACAAAAAACACAGAAACCTTTGGAGTCATCACTATTCAGCTGAAGAGCCACAGAGCCAGAACCTTAGAGGAAACAACCACAATTATTTCCAAATGATGGCAAACCCAGCTTCCTGTTGATTCCCTATTTAGAGGTGTGGTACTTGAATGATAAACTAATGTATTTGAGATGCAAACCTATATAGAAGAACTAAATCATGTCTAATAAATATGACCTGATCAAATTAGATACTGACAAAAACAGGTGGATCAATGACATGGTTGCCAGATATAAATAAAGAAACTCAAGCAAGAAAACCAAGAAAACCAAAACCTCCAATAAAACCAGACAGAATTTCCAAAATTCTGAAAATACTTCTACATTTCTGTCTTGCTCAAGGAACACATCTGTCAGTATCTTTAATACAAATTTAAAAAAGGTTTATGACAATAAAAACTCCTGATGTTTGAGCACTAATGGACACCACAGAAGATAAAAGAAAAAATCCACGGTGATTACCACCAGGCTTTTAAAAACTCCCATGTATAAAGGCTTTTCTTCTAATGAAAGAACTTAAGAGTTTCACAAAGGCAATCTGAAACATAAAGAATATTTATAAGGATATTTTTTGTTAAAAAAAAAAAAAAGAGAAAGAAAAAGTGCTTCTCTTATCATTCTCACATATCTGACACTATAAAAAGTCACTCTGGGTGTTGTGTCAGTACAAAGTAAAAATGCAAATGTAGCCAGAACAAAATGCTTAATCATTGGGATAAAACTGAAACACATAAATAGTGTAGATAGCCATCAGCCATAAGAAGGATGTGTAAGAAGGATGTGTTGCAACAGTTACTTAAGTTCATGTTTATGTAAATCTGCAATTTTCCTGGTATCTGATGAAGAAAACAACACCCTTGTTATCTAAGTATGTGTGTTAACTCAGGTCATTTGCCATGCCAGTGACTAAACAGGTCACCTCACACCACATCAGCTGATCCAAATTTTACACAAGGCAATTCAAAATTATTATGTCTTCAAGCAAGGTCTGCTCCATGAAATAGAAGGTCCAGTAACTGGATAGAAGGCATGGGTGCAGGAAAAGCCACAAATGCCTAAAAAGTCTGAAATTATTCAGCTGAGATTTTGCAAACTGCCTAGTGACCCTCAATTACATAGTGTAGGAAAAAGACTTCCCTATATATATGCAGAAATGGCTCAATATTTAGAAAATAACATGTATTTTAAATGACTATAAAAGAAGACAAATATGGCAAGTGAAATTCAAATCCCAGTTATTAAAAAAGAAACATTCAATGCCCCCATATCTTTGTGAAGGCCTAAGATGGTAAATAAAAGGCACATCATCTCTGATTCTACTAATATGCAGTTCTTTCTTATTCAAGTTGTTTTGTAGTCCAATGATGTGATCCTAGTAGGAGCCTCAAAGCCCCCAGTACTCAATTCTGTTTTATATTCCTCTTCTCATAAAACTACACTACATGAGTACCAGTCCATGACTGAAGGAGGGGGGAAACCAAACATAGTCTGAAATGTTGCCAAAAAATACCTTAACTAGGAAGATTATATTAGTGAAGACCCAATATCTTTCTATTTATCCTGCTGGAGGGCATGAGAAGCAAGATTTCTGTGTTAGTACTGTCAGTCAACATTGATTTTTAGCCTTTATCAATGGTTAAGGATTTCATCCATTTTCTGAATCACCTTCCTGAAAAATTCTGTGAAAAATTCTCTGTGTACCAATGGACTAGTGATGCTTTAACAGGATGATTTAAGAACACTGGGGTTTTTGTGTACACCTGTAACTGATGAAAATCAAGCCAAAGCCTCAGTGTGGCTGAGCAGGTGGAAAGGACTCATCCATCTCTGACTTAATGAATGCTAAATGCTACAAAGTGGGATAATTAGAAATATTTTCTTTTTCTCTTTGATCACACATTTCTAGTTTAGCCATTTTTTTCAAAGAAAGGTAAGAGTATATTTTCCATTCTTCTGTGAAATAAATAGTCATGAAAAGTCTAAGGACACAAAGCTAAAGAAAAGAGATTATCTGCTATTACTAAAATGACAACGAATAGTATTAATTTAAAGCTATATGCTGAGTCTTTCCAAATAATCATCTTCTCAGCAAGTCTGCAGTTTCACCAGTTTCTGTATTTCAATATTGGGAAGTAAGGTATCTTTTAGTATTACTCCTCTTTGCAGCACAGAAGTCAATACATGAATTTGTCAGCACGCTGCAATTTTTTAAAAAGCCTTTGCATTTAATGAAAAACTTTTGGTTTCATATTTATTTTAAGAAAATTGGCCTCAGAGGTGAAATATGTCAAACCTTCTACCCCTAAAACCTTTTAGTTTTTGTTGAATTCTACTAGAAGAACCGAAGGCAACCAAAAAGCAGTAATTTTTTTCCTTGCAAAACAGATTGTTCTGACAACCACAATAGCAGTTTCTGTGTATTCTAGCATCTGCTGAGCTATAAGAACAATTAGGGTGAAGTCACAGCTCTAATTAAGATAAGGTGCTTGACTTCAGCAGGGGGTGTGATTTCACTCACTCAGGGAGTTCTAATTCGGGAGCTGCTTGCGCAGTAAAGCGCGCGGCACCGAGCTTGGCACCATCCACACGCTGCAAATGCCATCTGTGTGCTCACACTGAACAGGGGCTCTCAAGTAGCCATTTCATACAATTTAATCCCCTTCAGTTGCAATCTGGAATCTAACTTTGTGAGCAGAAGGGAATTAAACGTTGCTGTGCAAAAGCTGTAATACCAAGTTTCTAGTTCAGCAACAACTCTGAATCTGTTTTTCTTCTGTAGTGACAAAGACCATTTTTTCATGGAAACATAATATTAAGCCACATGTAACTGTTACACACGACCATCACAAATTTACCTCAACAGGGTTATACAGAAACAGGTTTTTCAATTAACCCTTAACAGCCCAACGTAGCAGTATAACGTTTAAAGCCTAAAAAAGAGGAGGATTGTTCCTCAGCTTAGGAACTTTAATAGACTTACTGAAGTATGAGTTTAAATGGTCATATTTTAAAGGGGCTTCCTAAATGCATAAGTTGAGGATCCCCTTTCCTATTTTTTTCTTTAACAGGCTGTAAAGAGTTAGTTAAGGTGCTGATGAGATGAATATGAAGGCAGGGCTGAGTAGGTAGGTGGGACCTACTCGTGTTCCGTTATCTTTGTTGTAAAATTGGTGTGCGATCTAACAGGACAGGCAGAAACAATTTCCCAGAAAGCAGGAACATTCAGCCATCAGCAGGCAGTTAGTTACAGGACTGAGGAAGAAAGGGGATGGCTCATTAAATTCATTACCTCACAGGATGAAGACTGTGTGCGATAACTTGGCACAATCTTGAAGGTAATACTTCCACGCATTTCCCTCTGTGAAAAAAGAAGCACTTTGAGATTAACACTGAAGAGAAAATCTCCAAATTGTAATGCTAGAAAGGAAAACATCATAGTCCAAGTATGAAAAGCTAAAATGCTATGGATGTGTTGTATCACCAACAAACAAACATTCTTATTGTCCTCATTAATCTAAAGGATGAACATGCATTACCAGTCTGTTCACCTGACCAGGGGTTTTGAATGCCTAGAATCCAGAATTGCATTTTTATGTGAGATGTGTAGGTTTCTTCCTTGTTAACCTTTTTTTGTAGCTATATTCTTGTCATCTACAGTCTTTTCTACCAAAGTGGCATTTTCTTCCCTTTCATCATACATGTTAAATAGGAAAACTGTATTCAGTTTCTGAAAAGCTGCATTTTCCTGAAGGCAGGAATTTCAAAAACAGTCTTTCATCAAAACAGGACATGGGGTCTGCCACTTTTCATTTACAATTGTATAAGAATATTTGTAACAAGTAGTTACTCCAGAAAAGCAGCATATTGTGACAACATATTTTCTTAAATGACAATCTGAATACTTGTGAATACCACGTGGCTGACAACTGCAGGACTTGATCTGGACAGAAATGTGAGCAGATCACTTCAAAGATCTCAGAGTTTCTCCCCTTTCTCTCTTTGGCTGGCTTACTATGACCCCCCAAAAATTCTATTTCCTTTGAAGCTTGTCTAGGATTAGTGATACCATCCAAGATGTCAAGGTAAGTGTTGCGTGCAGAAAAATTAACAAGTGTTATGGAAATATCAAATAGACTCTACTAGCAGGGACAAAGGTAGTGTTTTCCTGGAAAAAGACAAGACTGAGCTCAAAGTAATGCTTTTAAAATTTGTAACTTCAGTAACTGAGAGCCCAACTCCTATAAACTGAAAGACCTTTTTGTTGCATGGACATGTAGTCTATCTAGAACACAAGAAAAAGGTGAAGTTAGAACACAATTACACAAAAGTTTTGACTAAATAAGATAGAGGATATGAAAAAGACTTCAGGCACTCACAAGCATTTTTTGTAGTTGCTCTACAGTTTGATTTGCCACACTGATTCCATTTATTTCTCTGATTTCGTCTCCTACATGTAGCGTACCTGCAGAGTTAACAAACACACAATCACCTACATTGAAATAATTATAATGGAGCACTATTATTCATACAAAGGCATAAGCAGAAAACAACATTAAAATAGTTTTTTTGCTAGATTCAGAAAAGGACTTTGTATTAGCTACAGATCTGTCTTTCAGAGTGCAGTGAATACAAAGCAAGAGATGCCCAGGCATCTTCTCAGTAAACAGGAAAAACATGTTTTTGTTACTAAACAATAATATTGAATCAAAAACA
The DNA here is from genome assembly GCA_039654755.1 of Calcarius lapponicus. NCBI lineage: Eukaryota > Metazoa > Chordata > Aves > Passeriformes > Fringillidae > Calcarius > Calcarius lapponicus. The sequence goes on along the minus strand of CM077462.1, from coordinate 119,158,161 downwards.
CCATATGGCCTCGAATAGTATAAAGATTCTCTAATACTATTCAAAACATAAAACTGATGGAATTACATATTAGACTGAGAATCAGATTCAGTAACATCCCTGTATCAAATAAAATCCCCTTTTCTGCATCATTTCCCATTTCTGTCACTCTGACAGAAGTGAATATTGTTATGTTCATGACTGTAAGGAGAAGTATACATAAAAACTAGGAATAAAGAATGGAGATTTGGCAGACATGTCAACAACAGACAGACAGTTTTTAATGACTGACACTGGTGTTTCATTTCTACTGAATTCTCTGGAAGGTGTGAGTAGATGGAATCTCTAAAAGCCTTTCTTCCCATTTCAACTCTGCCACCTTTGGAATAAGAACAATTTCAATCACCAGGACTAGACAGAGCTGGCCTAGAGACAGGAGACAGCTTCACAGCAGCTACAATTTTGTGACTGGGAACTGCATAGTTTGTGTTTAATATTGCTGGACCTGAAATTATACAGTTCCTGTAACCCTCATAGCAGACTTATTATCCTGCTGATGTTTCCTGGCTGTTTTCCATACAGCAAAAAGAGACAGCAGAGAAAAATGACCTAACACTCTCCCAAACCAATTCAAGGCACAGATCCTACCAACAGGATTCAATGATGGTGCTTGAGATCACTGTCAAATTACACTTGTGTTGTTCTATTCAGTGAAAATATTCTAAATACAGGTGTGTTGAATGAAGCAGTGAATCTAAGAGGCATCTAGAGCACTAACAGAATTAGAAGGATTAAAAAAATAGATGACCATACTAAAGAAACACTGAAGTAAAGCTCAATTTGAAGTGCAGAAGCACTACCTTAGCTAGATGAAGCACACAGAGATTAAGTTAAATTTCCCAAATCTTTAGAAATCAAAGATACTGTATAATTAAAAAGAAGAGTTGCAATGGGCACAGTTGGATATTTTACCCAGTTTTAGCCGGTTTTAAAAGTTTTATTAGCCCCATTATGGAACACAGTCATGTGAAGCAATACTGTGCAGGCATCACCACTACCTAAGCACAGTTGGAAGAAAACCTTGCTCCTGTGAATCTTAGAGCAATCTCATTTTAAAAGTCACTTTCAGAAGCAAAATAAATTTCAATTCAGAAGGTCCTCCAAAGACATAGAATTCTCTCCGAATTGCATCTTTGTATTAAAATTTTTGCCTTTCCTGCTTCCTGACAGATTTTACCATATCAGTGAGACAAAGTGAGTATGTTTTGTCTTCCCAATCACCTGTTCCTAGCTCCCTTTGAAATAGAACAGTAGGCTAGAGGGAACTCTGGTCTGAAAAATTAGGAAAATTTTTGTTTTCATCACAAGAAAAAGATGGCAGTCTGAAAAAACGGAAGTAACCCTTTCATGGCTGCAATCCAAACTTGCAGCCAACAACCTAGTAGGGAATTTCATCTGTTTAAAGCAGGACAAAACTCAGTTACTTCTGGACATCTGATCTGACCACACAAAATGGAGAAGACAAAAAGGAGAAGACTGGGGATGAGGAAAAAAAAGCATGTTTGCAGGATTTCAAATCCCATTATTGTGATTCTCAACACCAAAAATATAAAGACCCTCAAGAACTGTGTGGACAAAGCTCTTTCATTTTGGCAAGAGAAAGTACTGCTACTTGTGTAAGGATTTTTTTTAAACAGAGGATGAAATATGTACAGCTCCAAAATTATTGGTGTTTCCATCTCTTGCTGAGCTATACTCAGTAATAAGATAGTAATTATTCTAATTAAGACCTAAATGAAACACAGTGGGCCCTCACCTCAAAACACTGGCAGACATCTGCAACTAGAAGGTAAACTAAAGCAGTTAGCAGGAGTCCATGCAGGCACAGAGACACTGCTATGGAATAGGAGCAATCAAAATCTGGAGAATGTACACAGTTTGTACAAAAGGATTAAAATAACTGTGTTTGAAGACAAAACTCTTCATGAGATGTGATTACCTTGCCGGTGAATCATTCCTCCGTGCATAATTCTTGCCACAATGCAGTGGTTCAGCTCATTCATTTTTAAAGTGATTCCCTAGAAAAAAAGTAATATTTATACTTTTAAAATAAAATATTAAGCACCATGATTCTTGAGTGGTTAAGAATAGTCATGTTTCCTGAAAGCTTGAAGGCAGGGTATAAATTATAAGATTAAAATAAAATCTTTGTCACTCACTTTGAGATGAGCAAAAAGACCAGATATTATTTATAAGTGAGGATACAATACTTCAACATATGAGTATGTAAGGATCTGGTTTGTTAAAAATGTGATTTTATACTGAAGTGCAAAGGTTCCAGTTGGGTTTAAGGAGTAATTTGCTGCAGCTTTTACACAAACCCAGCCCTAGTGGCACAGCAGGCAGTGTGAGTGCACAAAAAGCATTTAAAGGAGGATAAATATCTACAGCGGCTGCTGAACTATTCCAGTTATTGACAACCCCACCTCAAAGTGAGGAAATGACACTAAAATCATCACAACACTGGTCTTTACCAGCACAGAGGGAAATAGTGAGCTTCCCCCCATACCATGGGCTCATCTGTGTTCTTCTGGAACTGCACCAGGCGGACGCGCGTGACGTTCTCCATGTCCATGTCGCCGTTGGCGCTCTCCGGGGAATCCCCGTTCAGGTAGGGCGAGGTGGGAGGAGGGGTCACCCTCAGCGCTTCGTCACTGTAAACTTCATGTGCCACTACATCATGAGTTTGAAGTAAGGCCTGCAGGACAGCACAGCAACAAAATTTCACATTTCCATCATCTCCCACGTCCTTTGCTCACTCCTTGTAAGGGTTTTTATGAAGCTTTTCAAGGAAATCCAAGGTATTTATGCTCCATTTCCTACTCAAGAACTTTTCCCTTAAAGGAGTCTAAGAAGACTTTCAGAATGCAAACACCTATACACACACAGACTCTAAAACCAGCATGAGTTAATGTGATTTTTACTGGAGGGACCTCAATGAGGATGATGCTGCCTCCCTTCCCCTCATCCTCTTGACATCTGCAAGGTGACAGTGAATCCATCTTCATGTGCACAGAGAGAGAATCAGGAATCTACCTTTCTGTGCAAACCATTCTATAATAATTATTCTAGTAAAATGGAAAGCTACTCAGATCCCATGGTATCTCACACTAACAGAGGCAGACTGTAGATCAATACCAACTGAATGAAGAAAATTCTGCTTTTTTGTTGTTTGCTACCATAATTGCTTCCATACTCTCCCCTTCCCCTAGAACTTGGTCCCAGCACAACCACCGAGTTCAAAATGCTCCACAAAAATTAAGAGTGCAAACCAGCAAACTGCTAAAATACTGCTTCATTAGGTTTAATTAGCTATTTCAGTAGCACTTCTAAAGTGTACCGTGTGATAAAAGGTAATTTCTTAAACACTTTATGTTCTCATTTCTCCAATTGATTTGAAACTGTATTTGGGAAGTCAGCACTATAATGATGGAACAAAGTTCTCTAAACTAACAATGCTTTGCCCATTTTCCCAGTGTTTCAAGCCCACTTACATACATACTATCTTTAGTTAAATATTAACCTGTATCTGCATTTCCTATTTTTCACCTTATTTTGTCGACTACTAAGGTCAAACTCGCAACAATTCCTCTGCATTAGTCTGCTCTACAGAAGCAACATTTTATATTAGAGATCTGGACCATGTAACTTAAAACCACATTAACGATATTTAATTAAAATTTGATTTATTTGTGTGTCCATTTATGTGTGGGTACTCCAATGTAGGTTAGTGGTTGGACACAATGACCTTGGAGGTGCTTCAGTGCCCCTGGCTGTATCTGTTACACTCTCCACATTTTAGTATTACATTTCTTATGCAATCCAGGTGCTTACATTTTTATCACATCAAATATTTGCTCTGCTTTATATTATTTTTAGCAATAATATTCACCTTGTAGGAGGTTAAAATTTGGCACTTCCAGCATTTTTAAAGGTCCATAATTATACTTAATGACTTCTGAATATGTTCACAAAAATGAACACTACTTCAGAAACACATGAAAGTACAGAAACCTCAATTTAATATTGAAAACATTTAATAAAAAAATTCCTATTGGACCTTACTTAAAGATGCCTGTTTTCAGGCATTTCTGCTAATTTTGATAATGTGTTTTTTCCTGTCTGTTTTTCCTTTGCAGAACATGATAATTCTGCTAAAAATTAGTTTAATGAGAGCAACTGCTTTCTACTGTACTGCAGGATCACTGCAGAGAACAGGAAGGCATATGATGATGGATAAAACTTCAATATGTCATTAAGCAAAAGTCTCCTAGCAAATATTTCAACTGTTACAACATACTAAACTCAAATAATAGAATCTTTTATACATGAAACTGACATTTTGGAAAAACTACTGAAAGTTGTGAAATGGAATAAAAGCTCTTTGAAATGTGTACATGCATAACAAATGAGGTACTTGACAATGCTTTTAGAATTCTTAAATTAATTATCTACTGAAAGGCCTTCATGCAAAATTTACATACATTTCTTTAAATTAAAATGTTAAACATGCACAGAATAAATTGATGATTTATTTCTGCAGGCATAAGGCACGTGAGAGCAAAAGAGAATTAGAACAGAACACCCTGAAGATCTGGTACAAACACATTGGCTTTGGCTCTGTGAAGGCCTGCACACAGTTTAACCCACTAAAACTGTGGTTAAGTAAACAAGACAAGTTACAGTCTTTTTTCTTCTGATTAGGGATACACATTAGATTAAAAAAACCCTAAAATGGTCCATTATCACATAGGTGTTAATGCACACTCCTACTTATTACACCTAATTGGTTACTGAATGAATGTGCATTAATAACCAGAATATTGCTCGGTACAACACCTGGCAAACACATGGAGTATGGGTTAATAATATTGGTTTATATTATTATAATTATTCCTTTATACTTTAATTATTCCATTATAATTATTCCTAGTTTATATACTTATAATTATTCTTTTTCCTAGTAGTTTCCTTTAAAATATAAAGGCTTTTGCTCTGAAGGGAAGTTTAGCAGAATGCAACAAATGTAAGAATAATTTTATTAAAGTCTGCAACCCATAAAGGTGCATCTGGGAGCAGGGGTGGGAATGATGGAGAGGATGGTGTTGTCCCTTTGGCATCTGGAGACTGTGGGATCTGCAGGTGTGGATCCACACCAACTTATGCTGCTTTAATTGCTGCTTTACATTCCTCCTTAACACAAACTGTTTCTGTTCCCCTGCTCATTCTGGCTCTGGCAGCATCCCTGTTATCCTAAATTCTTTTTGCTATATGGTTAGTTGGGGATTTTTTTTTTTTTTTTTGGGAGCAATTTTCAACTAGTTCAGCTGAGGGCAACATTAAAGTGCAGTTCTAGATGAAAGCCAGAACTACAAGGGAGAGGATGAAAGATGGGGAAAAGGGATAATGGGACTTCAGCAATGGCAATTTAGCCTGGGATATCACAGATTCACTTGATGAAATTACTCCTCATCAAATTTCTTGTTATGGAATTGAAGCTTATTCTTTATGAAAAAATACTTTTCACAGATTTGCAGCAAAAGAATTCTGACAAATGGTTTTAGATTTATGAGTGTATGAGGGAACAGAGATACCTAAAAAAGAGGATTTTCAACTCAATTTTCCTGTCACTTGATTCGATATATGAAATTTCTATATACCACAATCACTTTTGTTGATGCTTACCTCTGAAAATAATTTACACTTAAAAATGCTCTTTCTCAACAGTGCTTCATGTTTTAGTAATACTGTGGGGTAATTACACACACAACAAAGTAAATAAAATGAACCAGTCTGATTCCAAATGAAGCTGAGTAGGGGAAGCCAAATTCTTGATTTTAAGCTGAGAATAGTGTATAGCAGATTTAAGCAAATGTTTATTTCTCAATTTATGAACTTCACCTACAGCATAAACAAAAGAAATCCTTCAAATTAGTAGACTTCACCAACTTGACCCAAGTTACAAAGCAGTAACATCCCTGAATTTAGGACAATTATTGCCCTCAAATCAGATTTTGGAAACAGACACAGTAAGTGTTGATATGTAACACAAACTCAACAGACTGTACAAATTACTGATTTGTTGTAAAATAATATCAAATGAACACTTCTTTTGCAATGAATTCACACATCTTTATCCTAAGAAGATCTTTGGAAAAAGAAAGAGGGGGATCCCAGCTCTATCTATGGACATCCAAAAGGATTCATTCTTCTTTCCATGTGCAACACAGACCTCCAAAAACACAGTGAAACTGCTCCATAACTACACTACTCCAAACTGCTGACAGTTTTCAGCAGAGTAATGAGGACCAGTACTAATTCTTTGCCAGAGCACCAGGTTAGAAATACTTATTAATAGGTGTATTGTATGCAGTTCCATCTCTTGCAGATTTTGAGAATTTACTGAAGTTTTCTAACATAAAGAATATTAAAAAAAAGTAGGAAAAAACCCCCAACAAGAGTAGGATCTGCTTACCATGAAATGAGGTTGTGTTAAAATACGCTTTAGCTCCTTTGCATCATTGTTCTCTGGGTAACATGAAATTTCTTCCAATACCTGCAAAATAAGCAGGAGAAATGCCCCATAGTAACTTTCTTTTAAAGCTGTTGAAGAAACTAAACCCCTCACTGCTCAGTCAGAATATCCCCAAATGATTATACACACCAACATTTCTGACACAGGGAAGGGTTTAAGAGAATGTGCCCCTACCCAGCTGCCCCAAGAGAATAAAATACCTTGTTCCAATGTTCTCTCTGAAAGAGATTAAAGCAGAAATTTGGAGGATTTTTGTTTTTTGAATTGACAGCATTCCTCCAACAGCTAAATACATGGGAGAGGAATGGAGTGCTAACAGATGATACACAAAGCCTCCACCAGTTGCGCTTTCTTACATGGTCTCAATTTATTAAAACAAATTATTTAAAAGCAGAATTAAAAACACTCACAAAATCAATTGTTAAAGACACTGAGTTGAGGTGGGCCATCTGCTAACCCACCTCCAAGCTCCAGATTTTATAAAATCTGAGCCACTTTATCACTGGGGAAGAAGGAGTAAAGAAGCTTTAACTCATTTGCCTGCAACCTGATTATTACACCTTATTTTTCACATGCAGCTAGTTGGATAATGGAAGCAGAGTATTTTGTCTCTGGAAGCACCCTCAGGATTAACTGACAGCAGATTTTGCAGAACAGGACTTGAGGACATCTATCAGTGTAACTTTAGTTATTACATAGAGTTTTAAAGTCTTCCTCCTTTAATAGCACAATAAACAGTTTTCCTATGATGTAACCCCTAACAACTGCATGAATTTTTACTGATAATACATAATACAATATGGGTTTGGGTTTTTTACTACTTGCCATAAATAAGCAAATAACATACTATTTGCAAGGTACAAGAATTAAGAACATCTGTGTCTATCTTTGGTCCTAGAGGGCCACCTTCTCTGCATTTCCAAGTCTACTCTTCTTAGATCTGTCTACAATAAACTTGGGTTTTTTCAATTTAAAAAGCTGACACTTCAAAACATTTCTTTTTGTGACTATGTTTTATAAACATCAGATTTCTGGTGCAGATAAATAACCTGAACAGGAAAGATTCTGCAATTACCCAGCAGGAATGTTCCTTTTAACACCACTACTGTTGAAGAAAAGGTTAAATGATTAAACTGAGTAATATTCATAATCCTTACACAGATAATGGATTTCTGCAAGTTTATGCAACTTGTTTACATAACTTGGGTAAGCAATGGTAATATTCCAGAAATAATTCAGATAATGAGCCAGAATACACATCTTAATGAAGAAAAGTAAATCACAGTTTAAATACAATCAACCTTTCAAAGTAAAAAAACCATACTTTAAAGCCATTACCTCTTTGGCTCTCTGTACAGCATCACTTGGAGGATTCCTGATTTGTGGTGAAGATTTTGTGTTTATTTTGTCATAAAGCTGAAATAACAAGAAAATAAACTATTGAAATCATATGCTACTTTATATAAATTAATGAGTGTTTACAATAGCCTGCTTATGTTATGAGGATTAGGATGATTGTTGAACTGCAAAAGCCCCAGATGTTCTATATACAAAATCAAGCAGCCTAGGGTTTTGGCTTTTCATTTTTAAACATTTCCTGATTTGAGCAGTGCCATAGATTCAGAGTTCATAGGATGACATGGGAAAGTTCAAGAGGTTAAGGGCTTCTGCAAACCTCCCATGCTTTTGCCACAGATTTACAGAAACTATATTCTACTAGAAGTGACCCTATGAATCTTGAATAAATGCTATAAACCAAACATTCTGCTATAAAATCAAGTTAATCTGCATATCTCACTTTTCTCAATAAACCAAATATTCTGAGCAGTAATTTAAATAAACCTTGGAATATGGGAAAATGCTCTTGAAGACAGAACATTATAAAAGCCAAATACTCTGAGAACAGAAAAGCAAACTTTCCAAGAATGAGTACTCATAAAAAAAGGGTAACCTTATTTTACTAGGATTTTCTGTTAGACAGAAGAATGTCATTGTATTTAAACAGGCTACTGCAAACCTTCCATATTAATTATTATTTTTTAAAAACCCTTTTAAGAACCATTCAACTATGCAAAGGATAACAGAAGAAAGATCTTTCTTCAACTTTCAAGTTAGAGATAAGACATTACAGGCTCTTCCTCATACAAACCTAACACACTGTGCATGTTTTAAAAGAAAAAATATATACTTAAGAATAAACAGGTACTGTGATAAGCAGTATTTTCAAATACAGTATTTTCAAATAAATTGGCTTACATTTCAATATAAAGATGGCTATACCTGTAATTATTTTCTAATTATGACAGACTATTTCTTTGATATATAAGACAGAAAAAAAGCACAAATAACATTTTTAGGGAATTAGAGACATTTTTATCACAACAAGGGCGGTGAAACACTGCAACAAGTTGCCCAGGGAAGTTGGGGAATCTCTCGACTTTGGAAACACTCAAAATTTAACTGAAATTCAAAATAATGGAAATAAAAAAGCATTCAAAACACAAAAGTGACTCTAAAGCCTTCAGCAAATACTAACACTGCCAAGGATGAGGGACAAGAAAGCACCATTCAGGCTGCTCAGCAAGGAGTGCTCAGGAGCTTCCTCTGGAAGTTCACAGCTCCACTGTTTGGCTCAGAATGACCTTGGATGTTTGAAAAAGGGAGTTCCGCAAGGACACAGAATTGCCCTCTTCTCTTTCTCACACAAGATGAAATACCACTCAGTTTTAGATACATAAACTGCCATAAATGCAACCCAGCGCCACAATCACTTTCTTGGGTTAACAATTTAACAAACATGTTGAACATTTCAAGTCCATACACAAATAAGCACAAAACCAGCAAACAGTGTCACTTCCAAAAAACCATTCCCTGTAGGACAATTATACCAGTCTCTTGGGGAAAGCAAAGTAGAAAAGTCAAGCTAAATCAGTTTCTTCCAATGCAACAACTTCAGCTTGTGCTGCCAAAACACCACTAAACTCAACAGTTTAAGCAGCCTTGAAAGCTTTGAGATAAAAGCTTTCTGCTAGTTTGTAGTTCAGGAGACATTTTATTTGTGCACACAATTATTTGTTTTACCTTTTCTTAAATAATTTAACAAAATCTACACAAACTCCAGCAACTGCAAATTACAAAGCACCACCCTTCTGTGCTTGGTAAGAAACTGCACTGAGTACTGTGTCCTGACCAAAGCACAGCAGAAATGCAAGATACCCACCATGAATATTACTGAATGTCTTATTCCTTTTAAAGAGTAATGAAATTATAGAAAATTACCTTGAAAACATTTTTATTAGTTATTTCTAGCAATGGTTGAAAAGCTGTGTTGCTGAAGTTGCTGATTTCCCTTGTTACTATGACCCAGAACAACCAGCAGTTTACAGAAACAATTTTTTCCTCACTAACATGGGAGAGTTATCTTCTGAGATTAGGAAGGAGGCAAAAAGAAAATTAGGGAGCAGAGTTCCTAAAAGAATGTTTAGAAAAAAAAATCAAGGCAAAGTTCAGACTAAACAAGAGTGCATTTATTTTTCCACAGTGCCTTCATGCTGAGGCATGGCACTTAAATTTCATTTTCTAGGATTTCTGCTTACTGAGGTCTGCTTTGAAGGCACCAAAGTATCAGAAGGAATTCTGACAGTACTTAAAAGAAGAACCTTAATATTTGCATTAAGCTTTAAGGATGATATATTACCCAAGGATCTATTAATTGTGGAGCTAGACCACGGCCTCACCCAGAGAAAGGATGTGGATTTGGTAAATTCACTAGCACGAGGAGATATCTTCATTTTGAAATGGCATACTCTAATTCAAATTAGTTCATGGATTTTTTTACAAGAGGCAAGAGGAGGAAAGCTTATAATGTGCATTAATGCAACAGAACTGCTGAAGCAGTCCCCCCTCCCTTGCAATCTTCAAAAAAAGACTGGTTTTGCAATACTTTTCATTATTTTTGCACTTACATACTAGCTGTAGCAAAAGCAATTTAGAATTAAGGAATTTGCAGCTTGCATAATTAATTTGTGAAAGCATTTGAATGTAAAGGTTTCATTCAGACATTAAAAAGAACGTTTGCTCCCTTGGATGTAAGAACCTAACACACATTTACATGAGTGTTTTAAAAAAGCTTATAAGAAAACTTTGAATTACACCTGTTTGCACACATCATAGATTTGAGTGAACATTAATTACATTTCAGGCAGGCTCTGTATGCTCCCTGTGGTAGAGAACACGTTACTTTGTGCAGTTATCTACCACATTTTCATCACAGAAACCTATCCTGTTCACAATGGTGCCTCCTTTCAGCAACCCTTAAAATCTAAATTCTGCAGGGACCACACCAAAGGGGGTTTCTTGTAGAGAAGAATGAACTGGCTTATTCTTCAATGTCCTCTGTAGAAAGCTTTTCTATGCAACAGCAACACACTTACAGCAGGACAAAATGGCCCTAATCATGGCTTTCTTTTTGCTGGGAGTCTCTATTTTCCAACAAATAACTCTGCCCCCCTCAACCCAGCAACCCAACCTCCAAGAATTTTGCTCAGCAATAAGCATAAACAGATCAATTAAAAATTTATAATAATTTAAAAAAAAGTAAAATGCCATAGCATATGTAACTTTAGGTATTTCCAGGCTTTTGCATACTGTTTATGTCAGTCTCACTCCTCAGCATCAATTATTCTCCATTTCCTAGAAAGAAAATTGAAATTGAGAGCTTGCTCTTGACAAGATAAACAATCCCAACTGATGTATTAACAAAACTTGATATAACAAACATACATTGACATTATACTAATAAACAGTATAGTACTGCTTCTCAAAACCAGGAGTTTTGATTTAAATTTTGCATGCTAGAACACAAAAGCTATGAAGAGAATACCCACAAGTTGAGTTGCTATCAGTTCACCAGCTTTTGCAGTGTCAAAACTTTTTGTCTTCTGCCTGTACAAAGGGAGCTCCTCTCTTCTGATATTTAAAGCAGACAGTCCAAAGCCTAATCCACAATCAGGCAGTCGAGACAAAACAACAAACTCTGCTCTTCTGACTAGTTTTTCAGATGTGCAGAAATTCCTTTTTAACCATTTCCTGTAAGAGGAGTCAGAATACTGTTCCAATGCAACCCCCATTCAATGTCACACTGAACAATTTAGATATTTCACAAGTAGCAGAAATGCACCTTCACCACCTGGTCTGATCCTGAATGTAATAAAGATCAGATCACACAGTGAAATCAGTAAGTATTTTATCTACCCAAACCTCAAAGTTCCTGTCAGGCAAATGAGAAACTTCTTAAAACAAGAGCTACTGAACTGCCAGAGCATAAAGCCTCCTGATCATTCAATACAAACACACATTTTGTGGGGAACCAGTTGCAATTCAGACCAGATACTTGGCTGCCAACCTCAAATATTAAACCCCCACATTGAAACATCTAAAAATAATCATTACAGTATGTCCTTATATATTTCACTTTCTCAACAGTTTAACCACAGGCAACACAGTGATATTAGAGGGTTGTTTTTCATCACTTTTAGGTTTTGGGACCATCTACAAAATTCTTGTCTGGAGGTGCTGCCCCTTGCACAGCAGCATTTACTAACAAAGAGGGTTTTTGCTTTGTTACCTCCCACAGCTCCCTGTCCTGGTTCTCCGTCCACCCCAGAGGTTTTATGTGCTCAGATACTCAAAAGAAATTCATGACCTACTGAATAAATAATACTCACAAGTAGCAGCATCAAAGAATGGCTAAAATTAAAGGACCAATTAGATTTATGCTAGATCACATCATTCTTTCTTCTGCCAGTTCTGTTTTACATCTCATTTTCCATGTAAAATATTATGGCATTCCCATGGGTGCCTCTTTTCCTGGGATTCTAAGCTGTCAAGGAAAAACATCCCTGAAGCTAATAAATCCTACTGGAAAACACAGAGTAGCCAAGGTCACAGCAGAGGCTTTATCTTTGTTTAAACACAGTTTACTCTTCCCAACCCTCTGTTCTCCACTGTTAAGGACCGTGCATGAAGTTAATTTTTACCATTTCAGCATCAGAGACCTAACAATTGCTTCCCAGCATAATTCTACAAAACATGTTACAGCTCCATCCTGTATCAAATTCCAAAGCATCTTTCAGACTCTACTTTGTGCCTGCTAGAGCATTTTGGCTACAGCCTTCCACAGCTTCAAATCTTTTTCTGTGATACTCACTGTAGAAGAGGAGCATAATCAACATCTGCGTGCCAGTTCCTCACCCAGTGAAATGCTGAGCAATTCAAACAAAACTAATTCAACAAAAGGGTTCAGGAAGCAGTTTATCAGCTAAAATCAAGATTCCCTGACAGAGTGTTCACAGAAGACAGTCTGAAGCAGAACATGAATTCTGTCTAAACAAATGTTTGTTTCTGTCATGCCCCAAAACTGGCAGCTGCCAACACTGCAGCTTGTTACTGGAAGCACTCAGAGTTTCAGTAACCCTGACAAGGGTTATGCAGATTTGAAATACTCAATTCCTCTGTGCATATTCACATTCAAGCAACACATGAATAATCTTTCCAGTAAAAAATATTGCAGTAGCAATTGGACCCTAAATTTCAGTTTTAAGTTTGATCATTCACATGACAGAATAGAAATACGTGCTCCTCAAATTTTTAGAGGAGCTTTTATCTGCAAAAAGCTGGTCAACTGTATCTTGTTTTCAGAAGTCATCTATACTCCTACATACTCATAATGTGTCTTTTAGAACAGAGTGACACTTGGTGCTACCTGTATCAGAAATAAACATAAAACCAGATTTTCTTACACCTTTACCTACTACATGTAGGAGAAAATGATGCCAGCTAAACTCAGTCAGCCCTATGCAATTTCAGCTTTTACTAGAAGTTGCTTTTTTTTTTGGATCATTCCTCAAATGGGCTTCTTCTTGTTTTGTTATAAACCAAAACATAACTTTTTGGAGGTAAGAACAGAGGAGAGAAACTCAACTGGGCAGAACCATTTTTCTCTGAGCGTTAGTTCAGTTCCCACTAGCAAACAAGTGTATTGTAGGGAGTGAGAATTACAAACTTCACTGCACAAACCCTGAAATCCTGGCACACCACTGAAGCTAAATGCCAACTAGAGAATGTTTAATATGTACTAACAGGTTGTTAATGACCACATTTCTGAGGCACAGAAGATAATAACTGTTTCTTATGAGTCAGTGTATGGGAGATACATGAACTGATCTACTTCAAGAACTGATAAATAAATTCCTGACCCTTCAGTGTGTTATAGAGACAACAAACTGCCTGTCAGACAGGCAGAGTTGCCAGAACAGCACCTTGGTAAAACACAAATGATGAAGGTTAATTTTACTGAGGATGAACATAAATGACAGGTGAGAGATATGGATCCCTTTAGTCAAGGTGGAACCCTGAAATGATTTTAGGCTCCTTTGAGAAGGAAAACACATTCCCCAGCCACAGCCAAAGACTGTGCATGCATTTTTACCCTTTGTAGTGATCCAAAGGGTAAAGAGGATTCCAGAAAGAAATCCTCTCCACTGACTTCTCAGGGTCTGTCAGAGGCAATCTAGGCAATCTGGTGACATGAGAGCTGTAAGGAAAGCATACAGCCCTTCTTCACCTGTGTCAGCAGCAGGGAGACATTAGACATTACCAGTCAATATTTTATCAAGAATATCTCCCACTGACATATTTGGTATGCTTGGAGACACAAAGGGAACCAGAAGGTTCAGATAAAGAACACTGAAAAGGTTTTTCATCCTGTTATGTAGCTAAGTGTTGGCACATCTGTTGTGTATCTTTTGATCAAAACCTTAAAAAGTGAAAATGTATCCAAGTTTAAATTCTCTCAAAAGGTTATAATGCTGCAGCAAAACTGCAGGCAGTCATGAACTGTGAGGAAATCACACAAAGTTCAGTCTGAAACAAAGACTACACAAATCCCTGAAGCTCCACGGACTGATACAGTGAAAAACAGGTTCAAGGACACGTTTCTGCTTACATTGGTTCAGACCCCACAGATATGCAGTAATATCTGATTTGTATATTCTATTTCTTTGCAAGGGTTGAAGTTTCTACCTTCAGTGTACATGTGCTACAAATTTTAGCTCTGTTGTGGAACATATTCCTTTTCAGCAGAGATTATCAAGTGCTATGCACTTACTCTGTAAAATCAAAGCCTTAACACTTCAGAGGCAAAAGAGCCAAGGAAAGGACTGTATTTGTACAAAATAAACTCCCCAGGTGTGTGCATTTCTTCCCCCACAACTGACTTTTTGAATTGTGCCTCTGGATTTGCTTCACAGTTACCAAGAAGATTTTTATTTATTTATTTATTTCAAATTGTCTCACAGAAGGACTGATAATGAATGGTTATGTTACTCCTCAAAATCACAGCAGACACTATTTTCTTCTATTTAATTTCAGGTGTCCCTAAATGCCTCAATCATGCATGATGAACCCAGACACTGGTGTCTGACAGCATTTTATTTCCTTACAAAGTAGGACTCTAACCTAGTAATTTGTCTCCTATTTTAAGTAAACCCCACATTAATACTCATCATAAAATGCTATTGATTGTAGAAGCTGCAGTTCTCCACAAGTGACAGCAGATGTTGAAGACATGCCAGACAGTACACAGACATGACCAGACTTTATTCTGTTCACACTGCAAATGTTTTAACATCTTTTGCAAAGATGGAATATGCCAAACTAGGATGAGATAAAGGTACTGATTTGCACATGGCAGTACCAACAAAACCAGCAGAGCAGTTGGAAAACCAATACAATAAAATTCAAAGGTCCCATGTAAAAAAAGCAAAACATTCTCACTCTGGAATGTACCAGTAGTAGTCCTGGGAAAAACTTGGGCTTAGAACAGTATTTCCCATAGTACTCTGCTATATTAGTGACTTCAAAGACACAAAAATCCCATTATTTCAATAGCAGAGTCACTTTTTTTTTTTCTTTTTTACTGCATTGGATATAATTGAAGCTGATCTTAACAAAACCAAGGCAGAGCACTTTTTAGAGATAACACCATGCAGCTGATCAGATAAAAGTAAATGTAAAAGACATTGAGGTGCTAGAGGGAGCTTAGATAAAGGGTCTGGAACATAAGTCTGAACAGGAGAAGCAGAAAACTTGGGGAGTTTAGTCTGGAGAAAAGGAGGCTCAGAGGAGACCTTATCACTCTCTATAACTCAATCAAAGGAGGAGCAAGCTGGGGGTTCATCTCCTCTCCCAAGTAACAAGGCATACGTCAGGAGCAAATAGCCTTAAGTTGTGCTAGGGAAGGTTTTAGATTAGATATTAGGGAAATTTTTCACAAAAAGGGTTATCAAGCTCTGGAACAGGCTGCCTGGTGAAGGGGTGCACTTGGCAGTGTTGGGTTTACAGCTGGACTTGATGACCTTAAAGATTTTTTCCAACCTCAATGATTCAGTAAGCACCAGGAAAAATGACTCCCTCAGTACAGAAAGGCTTTATAAAGAGATTTATTCCATGGACAACACCTTCCTTCATCCCACAGAATAACCTTTGCTAATGTCTTTCCCCCACCTTTCAGTATGGACTTTAATAACCAAGAACAGGAACTAACAGAGTTGGGTTAGGCCTGAATTTGGGCTTCATTCCCAAACCTGTTGGCCAAAGTACCTTGTCAGGGTTGGATCATCACCCTGAAGAAAAAATGCTAATGACCACAAACCTCATTCCAGGGGGATACAGAACCCATAAAACCAGTTAAATCCACAATAACTAACAAGAACACAGCTCCTCCCCTGCTTTGTGATGTGGAGCACACCTTGCACCAGGAGGTGCTAATGCTGGAATTCACAACTATTCTTGTTTCTGCCTATTCACATGACTTTTCTGCAAGGATATTCTGAGAATAAAAATACACTGCAAAGAGATCACCAGCACCTAGAACAGTCAACAGGCCCCAGCCAAGTACCTGAAGGACTGGAAGAAGGAGGCAGAGAGGACTGACTGAATTCAGAGACAGAGGCAGAGCTCATTGGGCTGTTTATACATTGCCTTTGGGTTTTTGAATGTAAACTAAATGCAGACTGAAGTATCACTCCAAATTTATGCTCCCAACACTAAGAAGCTGAAGCATTATTCAAGATTTACAGCCCAGGTGCCGTATCATTTCTTTATTTTTGTCATTTCTCAGAGCAGATCCCGAACTCTAGGAGAAATAAGAAACCTAAGAATCTGAAGGTTTATAAGGAAAAAATCCCAGAAAAACCAGGTAGCCCTCATGGTTAAGAAGAAACTTGAACTACACACAACACAAGAAGTGAAGAAAATGTAGATAGTTAAATATGAAATTGATCCTCTTTATCTCAAGACAATATCAGTGAAGTTAATTAAATATTTCACAAGTGTCAGGAATACAATGTTACTGTTTTTTGATGTATTAGGGTCCAGTAACTTAAAAACAGACTGAAATAATGGGAGTTTTTAGTTCCACATAAAAAAAGAATTTGTGGGTTTTGGAGTAAGAGATGTTGGTGCACACAGACACAGTAACACACCTTTTACACAGGGAAGATGACATCAGGCCAAGAAGAATGGCTAAGTAGTAAAATTCCCATTAAAAATACATTATCAAGCTGAATTTCACTTGAGGATTCACCACATCAGTATCAAGCTTATAAATACTCAACATGTCAGAATATTAGTTAAAAAGAAAACAGGTTAAGCATAACAAAGTAACTCTCACAGTGTCATGAAAACTGAGCCAGAATTTTGCACTGTTGGAAAGTGGTGGATACATAAATTTCTCAAAAATTACTCTCAATTAATATAAAAGTAACTGTTGGCTCATATTTGTATTAGCCTTGGGTTTAAGAGACCCACTCACTTATCAGTATCACATATTATAAAAATGTGGAACAGTGCCTTCTGCTCTGAAGACTAAATATAAAATAAATTCCCCATTTCATTAGTAAGGCAGAGGAACAGGAAGAACAAGAAAACAATGAGAGGATGCTGAGTGGCAAAGTGATCCACCTATCCCAGCAGCAGAGAAAATGAAATGCAAAGGTACAATGGAAGATGAAAATTGAAAGTATTTTACAGAATGATTATGAAATAATGCAGAAGGAATTCCAGGATAGCCTCTGCTTTTTGTGTTTTTTCAGACAGAGCTTCCAGAGAAGTTACCTGTTGGAGAACAAATGCACTGCACTGGTGGTGAGGATCCAGCCCACCTGCTGAAGGAATTCTTCACAATTCTCCCTAAGGCTTGGCCATTGTTCTGTCTCCACTGCCTGGGAAAGGAGCTCCCACTGCAGTGTGGGACAGTCCCTCCCACTCCTGGGGCTGAGCACGCTGCCTCTGCTCTGGGATAAAAGCCAGATTTGATTCCCCAAATAGCAAGGTGCGTTCCTGCCAACATAGTTTCTTCTGTTTTTTTTTTTTTTTTTTTAACAAATATTTTCCATGTGTTTTTGTCTTACAATGATATGAAATAAAGGACAATTAAAAATATGAAAACAATGTGTTTTAAAAATGATAAAATAATATTTCACTACAGCATAACATGCTCTGAGGGATTATAAGCAAAGCATCCATCACACACTTTGTGGTCTGTTTTTGCAAAAGAGAAGCATTCAGGTTTCACTAAAACATGTTCCCCCGGTAAGTGCTAACAAAATCAGTATTCAAGAGAGTAAGGACCAATGTGCATCCAAAAAAAACTCACACCACACTATGTGATTCACATATAAAATCATTCTATTCAAATCAAAACACGGTAAAACTGGATGATCTAGGAAAATATTTAAGCTTTTTATACATATCTGCTAGTTTTATTTTCTACATCATAAGATAGATATTCCACCAGTCTATTCCTTATTTAAAATAAAAGAAGAAAGGAAATTAAAGCAACCTGAAGAGAAAAATCTAAAGGTTTTTTGTCCCCCCCCCCTTTTTAAAATGATAAAGTATATATTAAAATTGTTAAAATAATACACTTTGCTCAACAAAGAGCAGATCAGGGATAAATGCATGGAGAGTTTAGAACATTGTTAAGCAGAAGACAATAGTAGCAGCCCTGCCTGGACACTGCTGAATAACTGCAACTTCTACAAAAGACATTCAAATTTACTGTGCCAACATCCAGCCTGGGAGGGTAAACAGAACAAACCAAAATAAACCCAGCAGAAAGCTTTAGCCAACCATGTGAGAAGCTAAACTGAGGTTCCAACAACATTCATTTTAGCAAAAGAGAAAATATGTTTCCTTAAAAGTCTGGACTTCAGGACCAAATCTGTCTGGATGACAGAGTTCAAAAGAAATCCTAAGGAAACTCTGAAGTGTGCACAGATGCAGGTTCCTGTGAAACACACCATGAGCAGCAAAGGATAACAGATACACAAGTGAGATTCTCTTGAGAAATCAGCATGCCTTAAATATGCACTGTGAATATAAATTAAACTAGAAAAAGAAAGAAATGGCTGCACACATAGATATGATACAAATAGCTAATGCAAAATTAATTTATCCTAATTTAGTTAAAACCATACTTGTGTAATGCGTTAATACAGCAAAAAGTAAAATAAACTTTCTTGAAATCTTGTAACATTTCTATCACAGAAATAACAACACTTACCTCAATGATTCTATCTATGAAAATTTGTAACAAACTTTTAAAATTAACAGCTAAAAGACATCAGCCTAGAGAACTATCTCTGCCTTGGGACAGACAGATGCAGACAAAGCCAGCAGAGAGGCCCCAGTCACACAAAAGCTGATATTGTTCTCCTGCTGGGTGAAAATCTCACTTGTAAATTGAGGGACATCTGCATTCAGAGGCAGCCCAGCCAGGGCCATGCAGAGGTGACCAAAGCACAGGAGAATGATTTCCCTGATCTCCTTCAGGGCAGGCAGCTGCACCAAGCAGCAGCTCCTGGGTTTCCATCAGAGCAGAATCCCTTTGATGCACTGACAGAGATGAAACATCATGGATAAAACATCAGGGGTAAGACTCTACCCCACTAAGCACAGCCTTGAAGCCCACTAGACTTTGCAAAACAAGTAATAATTGAAGTAAAAGACATCCAAAATTATTCACAATTCTTTCCAGCTTCTTTATCAGTACTGCTAACACAGGACAGCAGTGTCTCCCAGGATGTCTTCCATGAAAGTCAATAAAAAAGAATTTAATTCAAGCATTTGATAAGGCTTCTAAAAATCTGTCCATGGTAATAAAAAACTGCTTTCACTACTTAAATTTAACTCTGTTTTTCCATAAAGTTATTTATATACTGTACTGCATTCTTTATTATCTAAATTGGATACTGGAATGAAACAGTCTATAAAGCTTTATATAGTCATAAATCCAGACATTTCTAAGTGACACAGAGAAATGTCCTACAGCATTCACCAAAACTTTGATCATCACACATTTAACAGAGCAAGAGAAAAGAAAAATCTGTCGAAACCAAAGTTACTCTTTTACTTAAAGAAAAAACATCAATTATTAAGCAATACATTTTTTTTAGGCAGTGAGTATTTCTATATGGTTGTTTCTAGAAGGGCCTTTGCTCTCTGCAGTAAACACAATGAAGTTTTTAATAATGAAATGTGAAACTTCTGTGCAGGAAAAAAACCCACTCAACATAAATAATAGGATTCTATAAAATGATGAAAAAAACACACAATGAAACTATTCAATAAACCCACATCAGGATAGGCTTCTGTATTGCAAAATTTGGCTGAGAGGGATTAACTATTTTCTAAGCAATTGGCACCTTTTCCCCCCCCTGCTTAGAACACTTTTGGCCACCAAGTAAATTAAAAGTCAGCCTTAAGACAGTTACCTAAACAAATTAATCAATTAAAAACAATCAATAGGATGATACCTTCTGTGGCCTTCAGAGGTGCCTGTCCTCATAACACCCAAGTTAATGAATTACTGAGAAAGAAAATTGCTATTTTGTAATCTGAAGAAAACCCAACACATGGGTAACTTGCACCCTTAACAAAATGATTGTTCTTTCCTTTTTGGCCTTCAGAAAAAGTTATTTCAGAGGCAAAATAAGATATTTCAGCAGCAGGCATGATCTACCATCATGTGCTTAATCTAAAAATAAGGATAACTCTTTCTCAAGAGTAGGAACATGAGAACAAATTTAACTGTGGAAAATGGCCACAGAAGAGGAACAGTATTTAATGCAAAGTGACAGCCAAAACTTCTCAACAGAATAGAAAATCCCTAATTAGTGGGATATAATGGTTTATAGGTTACTTGGTCTGGAAGCTTCAGTAACCCCAAATACTCTAAGAGGAATAAAAGATTCCCCTGGCAGAACTTCATCCAAGTACAACTGGTGATTTTTTTCTGAGAAAGAAATTGGAATAATATTGATACAAAACCAGAAATCAATCTCTCACATGCAAGTTACTGACATGAAAAAACTACCCTTCCAAATAATACTGAAACTTGTTTCAGGCCATAAAAGACATATTTCAGGGCACAGCACTGTTTCAGAATTTTATTTTGTATTTTTCTAACCAAAGTATCTTTGGGAAGATTCTATTATCTCCCTTCCATGTAGCATAATAAAAGAAAAACGCTTTTTGATGTCATTTTGTTCTCACAGATATCTTTATAAGGTGCAATTAAATGCATCCCTCTCTGTTTATGAGAATGACTGTGACGAAGAATGTGAAAACTGTACGAATTCACTGCTGGTGTTTCTTATTTGAAAAGCTACAACAGACCATTACAGCAATAACAGGTCATGAATGAAGTACTAGGAACCTGGCTGGCACTGTCAACAGCAGAAAAAAGCAAAAGCATTGCAGAAGCATGAGTTAATGTCTGGCAGCCCTGCCATCCAGAAAAGTACTGAAACTAAGGCCACGTGGTTTACCAAAGCCCAAGAAGTTATATGATAACACAAAAATGGTTAATAAACATCTAAAACCTTTCTGCATGAGTGACACAAGTATTTTGGTTCTTACTACACTCATATTTTAGTACTCCTCTTCAGATTTTTTATTTCTTATTCATATTAACTGAGCACCTTTCTGTACTGCAGCATGCCATATAAAAAGTAATTTAGGCATCTTTTACGTAAGCTAGGTAAACTTAAATTGGGAAAAAAGATTAATATTTTAATGCAAATTGCAAAGATGAGTTGTTGGAGATGCAATCAGGAAAGTCATGAGCTCCTAGTCCCTTCCTCCTGTGTGCTTCATATAATTTTATCCAATGACTGTTGATGTAAAAAGCATAAACAGTTATCAGAGAACAAAGATGAGAACTGCAGTGGTGTGCCAGGGCAATGCCACCAACATTTAGCAGCCATCCCCCTCTCTGGATGCTCCAGTCCCAGGGGCAGCAGTGCTGTGGGGAAGCTCTGCCAGCAGCTTTGTGTTCAGGCCACCTCAGAACCCAGCAGCTGGGGCCACTTCCAGACTGGAATCCCTTCAACTTCAAGAATGCACAGAATTCAAGTGACTGATCAAACTGTAACAAGTGTACAAATCATTCACTACATTTTAAAGAGTCTGGACAGCACAGGACCTGTGGCACTGTTGACATTCAGCTCGTGTTCCTGCAAAGCTGCACAGAGGAACCAGAGCATTCAACAGTTTTGCAGAAACTCTCTCAAGTCTCTACAAACATCATCATCTACCTGCAGATCAGACAGCTGGAATGACTCCTACTCCTGTGGCTCTTTCACTGGGTGAAAAGCACACACATCTTGTTAGATTTGTGATATTCACTGAGCTGTTCAGTTTAAGACACTGTACTAAAAAGGTCATCATCCATGTGATCACACAAGCATTTTGGTTTGATGCAGGAGTGCATATTTTAAATTAATCTCATTATGCCCAACTACCATCCTTTATTTTTCATTGTACACTGTTACCAGAGCATATTCACTCTCAAACAACATCAAAATAAAAGATGCTGTTCACCTACCAGTGGTTATTCAGCCCACAGGACTGCAGCACAAGTGGCATAAAGTAAAAACCCTCAGAACACACAGATCTGTCAGCCCTGGCTCCTCAGTGCCAGCTGCTCTGCTCCGCAGATGTGCCACTGCTGTGTCACACCACCTGCCAAGGTGCCTCTGTGCATTTGGTTCCAGCTGGAGTTTTTTCTCAGTGCAAGCTGTAGATTGCTTTAGAAAAAGCTGGTCTTCCCTAAAAGCAAGTCCTCTGTCTTCAACATGAAGTATCCACATAGCCCAGAAAAAAACATCAGGGAAAGTATTTTTTCTGCTACTTTTTTTGACTTCTATTTTAGACCTCACTGCTGTGCAGATACAAAGTCACTGACAGCATGATGTGCTTTTGAATTTGTCATTCACTGTTTTGGCACTCCATTAAGACACTGCTGCCTTATGGACTTGCAGCTCTCCACAACCACAGAGAAATATAGATTTTAGATGACTGAGCCTATTACATACCATGTCCAAGTGTGAAAGAGAAATGAGCATACCATGGTGCATCACACAGAAAATTTCAGACTTGTAAGAATATCCCCAGAACTGGCCTAACATTAGTACATTTAATGTTAATAATAATAGAGTATGTACAATTATAAAGTTGCAATTGATGTTTAAAATAAAAACTAAAATCTGGCCCTTATTAAAAGAAAAAAAAAACCTATTCTGATTAATTATTTTAAAGCAAACCTATTAACTACAACTCTTAATCACTTACGCATTCTACAATACTCTATATTACAGTCCTAAAAATGTATTTTTGCATAAAGTGCTGGATGATTCTCACAATCTACAACTAAAGAAATTGATTTTGGTATCAAACAAGAAAAGGGAATATGCTCAGGATAAAATAAAATATTATCCAATGAACAACAGATACAAGAACACATTCAAATTTTTATCACAGAAAACTTACATCTAGTAACGTGTGAAGATGCTGATCCTGGAAAACACTGTGAAGAAAATCTAAGTCTTTTTCACTGCAGTCTGTAAGTGCATGAATTTCTTCCAGGCTGTCCAGCACCTGTGAGACTGCTCCTATGGGGCAACAGACAGGAAAAAAAAAAAGAGGAAAAAAAAATCAATAAAGCAAAGGCTCATGGTAAACTGAACTTTGGAAAAAGAAACTTTCAATTCATCTGGTACAACTGGAATAGGAGCTTAAAAAAGCTGGAGTTTTAACAGGAAAATTCACTGAATTAATTTTACATTATCAAAAGTGCTCACAGATAATATAACTATACACAAGAGATGGCTTAATGGGAGAGAGATTAAAACCTGATTTTATTAAGCTCAGCTTTGTTCTATTTTAGCCTTGCTCCCAACAATGTCTCATGGAGCCACCTGGATTATTGGCCTGTCCTCACCATTCCCACCCCAACCTTCACCTCTCTTTTTGAACTGCCAGACAATTTCAAATACATATTGTAAAATTTTGAAACATCAGTAAGAATTATTTTGAAATCAGATCTGAAACATTGGTAGAATCAGGAAGAACCAATGCTTTCACAAATATTTTTAAAATCAGCATCAGGATAAAGGAGGGAAGAGGGAGAAACACCTGACTGCTGAATCCTGGGGGACAAGAAAGGCTGTAATATGTTTTTGTTCTGTTTGTCCTGCTTGCCTGGTTATCTCCTACCCAGCTATTACCCTGCTTTTTCACCAGGGTATGGTTTTGGGTCACAGGATGATGGGGATGATTTTTATATGGCATGGGGTGAGAGAGAAGTGAGAGCTACGGAGACAAAAAGGAGAAATGGGAGGCATTGTGGAAAGTGCAAGTCCATGAGGAAAAGCTGAACTCTCAGCAGGAGAGGACAAAGAAACACAACACAAACCCACACTAAACCACCCCACAGTGGTTCTGTGTGAAACAACTTGTTTAAAAATCAGAGCATCAGTGGTGGGTGCCACCTGTGTGCTTTACTAGGATGCCAACTTTGGCTTATCTCAACACCCACAGATCATGTCTTCACTTTCTCCACTGTGGTAAAAGCATCTGGTAAGAGGCAGAATATCCAGTGAGAGTCTGCAGCAATGCTGGTGGTCTGGCAGTGAACAACTGAAGGCTTTTTAATAAATAAATTCTTAATTCTGGATACTGAATTCTAGATATTCTCTATTTCACTAATTTCTCATCAATAAGCTCATTCTGTTAACTTATACTTTTGCCTGTGTCTTTTTGACAAGATAGATAACATCCAAAAAAATTGCTGCATTCCTTGAAATTCTATCTTCTATTGCATGAACAATTCTTAGCAGCCCTCCTTAACTCAAAGCCTTTTGCACTGCATTTTCAGAATGTACTAAAAACAATATACCCAATTGCCTCTTAACCACACAAGGAAAAGTTAACTTATTTCTCTGAAAATCTTGAAAAAGTGGAAAAAGCACAACAAAATACACAAAAACTACTATACAAGACTTGCAACCTCATGGCTTAGAAGTAGAAATAAATTACAAATCTAGAAACTCTTGCCTCACATTTAGTACAAACCTCAGCCTAAGATTCTCCTCACAGTTCTCTGTACAAGACTCGAGAAGCACAATATCCCCCTCTCTCATAACTCATGTCTCAGGAACAATAAAACTTCTTAATTCTCTCCCATCAAGAGTGTCTCACCAATTACACCTATTTGATGGACTAATTTATGTTCTTTTAAAAATCTGTGGCTGACAGCAAATAAAACAAATAGTTTGACTTTTAGTAGTTGCTGTGCACAAGGTTGGGTGCACTGAAAAAGAGAAAAATTTGCTTCTTCTTTGATAATGAACAAGAATGCTCAGCTGAAAGGAACCATCCACATCCCTCTGCCAGCAGAAATACAAGGACTGGGGATCTGCTGGCAAGAGGATGGAGAGATCACAGCTAAGCCTCAAAAGGCAAGGAAAAACACCTACCCAGGGGCCTCAAAAGGACTGCACTGTTTGCTTTCCATGTTCAGCACATCAGTTAAAGGTTGATGGACTTAGAGATCTCCAAGCCTGAAGGAAAGTGCTTGACTTTCCAGGATCCAGTTGGTAGAAGAAAATGTGTTAAAATTCTCTTTTATTTCTGCTCTTTTCCCACTCAGAGAATGAATTATTTTATTTTCAAGCAAGGCTTCTTTTTCTGGGTTCAAACCCCTTTCTGAGTATTTGGGGTATTTAAGGAAAACTCAAGAGAAGATTCACTTCAGAGGCCTGGGGATCTTAAGAGTCTCTAAAACTGCTCAGTGTTGCCCATAATCCCCAAAACCTGAGCCAAATCTGGAACCAGTAAGAAGTGTGTTCAAAGTTGCCTGCAGTGCTTTGTTATTGTGAAACACCAAATGCTCTGGACCACCACATTTTTTTACTTGACAGCATTATTTCCTTTGCAAACTTTATTTTGTGGAATACTTTGAGGGATTTGAAATGTAAATGAAAGTTATGATTTTTCAATATTTGTATGTCAACAACCTCTTGAATATTTGGGAATTAAAAAAAAAATTAGGGTTTGATAATTAGGTCTTTTTTATTTCTCCTGTCCATTGGTCACATTGAATAGAAGGCTGTAAAATAAAGTTTCCAAGAATGCCCTTAAGACATTTTATGGGTCTTTTTGACAGTGACTTTGTTAATCTCCCAAATGACAGTTTTTACCTTTTGTTTTTATTTTTACCTATAATCTTATGCTTCACCTACTGCCATGGCCCTCACTCATTTACAAATAATGTGCACCTGCACGAGCAAATGGCATAGCAACAATATACTGACAGCATGTTAGTGCTTAAAAAGAAGTGACAGAAAATTTTACAGGAATTTTTGCGAACGCCTAAACTATCTTTGTTACAGACATCTATTAAAATGCCTAAAAGTTCCTTTCAGAAGTTTTAAATTCACAGAAGAGATACTACATAAAAATAATATTATTAACCTTTACAGCACAACTCTTTCTAAAAACATTCATATTCAAGCTAAATTTCTAACCTTTGGGGAAAGTGTAAAGGTACTCAATATTTATAATTAAAACTTATATCCTCTTGAAATAGGATTTAACCTCTAGTCAGCATTGCAAGTGCACCCATTTTAACCTTTTCACAGATGATAAAGGACTTAAGTGAATTATTACACTCATACAAACTAAAATTTCAGACTTCTCATGGTTTGTAGCAGTTACAGACAGAATCTAGAAATATGAAAATTAGAATGATGCGTAAGTATTAGTAAGACAGGAAAAATCAGGAAGTTGCTTAACTTGACTGGCTGTGTTCA
Source organism: Calcarius lapponicus (assembly GCA_039654755.1). Classification (NCBI taxonomy): domain Eukaryota; kingdom Metazoa; phylum Chordata; class Aves; order Passeriformes; family Fringillidae; genus Calcarius; species Calcarius lapponicus. The sequence continues at coordinate 119,131,371 of CM077462.1, read as the reverse complement.
TTTGTTTTTTAAGACTCCATAAAGTAAACTTAGTTAGAAAATGCTGCTCACTGCCCCAGAATTTTCAGGCAGTCCCAACTTTTGGGTGAGATGAATCTTACCCTGCACCTTAAGTTACTACAAAACCAGATCCAATTGCACAGGAAAGGCTGCAATTCCAGTGATATAAATAGAAGACTCTTCTCTGCAGAAACAGTAACAAAACCCACACCAAACATGGTTCTGTGAGAAGACTCTGGATCCTCCTGTAAATGTACAGTAAATGACCTCAGTGTCAAAAGGAGCAGGGACACTCTGGGCCATGCACACAACCTTGTCTTCCCTGTATTCCCATAAGAAATCCTAAGAAAGGATGGCTGCAGCTACTCAGAGTTTCCTGGGGACTGCCAACTATGAAAAGTTGAAAACTAGGAGCTGTCATATATGAAAAAGAGGAAAAACCACATTAGAATGCTTATGACAGTCTCCTGCAGTCACCACTAGTACATAAATTGCTTTTATAGTTAGCGGAATGACTTCTTAAGGATGATACCCAATTACTTCTGAGAAGACAGAGAGATGAATTGAGCAGTTTTCTGCCTACTGAGGCAGATCTGTTATTTATCAGACACATTTGCCTTGTGAGGCAGAAACTTGGGCATTTCTCTTCACGCAGTGCACAAAGTTACCATGGGTATTCTGGGCAGGTTCTGCCACCTCATTTTTGGAGATGGCCAGTGAGAAATAGTTTTCTGTTACAGCTGAATTATGCCTCTAGAGTCTGTAGTTGTCATACAGTGCACCTGAAGTTGCTACAGACGCTGGTTCTTCAGGCTGGAAGTAGGCAAAGCTTTGGTAAAATTGTGTTGTTACCACAACATCCAGCTATTCTAGTCTGGAACAGGTGGTTCCAGGGCTAGAGAAACTGAACTTTAAAGGTAGGGAGGGAGTTGCTTACTTCTCCCCAGAACAGAGTAAAAGAGAATTTTAAATACCATTTCAAGAATTGCCTATGTCATGTGTCCTGCAGTACAAAGAATCCCAAAAGTTTGATTTTTGGAGGCTTCTCAGCACACCAGGGAGGTGTAACTGGCTCCCTCTGTTATGTAACAGGCAGTAAATAGAATTAGGAACCTCTGTTCATGTGACATGCAACACTGCAACACTGTGCAACTGAATAGTGTTTAGTAAAGAGACTCAGATATTGCTACAAAGCAGAGACTACATCCTGACTGCAAACACATTCTGACAGAGGGCAAAAGAACTCCTTGATTGATTTTTTAACACTGAAGATTCCAAACACTCATGTAAAGTGTCATAAAAATCATAAATCTACTTCTGAGTAATGAAAACCCAGAACTCAAGAAGCCTGACATTGTTCAAACACACAACTATAAACACCTTTTTGCCAGTCTCCTGCAATTACTATGCCAGGAAATAACTCTGCAGAAGAACTTACAATAAATAACCATTATACTATTAGCAAGTTTTTATGAAAGAGACATTGGCAAAGTCTAAATCTCTTAGATTTTTAGAGCCACAGAAAATGAAGTTCATGACAACAACAACTCATTTGAATCCTGTTTATTCTTATAAACTACTTTTATTTGATTGGCTTTTCAGCTATTCTTTATGTTGTGCAAATAGGTAAGTAACTGTGTCTTGAAGATTTCACAGTGGTACTTAAATGACTAAGCAAGGCTTTGCTGTCATTTGCAATTTCTCTATATATCACAGTTCAGTCCTTAAGCCAGCTAATCTACAATAAACAGAAGCTGATTTCTCTCAGCCTCATCTCGTGGCTGCCTTCTCATGGGCAGCTGCTGGAAATGAAATTAAAAGACCAATCCTGGCTCTTAAAGCACAGGCATTTCAGAAGGCAGGATTTATTTTACTTTGTTTGTGAAGAGGTCTGAGGGCAGTACATCCAGCAAGCAAAGACAAAAAATCATCAGAAATTAGTAAATTTTAGAGAGACCAAATATTAGAATCACAAAATGAAGTCACAGGATACAACCTCACGAAAAAACAAGCATAGGCATTATTATAAAGTGCAGACCTTTCCACTACTTTAACTGATGTAACTTCTCAGATTTAGAGAAAGCCAGCAGAGCACCAGCTGCTCTTCATCACTTGCTACAACATCTGCAAAAATCACTGGAGCAGAGATGCCTCTGATCTCACACAGTAATTTGCTGCTCTTTGCTGTTCACTGTATTCCAGAGCAACTGACTCTGAAGGAACAGATGACAGCCAAAGCAGGTGTATACATGTACATGACTATAATAGTTTAAAATAAGGTAGCAGATACATGTTTTACATATACACAGCAGTGTAATTAACATGTAAAGCAAGTAAAGGCTCTGTCCTGCTCAAATTTGAGCTATATAGCATTTCATGACTTCTTCCTCCTTGGACTGAAATCAAACAGTGAAGTTTAGACACCTTATAAATTTACAAATAAGCTCCTACATGCATACAGTTCTGCGAATGCTACTGGGAAGCTAATAAGGCAGTGATAACAGAAATACATGTATATACATACACTGCATGTATATAAAACAACCAGGAAGAGTGTAGCAAGAGAACTAGGAAGATGGAGGTTTATGGAGATGACAACAACAATTCAGAAAGAAGACTGCTGGTGCAATGGAAGGGTATTGGGATTTACAACTACATTAAAGAAGGTAAGAACATCTAAGGAATACAAGAAAGGAGAGAAAGGCATGTAAAGTCAGAAAATAAACTAAAGGAAATAGGTGCAGGAGAGAAAAATAGGGAGAAATAGCTAAAGAAAGGAATAAAGAAAAATAAAGAAAAAAAGAAAACAAGAGATTAAGTGTTTCCAAACAGCAGAAGGAATATAGAGGAGAGTACTATGTATGGAAAACAAAAAAGGATGGGAGGGGCAAGAGGAAGTGGTGGGAGAGAGAGGACAAAGAGGGCAGCAAGAAACTGATGCTTAATTTTGAAGAGAGACTTTCTTCATCCTGCACACACAGGGACACTGAGTGTAGGCATGGCTCCACTTTCTCCTGTCTCTATACTTGGCACCTTCACACAGTTCGTCAACTCTTTTTCTTACCTACCCCTCACTGAAAATCCAACCAGAGATATGACAGAAGCCAGTCTAGTGTGGTGGCAAAGAAACAAGCAGAAATGTTGTTTTTCAGACCAGACCTGTAGCTTACATGGAAGTGTACTCACATGTAACAAAACAAATAAATGTTTTAATAGATGAATGTCCTTCACCATCCCTTCCTTAGTTCCTTTCTTCCTCCTTGCAAATATGTCTAAAAAGCCCCTTCTGACCAGCATGACAGCAACACACCCTTACAGTCAGTTTGTGGAAGAAAAGTCTCTATGCACAGACAAAAACCCAAAAATAATGGCACAGGCTCTGTATGAGTTTTTTTTTTTTCCTCTCCCCCTGCAACTGCTACAACAATACTATCACAAAACTTTTATACAAAAATCCATTGAACTTTCACTCTCATGTTACTGGACAGGCATTCTGAGATGGGCAAATAGGAGGAAAAGGAACAACTTCCCCCACAATCTGTAAAATCAAAAGAATGAACCAAACAACAACAACCACAAAATCCATGATTGATCAGAGATGGAGACAGGGACACATGTCCTGCTGACATGTCCTGCCTGACCTAGGACAGAAGCAGAGCTGTTAATCTACAAGTCTCAAAATGCTGCAGGAAACCCCCACTTTCTATAGCTTGTTTTTGGGGAATTAGTTTTGCTGAATTAGTTGTTTTTGAAATGGCTGTGGTTTGTATCAAAGGGTCTAAAATTTCACAGCTTCTCCTCTGCCTAGTATAGTCTTCAGGTTTTAGAAATGCTTGTGGTCCCAGTTTCTCACAAAGTGTGCAGCTGCTTTGCAGCAGAACCTCCTCCCTACATGCCAACAGCATTCCTTCATTGAGGAGACACCTTTTGGATAGTTATTGAAATCAGGTGTATGCATATCCACAGTGCATATGCATAGATCAGGTAACACATCAACACAGAAGGATCAAGAAAGTTCATGCAAGCTGAGAGCAAGAATATAATATTTGACTAATATTACAGTAAATGTTTGGTAGTAGAAAGAAAAAAAGCAAACATTAGTCCATGAAAACAATTTTGGAATGAAAATGCAAACCCAAAATATACTTTATCAATTCAATGAAAATTAAATTTTAGTTCAGTTGTGTTGCAAATATTAAATATTGGGAAAAAAACCCCAAAACTCAGGTAATTTTAATACTGCCTCTAAATTAGAACCTTCAGAATTCCCTGGAAATCATCCTTTTGCTTAATTATACTGTTGATTATATATTACACTGTAGACAGATTTAATCAATACCATATAATTTTGTTTGAACAGGCAGTATTAAAACTGAAAAAAGCAAAGAGAAGCAAAAGAAAGCAGATTTTTAAACATGCAAAGACACACACCATAGCTGACTGATAAGCCTTAAAGGAAAACAAAGGGATACCTACTTTCTGCTGCTAGAAGTCCTAGAAGGAAGGCAGCATTTGGACAAACAACAAACAGTATGAAGATTTCAGAACAAGCCATTTATAAAGCTGCAACCTAGCAGACTAATTTAGCCACAAAATAGTCTCAACAAAGTGACAAGGATCCCCCCAGTTTTTATTATGGATTTTCTATGTGTGAAGCAAATGGCACCGGCAGTCTGGGATGGGAGGAAAACAAACACTTGGCATTGGGAAGGCAGCACATGGATGCAGTGTTAGAGATCTATTAATACCAGACTTTTCCCAACATTGGTTAAACTATTTTAAAAGACTCACGGAGAAAATGGGATTTTTAAGTAAAAATATTGTAAGAGTTGAAATGATAAAATAATTCACACACTGCAAATGATGCATAACATTATTAATATACTTAGTAAGCAAAATTTGTTATATTGAAATAAAAAGTTCCAGTGAAAAATGTTATGTGAACCATTTAGAAATGCCACCACTTCTTTATTGCTTTTAATTAACAGTGTCTTTATGCCCTTTTAAAAAAAAATTAAACATATCAGAGCAAAGAAACAATAGCTGAAAAATCATCAAGTTAATAATGGAATGCTGGAAACACAAACTCATGATCTCAAAACTAACAGCTATGCTTGTAATACTAGCAAAGGAATTAGTAACAATTATAAGGTGAATGTAGTTTTTTTCCCCCAAGCATTTATATTTTAAAATGTTACAGAACACCCTTTGCAAATATTTACAAAATCAATGCTAATTTTTGCATAACAAAAGTAGGGTTTTTTTCTTACTTCTGTTGATGAAACTGATGGGTTTTAAGATATGGGCTTGTATTGACAATATTTCATGAATTCTAAATCCCATAAAACAACTAACCATTCTGACTTGTGAGTTCAGCTACTTCCAAGTATGTTGGAAACAGAGAGCTCACAACTTGTCTGTATCTGTGCTATTTGACCTTGCTCTGAAGGACTAAGAGATTTAGCTTTATTCCAATTTTTATTATCAAATTTGAAAATCAAGATCTCATGCTGTTATAAACTTCTCGTTTGTCATGACAACAGAGTCTGATAAAATAGAAAAGGATGAAAATTTCAATTTGCACACATCAATCCTGAGACAAAATACCAAAAAGCATTTGCAAAAATGCTGTGTGTGGATAAAACGAGGCAGAACCACTGAAGGAGCCTCAGTGTGGGTGCTTTGTGTGCAGTGCGAAACTCTGCTTCTGTTTATCTGTTTCCAGAGTGACCACAGAGCCCAGCACTGACATGACTGCAGGAAATACTGCAGCAGTGCCACTGCTCAGCACAGATGCAGGAGCACATTTGGCCACTCAGGCTCTTTTCTTGCTCTGAGGTTACCCCAAAGCACAGCTCGAGGATCCTTTACAGGAATCCAGACCTGTCTGTGGCAAAAAGCTGCTTTGAAACCTCTTAGTCACAGTTCAGAAATGTGTGCCACAGCCCAAGCAATTCCAGCAGACATCAGAGAGTAACAGCCTTTAATAAAAGGTAAGGGTTGTTTTAATTAAAAGTCAGTTATGCATTTTTCCAAAGACTATGGACAATGCACTAGCTTAACTCCAGCACTGACTTGGTTCTGAAAATGTGGCTACAAAAAGCTTTTGGAAACATAAATTTACAAAAAAATTCTTTAATTTATCAGTTTTTTCTAACTGTCGGCCTGAAAATGTAACCATTTTGAATCTACTTAACACCCCATATGAAACAGTCATCCTGAATTCAGCTTCTCAACTCAAACCCCAAGAAGCAAAAGGAGGAAAAATTAAAATATTTACACTGGTGCTGTTCATTCCCAGCCTGAGGCACTGTTATGAAAACACTTGAAAACTCTGTGTCTGTACAATCAGCTGGGGGATGAGCGGCCAGCATATGACAGAAGGAGAGGAAATCCTGTCTAGAGCTAATGTGCAATCAGGAGGGTCAGGCACTGGGCAGGGAAAGGGAGGGAGGCAGATGGGGAAGGGCAGCAGAGAGCAAATGCTGTGAATTTCCCTGGCACCTCATGGATTTCATGGTCCCCTTCAAATACTTCCTACTGGACCAGTTTTTCTCCTGTGACAGATTCAGCCTGCAGGGCTGCTGATTGCTAACTTCTCATTTATGTTTGTTTCAGCATATTGAAAATATCCAAAACATTTGTTGCCTTGGGGAATACACATTTTAGAATGTCTTGAAGATAGGCAACCTGAAAGTAAAATGTTTCACATTCTAGAGAAGACCATTTGCAGCAGGCTTGTCAGCTGAGCTGCTTGGTAGCTTTACTGGAGAAGTTACTGAACACAGACTGTCAGCAATAAAGCAGCATCGTAGTTTGAAAGTATTTTAAAAGGTTTTATTGCACTCAAAATTCAGCAAGACTGATTTCTGCCATGCTACCAACAGGATGATAGCAGGATTAATTCAAGTTTTTCAGAGGATGGTTGCTGACAAAAGAGGAAACAGACCGCCCAGTGGTCAGCAAGTGGTTGGAACCAAGAGTTGTTAACACTGTACAAAGGAAAGGAAGATGTGTACAGAAAAAAAACTGGTTGACCTTAAACAAAAATTATCTCTGTTCATTCCCATCTAATTTAGCTAAGCAATTTTCTGACTTCCACTTGAAAACTCTCTAACAATAGGATCCTTTGTGATTCTGCATCTACAGAAGTCATCTGACTGGCTGCCTGCAGTGCCTTCCTATCCTGAGATAAACCTCTGGTAGCACAGGAAGATGCTCCAAGGTTCCAGCAACCCCAGGTTTCCATACTGAACTCTGAGAAAGAACACCTCTAGATTAATTGGGTAAAAAGAGAGAACTGAATTTTTCTGTTTCTGTGTTTGCAAAGCCTTGGAAGACAGGAAATGTGATTTGCATAACTTAATAAGCATCTATATTTTTGTATATTTATCTCTGTAGGAGTTCTGTATTTGCCTGTTTCTGACAAACCATTTAATTACAGTGACAGGCCTCATGAAATTTTATGGGAGGAATAATTGGCAGCCACATCTAAAATATTAAATGGTCTTCATTAAGAGTTTATGACCTGGAATAACATTATGAGGTACTAGGAAGGAAACCTAAATAACCTTAAGATAATCAAATTTCTACTGCAATTCTTGAGTTTTAATTTCTCCAAACTAGTTTGGTTTAGAATCATCAACAAGACCCATCCTCCAAGTCAGAAGTAGTTGAAAATACTGTTAGTGTACTTCTGAAGAGGAAACAAAATAGATTTCAGTATCTAGGAATTTCAGCTGAAATGTTATAATCTCTGAAAGAGAAAGATGAAAGAGTTGTGGAGTCTTTTCTTGCAAGGCTTAGTGTTCAATATTAAATATTTTGTCAGCTAAAGTAGTGGGTCAGAGAAACAGAATGAAAACTACCCACTTAGGACCGTTTCCTGATCACTGTGATCCCCCATCAATTTGATCAACAACGTCAGGTCAGAGAAAAACTTTGCCTTCCTGAGAATTCCAAGCTTTTGTTTCAGTTATTTCAGAGATGAACACAAGCTAACAAAGGATCCAACTCAAATATTCTGTACAATTTACATGTGCACTGGGTTCAAGTATTTTGTGAGCAGAAAAAAATAGAACCTGGAACTTTCCTGTACAGTGATATCTGCAATTACATCACTCTGAGGAAGACACATGTCCTGTTGATGTGAGACTGAAACTGGAAAGCAGAACTGCTGTTTCCAGATTAGGAAAGTTGCCACTGCCAGTCATGTTGGTGGCCATTCACCACTGAAATGGGGGAAGTAGATGGAAACAAAAATTAAGGCACTGCAAGTAGTTCTAGGTGAAGTAAAACTGACTTATTCTTTCTGTAAAAGAATAGGTGGATCCTTAACTGCAAGTACAAGTATCCAAAAGCTGTGTGGCTGAACTTAAGCCATGAGGCTTTGATTACCCATTTCCAATAAAAGATCTGAGATTCTCATTCATTTTAAGGGAATTATGAATGGTGTTCAGGTCTAAGGACAAAGAAATGTTTTAATTTTAGTACTTGACGTTGGATTCCAAGAAGTGAAATTGGAGAATTTCAACCAAGAAAAGTTGCCCCCATTCTTACGGGGCATATAATTCTTATATTAATAACATTGAAATAATTTATAAAAATTACTTGTTTAAATGAAATAGAAGGAAAGAAATAATTAATTTATGCAGTCAATACATAATTTTCTCACCTATAAAAATATCGGGACAGAGAATTATCACACAGCAGATCAACACACACAATTAAGTTCCTGAAATGTCTTCTAGAGAAGTCATTATATAGCTAAAATGTTCTGCCAGTACTCCTAAATTGTTTAGAAAAATTAAAGACAGTCCTTTTGGTCTTAGGTTTTTCTTAAAGGTTCGTTTAAATTGATCCTAAATCCTAATTTTAGATCAGACAAACCAACCCAGACTTCTGCACTGCAAATATTTTGAGCAACGTTATCTCAAAATTAAGATACATAACTAAGACAGGGCTGTGTTAGTTTAGGAACTGCCAGGTGATTTAAATTTCTGAATATGGGCTATGGACAAAAGGACTGCTTGGTAAGCTCACTGTCCTGTCCAAAGCCTAGATCACAGCACAAGTATTATCTTCCCCTTTGAGTACATGCATTGTCTTCTCTGAAAATCTGGGGTCAGAAATACTGTCCAGTGTGCTTTAAACAGGACACAATAATATTTTTCTCTAAAACAGGAGCCAGGAAACTTTGGTACATAATGGTTTCTTTTTATAAACAACTATTAGCAAGGTATTAGAGCTTTGCTCCTGCCTAAGAATTCAAGACAAAATTTCAATAAGCTTTTATACTCAAGTAATATAAAGAGAAATGTGAGATTATAACGTTTTTTGTAATTAAATGTATATAGACTAAAAAAAAAATCAGACAGAATTTCTGTAGAAGCTTAAAACTGTGCTGAGATTTTCTCTCCACTTTTGCCAGCTGTGAATGCCATTGTGACTGAAAATTGTTAATCCTTTCACATGTACATGTTAACTTAATATTCAATTTTATGGAATCTCAAGAAATTAGTAAATACTTGGTACTCTGGTCAGTATGGACTTAAGACAGGCTGACTGCAGTGAATACACTTTCTGTTAAAATACCTGAGGAGGTGGGGTCTTCAGAGAAGTCTGGCAGCTCTTCAGGGGGGTCACCATAGAAGGAGTTGAATTTGTGGCTTGACACAGCTGCTAGTACTGCCCCCTGAATAAAAATACCCACACAGTCTCAATTACACAAAGCAGGATAACAAAACATTTCCAGACCCCTTGGATCACTCAGTCTCCTGAGGTCTCTTGTTTGTTGACCTTTTCAGTGAAGAGCAAATATATTTTCTAGTCTTCAACTCTGCTCCCTTCTCACAGTGACCATATGTAACAGAAGAGCTGGTGATACACTAATGAACAGTAAAAATATTCTTTGCTAGGGGATTAATCAGAACAGTTCTTTATGTGAATGCATTTTGAAATAGTAACTGTGAGGCATAAATTCACATTGTAGTAAATGCAAACAAAATATTATCTTTATCTTTTCCTCTTACCTAGACTGAGTGGATTAGCAGGAATAAAAATTCACTCTTTATATCAAACATTATGTTTTTATTTCAGAAATTGTCACAATTTGACATTGACAGCACTAGAATACTTTGACACCTATAATGCATCAATATAAAAATAACACATTTATATAGACAATTGCAGAGTCCCAGAATGAGCATTCCAGGGGAATTTACAAACCCAGAAAAATGGTCACCTCCTCGGACATATATTTACTTGTTCAAATAAATTACACTTTAACCACTCAGGTTTAAATGTCTCACAGTTGTGGAAGTATGGATGAATTTCATGAAACATACTGCAGAACAGTGCTTTGGATAAAATGGCATGAAAAATATAATGAAGGTCTAAAAGCTCAGGAAACTAAATATATTGGCCTCCCCAGGAAAAAATTCAGGAAATATCTGAAATTGCACCTAGAACAGGAATCAGGTCACATTCTAAAATGTACTGTATAGCATTTTAATGGAAGGATTACCTGGGCATACAAACACTTAAGAGAAAAGAGCTGTTCATGAACGGTGGCAGCTGTGCATCCTCATCATCAGCCACATGAAACTTTTGCAAAGCAGCAGCTCAATGTGAATACCTGATTCTGAGTTTTATTACAAATTGTAAAACAGCCCATGAACTGTAATGGTCCATGTTTCTGTCATAATTTTCTGAACCTTTCAGTAAATTCAGAAATGTTTCTGTTAAACACTCCATGACAGGAACAGAAGGAAAACCATGCTGTTTTGGGCTGAAATGTTAACATTCTTTTCAACATGGCTAAGAAATAAACTAGTATGTAGTTTAACATAAATAGGATAAACTGAAGAATGTGCATTTACTCTTCTTCCACAGACATTAAAATTACTATGTTCCTTTTATTGTAAATGTAACATAATAATAACAGAAGTGATTGCATGATTCTCTCCAGTAATTCGTATTACACAGAATTACTGACTTGATTGAAGATGAAGGCCTCATATACACCTTGGTTGATACCAGACAATTTGCACTGAAATTTGAAAATGATGCACCAAGAAAGAAATGACAAAGAGCCTTTTTAAGGCATCATTTCAATAAACATCTGTGAAGGCCTGCTGCAACTTTTCATTTTATTGCTGACTTCAAAGCATGGATTTCTTTCAGCACTTTTTAAATGAATCAAGTATCACACAAAATTCAAGCTGTGTAATTATACTGTTTGAACACTACAGTCAGTTTACCTTTAGTTTTCGTCTTGCATTGAATTTTCTCAACTGTTCTACTGTTTCTGGAAGATGAATCTTGTATGCATAGCGATCTCTCTCCTTGAAAAACCCCACAAAAAACAAACCAAAAGAACATTAAATACAAGCTTTTAATATCCTCTTGACACTAAGAAACCAGACAAGAAAAGTACCAGCTCATAAATACCCTAAAGAGAATGAGGATTTTTTGCAACTTAAGGAAAACTTTAAGAAATTAAGAGGCATTAAAGTGCTTCGAGAGAATTCTTAACTTGGGCCAAGGATTTCTTTTTTTTGTAATTGTTTCCCACCTTGTAGTAAGACCCCAGTCTTTTGTTTTACTGTTGTGCTGTCAGCCTGTGTCTAGCACTGAACTTCAAAGCAGAAAGCAGTTCTGCTGTTTGGAATGCACAAATCTCAGTGAAGGAACATGTTTAAGCACTCTTTGACAGGGTGCTAGATACTTCAGGTGAGTTTGGGAGGTGGGGTACCTGTCCAACAGGGCAGGAAATGCCAACCCAATGCCAGCCAGGGGATGGTACAGGAAGAATTCTCCATTGTAGGTGCAAATGAAAAATGTGCCAATGAACAATTGCAGTGACAGAAGGGACAGAACTTGCAGCAGCCATCTACATTTTCCCCTTGAAGCTACATAAAATCATTAATTTAATGTGTTTATCACATTCTTCTCCTGAATCAGAGTGAAACCACAGCAGTCTCTCTATGGAGCTAAAGATGCCTCTGTCTCATGCTGTATTTGCTCCTATCTATAAATGGTTTGGAAAGCTCTGAGTCAGCAGAGAAGGCAGTTTATTGTAATCAAAAATGAGAGGACTGACTGGTGGAATGCCTGGCAAACAAAATTGTCATAAACTAAACCATGAGACTTCCAACAAATTAACAACATGGTCAAGAAAAAAACCACAGACACCAAAAGTGCAAAGCTGCACAGGCAGAGCTCGCACATGCACATTACAGAATTGTCTTTTTAACAAACCTAATTAGCTTAGTTGCTCAAACAACAAAATGACCCTCAGCCAAAATGACCCTCAACCAAACTCTAGCTTTGGCATCTCAATGTGGGTATACTCTCAAAGTGAAGAAGAACTCCAATTGCAAGCAGGTGAAACCAGATCATCTGTGTTTGTATGATATTCTGGGATTCCAAAACATGTTAATTTCCATACCCTTTGACATTTGATACACTATGTACATCCCAGACCAACAGACAGAACTTTGCCTCTTTTTGAGCAGAATGCCTTGAACCTGCAGTTTCCCAACACACAGAAGAGCTGCCTTTACCACTGTAATTTCTGAGGTGAACACTCCCAACCTCCTCTGATAAGCTAGACCATTCTGCAGCTTGGAATACAAGGGTCAGAGGCAGAAAGAGAACAGATAAATGCAAGAATGACTCCATTCACTGGTGGTTACACCATTTACTTGGAGGGAGAAGAGCATATGGTCTTGTTCTTCCCAGGTTCTGTCTTTGTGGGTTTCTCTTTGTCTCATGTAGAGCACAAAGAGAGGCCAGCAGCAGGCACCAGATCAGCCCCCTTTCAAAATAAGTGTCCTGTTTAAGTTAATGATATTATGACTTTCCTACCCTGGACACCCACTACAGAGAACCAAAGGATAGCTAAGAAAATAGTTAGTTCATCACCTTCTGACAAAGGTGCTTTGAACCAGCACTTTTCACCTGTTAATTCAGCTGCACAACCCATCATTCTCCAACCCCAATATTTAGCATAGACTAGTGATGGACTGCTGAGAAGCTACAGGTGTATTTTCTCCTGCTCTGTTGTAAACCTTCAGTGTGCAGCAATTACTCTTCCATTGGCTTAAAGTGTGTTGTAAATTCTGACATCACTGAAAAATAATTTGATTACCAGATGTCATACAATTTTATGCAGTCACAGTGGCCTTGGAGCAACACTCCACTACTTCCTTCCTTTTTGGTGGGATATTTTCAAGAATCTAATGTAAGGAAGCAGCACAGTTCAGCAGCATAACCTACAGCAGTAGAGTGCATGGCTACATGACTGAAAGGAAAGAGGTTTAGATATGACTGAGCAAAAAGGAGATCAGAAATTACTTCTCTGGAGTTTGATAGCCACAGAAAGACACATTAACACCTTCTTCAAGCTTTATGTTATGCAGCCCTACTCCCTGCACTCAGGTGCTGTTGAAGATGTCCAACTGAGTTTGCTCTTAGGCAAGAGTTTAAGCCTGGCAATTACCAAAATCTCAGGCTCTAATCCTAGAAAGCATGTAAAGCATAATATCCCACATTTTGTACAGTTCATGCCTACTTTGAAAAGCTCAGAAAAACAAAGAAATCCATGTCTTTCTCCCTTAAATGAGAAAGTAGCATGTAAACAGCTGCTTTTACTACCTTTAACCAGGGGTGATTCAGTGCTTCATACACTGTTATCCTCTCTGCTGGATCCAGCATAAGCATGCGGCGCACCAGATCTTTGGCACTTTCAGAAATATGGCTCCATTGCCTAGGATTCATCTGATTAGGAGCAAGAAAAAAAAATTAAATTAGTAATAAGATTGTAGAAAAGAACCTAGTGTTCATCTACAATAATTGCAGAGATTTAACAGTGGTTGGTGCTTGCAAACATTTCCGTGTAATGAACGTAAAAGGAAAGTTCTAAGGATTTTAATAACTTGCAAAAATGGAACACTAGTTGTTACTGAAATGGCACAAAAATTGAAAACATAAACCCTGACATGTCCTTATTATGTTATAATCACAGTGTAATTTCTACCTACTCTACATTCTGCTCAGATAAAAGTCACCACTCACTAGATAAAGCAAAACATAATTAAGCTCTGTTTAGCTTTTAATGACACATATGATAAATGCCGAGATTAAATCTACTCCTGAAATCAATATATGGCAAGAGAATTTATCTGTTTCAACCCACAATTTCATGCTAGTGATTCTGGGTAAAAAGGGAATAACAGAATGCCTGTTGTGAACTACACTGACCCTGTCCTGAAGGTGTGATGAACAATGCCTCTTCCCAATAAATTCCTTTCAACTTCACAACAGGTAAAGTTTTTCCACTAGGAAAAGAAAAATGTCCTTTTCCTTCCTTTCCACAGGAAAGCATTAAAGGACAAGACAATACCAGCAATTGTAACACTTTCAGAGTAGAACTTTAGGAGATACAATATGAAGGATGATTTAGAATATATTTTCATTTTGTGCATATATGCAGGTTTGTGCCCAACCAATCAAAATGATGGACACCTGATAAAACCATACCAAAGTAATAACATTCTTTATGTGATATAAAGAATAATAACCTTAAGGTATTTCTAGTATTTCTTCAAATTATGAAGAAGCTAAGTTTTATTTAAATGATAGACAGCTAACTTTACAAAGTACTAAATGCAAATTCAAAATTATTACCAGACTCTTTTCCATGTTACAATCTGATAATTATAAGAGGTCCATTTTATTTAAAATAAGTCTTTACAAAAAATGGCTACTTTGAATGGGGGCACTCAGCAATGTCATCTGGCTATGAAATGCACATTTATAGCTGTGACTTAATTTTTTTTCCAGCTCTAATGAAATTAAGGTAATTGCAAATTTGACAGGATTTTCACTGAATAGACAAATTACTGTGGAAACAGGAACAGAAAAGGAACTAAGAGGACACAATGTACTGGTTGTAGCTTTTTTTTTTTTTTTAAGAGAAGTTAACTTGTATCCTTCCAGAAGGTTTTAGCTGCTTAAGAGATTCCATAAAGAAATCTTCCATAAAGTGAAATATCTGTCAGTCTGTGCAATCCCAAAACTAGTGCCACGAAGAAATGCTGCTGTTTCTAGGATTATAAAATGGAAAAAAAAAAAAAGAAATATGTGTTCCTGACCAAGTTCAGTGACACTGCTATCACTTACATTTTAGCAGGCTGTTAAGGTGATATAATAAATCAGACTGTCCGACAGCTTTGGGAGCTTCCATTTGTAATTTGCTAATGCACAGCTCATGTACGACCTTGGTTCCAAAGCACAGCAAAGCTGACCTTAGGCAAACCCACAGTGAAGTTTCAGTTTTAAATTTGTCTCCACAATGGTCTGCGGGGTGAGGCTGTGACAGCTTCTCTTGTGTGCACCCTGACCTGCCCTTGGCTGCAAGTGGCTCCTGTTGAATCATCAGCTGCACTTTACTGTACCTTGCACTAAGAAGAAAAATGCCTGCCTGCATTTGTAAAATAACATGCATTTTGTTTTAAATCAAGGCGATATGATAATGATGAATGTTTACGACAGCTCTGTTATAAACAGATAACAGATCAAATTTTTGATCTGTTAGCTGATCAAAAATATTAAATTATTTTTAAATCTGAGGTTACAGTATGTTCTAATTCACAGCTAAATCTCTTGTCTTCCTGCTGGGCTCAATGTACAGTTAGGGGCTGGTTGTAACACCCATTTATTATTTCATCTGAGCAAATATTTCCATATTCTAATTCCTAGCAATGACACAAAACACATCAGGTACAAGACAGACTGGGGAAGGAAAATAATCTCTCTTCCTGTGTGACAGATTTTCATAAGCTTTAAATTTGTATCAGGCTAAATACAAACATCACCTTTCAGAAATGTTACCAACAGAGCTTATTTCATTGGAAAAGGATTCATGTATGCTGTTATTTACCTTGTATTTGCCTTTAATAATGCCTTCAAATAATCTTTCCTTGGTTCCATAAAAAGGCAAACAACCACTTAGAAGGATAAACAGGATCACACCACAACCCCAAACATCTACAGGCTTCCCATATGGTTCTCTTTTAACCACTTCTGGAGCCATAAAGTGAGGTGTTCCTACACGTCCTAAATGGAAATAAAAAGAAAATTGAGTCAAAGTGATGTCTGTCAAACAGAAATGAAGAATATCACTGCATTAAAAAAACCAAAAAACAGTTTTAATACATTTTGCTCATGGTTTAAAGCTTTTAACAATTTCTTTTTACCTTAAGTTTATATTTATATATATATGTAGTGAGATAAATCAGCATTTTCCATTTGGCCTAATTTTTACTTTTATAAATTGAGGAGTAGTCTACCCAAGCTGGCAGAACGTGAAACAAGAGTTGTAAGACCACTGGGACTCTTCAGTGAAACTTGACATATAAAAGTAAACACATCAATTTGGACAAGCTTTGAAACAGGAATTATTCAGAGAGCAAATACAAAGATGCTGTAGAGTTGTAGTCCACACTGATAACTTCAGAAAGCTGCATCTAATTGGTAAGAGCAGAGCTTGGTCTGATGCTCTACCCATACCTTGGCTGGTCTACTGAAACTGTCAGCAAAAATACAAAATGCCAGCAAATCTGGTATTCATTTATTTGAAGAGGGCAGTATCTTACTGCAGATGAAGTTAAAGCTAATTTGTTTCACAGAGTGCTTTCATTGAGTGTAATTATTGTTTTCCTATGAAAACAAAATGTATTTAGCACCAACTGATCTTTTGAGCAGATAAAACTGATTAGAATAACTTAATTCAATTTCTGTGTTAACACATTAAGCCAAATAAAGCAATTAACATTTTAACTCTCCTTATAAATGTTTCCCATTGTAAAGAGTTTTGTCTCCATTGCAAAAATTAAGCTTGAGTTTATTACTGACACTTCAAATACTGCAGTCTTTGGACTACCCTGGTTCCACCAAGTGCCTTCAGTGTAGCAAACATTCACCATTAGTACCTCCTTCATAAATTATTGTTGCTTATTACAGTAAGTGGATTTCAGGGGCTCGATTCCAGGCCTGCAGCACCTGCTGGTTAGGAGAGCTGAAAATACAGCCCAGAGGATCCAGGGTGTTTGCAGGGCACGTATTTAACTCAGTTTTGTCTTTGTAAAGAGATTCCTGCTTGATCAGCCTGTCCTGCTCACCCTCTGCATGGGAGTCAGCCAAGTCACAGCACTGAGAACAACACCTGGGGGACTATTTGGACATGGCTTCCTCAGGAAAGACCATCCTTTAGTTATCCCACCTGATCCAGGAACTTTATCTGACCATGTTCTCTTAATTAGTCCTTTTTGCATCTAAAGGATTAAAATATTGTCAGAAAGACAGCAGCTTTTCAACCATACTCTTAAGAAATAACACCACCATTGTCAAACTTCTTCACATGGCTTTCTGTTAAACCTTAGGGGTTTAACAATCCCAGTTTAGCAGGGAATTCCTCTGCCAAACAAATGTTAGGGATCAGTCTCTGACAAAGGGATGTTACCTCATCACCAGGCTAGGATGGCATCTTAACAAGTCCCTGTCATCCAGGCTGACCTGACAGCAAAGGGGCAGTTCCTTCCTGAGCTAAAAAAGATTAAACCATCAAGATGCTGCAAGTCCAGCTCATCCCTCATATCCCAGGGGGAGGAGGAAGGATATTTAGTCTGGACAGAGAAAGAGATGCACATGGGGAATGATGAGTCATTCTTCTTGTGGGCTGTACACACTTTGGAGGTGTATGGTATAATTTCAGCCTGAGAGACCTCAAAGGCGAATCTCCAAAATCACATATATGAGAAACAGAATTATCTCTTTAGATGACTCTCTCTTTTTGATGCCTGGTTGCAAGGAAGACAAGGAAAATAGAAATCATATGCACACACATCCAGTATGCATAACTTGCTGTGATTCTTTTTGCCTTTTTATGTGCCTAAAAATTTATATCTATAAAGTTTCATCTTTTTTATTCCCCTCTGGACGCCATCACTGCTGACAGGAAAAGTGTCAACATCTCCAGCTCTGTATCAGGCCATGCCTGTGCATAAGCAGCAACACCTGCCTGTTCAAAGAGCATTTTTCTATCCCTTAGACTGCTCATGTGGTGATTGTGGTGTACCTACCATAGACTGGAGACCTTTAACTCAGGAGATGATCACAGACCACAGAGTCTTGTTTGTCTCAGTGGGAACCAGCTGAGACTTAGGTGCAAAGGAACACATGTGTAATTTTGGAGCAGGTGTAACCTTTCTTACACGTCGAAAAAAAAATCTTCTGTGGTACTAAAGCACACTTAAAATATTTTTCATAAATACAAATGGAAAATTGTATATCCTCTGAAAATTCTGCCTTCCCACCATGCTTTATAATTGCTGTTATAAAATCTGACAAGTGTGGAAAAGAGGGATTACTCTGAAGACAAACGGGGAAATCAGCAGAAGACAAAATATCACATAGGGTAACAACCTATTTAAAAGAGGCATTAAGATACAGTTGTCTGGAGAAAGTAGCTAATGAAACCATGAACCTTAGATATCAAATGATATCTAAGTTGATTTAATGTGTATTTTCAACAATTATGTACCAGCCCTCTCAGCTCAAGAACCTTCTGTGGTTTCAATAAGAAATTGCAGAGGTGAACATGGTATAAAAATGACTGTGTGCTGTGAGAACAACATTTAAAGGTGTGGGTTTTGGCTTTGGGGTTTTTTGTCAATGCACTTAAGTCTGCTGGGGATTTCAGTGAACGGTAATCTCAAGAGTATCTTGTGTCCTTGCAAACAACTACATTTCCTCCTGGTGTAAATAGCATATTTAGCAGCAACATATGCTATAAAAGCAATCCAATAGCATGATGGAGTGTAGGAATTTAGGTGTCAAGGTGCAGGCACTGGGGCTGCAGGGGTGGTCTCTGTGAGGAGGAGCTGGAGCTGCTCATCCCAGACACAGACAGTTCCAATGGGATCCCTGCAGGCACAGCTCAGCCCAGCAGTTAGGACAGTGGTGTGAGAAAGCAGGGAAAGTGTGTGTAAGAAAGGGAAGAAAACCTGCCCAGAAAGTGAGGAGACTGGGAACTGCCATTTCCCATCCTCCCTGAACCACCTGGGGCAGGGGGTGAGTCAGGAGTGAGGGAGTGAAGCTCATCCTGGGAACGTGAGGAGAGAAGGTGGTTTAATTTCTGTCTTTGCTTCCCACTATCCAAATCTATTTGATAATTCAAAGCTCCTATTTTGCCTCATCTGGAGACCTCACATCAGAATGTCAGGCTGCACCTTCACTTGGTGCTCAAGCGCTCTTACAAACAGACAAGTGATGGTCAAAAACCAGTCCCTCTCTGATCATCACACAACTTCTTTCTGGTCCCCTGAAGTTAGAAGGTGTTTCTTCCATCACAGGTAGAAGAACTTGATCTTTGTTGGCCTGGTCCAAACCCAGGACACAATAAAAATCCACTCTGATGAACTGCTTGTCATGGAGCAGAAGGAATAGAGTGATTTTGTAAAAGGAAACACTGCACAGCTGTTTAAGTCCCCATCTGCCATAACCCAGATGAAAAATGGATGTTACTTAAAACAAACTGAAAAATCAGTGCTATTAAACTCTAATAGTCATTTTAAAACTTAAAATGAAAACTCCATAAATACAAAATAAACGAAAAAGAAAATTAGGCTAGGTTAATGAAATCCTGTAAATTACCACTGCTAGATTATAATTAGTGGAAACAGAGTCAGATTTGGTTTTGTGAATGCTGATTACAAGATCCCAGTACTTCAGATGAGAAGGATAAAGTGGGTACTTATGGTGGTGGAAATCACAATTTTATGTCCATGAAAAAGCAAACCCAGAAGGAGAAATGTAACTGGTTGAGACTGAACTGTCCAACAGTCAAACAGGATTAAAAAATGCATATATATATATATATATATATATATATATATATATATATATGTGTGTGAATATATGTACTGGAATCTTAAAAAGGCTATAGAAGTTTCTGGGCCAGCTGCTATCCTTGTGACCACTCCACTGGGTTCATCAAAGGAGCAAACCATTATTCTGAAGTCCTGAGCAAGGACTATTGAGCTGCACCTTTGAATTGAACTTAGCTCAGGAAAACGAACAAAGTGCACACATGAACTGACACAGATGGGGAATTTTCCTATGTTGCAACCACAAGAACTGTAAGGAATATCAGTAACTGCATAAATACAGTCAATAGACAGCAAAGTTGTCTAAAACCATGGATATTCACTGCCCTTTAGCTCAAATATCACTTCTGCTGAAAATTATTTAGCAGAAAATCTGCCTTCCAAACACGTCCAGTGTAAAATTTTAAAATTCTTCTCAATAGCTCAGTTTTAAAATATTTCAGAAACTTTTGAATTGTTTTTGGTGTTTTGAGAGAAAGTCTGCATCTTTCTGGAGGCAGTGTGAGAAAGAACAGAAATGCAAAGGCACTTTTCTCTGAAACAGTAAGCAAAGGCCCTTTTCTCTGAAACAGGTGACATCTGCCTTCCACAGGCTTTTTATTCTTCATAACATAAGCACGCTCATGGATATATTCCAATGACTGTGCATGAAAAAACCAACATTTTAACTGAATATAGATTGCATGCATGCACACACAGAGGATTTTTAGCTGTATCCATATATGAGAAGAAATCATATGGAAGACTGGAATCAATTTTCTGTCTATGAGCATTTAGGTTGTTTTTCTCTGTCCTAGAGTGGCATTAACTGAAAATCATCACTGTACAAAGACTCAACAGTGGCACATAGTCAATGTGATACCTGCCTCCATCCATTTCACTGCAAATGCCTACACCAAAGTGTTTGCTGAGTTAGGAAGCACTCAGTGCCTGGACAGGGACATCCAGCTTACACTGGTAAGGATACCTTATTTCTAGAGGTAAACTTTCTTACCAGCCAGTTTTTAAGGCATGTTGGCTGCCTGTAAATTTATAAACAGAGAGCTTCAGTCTTCAGGTGCTGTCAATCTGACATCATTTACAAGCACTAAAGATAAATTTTGACTTACCTTTGGTAATTTAGTTTCTATGACTCTTTCCATATTATTCCAGACAATAGGGCTATGCTTTCCACAAGAAGAAGAGTATATACAGAGACCCAATCAGATTTTGTCATCCCTAAGGCAGGGGACTGATGACCAAGATATCAGAAGGAGAGTCTTTCAACAGCAGTAGTATCTGAACGATGTATAAGGAAACAACTGGAACAAATAATTTTTAGGAAAAAAAATGTGAGGTACTAATAAACATCACCATCTGACCTCTCACAATAGTGTAATAAGAAATATGCTCACAAATTAAGGTGTTTCTAAAAGAGTGGGATGTCCAGAATAATGTGGAAGGAATCAAAAAATCACACACAACAGATCAGAGAGGGCAGTACTTTACTACTATTAATTCCTTTCCACATTACTCCAGACAATAGAGATGTTTAAAGCAGGTCTACAGAGAAGATGAGTAGATTAAAAAAAAAAAGGAAAAAAAGGGGGCAGAAAAAAGGGGTAATTCAGCTTCAGCACAGAAGATTGTCTGAAGAAAATGTGTTTAAAAGATGCATCAGCAGACAAGCGGATCACTGGATATGAGCGTCCAGAAAACAAACAAAGCGAAGCTCACATGTTAACGAGACTAATTATAATTAATTCAATGGCCTTTTCTGCCATAAAACTATGATGGAGGAACTAAACCTGAATGATTTCTCAACATATTAGCTTTCTGTAAGTTCCAAATCAGCCCAGGTGTGAAGTGGCATTTCTGTGAGAAAGTAAACCACAGCTGTATCTTTTAAATAAAACAAAGTCTCTTAAAGGCAAAGCTGCGAGAGGACTTGCATTCTTTTATTTTTCAGGAAAAAAAAACCAAGTGAAAACACTACCCTGTAAGAGAAAGAAGAATAGTAGTGTAGGATCTCAGCTTACAAAATTTTACTTCTCTTTGGAAAACAAATGAAAGCTTCAAAATACCATTCAAACTCTGATGATGAAAAGGAAAAAGCATCTGCGCAGTATAAAAACTTTCCAACATTTAAAACAAACAAAAAAATAGTTTTCTAACCTGGGGTTTATAAAACCACCAAGATTCAGTTTGGTGAAGCACTGAAGATGTTGCCCAGAGAGGTGGCAGATACTCCACCCCTGGAGACATTCAAGATCAGGTTGCTCTGAGCAGCCTCATCTGTTGGAAGCTGCTCTGCTCCTACCAGGGTGAGCTTTAAAGATCCCTTTTCAACCCAAACGTTCTATGAGCATTTCCGCCTTGATGAGAACAAAAAAAAATAAGGAACCCTAAAAATTCTGCCCCCTTTCCCCCCCATTTCATAGTCTTAATTAGAGGGAAATTTATGGCAATGCCTTCCTTTGCTGTTTTTGTAGTAAGTCTAAAAACACAGCTCACAAGGAACCAAGAGCACTTGGTATTTATGTGCTGTACTGCTACTAAAAACACGTAAGATGTTTTCCAATAAGAGAATAATTTACATTAGGATACTATAGGATTTTGAGGCAGCCTAGGGCATCTAACTAATAACACATAAATATTAATACTGGACTGGATTAGCATTATGGTCTCTGTGACATTTTGCTGCTGAAGGTAAAATGTGAAAGTTAACTATTGACAGTTAACTATCCCCAGATAAAGAACCTCATCCTACTTAGGTCTATACAGTTATCTCGGCACTAGTTGAAACCAAGAGAAATTAAGTAGATTAAGTGAAGGAAATCAGTTGAGAATTAAATGGTTTTTGTTCCTTCAGACTTTTATACCATATACTAGTTAAAAATCCCAAGATTTAGCATCCAACTTATTTGATATCAGATCAATCTGATGTCACATTTAAGAAAATACTGTGACAATTCATACTATGCTCTGCAAGAAAAACTTTTCAAGGAAGGAGACAGAGATCATAATGTGAGATTAGTCTATTAAATCATTGACTTCCCAGAGGTTCCACTACTCCAGCTGCATCATAACAATGCAACACAGACTGTTTATTGTCTTGTGGAACTGTGCTGTTCCTTAAAGGAATTCACTTATAAATTATGATGTTCTCTAACTCCTGTGTATACTGCCAGAGTTCCTTTAGAAGTTACTTCAAGGCTTCAAGTAAAGCCTGTAGCACAATTTTCCACTTCTGATCATAAGAACTGAAGCAAGAAGAGACCTTCAGAGATTGGTAGCTCATGAAACATATTTCCTCTAGCTCAGATGACAACACATGAATCTTAGCCATTTATTGCAGCTTAGGGGCAAATGGAGTGGAACAAAGAATATTTCCCTACATTTTCCCCTCTGGCCTTATGATGAAACGAGTTATGGTTATGTCATTTAAAAAAAAAAGATTTTATTTACATAAAGTAAATAATAACTAATAATTGAACTTTCTTAAAAAATAATGTCAACTGAGCTGTTAGCTGATAAAATACAGTCACTCCTAAAATCTGCTCCATACACATTTTCAGCAATGACATCTAGTATGATGTCATAGCTTGTTCTCATGAGCTCTCTTACACTTCTGTAAAACAACCATCTACCTGCTTGAAAGAAAGAACCCTGTAGTTATAATCCTTCTAAACTTCACAAGTCTGTCTTTGAACTTATATCTGAAGATTTGAATACCTGGAGTTTAATTTAACTCCACTACAAAAACCCTTCCCCAGCAATTTATGCACACTCTAATAAAGTTGCCTTTGTCAAGTCAAAAAATGTTACAGTCCCAAACAAAGCAAAAGCTGCAAGCTTGAAGGCTGGCTTCAAAGACACTGAGGGAGAAAATTCCCTTTAGTTTGTTCTCCTGGGGCTACACAGAATCTGGGATTGCCAGGCACAGGTGTGTCAAGGTGTAGAGAAGTAGGAAAAACAGCACAAACAAAGCACAGGGGATTTCAGGTCAGCAAAATTATCTTAATGCCATGATAGATTTTATTGAATAGAGAATCTTTTTTTATGTACTAACCACCAAATGCAGGCATTGCCATGCTAAAAGGGAAATAATGTCATGCTAAAAGGGAAATAATTGACTACGTCAAGAGGAATCAATGTTTTCCACTAAAAATTAGAAAAGCAATGTGAAAGTGAACAGGTTGGTTATGATGCTGCTCAGACTTCTCTATTTGGAGAATTTCTACTTTTTTTTTATGAGACAATTGAGAAATAAGAAGTGCCTGTAAATTATTGTTACTATTATGACAAGACTTATCCATATGAATAACACCCTTAAACAAATGTGTAGATAAACACTGATTTATAAGGAATTTATAGTCCAGTTCAAACAGCCAGTATTGACAGCTTTCATATAACACATGTGCTATATTGTAAAACTGAATAAATAAGACCTTGCTAGCTCTGTGTAGGGAACTGTCTAAGTAATTTGTCTTCAGGTAGGGTTCTGATAGGGAAAAGAACTGTCAGATAACAAAGGTAGTTTGTGCTTAAAAGACTGGAATGGAAGATGAGAAGGAAGAGAGGAGTCTGTTAAGGAGACTTTCCACAGTAAATAAATGGAGTGGAATTACTCTGGGTATCCCTGAAAATGAGTGGGATTTGAAGCTAAAAGCAACAAGTGCCAATGAAAAGGCTGCAAATTAGAGATGCCAGTTGAGAAAAAGGGAAAAAAAAATTTTGTGAAGGCAGACCAACATGGCAGAAGTTGAGGTGGAAGAAGCAAAAGGTACTGATAAATATCACAGTGATGAGGTTTGGGATCTTCTTAGAGAGCCGCAAACAGAACCCCCAGCACTGATCACTGCTGCAGGTTGAGCACAGGAGCAGTGAGTGGGATCACAGTAACACAAAAGGAAGGCCATGGCAAACTTCAGGAAAAATGCAGTAATTTTTTTTTCAAAGTTGAACTTGAATTTTTCTTGCTAGACAATTGGTAATCTGAAAGTACACTGCATCTGACTACCTCCAGAAGAGTGGCTGAAACAGAAGGAGTGGGTAAAGTTGCTCAGCAGAACATAAAGAAGAAAAATGAGATAATTATAAACAAAAGTGTAGAAACTACCACTAAAAAAAAGCAGTGACTGAAGTACAAATAATTTGAGTAACACAAGAAAACAATGACCTTTTTATTATAGCTTAACTGAATGGGTATTTTCTTGGAAAAGATGTCTCTAGTTAATAAGGTGCTTGGATATTTCCAGGATATCAGCAATATCTGGAAGGGAATGGAAGCTTGTTGGTATGTTTATATTTTATTTGCTTTTTATTTAAAAAAATGTACAAAACTCAAATTGACACAATATTAAGTGATTAAATTAGGAAATCTGAGATTTTGAAGATGCATGGTACTGAAAGAAGTTATTAATTCAGAAGAAAAAAATATTAAAACTAACAAATGTTTTGTTGTGGTCTCCTACTCTGGCAATGAAAGCATCAGAAAATTGATTGGGTCTTCATCTGTGCAGGCTGATTAAAGCATAACCCTATTGTCTGGAACAATATGGAAGGCAGCTAGAGGAAATAAAATCCACAGAAAACAAAACACAGTCAAAAAATATACATACGTATCAAGATATTGATGTCTTATGCAATAATTACAATGAAATTTTAGAACACAGAAAAGAATCACATGTGAAAACCAGTAAGAGTTTGCTACTGAACAGCACAGCATTCTGACAGGAATTGCCTATCAAACAGGGGAGCACTGATGATGCTGCAGTAAGTCCTTACTCAAGTGCTTTAATAACTGCATTTTTATTTTCTTTGCTTTACCAAGCATGGCAGAATTAAGCCAAAGCTTGTATTAAAGTGGAAAATTCTTTGGGTTTTTTCAGTTTTATTTTGATGACCAGCATGAACTCCGTTAAGTGAAATTTACAGGGATTTAATGTTTGAATGCATGTTACATTCCACTACCAATTTAGATTGGCTGTGTGCATTTACCATGTTAACTTAGTCTGTAGTGAAACATTATTTTTGACCTCTTGTTTTGCAGGCCTGGCTGTGTCAGAAGTACAGAACTCTGCAGTACAACATGCACAGTACTGAATAACTTAGAAGGAAAATTTCTTACCTCCAGCAACTAGCCCAGACTCTCCTAACTGAATTGCTACCCCAAAGCCACCAAGCTTTACTGGGGCCGAATTCTCTTTTGAGGCAAGCAGTACACAGTGTGGCTGAAAAGACAAAAATCCAGACAAATTATTAAACTGTTTGAGAAAAACAATCTGTATTTTAGAATTTATTTTCACAAATCTGTGAGCAGAGGTTAGATTTTGTTTTTTTAAAATAATGTCTTAATTTCAATTATCTTCTTTTCTGGCATGGACTCTTTCTACACTGGTTTCCCTTCTATTGCCCCAGGCATAGAAAAATCCTTTCAGAACTCATCAGAACTAGCAAGGAACACAAAGTGAAATCATGATAAAATGGAGATAAAAACCTCTTGTCTATAATTTCTTACCTAGTATTACTTTTCCTTATTGTCTTTCATCCTATTAACCCTTACACTGCTTCAATTCCCCAGCTGAAATACCTGCCTATGATATGTTTTCTGGGGTCTTATCCTTCCCACAGAGAACATAAAACTCTGTTTTCAGTTAATCACAGAATTCACTCAGCACTTCTCAAGTGCAGAAAGAAAAGGAACACCCCTGGAATATTCCAGTGAGGGATATTCTTTAGGTGTCTAAACTGGATTCCAGCCATAGCCATCTATACCTTTGATTTTACACAAATAAGAGTGAGGTGTCATGTGTAAAAATGAAATAACTGAATGAATTATAATTATATAATAAATATATAAATGAAATAATAATACAACAATTCAGATGAGTACTGATTGCTGCAGGAGGAAGCAACATACAGACAAAATCTATCAGAACATAGATAGATTTGGTATTAAATACACATACCCAAACAACTGCATTTGATTTAGAACTTCCTGCGTTTACTCAAAGCCTCTCTTTTCAATGCTATATTATTTAAAATGAAGAACCTCGAATTTGTATACTACTTCCTGAGAATACATTACTGCTTAAATTGCAAAATGAAGAACTCAAAAAAGTGCACAGGACCTACCAAAAGTTCCTTCTGACTACCTGTTATCATCTCTAACCACCCACGTCTTTTGGTAAAAGTTTAAATTATATGAGAACAAAGACTTCAAAACAATGTTCTTGAGATCTTCATTTAATTTAGGCCTTGTCATATTAGGTCTTCTAGAATCCACTCTTGAATTTCCAATTTATAAATGTAATTTTCAATTCCTATGCCCCACTTGGAAGAGTATTAGCAGGTGGTATTATTGCTGCATATTGTATTTCACTTCTGCCTTAGTGAAATGGTTCAGATGCACACTTTGGGCACTTTCACATCCTCTTGTCACTGTCATTTGGAGCGAGAAAGAATTCTAAAATTCTAATTCCAAGCAAGGAGAAAGGAGATGGGAGAACTATATAAACATTTACAAAATGTACCACTACCCTGTGGTGCTGACTTATCTTTACCCTCTACTGGAAAAAAGTGACACTACTTCCACGAAGTATTGAAGAGATGAGAGATAGTACCAATATCATCATCACCCAAAAAACCACTGGCATGGCTCACCAGAAACAAAACCTCTGAGAAAAAAACTTCTAATCTCCAAATGAGAGCAAAACTGAGAAAAATTGATTACAGAACCTCTCTCAGCAGAGCCCAAATAAACTGGGTACAGGCAGACAAAAATGCCTTTAAAAAAACAAAGCAAAGCAGTTGCAACACCAGTTAAAACTTCCCCCTGTTGCCAATTGTACGAGTCAGCTGGAGCTCGCCACTTTCAGAGAGAAGCTGCTGCTGCAGCTTTCTAATAAAAGGACCTGCACGTTTCTCCTCCCTGTCTTCACCCGTGCTTTTGAGAACCAGCAGAACTTCTTAGCACATAAATGGTAAGTGAATTCTTTTGTACTTAAGCTATAGCTCTCTTAATTATAATTCTCTTGATATCTAGGTTTAAGGACGTCTGCTTGCTTAGAGGGGACACAACTTACGAGAGTAAAAAGTTTTGTTCCCAATCCATTCGCAGCATAACCCAAGTTTCTCTCTCATTGATCTAAACTTCCTTATACAGGTCTCCATATCAAACATTTTCATAGAAAAGCAATTTAAACATGAAGTCATTGCAGTAGATGGGTTTCAAGACATATTTGAAAACATTGCAGTTTGAAATCAATCTCTTGAAATTACTTGCCCTGACAATATCAAGTGGCAAGTATGAGAACAGCTGATTTGGAAACTGCTCATGTACCCTACCAGTTTAATGCAATTGTAGGGTCAGACAACACAGGATGTTAAAATATTTTAGACTCTCCTCTCAAGAATTCAGATTCTGTAAGTACATTAGGTCTTCTTAGAATTTTGCCAAAAGTGTTGCCATTTTCACTGCTGTGCCTGCATCACAGGATTAAATGTAAATTTGCATTTTTTAAGACCTAGCATGCAAATTTCATGGCCTAGACACAGAGCTAGCATAAAATTTATTTTAAGATTACATACACAGCAGTGGTTTTTTGTTGTTTTGTTTTTTTATTTCCGTAATAGTTGCCAGAAAACTAAGTGCAGAGTGCTAAAACCACTTCTGAAAATTTTGTGAGATTATAGGAATAAACCTCTTTCCTCTGTAAAACTAAACTTTTGGATTTCTTGTTGCTATGACAAACCAGTCAAAGGCTAAAGTTTTATCATTACTTATAAGTAAACATCTCTCTAAACGCCTTTATGTGACTGCTCTCAAACCACACACTTCTGGTTTTCCTTTGTTGGTCAAGGCTGATTTTTATCTTTCACACTGTACCTTCCTGGTCAGCAATAAGCTTAGTGAAATTAAAAACTATCCAATGAAAGCAAAGAAAACCATGTAAACAAGAACGGTTTGAAAACAACCTGTTACTGCATTCTTGTGATTTCCAGCTAATAGTAGTTTATTTGTGTAATACTGATTTGTGAATAGCCAAGAAAAGGAAAAAAACACTTACTTTAATGTGAAGGTACAGATTATTAAAGACAAGCTACTGCAATAAACTTCTCACAGGGTTACTTTTAACACAGTATATAGCCAAATACATATTATTAATTGATGAATGCTTTTTTCATTGAGAACCAGTGAGTCACGTGAGAGATGTGAATTATTGAAAATTAACACAGATGAGTTTAGACTTCCGACTTCCTTTAATGTACTTCTGTGTACTTTGTGTCAACACTGAGAATACTTAGCTATGCTTACTTGTCCCTGCACGTTAGATAAATTTTTTTCTGTGCTAGAAATCCTGGTCCTAAGTGAACTTAAAAAAGTTATTTACTCTTATAGATAAAGAAAATTCTTAAGTTTGCAGGAAAATGTAATAGTTGACTTTTAAAACAACATAAAACAGCAATAATGCTGTAATTACAGAAATATTTATCTGTGAGTACTCTACAGTATCTGCTCTTTCTTGCCTGCAGATTTACATTACTTTATGATATCTGGCTGAAACGCCTTCTATTCAGCTACGCCAATACTTGGTGCATTTATTCCTTTTAGCAACTGCCTTTTCTGTTTATACCACATTAGACTGTAGGCTATAAAGCAAACAGATACTTGAATGGAGATTTAAGTCTTAAAATCTCTCTCTCTGTCTTTTTGCAGAACAGCTAAAACCCCTTTGCAAATGATGGCTGCAACTTTAGCTGATTTACCAACTATTGGTGCACATAAGGAAGAATTCTGGAGCAACCAAACCAACCTGACCATAAATGCCTCAGAAAGTCACAATGATGCCAGCTGTTCCTTGGATGACAACAACTCACTGTCACTTGCTTTGATAGTTTTTTACTCCATTATTTTTGTTGTTGGATTGGTTGGAAATATTGTAGCCCTTTTTGCTTTCTTGGGCATTCATCAGAAGAGGAATTCTATCCAAGTTTACTTGCTAAACGTAGCTATTGCAGACCTCTTGCTCATCTTCTGCCTTCCCTTCCGGATCCTCTATCATGCCACCAACCGCTGGATGTTCGGGAGGGCATTTTGCAAGGTTGTGGGAACTCTGTTCTACATGAACATGTACATTAGCATAGTACTGCTGGGACTAATTAGTCTGGATCGTTATATAAAAATAACGAAGTCTGTGAAGCGTCCAAAGATGCTCACTGCTACCCGGAGCATGCAGATCTGCTGCACGGTGTGGGCCATTGCGCTGGCAGGATTTATAGTGGTAGTTGCACCATCTTTCTTTAAGACTGAGGACAGCAACTCTACCAAGTGCTTTCATTACCGAAGCAAAAAGAATGCAGAGAAGACAGAAGCAATTTTAAATTATATCACTGTACTGATTTTCTGGATAGTTTTTTTCCTTTTGATACTTTCGTATGTTAAAATTGCCAAGAACCTTCTGAAAATTTCGAGAAAAAGGGCAAATTTTCCCAATGCAGGAAAATACACCCAGACAGCAAGAAATTCCTTCATTGTTCTCATAATTTTCACCATCTGTTTTGTGCCTTATCACATGTTCCGGGTTGTCTACATCACGTCCCAGTTACAATCCCCATCCTGTTATTGGATGAAGATCATTCACACATGCAATGAGGTGATGCTCGTATTTTCCTCATTTAACAGCTGCCTAGACCCAGTTATGTATTTCCTAATGTCCAGAAGTGTCCGTAAGACTGTATTCCAACTGATTTGCAGAAAACTTCATGGAGAGAAAAGCCTAAACCTGGAGAGCACTTCAGACATAAAACTTGGCCAATACGCTCAAGAGCGATTATCTACCACCACTCCTCACTCCAGCTACTCAAGGAGGAAGTCTGTGATTTGAATGTTTAAATGGATCTCTGTCACTCCAGGTCACCAATTTCAGATCACAAAATCCTCTACTCTAGAGTTACTAACTCTGCCTCTTTCCTCCTGTTAAGAAAAATGAGAAGTCGTACTTCTGGTTTGTGAAAATGGGAAGTTACTTTTCAGAAGAATTTTTTCGCTCTTGTTTATCCAAGAAAACAAATTAGGAAGTTCTCAGACATTTTGTGTTGGACTAAACTAGAACACTAACTCTTTAGGGACATTTCCACAAAGGGGTTTGAACCTGTAAAAGTAAACTTGTATATATACATTAATATTAGTAGCTTGTGTATGTAAATAATAGATGAATTTTGCAAAAAGTAAATTCTGTCCTATTTGAAAGATCTAGATACCATTACAGATTTTATGTATTTTATGGTTTTCTTTGTTTTAATAGGTTTCCAAGAGATCAGTATTTTTATTACATTCATAAAGGCATTTTTAAAGAAAATATTTGAGAATTGAGCAACATGCGTCTTAAAAATGAGGTGAGGAATACAACAGCTATCAATTCAGTTTTAAGTACAGAAGACACTCTTAGTTTTATTAAGCAGCAAAATTAAAATATTCAATCCTACTAAGACCTTTGTATTTCCAACATTTGAATGAATGTCAAGGTCAAACACCTGAGGAAAAGCAAGCAACGCTTTCAGAAAATTCCAAATAAATGAAGGAGAGATGATGTGGGTATTTCCTAAGATTTCCTTCAACGTGACAAATTTGATGACTGCACAAAGTAGTTCAGCAAGGAACATCAACTCACAGAATGGAGCAAAAAGATCAGCCAGGCTCAGGCACTGGTCTACTCCTAGATTTCCAAAGCCACACATTCCAGCTGCATGCTTCCTCCCTGGCAGGAGACTTTTCTTTGCATGTGATTAAAATAATCTTGATAATTGCTGATGCCATGTGAACAGCAATGTAATGACAACCTTTCAGAGCTACAGCTACATTCTCAGATACTAAACAGCTTTATGTATTTAGGCACAAACAAATTTCAAACTGTAACATTTCTCAAAAACCAGAGAGCTGAAGGTGGGGAATGTCTGGCACCAAGATGACTAAAGCAGCACAACCATGAACAAATTAAATGTCTGGCATAACAGACCAGAAAGGTGAAAGATATAGAGGCCAGACATCAAGCTCTATGAAATAAGGATTTATTGTCTTTACACACACAAACAATACTGCTCAAATAAGTAGGTGTAAAGAATTTGGTTTTACTATGACTACTAGTAACTTCTTTAATGTATCATGTAACTGTTAATGCCAAATCTGTGCCAAAATGTGTGGGTTTTTACTAATTCCATACAATATTCTGATTTTACAGAAGGTACTCATAATACTCTGACTGAACAAAGTAAACATAAGGGTTCACTTCAGCTAGATATAACTTGGTTTAATTTTGATGTGAATTTACATCATCCAGATTTGATGGAGCTGGGTATAAACACATCAAACAAATTACAATGACTAGCCAGTCATGTTTTGTTCTGTTTTCTTTTTTTTTTTTAATAAAAAATTAGAGGGTTTCCTTAACTTCAAAAGAAAGATTCCCACAAACGTGTAATTTCATAAAGATAAGACGGTAACTGATTTTTTCCTTAAACATTTAAGCATACAACTGAGGTGTCTGTACAATAATTTCTGACTGATTCTCACAGAAATTGCATTTCAGGATCTTTTATTATCATTTTGCCATTCTAATATATTAAAGCTTCTCTTGGTTTTGTATTTGTCCCGTGCAATTTTATTATGCAATACTGTAGTTCTACATAATGACATCAATTCTGGTACATCTAGTGGAGTTTATAAACCATAATTTCACAAGATTTATATGTTACCTCATCATTCTTTTCCATACTCATTCTGTGAGCAGTTGGTTGATGATACTGAACAGCAGGTCAGGGTGAGGGTGTGGGCTGGGGAACTCAGGAGAGGACAGACATGAACAACAGCAGCTTGAACAAAATGTGATTTCTAAAATTCTTCTGAATGAAGTGTTAGACCAGAATTTTCATTCACAAGGTTTGTAATTCATGGACACAGCAGTATTGCCAAAATAAACTCAGATCTCTTCAGAAGATCAAGTAGTAGTAGAGGGTTTCAATACTGAAAATCCAAACTGCATTAAATTAATCAACTCTCCAGCTCAGAAATGAAAATGTGAGAGGGAACAGGTCTATAAGAAAATCTCTAAGAGCAGGCATGGCACAGAGGAGTGGAACAGGAATGACCACATGATCTTGACAAAGTGCAGCATTAAGGGAGCAGCCATCAGAACGAAAAGACAACTACAGAAAGCAATCAGAAGATACTTTTGGATTTCAACAACTCTATAAATCAGTGCTTCAAGATGTTAAAGGCCAGATGTGTCAACTGGCTCAGAATGGGATCTGAAACTAGACAGCACTGTCATGTCGGAAGCAGTCACTACTGACCAAGAAACAAAAGCAGGTATATTTACTCTTAAAAAAAAAATTTAATCCTTATGTGTTTTTTTCTGCAATCAGTTTTCCCAAATTTAAAGGGTAAAACACCAGGCCTTACAAGAAAATATTACTGAAGAATAAACAGTCCAGAAACATCTTGGGAAACCTGCTGAAAGTCACACTGTGACGTTTCAAATGACCACAGAACCAGTCACTCAAATACTGTGTTTTACTTCTCCTCTTCCCAGTGCTTCCTGATTACCTGAGTCTTCAGAAGAATTTTAATATTAAGGTAATTCTATTTGTTTTGCATTCTGCATTTAAAGGCTAACTCAACACACATCCCTATATAACTGCATGAACCTCATTTTCCTCAAATCTATAAACACATACTTGAATTTCAGCTGGTGTATTAACATGTAGCAGTGTTGTGCTGCTTTTGGCTGGGATAGACTTCACAATATGGGCTGTGGTTTGGGCTTGTGAACAAGTGTTGACAGCCAGAGATGCTTCAGCCATTGCTAAGCAGCCCTTGCACAACAAGCAGGACTGGACTGTCTCTCAGAACACCCCAGCAGAGACAGGCTGGGGGTGCACAAGGACATGGAGGGGACACAGCAGGGACAGCTGGCCCAGGGATATCCCAGAGCACATGGTGCCATGCTCAGCAATAGAAGCCGAGAAGGAAGCCTGGCTGTGTTGCTATTTTTAGGAACTCACTGGGCACTGGTCAGGTGGGGTTGCTTTCTATCACTTGGGGTTTTTTTTTTCTTTTTCTTTAAGCTTATTAAACTCTCTCTCACAAACCATGAATTTCCACTTTTACCCTACTGGTTCTGCCTCCCAGCCCACTGGAGAGGAAGTAAGTGAATGTGTGGGATTTAGGAGCTTTCTGGGATAAACCACAACCACCTAACTTTGGTAGACACTGGCAGATTTGATCAGTGTTTCAGACAAAGCAGGAGGGAGCATCAGAAGGAGAGGTCTGTTCTGCAGCACAGCAGCCACAAGAACAAGAGGGGGAAGAGGCAAAAATAATAAACAAGTTTTCTCACTTTAAGCCTTTTGACTCTTCCCATCCCACTGAGGGGGAGTGGATAGGGCAGCTGTGAGGGCTCACCCACCTACCAGCGTCAAACCACAACATCAACTTTCATTTTTGCACTGAAATGAAAAGCAATTATGGTTTTAACTTGCAAACTGGTGTTTCTGAGAGCAGAAAAACAGCAATTATAAAAGAGGAGTGCAACTTATACCACTGAAAAACAAGTGAGAATCACATTATTCCCAGAACTGTGAGGTTCACGCATGGAAGCTTTAGTCTGATGCTCTGACAGCACACAAGGCTGTGAGAGACAGTGTCAAAGCCTTGCTGAAGTCGAGGAATTCCACCACTGGGAATTTCCTGGGTTTTGTGCTTTTAGGGCCAGAAAACAAGCTGTCTGCATATCATGATGAACTGCAACATATGCTGCCTATTGGCAATATAAAATCTAGAACGTATAAACTAAGAGTAACCATGGTTCGAGAATAAGAGAAAATTTAAATAATTGAGGTGAATGATACACATAAAAATAATTATGAAGAACTTAAGAGTGAATGGCATAAAAATGCATGTGTTCCATTTGAGTATCTTCAAATACATTTAGATAAAACACACCATTTGTAAGTTAGGTGAAAGGAAATAGTCCACTAAAAGAATAAGGAAGGTGCTTGCTACAGCTTAGAACCAACTACAACTCTATTCCTGGGACAGGTGGCATTTAAAAAAAGCTTATAATACTTCATTACTTTGCTACTGCTCTCAGTATTCCATTCCAAAATAAAGCCTGATAGACTCTAGTTCACTACAACAATCTATTATCATACAATAATTCAGGAAAAAAATGCAGCGGTTACCTCTTCTTATAGGATGAGTTATTATTATTAAATTATAAATACTACAGGCAACAGACAATAACCAACCAAATAACAGCAATTAAAAAAAAACCTGCTAACTGGAATTGTTCACACCACTCCCAGCAACTTCTCAGAATATGGATTCTTGTATCTAAACCTCAGTGGAATGCCAAAGCAACAACGGCTTCTAACACTACTTAAGAAACTATTAAACATGTAATAAATAGAAGACTGACTCTGTTAGAATGATTTTTAATACAATATACATTCAGAAGTGTAAAGCAAGGTATAATTAAATCTAACAAGAACAAGAATTAAAGTACATGCAAACTAATGACAGTTTCACAACCTAATTACTAATACTCCACAGCAAATAAATGTAACTGTAAACGAGTTCAGCTATGAATTCAGAATAGGAAGGTCCATTATTTTAGAAAAAAAATTAGTAATAATGACACTGAACAATGATAACAGATCATGAGGCGAATTTATGCTTAAACATAATGCCAAACTAGCAAAACAAGAACCTTACCAAACTTCTGTTCTCAAAAAGGAACTTATTTAGAGGTTATCTTACAACCACAGATGTATCAGAAAGCAGAAGGCCCACCTTCTGCAGAGGTGACCAGATTTTGCCCTGTGATCATACCTATGCTGTGGAGGAAGGAAACTGTCCTGTGTACACTTCTGGATGATTTGTGTGAAACACTGCATTTCTTGGACAGCCCATTGAGTCCATTTTCCCTGCCAGAACCGTTGGATGCATCAGGTTTAAATTGTTCCCCCACAATCCATCACCTGACCAGACAGAAGGGATGTGTCCATTTGGTCACTCATGCGAGGACAGACATGGACACAGCCCTACTGCATGTGGCCTTTGGGAAGAGAGATCTTGTGGAGCTGAAAACCTGTTATATATCAGTGGAAAAACAAGTTTTCATGCATAAAATAGCAGCATGAAAGAAAGTGGGCAGTCCTAAAGAAAACCCCTCCACCCCCAAAAAAGGAAAGCACTACGTAAAGGATTGCGAGGTGTTTTTCTGTGCTGTACCTAAAGGACTGTCACAGCTGCTCTTCCATGCTATCTCCATCTTTTTTTTTTCCCTAATGGAGCTGATCTTGACTTAATTTCAAAGCCTTTTTTGGTACAGACATCATATTTTCTGAACTTTAAATGCCTACCTGCCTCCTGACATTGTAAAAGGAAAGTGTACGCTCTGAAAACCTAGTTATGACAGGGAGAAATTTTTAACTGTACTCTCCAGGTTCCAGTGCCATCTCTTTCACTGCAGCAGTGGAGATTAAACAGATACCAGACAGAAATATTTCCTCTCAGCAAAAGAAGGTGCCTGCAACTTGTATAGGTAAGCTTAAAATTACTACTTTGTTTTACCTGAGAAATTTGGTCAATTGCAAAAATTTTCATTAAACTTCTAAAATAAATAAATTCATTCAAGAATTCAAAATTCATTCATTCATTCAAAACTTACTTATTTACTTCTAAAGAAGTAAGTTAATTACTTTGTGAATTCTACTCTTTATAGTAAAAGAATTTAATACATTTTGGTTCAACAATACATATAGAACCTGGCGTACATTAAAATGCAAGAGCTATAAAAGTTAGTTTAATTTGGAAGTTTGTCACACACTGCCTACAGCATAGTTTTTATACTTGGTGTCTGGGCTTTTTATAATTGCTACACCGAACCCTCTTTAGCATCTGAGTTCATTTGTTTACAGCTGTTTTTAAAAAATTATTATTAGTCTCCAAGTTTGAAATATTTTTTTTTCATATGATTTGATATGAAAAAAAAACTAACTAGGATACGCTCCACTAAAATATGTATGTATATCTATGCATACAACAGTAAAAACTTTCCACTGCAGGGTTGTTAGCTGAGATGTCACTTTTTACACACAGTCATTGCACAGAGTTTCATTTCTTATTTTCAGTTTGGAAATTGAGAAAAGACTGAAAAATGAACTTTGGGAAAAATTAATATGCTGCAGTTTTCAACAATCACTGTATATATTAAAAAATATAGACTGAGTTGCTAAATGTACATCTGACATTAGAGCTGTGATAAAGTAACACCACATAGAGACATGAGCACAGAATAAATATATGTATATATAGAGTGAGATTCTTCAAGTATACAGACTAATTTATAGTTAAATGGAGGTACAGATACTCTTCTGCATTTCTGGAATTAAAGTAATTCTTTGCACTTAATTGCTCATTTAATCTTAAATGGTCTGTAAGTGGTTTCCAAATTAGGTTACAGATGTTCCAGAAGAGTGAGAAATAAACCAAGATCATAGAAGTTACTGCCAGACCCTAGCCTGAACCTTCAGCTTCCTAATTTATTTTATTAGATTCTAGGCACATAAAAGCTTTGGGGTTTAATTTTTCTTCATGAAACTTCAGTGGAAGAGAATGCCCGAACTGTAACCTCACGCAAACTTAAGGTAACAG
Organism: Calcarius lapponicus; assembly: GCA_039654755.1. Taxonomy (NCBI): domain Eukaryota; kingdom Metazoa; phylum Chordata; class Aves; order Passeriformes; family Fringillidae; genus Calcarius; species Calcarius lapponicus. Next base: position 119,093,718 of record CM077462.1, on the reverse strand, counting down.
CATCAAAGGAACACTGAAAGTCAGGGAGTCAGAAACACCTGAGATAAGAGCAAAGAAGAGATGTTAGATGCACATTACAGAAATATTAATTTTTAAATTGTGTTTCAGCTCTGACCACTCAAGGAATCCTGCCATAAATGAACAACTCATCATGTCTTCAGCCATCGCTGGCTACCACCGTAGCTCTCCCCATCCTCTACTCCTGCCAGTTTCCCGTTGGAATCTTTGGGAACATTCTGAGTGCCTGGATATTTTTACGTAAAGTGCCCACTGGAAGGACACAGTACATTTACCTAGCCAACCTGGTGGCTGCAAATCTGCTGGTCTGCAGCACCATGCCCTTCCTGGCCACCTACTTCATGGAGGGGAACCACTGGCCCTACGAGTCGGTGGCGTGCAGGATTGCCCATCACCTGGAGACGCTGGTGATGCATGTCAGCATGTATGTGACCATCACCATCCTGTGCTCCACTGCCCTCAGCCAGTATGCCACCCTGAAGAAGAACTGTGGCCCACAACACTCCCCAGCTCTGCCAGGAACCCTCCACGGGCGCCTGCTGCACAAGTTCCGGCAGCCAAAGTTCGCTAAACGTTTGTGTGCTGTTATCTGGCTGATTGTGCTCTGCATTACAGTCATAGCCATCACCTACAGTGCTGACGAGAGGGTTTCAGGAGAGTTCCCCACGTGCTACAACATCAGGGTAGAAGCTGGTGAACGTCCTGCAATGATTGCAGCTTGTCTTGCCACTGTGTGGTTCTTTCTGGGATTTATGACTGTTTTGTGGTCGTACTATTCTCTTACCAGACATCTGAGCAGAATACAAAAAAACACCTGTATTGGAGAAAAACATCTCATTTATAGAACAGTGAAAAGAAACATTCTCGTCATCCAGATGATATTAACTATCTGTTTTCTTCCATACCATATTTTTAGGCCAATTTTCTATGTGTTGCTTACAGATAATAACTGTCCAATGTTAAACTATCTAGTGGAAATTAAAAATGTCCTTACTTGTCTTGCTGCTACTAAAAGCAGTTTAGATCCACTTATAACCCTTCTGTTAGATAAAACATTTAAGAAAAGTCTTTATGGCCTGTTTACAAAATCCACACCAGAACATCAAAAACGGAATAATGATATTTCCGCTGAAATGGGAAGGAATATGGAAAGATTTTAATAGACTATAAATAATAATAAACTAATTTTAACTACCTTTAGGCAGGCTTTGATAAAAAATTGCAAATATTTAAATAAAATGGTAACATATTTTATTTTCTTTTCAAATCATCTTGCTTGCTGCATCAACACTGGCCATAATAAATCCAATGTGTATATCCAAATGAATCCAAGGAGTTTGTACAGTATAATACCCATTCATCCATGTAATACAAAAGATGCTTTACACTTGACCTATGGACAGTTCCTTTTACCTAAAAAGTCAAGGAAGAAGGCAAAAACTAGGCTGAAGTTGAGGACCCAGCTCTCCCTAGTTATCAGTAAGAGTTTTGGACACAAGTTGCCTTTACAAGAAGGTAAAACAAAGCACAGACAGTTTCCTTGGGATGGGTGAACCACAACTGTGCTACTCATCCAACAGCCAAGTAACCACAGCACGGCAGAACTGAGCAGTCAAAGCTTTCCAGAAGGCAAAGTGCTGCTGACAGGACTGGTTTTTGATCATCAGCTGCAAGTCTGGGTAAGCAGAGCTGCTCACTACCAAAGTGCTCTTCTGATTTGCAGACACAAACTCAAACCTCACCACTTCTGTCCTTCCGGAATAACACTTTATAGGGAATGTAGCTGAATTGTCTCAGCAAAATGCCTGCCTGGGCTTGTTTCTCTTAACACAGTTTTTGAGGGTAGCATAGGCTGAAGGCATTCCTCCTTACATTTTTCTAGTCACAACCACTTGTTCCCCAGTGCTTATCAAAAAGGCAAGAAAATGAATGAAACTTTGGGAACTACTAATCAAATATAACTTTGTGATAGACTCTTAGCAAGCTCCCATTCCGACACTTCTACATAGCACCAAAAAATTACATATGCCGGACTTTTTTCCTATGTAATCTGCCCAAGATGATGTCCTTTGAAGTTCTTAACTGCATCAAAGTTTTTCTTGTTTCAAATAGTGGAAAAGCTTTTGTGCAGTACAGGCAATTTGAGAAACTACAAATTGAGTCCTGCACTGGTCTAGCATTTGACAGAAGAGTTCATGAAGGAAAATCCCCCAAAACTTAAAGGCATGAGGGATGAGGAGAGTTAGAAAACACTACAGCAAAACAGAGCTCATGTGGAAAATTTCTTGCATTGCTTGGACATGCTGGTGCCAAAATCAGAATTTAGCAGGTGACACGTGAATTGTTTTTATTAAACAATAAAACAACTCATTTCTATTGCAGTGAACACAAAATCCTAAGGCAAACAGGCACAGCACCTGGTTTGCAAAGCAGTTTAGAGACCACAAGAGTCTGTCAAATTTTTGGTTAAGCCATTCAAATGTGCTGCATGGGAAGCCAGCTCATCAATCAGAAGACATGAGTTTTCTGACTGTGTGAGCAAATGACTGAAACATATAAACTTATTGACCATAAAGTTTGTAAATGTTCAACTCCAGGTAAGCCAAGCAGAATAAATACACTTTTCTCAGCCAAACTGCTTCTGAACATACTAATAGGTCAACAGGAAAAGGGCTGGACAAAACAAGCACGGGACCTTGAGATAGGAAGCAGGGGCATAGGAGTGAAAATAAACAGGGGGAAAAGAGCATTGCCTGAAGAAACACTGAGAAATGACACTGAAAGTTTTGTTTTTGGAGTCTCTCGTACATTGAATGAGGAAGTGTATCTCAGAAAAAAATGTGGCCAGGTAGGACACTTCAATTGCACCTCTGAAAAAGGTGGTTTTGCAGGCTTAATCACTTTTTAACAACTTAATATGTAACAAAATCCTCACCAAGAAGTTGCTACTGGATCTCAAGGATCTAGTAAGCTCTAGAAAATACAGAAAAAACACCAATTATTACTGTATGTCCCCAGAAAGCATAAAAGAAGTTTCAAAGTGAAAAGACTGGAAGGAAAGTAACATGCAACAGATTTCTTGTTCTGGGTATTCAAAGATGGAAAAAGATAAAGAACAGATTCTATCCCGGTTATTTTTTAAATAGCCAAATATACAGTTACATAAACACACACAAACACATATATACTACTTGAACTCATTTTTTAGAGATGCCTAAAAGCAGAAGTGTAGGAGTGTTGAACTCTACCAGCAAAATCTGAAATGCTGAGCTAGAAACAGTTCAGGCAATGAAAGACAGAAGTGGTAACTGAGTGTGCTCTCAGAATTCGCATCACAGGTTAAGTTCTGTTTAGTGCAAAAATCACCATGCAAATCCATCTACAGGTCAAGTCTCAGGTCACCTGGACCAATTCAGATGTGTATATGACACGCAGGGCAGAGCATAACACTTGGTGCTATTCCCTGGAAAAACTCCCTGGTTTTGGCTCCCAGTCACAGAAGTATTGAACTGAATCTTAATGACAGAGAAGGCAGAATATGTATTTTTGCTTTAGCAGGTTTATCTATTCAGATGATCACATGTAGGAAACAAGCATTCATACCTATCAAGATAAAACCATAATAAAAATTTTGGATGTCTGCATTTTGCTGACAGGCTCACCCTGACCCCAGTTGCACACCAATTTGCTAATCAGTAACATACAGAGGTACTCAAACTACATGGAAATCATGGAACAAAGCTGGAGCACTTGGAATGAGTTAAGGATACAACTTCAGCAATTAAAGCTCTTGATGTGATTAAATTACTCTTACACCTTATATACTCTCACTCTTATACCCCTCAGTTATACTAAGACGTATTTTTATACCAAGAATTTTGCAACTATGGAAAATTCTACATAAAGATAAAGGCTCAGAACGGATTCCAAAATCTCTTGATGTTTTACTGATAAAAACCATTCTGCTAAAAGTCATTGCAAAAATAAGCCAGTAACAAATGGTACTCAAATTGCAGCAGGAGTTTTACAGGAAAACACAAGAATCTCATTTCAGAGCCACATCCCCCCCTTTCCCTTTTGCTGTTCTCTTACATAAAGATTTCTCTGTACACAAACTGCTCTGTAGTAACATTTGGTAATGGAAAAGACTTTCTTTCAATGCTGCTACTTTCAACAGTCACCTTCTGGGTATTCCTGACACAGCAAGGTTATGACAGAAGAAAAGGAATTGCTGAGTCCTCTATCAGTAGGTTGAAAGAACAGGAACAAATGTTGTGGTAAGGGAAAAAATTCTTGACATTCACATTTCTGATGCACAGATGTCTTGAGTTTTCTACCTTCCTGCATCTTGTTCTCCCTACCATATGATCCAGCTTCCAAGCACTGCAGGATCGTGTTAACTGAGGGTGAAGCAAATTTTTAATTGTCACTGATTATAAAGCCTTTAAGCAATGCTGAAGGGGGTCAAATGATGTACACAGGCTCAAGAAACATCTGGTCTCACAGAGCAATTAGGACAACTGCAGGCCATCCTGTGAAAGCTTTCACATTTTGATTCTGACATCAGAGGTGAATGTCGGGCACAGGGAATTTGTCCCAGGCTGGAGTCACTTGGAAAAGTCAGGTGAAGTTTCTGGCACCAGACAACAGCAAACTTTAATTTTGTCTACTCTAAACTGTCTAACTTCCTAATCAGCCAGGAGCTAAGGGAGCACAAAACCAGCTTGAACCTTACATGGACTATAAGGTGTTGATTTTCCTGAGCAGCAAAAAATGACCAAGCATTTTACATTTCAAAAAAAATTCACAGAAAGTCTAAAAGGGAGAAAAATGTAGCCTGACTATATCAACCTTACAGATTTTATTAAAGCACTTTCATCCATTCAGGTAATTTCTAAAGTGGTCATTTAGTCTATTTCTTTTCAAAACAACATCTACAGTGACATCTAGAGCCTGGATACTGCAGTTTAATGTGTTCAACTCCCAAACCCCACAGCTCTGCTCTGCTTTTGCCCAAACAAAACACTGCTGGTTTACACTGCTTTAGACTGATACCTTAGACCTTTTTTCCTAACCCATGTAATTTGAACAGGTTCATTTCTAAAGATGGTATTAAAAAAAACCAAAAAACCTGTGATTCTGAGGTTCTAAGAGACAGGATAAATACTAAAATAAATCCTCACTTTACCCTCAATGAAACAGCCTCCCTCAAAGGCCCTTGAAGCCAACACTTGGGGTTTTTTTTCAAGAATATGGTCCAAGAAAAACAAGTGGAGCTTTCACAAAGACACAGCAACATAAAGATGACATTAATTCTGAAATTCAGGTGGTACCAAAACCAAACAACTAAAAGTACCTAGATCCCTCAACACAGAATAGGATGAGACATTTTACCAGCAATTAAGAACCGGTATTCAAAAATCCTAATTTTTAGACTCTGTTTTAAGAAATTACTATTTAAACAATAAACTTAAAAAGAAAGTCTGTTTCATAATAATTTTCTTGATTTTAGAAGGAAAGGAGTAAGAGGTTGTGAATGGTCTGCAATGTCTGGGTACAGAAGACTAAATGACTCCTCATAAAACCACCAGTTCAGTGTCTGTATTCTCTCCCCTCACAGATCACCTGCAGGAGTCTGAAGCACAGTTTACCCTCTCTCCATCTTCTCTGTTCACTAAAATCCAAGAGTCACTTCTCAAACTGCACCATCAGAGCTTGCACTTGTTTTCCTTAACTCCTACAGTGCTTGACTCACTTTGGATGAAATCAAACTCTTGGAGAAGTGGGAATGACTACTTTAGGCAATGACATTAACAGAGAATATGCATATTCAAATTGAAGAGAGTCAAGCCCACTTGGGTTAAAACTCCCAGCTACTTACTATGAAGTACTTTAGGATAAACTACTTCCATAAATATCCATAGAAAAAGCACAAAGTTTAGCAGATTAAAACCAGTATGTACACACACTGGTCTTAAACACTGCATTTATCCTCCCAAACTTATTTCTATTAAAGAAGTTTCCATAATAATAAATGTTTTGGACTGTCTCCAAGAAGGAGATAATATTACTAATATTGTAGCATTTAAGCCTGTGCATCTCTATGAAATCTTAGTGTGAATGAGGGCTGTCATTATGCTGTCAAATTGATGCCAATAAACTACCAATTCCAGTTTAATTTATGGAATTAATTTATATACACATTTTCCTAACAAGAAGAAAATGCAAGCAGATTCTGTATGAATATTCAAAAACTAGAAATTAAACTGACTTTCTAAGCATGTTGTAATCAAATGCATGTATAATTTGTGAATACAGACTTTCTAAATGTTCTGTATTGATGGAATTAGGGTGGGCTTCAATCTTACATGACACAGTAACAGTAAAGACACACTCAGCAAATAACAGATTCCTTTTCTACAGCTCCTCCCCTCTCTAAATTATAGAAATTGAAATTCAGTACTTTGCATTATTGGGGTGATGAAAAAAAAGTAATTAAGCCCCCTTACCTTCACATCTCTGTGAATTATATTATTATCATGACAGTAACGTAGAGCTTCCAGTATCTGTCTCATGTAATGACTGAAAAAACAAACACATTATGCATGACAAACCTGCAAGAAAAATTACTATGCACATTTAACAATCTAAGTATTAAGAGTCTAACTGTATAAAACTAACTAACCAATTTAATCTCAAATATGCAGAGTTTTGTAGAATGGAGTTTAGGTTTATAGTAGTGAATAATACAATCTAAAGCTTGAGAATTATTCTGACTGAAGATGAGGGAAATTAAAAAAGAAAAATCTGTGTTTTCCAGGTTTTTGTAAAGGTTTCAAACGTTCAATAATTCTTGACTCAGGCCAATTCTTGGCTCAGGGAGCCAATCCTTGTTCTCTGGAGGCTCCAGCTGGTTAAAAGCCATGCTTTTGTCCACAGGAACATTACAATGCACTGGATCAAGGTGCTCAGGGAGGCTGTGGAATCTCCCTTCTTGTAGGCATCCTAGACTCCACTGGAGAAAGCCTGAGCAGCACAATACAAATGCTGTGCTGAGCCTGCCCTGAGCAGGAGGTTCAAACACAGACATTGATGTCTCCTCCAACCTGGCTCCTATCATGCTAAAAAATCTGCAGTGTTGAGAAAAGCAAACAAAGAATGCTGTGGGCTTTGAGCTCAACTATCAGGCCATTAGGATGGTGGATTTCATTACCCTTTTGCAATTTTATAGAGTCTTGCATCTTAGTTAATCCTACAAGTGAAAAGGTGAGGTGACCGTAAATACAGCGATACTTTAGAAAGAAAAAACCAAATCAACTCCACCAGTAAAATTCTCACCCTGTCAAGCAAGTCATTTAATGCCATCACATGAGAGATCCATAAAGGCAAACACAGCCAATTAGGTATCAGATGTGAAATACAGTTTTACTCAATAATTTCATCCAAATCTGTAACTAGTATATGGCAAAATGCTCTGAAATTCTACTTTGATTGTGCTAATTATTGCAATAAACATCTAAAGTGTGGAAACAGGATTATTTATAGTACAACTTTCAACTTTTAGCTAACAGATTGTACAACACTATATTCCATTCTTTTCTATTTATCCTGAGGGATTAATTAAAATTATAATAAATACCTGGCTACAGCTTCACTGTAGACAAATCCAGCATCTGCTCTCTTCACAATTTCAAAACACAGGTCTGCTCCATCCATACTGCAGGTAAAAAGAGGCAAAAATGCTTAAAACTGGTAACTACAATCAATTACATAAAAATGCTTTAAAAATCTATTTATTTCCCTTACATAAATCTTACATAAAGTACTCTAGATACAAGTACAGTGCATTACTCATTAAAACAGCTTTTAATGGGTAATCTAATAGAAAATAGCTTGCCACAGGTTAACCATTTTATGTCCCTCAAGTCATGTAACAGTTCTCTAAAAGCATTACCAATACCAAACATTTACTTAATTGCTTGAACTGCTCATTGAACAAGGTGTGCAAGAAAAGTCAATGCCCTGCAAAGAGGACACTACAATTTAACAATTAGCTCCTGATATTAGGTTAAGTGTGTTCTCATAAGCATTACAAGTGCAACTCTATACTAGCGACTGTAGTAATAAAATGTTTCTCAATTTGAATTTTAAATGAAGACTTTAAAAAATACTCTAAAAATACAGTACAGTCTTGCCAGTTGGCATTCTCCTCTGGATAATTAAGCAGCCAAGATGAGATTTTACAGCTCACAAATACCTGAGAACACTGACAGCCCACATACACATCACCAGCTCTGAAACTTGATACCTTCTTCCTCTTCTCCCTCATCTTTCTGATCACCAAACTTCCCACAATGAGTAGCACTACACTTTGGATGCAGATATATTCACAGACCTTAGTCTGAAATTAGGCTGGCATTTCTCTAAAATGAAAGCAGCCTGGTGGTGCCCTTCTTTTCCCTCTCCTGAAAGGGACCTAAGATTTTTACCTAGAAATGTTCACAGCCTGACGGGGCAAGAAGACAATAACAAGAGTTAACAGGAACAATAAAAATCACAGAACTCATGTTTAATAAGGCACTTGCAAAAATATTGAACGTAACATTACATCTTCAGCCTTTACACCTTTTCTATTTACTCCCCACAAAGAATCAAGGGGAAAAAAACCAAAAGGCAGAATTTCCAGGACATCTGGACAGCCAACATTCCCAGGGCTGTTTCAGTAAGTTATTCAGAATATCAGCATCACTTCTGCTTTGTTACATACCTGCAATGCCAAACTTCTGCTTAGGGAGCCACAAGCCATGTGCAGAAGCTTTGATTCCCAAATAAATCCCAAAGGTCTCCCTCATACAAAATACACTATCATGTGGATAGAGCACTGACAACTGTAAAAGGGACTGGTGACCAAAAGAAAAGCACATTGAAGAGTGCAAAGAGCCCCATATTGCCAAACCTTGTCTGCTCTTCACTGCATCAATATTCCTCTCTGTAGGCTGTATTCCCAGCAGTTTTTATGTCTTGCACAACTCCTGACACCAGGTCTGCATATAGGGCTAAATATCACCCAGAGGGTATCACAGAGTCCATACATCCCAGAGGATGTAAATATAAAACATAAATCTACATATATAAATATGTAAATATAAATATATATAAATATCACCCAGAGCATATCACAGGGTCCATACAGCAGCCATGGGGCAGAGTCACTGAGAGCAGCACAAACCTGGAATTCACTGTCTCACTGGAAAAAATTCCTCCTGTCAACCTCTCAACCCTCTCTCAAATGTAGAATATACAAAACGTATAATCAGCTACCAAAAATAAGGAGATGTCATTCTCATGAAGCAGCAGAACCCTTGAAAAGACTAATTATCTGTCCTTTATAACAAGTCAGGGAAATTAAAGATCCAGAAGCACTCAAGCTTTTAGCAGCATCCATAGTTCCTGAGACATGGAGGGAGGAGTGTAATGTTTTTACATTAATTTTTCTATTACACAAGGTGTTTATAATCAGCATGGTCTTTAACATGTATTTCTACCTCCCACTTACAAATTCCAGTATTTTTAATTGAAATTTTGTACCAGCAAGTTCCAGTTTGAATTTCTTCTTGGCAAATATATTTGAAAGTTTTACTCCATTAAGATGAACTCTGCTGGCCTCCCAAGCACAAATATGAATTAGGTGTACTTTAATCTCTCACTTCAATTGACCATTTTTTCAAGACAAAATATTTTTAAAGAGAAGATTGTGATTCATGTGTAAAGAGGGCTTTTATCACTCCATGTGATACAATATATTCAATACATGATACTGAATTTTACCTGAAAAGCATGAGGCTTTTGTCTAGCTGAGGCTGAAAAAAAGCCAGTCAACCTCAGTTATAAGAAATCCCAGAAAATTCAGTGAACCAGCAGACTAAAAACTCAGCAATAGCTCAATCACAAGATGACTTTGCAGAAACTGAAAGTCTTGTATGATGTCAGAGAAGAAAGTTTTGGAATATTGATGGAATGAAAGTTCAGGAAGTCTCAAGGCTTTGCAACTATCAGCATAAGCATGTGAAAACCACAAAAAAAGAGAAAAAAGGTAAGTTAAAATCCACTGAAGTAAACATACAAATATATTCATGCTGAAGACATAAGTGGATGATGCAAAAAAATCTGGGAAAAATCAGAACACAGTCATAACCTGAGAGAATTCCCTGACACCAGCAGAGGGAGCTCATGGAAGGGACATGAACTGACTGGGATGGATGTATTCTAAATAAATAAATAAATATTAAATAAATAAATAAATATACACAATAAGTAAAAATATATATATATATATGTATGTATGTAAATCTGCTCTGACACCAGCAGTGACTGAAGAACAGACAGCATACTGCTTAAGAAATCTGTGTTTTGATATTGGGGTATGATAGCCTTGAATTTGCAAACCTAATAGGATGTGGTTTACAATTTAATTTATAGATGAAGAATGAGAAAGCTTTAGAAGCACTGCTTCATTTAGGGAACTGAATTATTACTCAATGAAAGTAAGATAAAAAAAATCAGAGTTGACATACTACTCTAACTGAGTTTACTGAGTTTTATACCATGCATGTTTAAGGCTTGTGCACAATGGCATTTTCCCCCTCATCTGGCCAGTTTTTATATATTTGCCATCTTCACTTACCTCAAATAAGCCAACTGCAACCCTGTTAAGTACTGCTTTTATGAATTTGAGATTTTAAACCTGAAGCATTTTTACATGTTAGCTACATTAAATGGCAAAGCTATATGTATACAACTATATTTATATATACATCTTAACTGGTAAATCTTACCATAGCAGTTCTTCTAATGTCCCAAGATATAAATCTCTCTTAGAATACAAGAAAAACAAATCCACCTATGTATAGTGATGAGACAATATTCTGCAAATTACCAAATATCAAGGTATTTTGGAATGCTCTCACTGCTCCTGTATCTGAGCTCTTCAGCATGGAAGTACTCTCAGTCCATATATACTGAGGATAAACTGCAAATAATGTATTCATAAATTTAAAATGAATATATGCTTTCTTTTAGAAATACTGTAAGTAGCTGTGACCCTTCTCAAAGTATTCTCACTGATAAAAAACAATGATCATTAGGAAAAAATGTAATAAGCAATAGAATATCAAGGGACACTTGTATACCACAGAGAAAACAGTACTTTAAATTAAACCAGGAAGCTGATGGGGGACCTCATCAGTCTCTACAAATACCTGAAAGAGGTTGTAGTCAGGTCAGGCTCAGTTTGTTCTCTCAGGTAACAAAAGCAATCACAAAAGGCAAAATGGCCTCGATTTGTGCTAGGGAAGCTTTACATTGGCTAGCAGTAAAAATTTCTTTACTGAGAGGGTTGTCAAGCACGAGAACACGATGCCCAGGTTAATGGTGTAGTCACCATCCCCAGGGTTCTTTAAAAGATGTGTAGGTGGGGAGTTTAGGGACCTGGTTTAGTGGGGGACTTGGCACTGCTGGGCTAATGGTTGGACTTGATCATCTTATGAGGTCTTTTCCAACCTAAATGGCCTCATGATTCTATACAGCTGCCAGCAAATAACACCAAAATAGGAAAGAAAATTGCAACTCTGTTATAAAGAGAAGAACTGGCCTTTCCCAGATGTAAGGTGTCTCCAGAGCCTCCAAGGGATCATTTCCTTCTGAGTAAAAAGCCCCTCTGGGGGGGCAGCTGGGATGTGTGTCAGGGAAATAATTTTGCACAGGTAGATCCTCTCTTATTTTTAATGCAGTAACACCTAAATGCTTTTAAAATAATATTTTCACCTTAGCAATAAGGCCTTGTGGGATAGGGTCTGCTTCTTACTCTACACATGCACTTCTATTATGGCCACCTGCTTCACTGCAATTCATTACAGCAGCACCATGCAGCCTGCTGGTAATCTGAGACAGAGACAGTCTAAAGAGTGCTTGAGCTTGTGTATGAGTAAGGGGTTCAAAACAGAGCTCATTTTTTGGTGTTAAACCTCATTGCTTCTTGTTCATCAGTTATTCTATGAATTGTGGTTTGATTTTTAAAATGTTTCTTTTTACAAAAGCTTTGAAAATTGGGCACAAATTGTACATTTTCCTGAGTGGTTCAATCAGTTGTTCCCAGGTACATGCTACATTTGCTTGTTTAACTTGTATTTTTTCTGTATTAGTTGGTTTGGCAAGGTATTCAGGGTTCTCCTAGCAGCTGCCCCATGCAGCTCACAGCCTATGAACAGCAGTGAACCAATGCATCATTTATGTGCAAGTGATGGCACCAAGTTTTAGCTTTGGTTATTCCACACATTTTATGTGATGGGCCAGCCTTAGTTTCCATGCAAAGCACCTGCCAGCCCACAAATCACTCATCACAGATGGGTTTATGTCTCCTCTGCAGACCTGTGTGGTCTTCCCCTTTTCAGTCCCTTCAGAGTAACTAGACCCTAATGAAATATATTTTATTACTGTAGACAGAAATTTGCTGCAAATCAGTTGAGCTGGTTACAGTAACAGCACAATGAACAGAAAGCAGTATGGAGAAAAATGAATTACCTACATGTAGAGATGCTTTTGTGCTAACTCCAAGTTTGTTTTTCTGGTGACAGTTACAGAGTGTGCCCCTAACTGCTCAGACTCAGACAATGCAATCTCACTCCACACAAACACCAGCCTGCTGTGAATCCCTTTGCCAAAGCATCCCCCCCAGCACAACACCACATCCTGCCACAGCCCTTCCATTCCCTCCCACATCCCGAGCACAGGTGCTCCTACTGCCTCATTTTCTATCCCTGCTACAAAAGACTGATGATTTTTGTGTACAAAGGAAACAAGGTCATACGTATGATAAACAATCATCCCTCAAATAATTCAGCTTTGTAATCCCTTCTTTCATGTGGCCTGAAGTCAGGTGCAGTATTTGTGTAGTAATTCTAATTGTTCAGACTTGCTTTTTCTGTGTACAAACATAAATTATAATAGGGTTGTCATTAAAAAATAATTACTGCTTTTGTCTCATATTTCTGAGCTATCAGCATGGTAAAAATAGAAGCAACCCCTTTTTTTTCATTTCAGAATCTTGTTAATTATCTGAGTATGACTACCCAAGGTGTACATAATTATTTCATAATAGGGTAATTAAAGTGTCTCGGTCAATGCTTTGGGATTTTCAAAATAAAATGCAAGTCAGTATTGAATAAAAATGTACAGAGAGGAAAGCATAAAACAATTATTTCACAAAACTCTAGGTTTATAAACTCATTTAAAAAACGCAGAAGACTTGCAAACAACAATTTTCTGCTTTACCTAATGTTTTTATTGTGGATTTTCTACTACTTCAGTGGTAAAACATGTGAAAATTATTTTTTATGTGGACATCTCAAATCAAATTCTTGGCTCTAGTGGGTAAGCCAGTTTTACCTAACAAACCTGTGTGATGTGGTTATTCCAACATCAGCAGCTCAAATCCACCAGAAAACACAATGGAGGAAGATCAGAGAAATTTAGGAGGTACAATTACATATGCCCAGACTGACTAGAAATGAATATATGGGGAGCATAAAAAGAAGAGTTGGTAGGCAGAGAGAAAGAAGATCAAATACAGAACATGCACAAAAGACCATTTCACATGTCTGGTTGTATCCTTCTCATTTAGCTAAAACCTAACTCAGGAAGAACTAATAATTTTCTCTCAAAGAAAAAATGTGGTGATTTCAGGCCTGCCCCTCTTCTTGGTTTCTTGATGTTGAATAAAAATACCTGTCCATTGCTGCAAAGTCATGTTTGTTCCTTCTTACAACTAAACTTTTACATTCAAGCTTTCAAAATGAATCTTGTAGACAAAAGCCTCTTTTCATATATTGTGAACAGGTATATTGATTTACAAGAACACTTAAAAATAGCAATAACTTTACTTTCTTATCTAATAATAGGAAAGCAGTGCTAAAGAAGCAACAGTGTGGAAAGAAATAAATAAAAATTCACAACTGGAACAAAATACCCTCAGTTACCCAAAGGTGATATCTACCAGCAGATTTTCAACTTGTTCTTTTACTCTGCAGCCATCAAAAAAGATCATGCCTGTCTTTACAAAGCCCTGGTATTCACCACTTAGACAGTGGGATACTTGTTTTTTTTTTTTTTATTTGGGACAACCCTGACTTGCCACAAATAAATATTTTCAAAGTACTCAAGCTCTCTGAGCTACAAAACCTACAGGTATGAGCAGCCATACTTTTAGGATTTTATTTAGCCAATGCCAACATGGAAAAGTGGAATCAAGGAGAGAAACTTACAACTCAAAGACCATATAAAGCATTCCATCTGAGCTGTATGTCTCCAACAGTTCAACAATGTGAGGGTGCTTCAGCATGTGACAAATACTGGCTTCTCTCTTCAGATCTGTGGAAGATAAGAAGGTAGTTGCAGATTAGCTATACATTCAAGCTGTTTAGAACAATGTTTGGAAAGATGTACACATTTGAAATTCCTAAAAAATTCATTAATCTTTATAAAGAACTCTGACAAGATGATATTTAATTATGCTTAATTCAAATACATATATCTCAAAATTTAACAGATTCTTGAATTCACATATTAATAGATCTCCTTGGTCATAGACTGAAGAACTCTACTGAAATAAGTTCCTTGAATGTACAGTTGCAGACTACACTGAGATTTTCATCCTAAATATTTAACAACACTGCAGAATTACCTCCAAATGCAGAAGACAGACTTTCAGCACACAACAGAATTATTAGTAAGTGGAGGTCTCTAAATCCTCTGCTCAAAGCAAGGTGAACTGGAGCAGATTGTGCAGGGTGACACCCAGCTGAGCTCTGAATATGTCCAGGTGTGGAAACTCTACAACCTGCCCAGAAAACCTACACCAGTACCTGATCATCCTCAGAAGTAAAGAAGAGTTTTACTTATGGCTAAATTTCTTGCAGTTTACTTCTTCAATAGTATTTATTTTAAAATCACATTATATGAAATAACACTGGCATAAATTTTAACCAGCATACATTAGTTTGTATCTCTGCTCTAGAGAAGAGTGAATAAAGAAGGAAAGGTTGCAGCTAAAAGAAGAGCAGAAACCACACTGAAATCTCTCAAAGCTTAAAAGATTTTGTTTTAAACAACTCCTACTTTTTCTGATCACAAATCAATCCTTCTGCACAAAAAGAAATGCAAAACACCAAACCACACTGCATTAATTTTCTTTCTTCTTTGTTGAAACAATGTGGTATTTTTGCTATTTAATCATCCTTAAATTTTTTAAACTTATCTACTTGTATTCTAGAAAGAATAGCAAAATCTTGAATGAACAGCTTTGATGATAATTTGATAAGTGAGGAAAATATCAGTCTGAATTCTGAAGCAGACATTTTACTTTTCTATTCTCTTTCCATACACTTGGTTATTGTTCAAGAATGACCTACACATGCATTTATGGAGAAATAAAAATATCATTTCTTGGTTTGAGAATATTCACCATATAACTGGGCTACACTAGAAAGAAATTTACAATGCACTATTTTCACATGTGCCCTCCTACATTCTTAACATGAATCAATTATATTGAAAAATGCAAGCAGCAAGATGGAGATTTCTTTGTGAATGTGAAACATTTAACAGGTAACTCAGATTTATGCTAGACTCTGGATCTTTCAGCCATCTATAAATTCAAATGAAAAGCTGAGAGTTTGGAAATGACTGAATTTCAGTGCAAGAAAAATGTTCAGATCCACAAAGTGCAAATTTTGTTACCAGAACTTTCATATGACACCTGCATTATGTGTTCCCTCCTTCACAACCTTACAAATACAATCTAAAAGCAAAATGACAGAGCAATCCTTTAGAAACCATCATGTAATGGCACCTTAGGAGGTGCAAGCAGAACAGCAAACAGAAGTGTCATTCAGTGATACAGAAGAAATTTTGATAAAGAAATTAATGTAAAATTTGGCCTTTATTTGTCCATGTATTTATTTAGATGAAATTTTACAACCTAAGGAAACAGCAGTGTGTTTTTCACTATGGAAAATATTCACATTATCAGTTCTTACACCACCTTCATGCAGAATAACTACTAAAGCCACACTGTAACCTTCCCTTCCATCACATTAGGCAATGATTTGACACTAAATGGTTCCCATCCCTTTCTTAGGCAGAGAAGTTCACTCAAGTACACATCCAGTCCTTTCCAAACAGGATCAGAGATGAGCACTCTGAGGAGCAGTGTAAGAGAATGAAAAACTGTGATTCTGGGAATGACTATAATTTTCAGAAAATAGGCTGCTTGTATTTTGTCTCACTTTGTAATAACTTTAATGCCACCACACTTCACCGTGGATCTGACACCTATTTCAGATGGAAAGTCAAGTGAAAATATCCAACATGAAATTGCAGGAAAGTTCTGCTTTATTTACAGGCAAAAATTGTGTCCAAAATAGTTTATTTTGGCTGCTCCCTTTATTAATATGTTGTGGGCTTTATTTGAAAGGAATTAGAACTGAAAGGAAGAAAGTATATGCTGCCATTTCCCTCATTCCTCTGTGTAATACTGGATGAGGGCAGCAATTGTTCAGACTGAGCACCAGCACATGAGGAAGGAGAAACAAAGTGGAAAATAAAATCTCCAAACAGGAAAACAAATGAATGGAAGTTACAGAACAAGGCTTTTTATGACTAAGGGGTCTTGGGGCTAAGAGCAGAACAAAGTCCTATTTTAAACACAGCAGGGACTTGTTCAACAGTAGGCCTATTAAGAAAAAGAAAACGAGGTATAAGGAGACAGACAAGCACATACCACACTGATTCAACAAAGCCACAGGGCAGGAAAGAGATGATGGATTCTGAAGTACATTTGGACCACGAGCCAAAGGTCAAAATAAGTCATGTTTAAGACCAGTAAAAAGGAAAGAGAAGGAGGAGAAAAGGCAGAGATGACAAATCTGTTTCATTGTTTGCACTTAAAAAATGACATCAGCATCTACTCAATCCTTTAGCAAATGCTTTTTCTAGACTGAATTAAATTTTACCTCTGCAAGTCAAAGAGGTAAATAAAGTCCCAAGTACCCACAGACACATTCTGAATGCAACACAAACCCAAGCAGATGCTCACTTGCATCAGGTGATTAAGGATATCCCAAGAAAAATCCCATTATTATCTTGTGGGCCACAATATTATCTGAGGCATCATTCTGAATACCACACTGCATGAACTATTTGCTACCTCCTGTTAAGTTTTCTAAACCTCTGCTGAGTATTTGAGCCATGTTGTGTAGTAATAAAGGTCCCAGACACACATCCCACGTTCAAATTATCCTTTCATATTCCAGACACCTACAAAAGATTCAAGACTTTGAATCTGCCAATGGAGCAAGTTGGCTTTTAGCACAAGAGGTGATGTATCATTTAGTAGTGGTCAGTGTCCCATATTTACAGCAGTCTCCTCCACTAGTAAACAACATTTAGCTGAAAGAACACACGCTGCAGGTCTTGGAATCTAAACCAAACTGTCAGCTTTTACTGGCTGGACTATCTACCTTCATTTGAATCCTTTCTGAAGCCTTCATCTATTCATTTTTCTTTTGTTCTTGATATGGCTGAAGAAATTACTTTCTGGTTCATTCTTTAAGCCTTCCCTGTCAGCACTTTATTCAAAATTAAACATAATTGACAACAATGATAATAAATAGAACTGCAAGTTTTAAAAGCACAACTTTTAGAAGTTTCTCTGCCAGCTGCATGAAAGATATTGTCACACAACCAGGAACAGGGAAAAAGACCTGGTGTTCCATTTAACTCATTTAACACACAGGCTCATACTTTACACCATAATTTAAAAAAACATTTACAAGCTATCCTTTTACACAACTGTTGCCCATAAATGTTCCAGAATTTCAGTCTGTTTACAAAATGTTGAGGTTTTTTTTAGCAAATGGAGATATGTTAAAGTTTCCATTTTAGACCTATCTACTTATTTAGAGAGGCACTAAAGTTGTTTAAAGAGCAGGAAAGTTCAGACTTTAGTAACAAGAAAAGTTCTAAGATGGAAAAGGGAATTCCCAGCCATAATCAGCACACAGAAAAAATGTAGCCCCATGTGTGGAGAGCGACACTGAAAGTGAATGCTGGAAGCACTAAAAAAGATAACTGCTCCATATAATTGCACAGAAAGATGTATCAGTCTTTGATAAAAAATATAAAACATGAGTATCACTTAAAATTCTGATGGGAATTAACAACCTAATATCCTACACATCTCTGACAATTCTGGCAAACACCTAATTTCCTTTCAAAATCTGGTTTTAAAACACCTCAAATATACTGAACATATTTTCGAAGTATGTTAATGGAAGAATTACATGATCTCTAGCAGCCTACATAATAGCACCATTTCATTATTTTAAAAGTGATGTGCACAGACTGTAGCAGCCCCATCTTTTTTTGGGACAGACAGCTCCAAGTTTCTTACCAAGATGGAAGACACATGTCATTTTTATGTATACACAATTCACTTTTATAAATACACCATTCTGATTTTCCAGGTTCAGTCCTTTAAAGGATTAGTTTTCCAGCCACAGCTTGGGCATAAGAGTATTTTGAAAGGAAGTATCTTCAATAGTAAGCTTCTTGCTTAAAATGCTTCTATATGTTTTTTACAGCAAGATAAGATTATTTATAACTTAAATAGATTTGGTAGTACTAAGTTTTAAAGGGAAATCAATATGCTTTCTTCACTTGGTTAGGTCATTCTCACCAACCATCCTTAGGTGAGCATCATGGAGAAGCTCCCGATCACCCAAATGGAATTCTTCCAGAAACAGCTAAACTGAATTGTGTGTTCTTGAAATGTGCCTGAAGCATGGACAAGGGGGACACTGAGATCTCAGCCCTAGCTGTTTGGCCCTACACACAATTGTCCTGTGAATTATTAGCCTTTGCTAGATGTTAAACTCCCACTCAGCTGGACAGGGGTAGAAAATACAAGTAACAAGAACAAAAAAACCTCAGGGGCTGTGATAAAGACAGGGAGATTGGCTGAAAATAGCTGATAAACAAACACCCTTGATGAAATTAACTTATTTTTTGCCAATTAAGAGAAGATAAACATGAAACCAAGAAATTTCCTCCTCCTTTTCATGGGCTTACCTCCTCTCCTTCACTTCAGCCCCTCCAGCCGCAGCTGTGAGGGGTGCAGGGGTGAGGGCCAGACTCTCACTGCAACTCCTCTGCTACCCCAGCAAGGGTTCTCCATCTGCTCTGCCATGGCCAATCTCCTCTTTCCCTGCCCTTGCTGTGTCCTCTTTTTGTTCCACACTCCCTACACTTTGTCCCAGTGTTTCCTACCCCTCCTGCAATGTATCTGCACAAAGCACCTCACACGAGGCTGATGGGCTCAGCTTGGGCCCACTGGGGCTGTCTGGGAACCCACAGGCCTGAGCATCTTCCCACAAAGGCTGTCCCTGCACTCTCCCACTATCAAAAACTTACATTTAATCCAGACCTAATTCCCTTTCTGCTGTAGACACTATACACCTCAGCCTCAGATCATCCTCTAACAGCCCCGTGGAACATCCTGCACAACACCAAATTCCAGTTTAATCATCACAAGCTACCTGAGGTCACACTTCCAGGGAAACACTGACTCAAAAAATTTCCCTGTCTCCTCTCTTTGCCCATTCTTGCTGCTCTGTGAAAATTACTTCTAGGCTCTATTCTTCTAATAATACATCAGGGAAGTCATAAAAATTCTCAGTGCAGCCAACACACCACAACAGGAACGAGGAGCTGGAGGTGGGAACATCCTGTATTGCCACTGGCAGTGAACTGTGCTGCAGAACCACAGCAATGTTTCAGCCCCAAAGATTTGTTCTTTTTAAGCACTTTTTCTTCTTCCACGAGAGAGTATTCCCCTTTCCCTTAATTAAAACAGCACTTCCTGCCTTCCTGGGACATGTGAGAGATTCCTCATCACGCAGATACATCCGACCAGTTAATGACTCGCTGCCTCAACAAGCTCTAAAAGCTTTTCCAGCCTCTCCTCCCACACACCTTGGGCTGGCTGAGGCTCTGGGGTAGCCAAGCTGATTTAACTGCTGGTTGTTTCCCCCTTCATCCCACACAAATTCCTGCCCTCTGTTCCAGCAGCCTGCAGCTTGTCACACCACACACTAAAACCAGTTCAGTGTTAACACAGTTAAGAAAAATATAAATTTATTTTTGTCTCCACTGGCTCACTGTTTTGCAGTTTTAGCAGGGGAAATGGCTCATGAGCAACCTCAATTATGGAACATGACTTAAAAGAAAGAGAAGGAATATGGAACAAGTAACACCTTTCCCTGAAAGTATCTCCACTGCCACCAAATCCTTATTGCATAATCCATCTGTACCTTAGCAAACATGCTCAAAACTTGCACCAAAAAGAAACAAATGCACGGAGAAAAGAAAAAAGAAACAAAGGGCTGGAGTGGCCCTTGATAAAACACCATGGGAATCAACAAGCACAGTGGCAACGTGAGAGAATCCATCTCTCCCATCAGTATCTTTTGTTTTAATGCTACTGTAGTGTTTGCAAACAAAATTCTGGCATGAAGCAAAACCAACAAAATGCAGTTACAGCTAACATTTCCCTTTCTGTGACCTCTATGAAGAAACCCATGGAAATAGTAATTTTGTGGAATTGGACTTTGTAGATGTTTGCTAAATTCTGAGTAACTTTCACTTGCTACTCTATCCTTTCTCAGTGTTTGGACACAAATATAAACACATTAATGGCTTTTTAGCCAGAGGCCTTGGGAGACTTAAAGGCAACTTTCCTTCCTCAATTAATACTCTGTCAGCTATAATGAACACGAAACTGGGTGGGAAAAAAATCCCACTTCTCTCTCAACTTCTGATACAGCCACCAGACTTGTCCAGAATCAAGTATGTGACAGACAGTGTAAGTTGGTTTCCATGATTGTGTCCATGAAAACAACTCTTTCCTTTTATTCACTTCCTCATTTTTACTGACATGCAAATAAGCAATACTTCATAAATAAGATGGTGTATTTTAGGAAATGAATCCACTTGAACTAACAAAAATGTTTAAGAATGCCCAAAAGAGTATTTAACAGCTGCCTACTGCAGATAATCTAAGCTCATTTCATTTAATTAAATGGTAATTCTTAGCAACTTTTTACAAAGCACCCACCACGTTGAAAAAAAATCTAACATTTTTCAAGGAAGAACAAAGATTAGGTATCTCTCATCTAAGACTTTCCACATTCTATGTCCTCTTGGTTAATACTCAACAGCAGGTTCAGAGGTAGGGGAAAAAGGGAAAGAGGAAACATAAGACTGTGAAAGCAATACTTTTGGATTATTATTGTTTTTTAATTTATTACATGCACAATCTGTATTTTCTCTACAGCAAAGCAGCAGTTTCTGAAGTGCTTCACAAACTCAAGAAAGAATATAATAATCAGAAGCAGGGTTACAAACTCCATAAATTAATTTAAAAAGGAGTAAAAGGAGGGTTCTCTCTGTCACGAGGTTGGCCTTCCAAACAGAAATGGAATTGTTGCTGAAGACATTTTACAACCTGTGCTGTAAAATCTGAAACACTTCTAATGTTGCACTGTTTTTAATAATTAATGAAAGGAAATTGAAAATAGCTATTGACTCTCAAGTTGTGATCAATCAAGATATGAAAGCAGGTTCACTACTGATATCCACATTTATTAAATCCCACGTTCCCACCTGTTTCCCAGCACTGTGTAACAGCCTGAAACCTAACACCTTCCCAACAGACCACAGGTTTTTACACTGCAAACCACAATTTTAAACACTTTGTGGTACAATGAGTTCTTTAAAAGAATGAAGTGCAGCAGCAGATCTGTCAAGAGTATGCTGTGAAATTTCTTTTAAAACCAAACAAAAATAAAACAGAGAAACAATTGTCCATAAGGTGTGTTTGTATTTGATAAAAGAATTCTACATGCTGGCTGGAGCACCGAACTGGCAAAATTCTCACCTCTGTGGTCACAGTGGACTTTACTGAAATAATTGCAAGGCTGTAATTTCATAAAGTTACACTGATTGTGCTTTCTTGTACTGAAAACTAACACTTTAAAGTTGCAGGCTCATTAAATGCAGCAATTGTTCCCTCTTTTGTCAGCTCCTTCTCCCCTCCTGGAGCATCCTTCCCTTCATGTTGGTGAAATGCTTGTGCAACTGCACCATTAACACATCAAGGAATGATCCACCTCAACTGCAAACAATCCTTTTCCCACCTCAACTGCAAACAATTCTTTTCCGTCTGCCCTTGGTGGAGCTCCCTGGTGGAGCTGTTTTTCCACCAGACTGGTTCTGGCTAGTCTTGGGAGCCTGCACAAACACCTCAGGGCACAACAGCATTGATAACCTGGCAATAGAAACAAATGGCCAGATTACAGCAGCAGAACATATTTGACAATATGTCAAATGTCAACAGTTTGTACGTTGCTCTCCTTCTCCTAAAGAGTAAAGAAGCCACAAAACCAGATTTCACAATATAACCAGGAATTGCTAACTTGCCTTAGCTTTATGTTTTCATAGTTTAACTATACCTCAAATTAAACTGAGACATGAACTTTAGGTCAGGTGATATTTCTTTTCCCCCTCTGTAGTGTCCAGTTTGTGCAGTTCCACACGGACACGTGTCCCTGCAGATTTCTCACTAGGTGGCAACGCAGCTCCAGCTTTGATCCATGTGCAGTCAGCAGCTGAACACACACAGAGCCTGCATGGATTCAGCTGCAAAGAGCTTTGTTTGGCCAGCTCTGCACCCTTGATCTGACTAATGACAAGTACAGTTCAGGCCTGAGAGCAGAGAAAAGATGCCACTCAAAAATATTTAAGGTACATCCAGTGCTAAGTGCCTTTTAATCCAGATTCCGTGCATGACCAGTCTCTGCTCTGCTTCCAACCAGAGATGACGACACACCAGTATCCTACTACACTACACACAATGAGAGGTGTATAACACAACTAGAATACATTTAGTTTGCTCTCATAAACCAGAAATTCTTCATTTAATCCACAAACTATAACATAGTGTGTGTTTATTGCTATTAAGTCTAGCAAAAAGCTTTAGAAAGCTAAAACCTGCAAGTAGCTAATTTTAAATCACTGGAATTTCTCCTTTTTTAAAGGTGTATTTCTCTCTTTTTTAAAGAGCTCCACCCAGAGTAGAGTTCTTAGTTTCATTTTTTGTACATTTGTTCGTTTCTAGAGGGTTCTTTCTGCTGCAGGTGTTTGCCTATGTATGTGTGTGTTCAGGGTTTCTCTCCAGCCTTCGGCCATGGCAGCACAGGCAATGCATTATCTCCGAACGTGCTAAAAGCATCATTACCAATGTTATGCTTAGATTGGCACAACGTTTTTGTGCCAAACGTTGATATCTTCTGGCCAGAATTCACTTAGGCTGATCAGGTTAACTAAAGGCTATAGACATTGCAGTCCTTTAAGTGAGTTTTTAGTACTCATGTATTAAAATGTAATGACATTAAATCAAGTAAGTGCCCTTGGAGGCAATGGAACATTATCAAGAAGAGGATGTTAGCTGATCCTGAAAAATTAAGTGATTTCTCTTGCTGATCATTCTAACATTTGAAGGTTTTTGGCTTTTCTTTGTTTGAAATGTCTTTTCTTCTGTGACTTAGCCTTTACTTAAGTGTAATGACAGGCAAATTTACTTTTTGGTATTAAGAGAGCATCTCGGTTTTACAAGAAAACCTCTGGTATTTTAAAGATACAAAGGAAATCTCTTCATAACACATTCAGCTAGTCTAGACAAACTGTCTGTAACTCCTACTCAAGGAAGGGTTAAATAATCCATTACACTGCTTCTGCTGCTGAACACCAACAGTCAGGAACAGCCCAAAGGCACCCACAAAGGGAACTGACTGCCTAAGATGCTTCTCATGCAGACAAAATGTACTTGTTTGCTTTGATCAAAGTTTCTTTGGTCTTGAACTGCTGGGCTCTGCACAGCCAATACAAAACAAAGCCAGTTGCACACTAATGCTAGAAAGGAAATAATCTACTTTACCCAAGTCTAGACAAACCAAGCAGCACCAGCATCTAAAATTTACTCCAACTCCACAGTGCCACAGAGCTCAGTGACTGACGGTGTTTTAATGGGCAAACAGCTCAAGTTAATTTAGTTTTTCTCAGGTAAAATAGTACAAGTTGCAGTAAATGCTGAATTCTCAAAGTCCCTGCAGAGCACAAGGAAGTCAGCACAAACAGCACCTACAGTGCACTTTGAGTAACAGACAACTACCTAGCAAATGTAAGAATGATGCCAATTCTGTTCTACTTGGAAATCGTGTAGTGGAATGATGTCTGAATGCTGGAGAACAACTACCTTAGCAAAACTTGTTTTCTGGTTCAGTGACAGAACAATGTCAGGAACCAGAAAATTCTTCTCAGGCAGTAATAATCCAGGATATAAGAAAATTTAATTTTGGTTTGTTCCACTTCTGCACATGCTTCTCTTCGCAATTATTACCAAAAGCCAAAAGATTTTTTTTTTTGTTTTCTTTGTTAACTGACATGTTATAAAGCAAGTTTTGTAAAACTGGTGTGCATGTCTTAGTTCAGTCACTAAAAAAATTCACTACAGAATGAACTTTTTAGCAGCACTTTCAGGATTCCATACCAAAAAACCAACAAAGTTTTAACTAGACTTGCTGCTACTTACCAAATATCCATAAAGTACTTTGCATACCAAGTTTGTACTGCTTTTAAGAAGCACATTGTCCCTTTTCTGCTTGTGCAGTTGCAATACTCTTCCAAGCCTCTGAAACCAATGCTCTTAAAACACATTCTCCTCCTTTCATTCCACAGAAATCAGATGTTAATGATGAAGGCAGTACAACTGAGCTCAAGCCTGTTTCTAGCAACACTGAGGTCACAGCTCAAGTGATAAGGTTTTAACTTGCCTGATTTGTCTCTGATTTTACAAGAGGCTGAAAACACCACAAATCTTTACGGACTGTCACTTATGCTTTCCTTTCTAAAACAGATTGAGCTGACAGAGGTAACATACCCCCATAAAGAACCAACCCAGTGACAATTTTGCCTATTAACTGATTCCCAGCACAATTACAGGTCATCAAAGATATATTTTCTTTCATAATATTCACAAATTTCTCATGTTATTTAAAGGACAATTTCTCTTCACCAAGACAGATGGGAAGAGTTCTTCTTCTTTAATCTCAGCCAAGCATTAAGCAAATAATATTTCAATTCCCTTCTTTATTATCTGGTGATAAGCAAAAATCACCTAAAATTCACGCTTAGCAAAAGTTGAGTTAGAACTCAAGTAGTTAGTTTGATCAGCTAAAAAAAATCTGTGAACTTGGAAACTGTATTGAAGTAGGAGATGGGACTTGCAAACAGTGCACCTGCATGGCTTTTTACCTAACTTTTGAGAGTTTCCCACTGCCTCTGAACTTTTATGTGATGCCAACAGTAAAAATCACATTGTAATACACAATTTCCTTCACTGTCACAGGGTATTTTGAGGGACTGAAATGGATATATGAAGCTGTGTAGTAACCAGCTGGGAATAATGGATAGACAGAGCAAATATTGTTTAAGTACTTGCATATAAATCCTTTCAAATTGAATGAGCCTTTCTCAGGTGCTAAAAGGTTTGACTCAAATTTGTTTAAATTTCTTTCACAAGTGTCCAAATTTGAAATGATGATCCATTAGACTAAGAACAAATCTTTATAAATTCTGCCCATTTTTCTTGGTCTAAAGTGCAAGAGCGACAATAAGCTTGCATATATATGAAATTATCAAAACATATATCCACAACTATACTTTACAAGTCCACAAAAGTAAAATAACTGATAATAATCTGTATCCTCTCTGCAAAAAAGCTTTACAAGAGCACTGTAAGAAACTGTTAGCAGGGTTCTTTTGTTAAAATAAACCCACACTTCCTTTCCTCACAAGTTAAATGCCTGTCAAGGATAAAGAATATCAGTGACATGATAGGGTACATGGAAATGTAAAACGTGACACATCAGTCATCTGAGTTAAGGAGGACCCTGACCCATTCCACAGACTTTTTAGAGCACTTTTCCTGTCTGCACAACAAAAATTAAAACTATCTCCTAACATGACAAGGCACGACTCTCAGGCTGAACGCAGCCTTGTCCAGATTCTGAGAACAATCCAAAGCACAGGGAGTTGCACAAGGTGTTCTCCCCACCCTTTCTTGAAGAAGCAAACAGTATTTCAGAGCCTGACCTCCCTCCCCTCACAAATCTCTTTTGGTAAAGCAACCTGTCCAGTGTGTCTCAGGCTGCACAACCTGTTCTCATTCTCCAGAACGCTACAGCAGGAAAACAAGAAACCAAAGCAGGGAGGGGCAGAACACTCCACTCCGAAAGGAGATGAATTATGCACCTGCTACTTTGACATAAAAACTCAAATTTGCAAACCCATGAGCTGTTTATGCAGGTTGTATATGCATCTGCAACAGAATTAAAAGTCAGCTCAGGTCCTAGAGAATTTATGAGCTTAAATGCAGTATATGCACAGCAGTTCTGCTGCTTCAGGGCACAATGATACAGAAGAGTCTCTGCCAGTCAACACCTGGATTAATAAACCATGATGGACTTGAGTTAGCACCACACAGGGTCACCTCAAAGTCACAGAGACCCTGATTCTTGAGGATATATTAGCCCAGCTAAACACAAGCTGTGGAAATGCCAATGAACACCCCCTGAAATGGAGTGCCAGGAAAATGGGGCTGACACTCTCCATAGGGTCAGTTCTGGACTGGTGCTATGGCAGAGCTCAAAAACCTTAAGAGATAATAGAAACACACTGTACATGTTTTGCACATGCAAATGCTTTCTAACAATAGCTGTATTATTGCACCTATTTTTTTCTTATGAGCTACAGTACGCCTCAGTCTCCATTTACATGGAGAATTAAGACTTGACTGCTTAAATCATCCTGCTCCATAAATCTTCAGTCATGAACAACTAATTAAGGAAATAAAATGGCCTCAGAGCACATAGAAATTAATACTATATATATGTGTGTGTACATATATATATCTTTATACTAATATATCTTTATACTACATATTACAGTCAGTTTGGCTAGCCTATTCATAATTCCTAGGTAAGCAGGATTTAAAAACAGCCTAACTGCATCATAACATTCTTAAGCTGAAAGAAGAATAATTAAAACTCAACACATTTTTTACAGCTTTGAACCTTCAGCATTGAACCTGAGCCTAAAGCTTTGAACTTTTCTGCAGTTTTGAAAATTTATTAAATTAAACTGGCTTTCCTCTCCTTTTTGTTTCCCAAATGCCACAGAAAATCACGAAACTGGAATCCATTTAAGCCTTTTGTTGCTACGAGCAATATAATTCAAGTGATACTTGTGCCAGCTTAAGAACAATCATAGACACAAAAGTGCTGCATGCTGTCAGCAATGAATACTGGAATCAAAGCAAACAACACATCTGTCATAATCCATTTTTAAGAGTTTCTGCAAAAACACATGTACCAGATAAAACTTTGAGGACAGCTACAATGGATGTTAATGAAAGTAAAAATGGAAGTAAAGATGTAAATGCTGCACAAATGTAGCAAGCATTTCTTCTATAGAGTACTTTCTTTGTTTTGTTGTTTTATAACTGCAAATTTAACTTTAAAATAGTGCTAAGGTTCACATGATAAAAATTAGACAAATTCAGTAGCCTGCTGGTAGTCATGAAATCTGATTCATCATCTCCAGTTTGGAAAAGGATTTTGAGATAGAAATCTATTATTTGCACATAGTAAAACTAGCAAGCACAAAGAACTCCCAGCCTTGTAAGAAAATTTACAAAAGCTTCAATTTTTTTAAATTTAAAAGTTAAGTAATTTTCTTATTTTTCTAGTATACACATATTCCTCACTACTATAACACATGTTCAACTGTACTCAGCTGATACTACAAGTTACAAAACCTTCAGCAATAACTGATCTTTGAGAAGTTTGATCACTCTTTGAATGGGTAAAATCTGGTGGAGAATGGACTTGGACATTGAAATAACTCATCAGGATAGCATCAGATGAAAGGGTAAAAACCATTGACTTTCTATCATCTTTCAAGATCTAAGGAGCCATGGAGTTGCAAGAGGATTCACCAGAGCCCTGCCCAGACAGGAGGCTCAGGCAAGGCCAAGAACAGATCTGGCTTGTTTGAACAAGCTCTCCTGAGTCCTGATCCCTGAAACACACAGCCCTTCTTGGAAACAGGTCCGGTGGAGAGAATCCCACCAAAGCCAGCTAGCAGATCTCAGAACACTTTTCCTGTGTGTGACTTTGTGTAAAAGCTTCCAGATCAGATGAAAATGACAATTTACACCTCAGTAATTTAGGAACACAAACAAACCTGCTCCCCTGTCCCTCCCAGAGGGCTTCAGAGAACCAACAGCTACTAAGTTACACAAACAAGTAACAACATACACCACACAGCAAAGAAAATTAGTATTACATCACTATAGTCCCTAAAGTATCTAAATCTTGCCAGGAATTGGGCCCTTTTTCAGTCAGTTCAACTTCTCCTATATGCAAATGTCAAAGTGACATCAATTAAGTCACCACTAACACAGCAAGACTATCTGCTGCCAGACAGGCTCCATCCAACTATGAAAGAAAAGATTCCTTAAGCTCTCACAGTCTCAGACAGCTGCAATAGAAGTTTAATCTGTAGGGGTACAAAGCCAGAATCTGTTCACTCATTGAGGTAAGGAACTCTTACCTTCTCCTCATTAATTACAAGAAGGGCAAAACAAAACCATGCACAAGTGCATAAATATGCACCCAGTACCTACAAAACGTAAGTGGAGCAAGAGTGGGGCGATGCAAAACTTAGAAGCTTTGTACCGACTGATACAGGAGGGCAGAATCTTCAAAGACATATGAAACAAATCCTGAAATTGGCCTTATATCAGCAAAGCCAGTGCCCCCACATTTATCAGTTCCTACTCATTACAAGTAACCTCAGAGCCAGACCAATTGTACTTGATTTCTGTTTTGGGCCAGCAGACAAACCAAGACAATCACAAACACAGAATCAAACTGAGGCAACAAAGCATGTACAGGTTCTGAAAGTCCAAAGCTTGTTATTCAGAAGAGAACTGCAAATTCAGCAAAACAAAGGACTGCAGAATCCTCTTCGCCTGGTACAACATTCTTCAGAGGAACTACTTCTCTTGTGCAAATCCAGCCATCAGTTTGCAAGAGTCAAAGATGATGGTGAAGTGTAGTGCTGAGAGAGAGGGGGAATCAAGTTACTGTAGTGCCACATGAGGATACAGATTTGATTCAGGATATGAACCTGCCTTCCTATCAGCAAACAAACTGTCACCACAGCATGACCAGCTCTAAAGCTCTGTTCTACAACATAACATGTCTAAATGCTGCCACAGAAGAGACACAATTTTATAAAGAGACCTTCTCTCCCTATCTGGGTTTGTAACATTAAAGAAATCCATTTTTCTTGTAGTAGTTATTACTACATGGAAGACAGAAAAAGACTTCAAAATGTAAATTATTTTTATAAAAAGAAAAAGCTCTCCAGAATAGATATTAAAATATTATTTTCTTCCAAAGATCTTGGCACATGTAAGTGCCCTCAGTCCTCAGACCAGCATCTGCAACGCAGATTAACCTGCCCTGAAGCTGTGAATAGCTTTGACTGTTTCTGTAGAGCCCATAATTCCTCTGTAGTTACTAAATACATGACCAAGGCAGAAGATTTGATTGTGTTCTAAAACACAGAAGGATAAGCAATGAACAAAGCAGTGCCCTGCATCAGCAAATGACAAAGTCTTCACATAGGAGTGAAAAAGCCCATGTGTGGCCATTGGGATGGAGACCAGGGGGGGAAAGGATGCTTTGCCTAAGCTTGAATGTGTTTGTTTCAACACCAGAATCAGTAATTAAGTTTGTTAACTGACAATTAATTAAATTGATTGGAATTCCCTCCAAATTAGTAAACTCTTCATTAGTGTATGTGATAGGGGAAAGAGAGGATGATGACACAAAAGGAGCTGAATTACCTTCAGCAATCCAGAATAAGACGAGTTAATCACACAGACAGACCACACCAACTAACAGGACATGGCCAAAACAAGGAAATTGGTGGCAAAAAGCCTGGTAGCCCAGACCATTTCAAGAACCATGTGCATATTTTCAAATCTTTAATTGGTATTTATTTGCTGACCAGTCCTATCAAGTCGACAGGAACACAGATAAGCTACTATTTATTGCAGTTCTGATAAGATTTGAGGCTTTCTCCTCTCCCTCCTTTGTGTTACCTTGTACATGCACTTTCTCTAGCTAGGGTGCTTGTAGTTTAAGGCAAAAAAAACCAAAACCCAGAACAATGCCTGTGAGCTATTTAGGAAAGAACTGAGGTATCAACTATGGCTATTTACAATACATGCTCCTACAGTTCCTACTCCAAAAACCCAGACTACATTTCTGTCCTAAACAAAGTCACTGGTAGCCCTTGGAAGAAGTGAAAATCTCTTCTGTTTTCTGACCATCTCACACCAGTTTATCTCAGATTCCAGAATAACAGAGCACACAGAATTATCTTCTCCTAAAGGGAATATCAAAAGTCTCAACTGAACAAACTCAAACTATGTTTGCTTGTGCTTTTCCCCTTAATTCCTCTTCAACCCTAACAGGTTTCTAAATAAAAGTGCATTTAAAAAAGAAAGCAAGCCAATCAACAAGACAGTAAAGACTAGGAGACTTAGGGTGCAAGTCCTCTCTTCACTTTCCCCCCAACTTGAATTAAAATAAATCAGCCCAAAGGTAAAAAAAGTACCAAAGCAAACCTAAATGAAGTCACAGGAACGCAGAGTAAGGAAGGTGGAATGAAGAAACAGAGCTTTGGCTTCTCCTCCAACAGCCAGGATCTGTTCAGCCCTCCTCAGGGGGAAGGGGAGGATGCAAAGCACTGAAACTCACCCACACACTGCACAGACAGTGACATCCAATAGATGTTACCATCCTACATTTCCAGGGCAGCCTAGCTCCTTCACTGGTTTTCCCCTCTATCAGATAAGCTATTCAGAGGTGGAGATGGGTGCCCTAGCAGCCTGCAGCACAAGACTGGCTCCTGTAGAACTACAACAGAGATGAAAAGCTTCTCTGCAAACCTGTCAGCCCCACTTGTCCAGCCCTTGCTGGAAACACAGGCTCCAGCTTGGAACAGCTTTTCAAAGAGAATGATGAGGACACAAGAGGATACAGCAAAGATAACCTGTACAGACCTGAAAAGAAATGTGCAACATATACATACTGTAATAAACATTTTTGTGGCAGCAACTTGGATTCAAATCCTAATTTGATTTTGCAAAGGAAAAAAAAAAATCTACTTTGCTCAGGCAAAGTAGTATTTCATAAGTCATTTCCACTACTCATAATGCTATAAACTAAGGCAATATTTTCAGTAAGACCTGAAACTGTAAATTGTCACTATATCACAGGCAATGTTAAAAGTGACAGACATTAAGAAATCTGCAGTAACTGGTTCTGTCACAGTAGATAAAACTATATTTTTAAAATTTAACTTGATTCAGTCTTCTAAAGGAAATCAAGAAGCTTGGGGTTTAGACTGCTGACTGTGCTAGGAGCTTTCAGTGGAACTTAGAATATATATGTAAAGTATTTTTTTAGTTATTTAAAGTATTAAAATTAAGTTCTCATTTAACTGCCCTAACAAATGCTAAGACACCCTGAACCAACAAAACATTACTTTTCAGCACCAGCTGCTTTTGCGATTGGGCTTTTCCTTCTACAGCAACTTCAAAAAACAGAAAAAAACCCTGACCATTGAATATTGGAGGCAAAAGAAATACATAGAACAAACAAACCCCCTCCCCCAACCAAGAAACACACCATAAATCTTACTCATATGAAGTGATCTTAAAAAAAAACCAACATCCCATGAAAATCTGTGTCATAGATTTTAAGTAAACCAACCATAGATCACAGTACTTTTACTTACATTGCCAATTTACTCACTGTCACTGTGTGTATTTGTTGGTTGGATTCATATTAGGAAATCAAATATATACAATATATTCAGTGTGAGTAGCCTGTCCCTGGTAAATGTCATCATTAAAATAAATGGCTTGTAGCTGGAAAATGCCATGCCAGAAAGGGCTCAGTAGCTGGTTAACACAGGTCTCTCTCAAAGTTACTGCTTATACATGTTTTAAAACACAGAACCAGAAAAAAATGAATGCAGTATTAAAAATAAAATTTAGTTAATATAAAACATGTTCATTCAAAGTTTTATTAAGTGAATTTTAACCTAAAATGTAACTGTATAGACAATACTTTATTGCTGGTACCTAACTTCTTTCACTCCATTAAAACAAGGAATATACTGGAAAAAAACTGATGGTAGGGATGGTAGAACTTGAACATCAGATAAAATGTACAAAGTCTTGAAGAAACAAGTTCACAGATCTCCTCAGGACTTTCAAGTCCTAGACTTATTTAAATTTTCATGCTTCTCTTGACTGAGCAGCTAAAAAGCTTCAGTATTCTACTGTGTATGATAGGCAAGAGATACTTTTACAAGATAGTTTCCAAACACAAGTATTTCCATCTGCCTTCATATCAAGTAGACCTAATTGATTCTCTTAATATTTGTCTTCTCTCAAAGATTTTCTTTACTTCAAAAGATTACAAATCTATTCTTTTTTCCCCTTTTGAAGCAACTCTTACCCTGGGAAAGAGCCATTGCTTGGCCCTGTGTGCAACTGGACTAAACACTCTCCTACATAATGACATACTATGCAGAGCTCTCAGCTTCTACAGCTTTCATTGATTACTCGTAAGTATTTGCTGATGCAGATGTTAGAATGAAAATTTCCATGGAGATCAGTGTGCAGTTTCTACAACTGCAGTACAATTGTGGCACTCTGTCACTGGTCTTCAGCTTCACCATTTTTTCCATGCTTAATTTTTCAGCTGGAAGAGCAGTTGGATCATAGGAGGATTATGCTGTGTGTGTTCATTTTATTATGAATATACACACATATATACAGTACAGATCAAAAATATGCTCCCCATTTTAAACTCTATAATTGTCACTCCCAACCGATTATTTAGGAGGTTTATTAAGGTTTGCTAACACATCCTTACTTTTGCAAATTTCCACTGCCTATGGAAAAAAAAACATGTTCATCTCAAATCTCATTAAAACACCAGTAAGTGCAGAAAAACTCCAAGAGGAGTGTTTGTAGCTGACTGATGGGAAAATTGCCCAAGATTGTGACATACCTACCAAACTTAGCAGAAAACTCTGGGCACTACGAAAGAATAGGAATCTGTGCATCAGAAACCATGAATTTTGCTTTTAAAAAAGAAATAAATAAAATAAATATTTTAGGCAAGATTTGCAAAGGATTGAAACTGTCCCAACCAAAACCCACACAACCAAAAGACAGGGGTTTCACCCATGTCCTACTGCTATGGCAGGATACAGGTTTGTCATTCCAACAGTGCTATTGCACAAGGGTCATTATTTATCATAGCACAGTGACATATATTTTTAGATTCACAAAACAACAAACCCTAGCATTTAAGAGTCAAAAAAGGTTCCCTTTGGATCAATGAATTAACACAAACTGCAGCTCAGCTGCAATGAATTTTGAATTTTGTTGATTGCACAAACCAGAACAGAATACAAGCTAGCACATCCAAACAGAAAATATTTGAAAATACAGCTGATGCTTATTATCCTCCTCCCCTGTGTTTGTAACCAGCCTGAATTCCAGCAAGCACAGCTAGAGCCTATTTCTGGACTATTGGCAAGAATCAGGATTTGTTAGATGAGTAGAGAGTGTGTACAGAGACAGAAGTGTTTTGAAAAGCATTTTAATTTTTCAGAACCGGAGTTGGACATACCTCATGAATTCTGCAGAAATTAAATACAATAATGTCTAAGAATGAAGTCTTGAGAGTGTTTATAAAATAAATCTTTTTAAAAGTGTACTTCCAGATTTTTAAAAATAAATTTAATTAAGATTTTGCTTTGCAAAGAGAGTGAAGAAACACACCTTTGTCATTTGGCTTATTGTTTTGGTAAAAGCTCCAAGCATTGTTTACTGCTCTAGGATAGCTGGAGCAGGAATACCCTTCCTTATCCCTCCAGTCTAAACTTATTTTTCAAATAAATTTGCCTTTCTCAAATTCTGTCTCAAACACTAAAGGATGCTGTAATTAAACCAGCGTTTTAGAAAAGAAAAACATTCGGTTATGTGATAAAACCTCATCTGCACACCCACAAAGGAGCAGAAAGAAACAATGGCATGCAGGGCAAGGGAGAGCCCAGACATTGCCCTGCTCAGCTGCTGCCAGGGGCTCACAGCAGAGCCACCAACCCATCAAAGTTATGAAGTGGAATCCTAGAATGGCTGAAGGGACCTTGTGGAGGTGATGTGCTCCAAATCAAGCAGGGCCACCAAGACCCCATGGCCCAGGACTGTGTCCAGGCAGCTTTTGAATATCTCCAACAATCCAGAACCCCCCTGGACAATCTGTACCAGTGCTTGGTCACTCTCACAGTTTAAAAAGTGTTTCCTGGTGCTGAGGCTGAACCTCCTGTGTTGTTTGTGCCACTGCCTCTGCTCCTGTCCCTGGGCACCACTGAGAAGAGCCTGGCTCTGTCCTCTTTGTACCCATCAACAAATCCCTCCTGAACCTTTCCTTCTCCAGGCTTAACCAGCCCTCCTAGAGCAAGAGAAGAGATGTTCCAGTCCCTTCACCTTAGTGCCAGCCCTTTGCTGGGCTCTCTCTGGTACCTCCATGCTCCTCCTGTTCTGGAGATCCAGAACTGGAGCCAGCAGTGCACTGTGGCCTCAGGAGTTTTGAGGAGGGCAGGACCTCCCTCCCTCCACCTGCTGCCAATACTCTGCCCAAGGCAGCTCAGGATGCCACTGGCTCCTCTTTACCACAGGGGTAAAGCTCATGGCTGGCTCCTGTTCACCTTGGGGCCAGCACAGGAGAGACATCTGCTCTCCTCCAGTCCTTGGGCACCTCGCCCTCTCTTTGTTCACTCCAAGATTATCCTGAATGTCCTCTCAGTGATATCTCTAAGCTCTGTCAGCACTTCTGGGTGTCACAGACATGGTTTATGAAAAATCCTTTCCTTAGGATTTTTCCTCTTGAGAAGCTGAGAGGCCTCAGAAACAAAATGTAAACAATGGTTATCTGCTGCTGTGGAATGCAACAGGTGTATCTGTGATTGGTCTCGTGGTTGTTTCTAATAATTGGCCAATCACAGTCCAGCTGTCCAGACTGTCTCGGTCAGTCACAAGCCTTTGTTATTCTTCTTCTATTCTTAGCTAGCCTTCTGATGAAATCCTTTCTTCTATTCTTTTAGTATAGTTTTAATACAATATATATAATAAAATAATAAATCAAGCCTTCTGAAACATGGAGTCAGATCCTCATCTCTTCCCTCATCCTCAGACCCCCTGTGAACACCATCACATCTGGGTGCACATCTATGTAAATACATTTCACCATTCATTATCCTCAGGTGCTTCAGGCCTGTTTCAGACTGGCACAACACTGTTCTCAGACATCTCTTTTGCTGCATATTTCACATATTTAAATACCAAATGTAAATACATAAGTATTTATACATAAACTGTCCTATGCATCCAACTAATACTCAGTAAAGGGACAGACAAGGCTGAAATAGTATGAGATTTTAAAGCATTTTTTGAATAACAGTGAAGTATGCCTGTGATATTTTATTTTTGGGCAGAGCAAGGAGTAGGCTCTTCAGAATCCTGCTCAGCTACAATCTTTCACACTATGGTTTGGGAGATGTGGTTTGCAAAGCAGAGTCACATTCAGAGTGCCTGACTGAGATGAGCATTTCAATGACAGGCTTACCACTGGCAAGAGCCCCACAGAACAAGCCTAGGACAGCTATCTCCAAGATTTTTGTAAGCTATTCGGTACACCCACAGGCATCATCCTCTTTGGAATAAGTGGTATTAACTGCAGCATACCTTTTCACTTCTGTGATTCATGCTGGATCACATGCGCTATCTGAAAATGTTTCTGCCATATCTACTAAGAATTTAAAGTATTTTAAAGTTTAATTTTCAGTGAAACCTGCATTCTAAATGGCTGTGAGCTGCTGGGAACAGATGAGATTCAAACACCAGGTTTCAAGGACCAACCAGTTTTTGTCCAGGTGAGGTGATGTATAAATATAAATCTTCATTGAAGTTTTCCTGAATTAGCAAATACCCTGTAACACTTGAAATGACCAAAATAAGCATACATTATGTTTATTTCCTTGAAAAATAGTTCAATATTATACACTACCAGAATAGATTCACTAGTTATTTCAGTAAAGATTTTAATCAAATGGTCCCTAAGCCCTATATTACATGTATAAAGAGGAATACTTTTAAGTGGGAAACCTTATTTCACTAAGTTAAACAACATGAAGTTTAAAGGAAAGTTTTCATAATAGTATTTCTTGGCATTAGCAGTGTTATTTTCTTGTTTACAAATGTGAATATATTCTCTTATTTCACATATATGGAAGCGTGATATAGAATCACAGGATAGTATGGGTTGGAAAGGACCTTAAAGACCACGTGGTTCCAAACCCCCTGCCATGGGCAGGGACACCTCCCACTAGATCAGGTTGTCAAAGCTCCATCAAACCTGGCCCCATCAAACTTCTAGGGATGAGGCATCCAAAATTTCCCTGGGTAACTTGTTATAGTGCCTCTTACATAAAGTGAGAAAAAAGATTACAGAGATGTTACTATAGGAGCACTTTTTAATCAATTATGATTACTTAAAGAACCCCAAACTAGGCCAACTGAATACTCAGTTATGTAACAAAAATAACAGTTAAATTATCTATTATCTGCTGCATAATTTCTGTTTAGTGCTAATTACATAATCATTTCCATTATTATATGTGTTCTAAGAATTCCAAGATACAGCATTTTTTTAATTAGCACCCTAATAAGTTATTCTTAGAATGAATATTTATTAAAATGGTAGTTAAATACATTTGATGTAATTGCATTTTGAAACCTGTAAAGTGTAGCATTTTTATTTATAAATAAAATGAAATGTTGCCTGCACTTGCTGCTCAACTGCACGACACCTTTCTCAAAAGCAGCCTCATGATAATGTCAGGCAAACATCTGGCAGCAAGTCCACAGTGGTTTCAGCCACTGGGCACAGCAGTCATTTTTCACACTGCTGGCACCACGTGAAACCAAGAGCAGAAGAACAAAGCTGTCAGAGCCAGCAAGCAGCCAAGCAGCAAAGATTAAAAGAGAGGGAGGAAGAGGAGCACCCCTACAGAGCCATTGTGTGTTCAGTGCTGTACTATACCAAAAATCAGACACATGTTAAAGGCAAGGGACTGAAGTCACACAGCAAACAAAGCTACCCTTTTTCTGGAGACTGATTAGAAGGAATAAAGAACCAATTGCTTGAGACACATAAAACTTAATTATTTTCCTTCTACTTAAGCAACAGTGCATAAAAAAATTAGGTAAATATGCTTTTATGCTTTAAAGTGGGTGTAATAAATTCCCAAGCTTTCACTGCTGAAGATGGAAAGGAAAAATGTTTCATGAACACTGCTGTTAATATGCTTGCATCAGTATTTCCAAAAATTTTATGTTCTTGAAGTAAAGTAATACCATGTAGATGATCTCTATAACCCTTTGCTTATGATCTGGATAATAGGCTGTATTTCCCTACAGAACATCATATTTGCTTCCTGGGATGTATCAAATTTGCATGTGTGACTCCAAATGAGGTCAGAACAATGATGATTTGGTCAGTGACACTTAGTATCCCACTCCTGGAAGCTTGTATCTGGGCACATGCCAGGAAATCCTAAAAAAAAAGAGAAGACCCCTAATACAAAATGCTGTATTTTACACTTAAAAAAAAAAAAAAAAAGGTGAAATGTGGCCCTAAGACTGAATTCTTTGAATTCTGAATTCAACGGTGCCCATGTTCTGGTATTTACAACCAGAAAAACATGGGCACCATTTCTGCAGTGAAACTGACTTCCAGTAGCAAGGATAAAATGAGCCCTTGGAAAGAAACCCTTGTTAAGTGTTCATGCATTCCTGTGCTCCTGTTCTATGGTTAACATGCTGCCACACTAACAGAAGTGTCTGCTGGAGGAAAAGCCTGCTTCCATCTCTTATGTTACATTTCTGCACAGAAGTATTTAATTCTAATGACACTTTGTCTATGGAAGTCAGAGCAGAGCTATTAAATTTAGATATTTATGAAATTTGTACTCTTCATAGAAAGGAGTATTTATAACCAAACTGCATTTATAACCAAACCAGCTGACAGCTTCTCCAGAAAAACAAAGAAATCTCAAATCCTTCATTAAGTTAAAAGAAGCAAACCCCTCAGAAAGGCTCCGGTAACATTCCCTGTACCAAAACAGGACCAATTCCTGGTCCTGGTCCTACCCCTTTGTGGAAGAAGGAGAGCTGAGACAGGAACAATGCATTCCCCAGAAAGGCAAGAGTCTTGAAATGACAAACATCAAAAGTCACTTCAAGTATCAATCTTCGAGTCCTCCTGAGAGGCAGAAATTACTACAGGTCCCTTCCATCATGACCCAGACATTCTTTAACAAAAGTAAGTTCCTAAAAAGCATTATTTTTTATATTAGCATAGGTACATGATTAATTCAAATTCTCCCTACCTCTTTACCCCAACTTGCTTTATTTTTGTACCACCCACATAGAAACTACAGTGGTATTTTAAGTACCAGCAACATAAACTCCACGATAGACAGCTACCAAGATTTTAGAGAGTGTCTTTTCAAAAGTCCACATTTGTGCATTTTCTTATGAACAGAGGTGTCACTAATACCATGCGATTTTTGTGGTCTATAAAAAGATGCCTCAAACTCTTTACCACTGAGACACACACACTAGATGAATCTTCAAGAAAATTCTGGTGTAAGTTATACCTGCCACACTACAGTCACTAAATACTTGGATTATGGCTTCTCACAGGGTTAAAATGGTAATTCAAAGCAAAGTCAAGCTGGTACAGAGCTTTTCACTCTCTGAAATATCCTCATATTTTCTGCCTTCAATGAAATGAAATGTTTTCATTAGATCACAGAAAAGCTGGTGGGAATTGACCTCTGATGGATGTTGGGTCCAGCCCCCACTCAATGTGACATTACTGCATACACTGGGTCAGGATTGCTGTGATTTCATTGAGCAAACTCTTGAAAACTATGTCCAATCTGAACCTTCCAAGTGACAATTCCTGGCCATTTCCCCGTGTTCCAGCAGCTTCCACTCAAGGACAACTTGGCTCTAACATTTTTGTAGTTGAAGCCCACATTAAACACCCTCTCAGCCTCCTCTTCACCAGACCAAACAAACCCAGCTGCTTCAACCTCTCTTTGCCCATCGTGTCCTGCAGGCTCCTGATTATCTTGTCCTTTGCAGGGACCTTTCCAGCTCAAATTGTGAAGCCTGAAACTGGGCACAATAGCTCAGGTGTGGGCCCAATAATGCCACACAGAAGGAAGGCACCTGCCCTTGATCTGTGAAATATGGTACAACACAGAACTGACAACGACCAGAAAATCCAGATTAGTTGGTATTTCCAAATCAAAGGCAATGAGTCACTTGTTCTTTCTTCAAATCCAGTCTATATATGGTACAGTATCATGAAATATGAGGACATACAGATTTGTAGTATTTTTTACTCAAAAGAGATGAGCTCAATGCTGACAGTACATTTTTTTCTGAAACCCTTGAAAACACGCAGGGAGGGAAGTGCAGAATCTTACAGATACTTCAGTGAAAAATAACTTATGATTCACTACAGTCTTCCAAGTACCAAAAGCTAAAGATACTGTCGTGCAATTTCACTATGAACTAAATAAAGCCTTTTGAAAACACTGCCCCCACAAAATGATTCTAAAAAATGAAAGTCTAAATAGATTAAATAAATAAAAATAAGAAAACAAAAAGGGTAAGTTGTTTAATGAAATATGTGGAACAAGAGTAAGGTCTCAACTTTAAGAAAATGTCTCACAATCTGAAAGTTAGTCAGGGATAAGATCTGTGGGCCCCTTTGTGGGGAAAAAAACCCACAAGACAACTACAACACAACAAAAACCTCCCAGTTCTCATTCCAATGCCACATTAACTAATTTTGGAATTCTTCTCCTGAAGTGGATCATGCATAGCAAGGCCAGTTTAGATTCAATCATCCTGCCCCTCTCTGTGCTAGAAGTAGTCCAAGAACTGTATTTAAAACACTGCTTTCTTGGTTACAATTCTGCTCTTTGTCACAGACAAAAGCATTTTGCAGACTGTTTTCACAGCCTGCTTCCAGAAGAACCAGTTTGGGTTCTGAAGGAAACCTCAATCTGTCCTTATCAGCTGATTCATTCAGCTTCCCAGCAGCCCAAATGCATACAAACCTGTGTATCAACCACTCACATCACCCTAATAAACAAGGTGTAGAGTATTAGAAGGCTGGAGAAAAATTGGTAACCACTTTCTCTGTGAGGGCATTTCTATAGAAATGAACTCCAGGTAAGAGAACCTTATATATGTTGAATTAAATTCTGAAAAACAATTTCATTAAGAACAAAACACTGCCCTTTAAACGGCTTTAAAAAACACTCAGCATGTTACAAGAAAGCAATCTGGATTTAAGAAAAGGCAGATAAGTAATGTGTATTGGCTTCTAAGTAGTGAGGACTGATCACCATTCTGTTCCTGAGAAATGGTGGCTGCACTTCAGAGATATTTGGTGTTAGAGCAGGTAACTAAAAATCAGACATGCAAGCTGAGAAAAAAGACAAGAGAAAATGCATGGGATGTGAAGAGAGCTGCAGAGGGAATGGACAGTCAAACTAAGATGTGAGTTGTAACAAACTCAGAAATAAGGAATATGCTTCTCACAGTTTTCTATACCGAAAGTTCTGAGTATAGCAGCTAAGAGCTGTACTTGAAAATAAGTTTATTTACACTGATATATTTTTTTAGCCCTCAATGAGTCTGCTACTGCTGGTTTCTGAGAGCATCAAGTGCTCTTCCACATGGATTCTCTCAACTGAACAGCAAAAAAGAGACTCTTATGTCTAAAAATATTCAACCTTCACATTTTCTTATTTTTGATTTTTTTTGTATCTCTATGATATGAGTGAACTGTAGTAGAATCTGTCAACATGTAAAATATCCAACATTAATCCAAGAGATCACGTGGTCACTTGAGCAGTGACAAGGTGTCAATATACTTCATTAATATGGCTGAATTACAACACTACAGAGATTGATGATACACACTATGCAAGACCATGAATACTAATACATAAATCCAATAGAATTTAGCCTAGATTAGATTTGCTAGCTGTCTGGCATCGTTACATTGCATTAATTTTCCCTGCTATTATCAAACCACTCCAGAGATGCAGCGAGACACAAAAATCACTTGAGATGTCTGTGTCTACACATGCTATGAGTATTGAGCAGCCTTATGGAAAGAACACCATACCTGATAAAAGTCTGTCTTATGAGCTAGAGGCTTCTCCATCATATGCCACAAATGGCCACAACAACACCAACTGGTAACACATCAGCCTAGAGAAGCATTTCAGCTTATCTATGTTACCCTGGTAAGGAGATACCATTCTTGTAAGATACCAGTATGGATTTTTCTAAATGAATTGTTTAGAAAATATTCCCTTTAAAATCTATTCAGTGCCCTGCTGTCTCACAGGTTAAAGAAATCAACACTAGTTTAAAATTATCTCCTTTTTAGCACAGCAATGCTATGCCTAAATTTTCTCTCTGTGTAGAATTGCAACTATATTGGCCCACAGATTACACATTGCTAGAAACACCACAGAATCATCTAGGCTGGAAGGACCCTCTGGAGGTGACCTAGTCCAAACTTTTGCTCCAAGCAGGTCAAAATAGACCTGGCAGCTTGGAGCCTTGTGCAATCCACTTCTGAGCATCTCTGAGGATGTTCGCCATGAACTCTCTGTGCAATCAGGTGCAGATTTTTTTTTTCTTTGTTCTAATTGGCATTTCTTCATGCTGCAATTTGTCCACATGGCCTTTTGTCATTTCACTGTGTACCCAAATCAAGAGTTTGGCTCCATCTGCTCTATATCCTTTAATAAAGTAATTGAAGACACCATCAAATCTCATCCCAGTTTCTCTTGACTAACTCAGCCCATCTCTGCTGGACTCCTGCCAGCACATCATTGCTTTTCTTGTACTGGAGAAACCAAGACTGCACACACTGCTCCAGGTGTGGCCCCACAAGGGATGAACAGAGGGAACAATCACTTGCTTTGCCTTGCTGGCTGCACCTCTGCAATGCTCTGCTCTGCAGTTGGCTGCCTTTGCCACAAGAGTACACTGCTGACAAACAAAAATGAACTTCTTACCCATAAACACATCATCCTACAGGGGTATTTATGTAAAAGCACTCAAGAACAAAGACTTTAGATTTAATCTGAAAGTGTGGAGGCATACTGGGAACTTTAGCTCTAAGCACTCTAGATCTATGTGAATTAATGGAAGGAATTGTAATCAGCTCCCTCACATGCAGAATGTCCTGTTCTGCCACTGCTGTGCCTCAAAGAAAGACTGGAGGTGGAGAGTTGTGCAAAAATAACCTTCAAGAGCAAAATGAACTTGCAGAGGTCAAAACTTCAAGGTAAGGAGTATCTCCAAGGGTTAATCTTATCACTTCATTACAACTGACACTTTAACACAGTTTACAAACATAGCTTCCTCACAGGTATATTTACTTTATATCAATACTACCATGGTGGCTGCCCACCAACGAGCTTAAGGAATGCCACATCAGAAATAAACAAACAAACTAGAAAAAATAATCTTTAAAACTCCCCTCGAACCTGGATAGGTAGAGCTAGAGGTGCAAAACCCAACTAAAAAACAAGCCAATGAAAACCAGGAAAAACAAAGAGTGCAGAAGATGGAAAGAGTGTGAAAAATTCACATTCTTATGTTGAGGTAAGAACTTGTTCCATGCTCACTTACACATTTATGTGTCTTTGTGTCTTAATATTACAAATCTAAGGCATAACAATTCAAAACCTTTAAAAGAACCAACCCCAAAACTACAAAAACAAAGAAACCCAAACAACAATCCAAAACCACAAAACAGAGCACCACTAAACCCAGAAAATGTTTATGATCGTACCTCAATGATCTGCTACCTTGAATTAAAATTACAACAATACAACAAAAGTGGAATTGGAAAAACCCCAGACTTCTTAATACATTCCCAAGCCTATTCTTCAGACCCAGGCAGAAATTGCAAACCATCCACATTTATCCTTTTTTTCAGTTAATCTATTTTTACTGTTGGCTTTTCTTTTCCTCCTGATGAGTCCCTTCTCTTTTGTCTAGAACTTTTCCCTTTCAGAAATTCTTCAAGGTCTCAAAAGGTTGAATTTTACTGTCATGGAGCCAGGAAGGTAATATTCCACCAGAAATGTGTCCTATCATCAGCAGTTCAAATGAGGCTTAGGAAAAAAAAGAATTTGGACACAATTTATTTAAAAGGTATCAAACCATTTTAATAAACATTCAGTAGCTCAGAATGCAGTGGTTTTGGTAAAACCAAAACTTGGTTGCCAAAACCATAACAGAGCTAATCAGAAGCTGAATATTGTGAAAAATGTGGCTTATATTTTGTATAGGGCTCAAAAAAAGAAACAGCAATGGCATTATTAAGTGAAAATATCTGACCTGTTATTTACCTTGTAAATCAA
Organism: Calcarius lapponicus; assembly: GCA_039654755.1. NCBI lineage: Eukaryota > Metazoa > Chordata > Aves > Passeriformes > Fringillidae > Calcarius > Calcarius lapponicus. Next base: position 119,049,771 of record CM077462.1, on the reverse strand, counting down.
GGTAGTCATCAAGGCTCAAGATACTGTTTGTCATAAACACCAACAAAAAGTCATTGATCCTTTTATCCTTTTTTGCTGAAGTAGGGTTTACAAGATTTCAATGGCATCAGTGGAACTCCCCAAAAAGAGTACTGCACAAAAGAATATGATCTCAAAAAAAAAAAATATACAGGACATGCAGAATTCAGCAAGTGTCACTCAGCTGGCAATGCTCTTCAGGCAGGGTAAAAGAAGAACTTTATGCACACACAAGTTGTGTATTCAACATAGACTGTTTTAGTCTAAAGCAGGAAATGTTAGAGAGTTACAGCCTTGGGTTTACACTGTAGCAGTTCTGCATCATTGCCTGTAATCCTGACTACATAAAAATATATTTTATATAATTTGCACTTTAATAACGAGTCTTCACCCATTTGTAGCAAATTACTTGCTAAGACTAGTATAACCAAAACTCATGTGTTCTGGCTTTCCTTCCTGTGTATGCTTTTTTGACTCAGAACTACCTTTTTCTTTACAAAATTCACATTCTTAAGACAAAAAAATCCAAACAAAAATAGAAATGGCTTAGAACTAACTATCTTTCTAGTATTTATGAACATCACTGAATATACGTAGAAACTACTAAAGATTAGAAATGCAAGCACTAAGCTAATTTTGAGATATACAACCTTGCTTTAAAACTTCTAGAAAACATAAACCACAAAGTATCATTAAGAGAGCAAACATAGAAAAGGCTGACATATCAAAAAAACCTCTCTGCTGGGAATTTGCTTAATTATTAATTCTTACCTTCTGTGCTTAATCCAGGACTTGAAGTGAATTTTGCTACATCGACGATCTTCACAGCGAACTGCTGCCCCGTCTCCCTGTTGATGCATCGCCGCACGACGCTGAAGGGACCCCTGCAACACAGAGACCAGCCATGAAAAACCATCCTCCTCCTCCTCACTGGGCCACAATTCCCCTGCTTCTCAGCAAGGTTTTGATTTGTGCATTCAAGTATAGTATTTACACAGAATATACCTCTTATCCTTGCTGCCTGTTAAATGTAGAATTAAGGGTTCCGACCATTGACTGGTGTAAAGAACATCACCGAGTTCTGTGTCTTCCTATATTAAAGACATTTCTCTTGCCCTGTCCCTTTAGAAAGGCTATACTCCTAGAAACCTTATGTAATATGCAACTAACATCATCATTATTGAATTTTAAGTGGACCTTATTTAGATGCAAAATCCAAATGGGGGAAATAGAGGTGAGAAACCCATTTCTTCTTTCAATCTTAATCTGAAAGGATAATGGACAACAACAAGAGTAACAGGACTGTGAGCTGTTTCAGTTTGTCTGTTTTACACAAACTAGGTTTATCTCAAGTTTGGCATCACTAGATACAAACTTCTGAGGTATCTGGTACATCACAATGTACTCCATTACAATACTTTGAAATTCCACAAAACCTCATGACTTTCTCTCATCTATGATATTTAGAGAATTCCATAAATTAGAAATTAAAAGATTAAAATTAGTTCAGACAAATGTCATTATTGCACTCAAATAAAAAAGAGTAGTTATTTTTTGAAATTGAAGTTACATTTGCCAAAACATCAGTTGGAACAATGACAATCTTTTAAAAAGCATCAGCACAAATGTGTATTTTTGGAAGCACCTTTTAGCAGAAGATTTAAGGTTTTGGTGCCTTAACTTCTAGTATGGAATCTTCTGTCCAATGTTAGTAACAACCAATACAATCAGATAAACAGGGTATGTCAAGCTTTCAAACATGAAATATAAATGTTATGAAAACAGTACAGAATTGTTTCAGGAGTGCACTAGCTGTGGCAAATCAATCCTTTTTTACTGCTACTTATGTAATGACAGACGTGAGTTCTAAAGAAATACATTCTGAAGTCTTCTCAAAAAGATGTGAGGGAAAAACTGAGGATGGAAAGAGCCTTTGTTCAGAGTTTATTGAGTGAACATTCACCTGCTGAGTGAAATAAATGCTTTAATATAGCTTGAAAGAAAAATTCTTCCATTCAAACAACGAACGGGAAGTTAGTTGACATGTTCCTGAGCAATGGGATTGCAAAGCAACACCATTCTCAAAATAAAAGGTACCCTGAGGAGGCAGAAATGTCCCTCTGAGGGCACTTACAAACCTTAATAACTGGCTTTTGGTATTCCTTTACACCCCAGATGATCTGAAGTGTGTAATCCATCACACTACCAAACCTGTACTCACAGAGCTAAACTCCAGGATTTGTACTCTTTCAACAAACAACATACTTGCAATGATTTCTTGAAATAGGATTATTTCTGACAGAGAACATGAATTGCAAAAGTAGCCAATGAAGGTCAGTCTAAATATTCACAGTAAGGAAGATATTTATTAGCACAACTATGGACGTGTGATGTACTCAGAACAAGTTTCTCAAGAAAATGCATATTTGTTTTCTTTCTTCTTTCCTTGCTCCAAACACACAATGAAATCCCCCATACTGATGCCTATTTTCTCTTCTGAATCCACACCCCACTATTATTCAGTATTTGGTCTTTTACCAAAAATGACCACAGATATTTTTAAAAAGATGATCAATTAAGCCTCTAATACACAGAAATCCACTTTCATCATTACATGAAAAAGGTCCAGCTGACTTCATTTGGCATTGGAAGGATACAGCTATTGGCTAAGAATCCTCCCTCCATGTTTCAAAAAGTGATTTTCTATGAAAAAATTCCACTTTATACAGATCAGTGCCACCTTCTTATTCCAAGTTCCTGCTTCCTCTTTTAGCATTCAAAGTAAAAGTGCTTTAAAACAGTATCAATACATTTAGGTTAGGCTAATCTAAAAACATTTCAAAACCTAAACCACAGCTTTGGAATAATGCTAGCAACACCTCCTTTCACTCCTAGTTGTCATGAATCACTAGAAACTAAATATATTTATTTCAAATGATCCTTTTTCTTTTCATTGCCTTGGTTCCCCCCCCAAGCCTTTCTGGATACATGAAATAATGCTTTTAACATACTCTGATATAGAAGAGTAGATCCCTGGAGTGCAGACACCTCACCAGACCATATCTTTACTTGCAGGCAGATCCCCAAATTCTGTAAATTCACCCAAACTCTACAAATATCAGTAATTCTCACTGTTGCCTGAGTTACTTTTTTATCTCCTGCTTTTGCCAGGCCTGGGCAGCAGAGCTTGCCCAGCCACCACAGCGTGTGCATGTGCTTTGAGCAGGCAAAGAGAGTTGGAGGAATCATAAATCAAAAGGAGCCTATAAACTGCAGCTCTGAGAGGATCAGATCTGTGTGTAACCCACTTTTATCTTGTACCACCATACCCTGATTCCTCCTTCCATTATCTATTAACATTTTAAAATCCTGACTTGAACAATTTCCTTCCTGCATATTAAACCTGGGAAAAAAAAAATCAGAGCATTTTATTCAGTTCTGTAACAGAAAAGGTACAGAGACACCCCTACAGTCTCAAAATTTATGGCCATATTGAAAATACACTATGATTATGACAGAAGCTTCTCTACTTGAATTGAAGAATGTCAAAGACTCTTAACTAAATGAAATGTGCTGTAAAGCACAGAATACAAAAATTGGGGGTTGGAACCAAATGATCTTTAAAGTCCCTTCCAAACCAATCCATTTTATGATTCTATGAATTCAGAGACACCCACAATTAACTCACTCTATTGAAACAATACAGCAATTTCATACAGAAATAAAAATACTTTAAAACACAACCTGAAAAAAGACTTAGCTATTTACAAACCTCAGACTTCCAACTTTTTCAAAACACTCTCTGATACTCAAGCTACACACAGCCTCAAAGTAGTGTTAAGACACACAATTTAGATGAATACATCCCATGACAATAGCATCACAACAAAAGCTTGTACAGTCCAATTTTAGGTAATTTCAAGTCACTCACAAGACATGCCCTGATCAATTAAGCAGACAGCATCACTTCCATGTGCCAAGTAACACAAAGGAACTTTTAAATAAATTATGGTTGCAGTTATTCCTCTTCAGCTGCAATGGCACACAGCAAGTTTACAAATGAAGTTCTAACAGCCCACGGTGATACTGTAGAACCTGAGTCGGAAACAAGAATCCGTTTCCCAACACAAAAGTCTTTCAGCCCACCCTGAGTCTCAGCACTGAAACCACCCAGTGAGGAAAGGAAGCACAACAATTCATCTCTCAGCTGAGATGAGGAGCTGCTCCTGCTCAACAGTTGTGCCTGCAGATGGGGAATGTGTATCACATCCTTGCTAAATGACAATTTCTAAAGCTCATTTTGCCAACCCTGCAGCTCAAATTTTACAGATGTAAAGTACAGAGGTGACACAGACTGGGGAAGGAACAACTGTAACCCCAGACACAGATCATCAAAGCTGTCAGACACAGATAACACTGCTTATTTATTAGGAGCAACTGAGTTAAGTTGTGTAAGACTTCATTTTCTAAGTCATACAAACTGTAATCCTGTCATGTGCTTTATATTTCTTTCTCTCTGTGCTACCTGTAACAGACATAACCCAAGCTTGCAAAATCTTACCCTGCAGACAGCTGGCACACCAGAGACTACAGCAGCTCCAATATGAGGATCCTTAAAACTTGCAAGCAAGCAGTAAGGACAGATGATTCCTTCACTGGTATTTTATCAAGGCTGGCAGCAGCACACTCCAACACCTGAACACTTGGAGTCCCACCTACAGTGTATGCCAAAACCCAAAATGTATCAACTTAAACTGAAGCTGGGATGCATGATGGGTTTTGCTGTCTTATGCAGATGGAAATACAAGAGTTACATTACTGAGGAGGTTAGTAAGTACATACAGGCCAGAAAATGTGGATTTAAATGCTAAAGAGGCTGTCTCAGGTCTTTTCATTAGTCCAAAATTTCAAGTTAGCAAAGCAGGCCTGATGTAACCTTAACCCTACTAAAACTATTTCCTGATGGTAACTTTACTGTCTAGCACAGAGCAGTTCATTTCCTATCAGCTAGACACAAACTTGAAGAAAATCAATTATTAATTACTCTCTCCTTCAGGAGTACATCACCTGAATAAGAATAAAACCTTAAAACTTCGATAACATCAAAGCCTTTTTTATCATCTCCTACACTTTAAATTATTTTACTTTGTGTGTCATTGGGACTTCAAGGACAACGATCATAAACCAATATATTGCAAACTATCTTTCTATACTAAAATCTTGTCAGTTTATCTGTCTGTTCTGCTTCCTGTCTCCTTTCCTTCCATCCCTGGTGGTCTCCAAGAAGGAGAACTGGTAGTGGTTGGAATATTCCACAGCCTGTTTCCTTCCCATGCTCCCTCAATGAAATGAGCTGACCTGTAGGAATGGAATTGCTGCAAAGACATTTCCTGAATGCTTTTGCTTCAGAGCCTCAAAATTTGAGATTTTAGATCATATCAAACCATCCCAAACTTGCTCAACATCTCTTCCAAGTGAGTCCCAATTTTTTGAGAAACTTCATATAAAACAAGGTGTTTTGGCTCTCTATTTTTCATTAAGTTAAAAAAAGGTAAGAAATACAAATTGAACATTTTGACAGAAAAAAAAAAACCAAATAATGAGCAATATCTCCTACTTTAAAAATGATCTTCCATTTAGAACTAAAAGGCCCAGGACTTCTTTTCCTTATTTAACAACATTTAACAGTTAAGAACTTGAAACATGCAACACAGATGTTAGTCACCCTAATTCAATATTTCAAATCAAGTGTTTAGATCAAGATCAGTGTTTTCTAAAAAGGGTTTTGTCAGTTTGTTGCAATAAGATACCATAGCAGTATACACATAAAAAAATGCATTTACACCCAGATTTTTTTTTTCTTTTTTATCTAAAGGGTGTACATTTGCTTACCTAAGCAGCAAACACTGCTTTGTACTAATGTGGTTAATACTTTCAAAACAATTGTATTCAAATTGATGGCAATTATTGGGAAAAAAACCAATTTGCTATTAAAGAGACAGATCTTTTCCCCTCTTTACTCATCCACAAAATTTATAACGTATATTTGTTCTTTAACTTTCCCTTTGCCTTCTATTGGACCTCTTTTGAAAATTAATTATTCCCAGAATTAATTAAACCTCCAATTAGTCACTATCAGCTCATTTACACATGGCACTGCAGCTTAAAATAGTGATTGAACCTTTCTGTGAAATAGCACTTCAGATTAGAAGGCATCCACATTTAGAAAGCCATCACTGGCAATGCTGGGTTGACACTTTTTGTTTTATTCTCAAAGGAAAATTTAAAATAATGCATTAGGATGACTATGGCACAGAAGAACATTTGGGTTGAAAATGTGATACTCTGGAAAATTAGATTTCCCAGTACAAGGCAAGAAACTGAGTTCCCAGACAGCAATATTTCTATCACAGTCTATCTATTTCTGCTTTTCAACAGCTCACATCTTTGAAACCAAGTCTGTTTAAACTCAGCTTTAGGGTGAAACCTACAAAGAACAAAGCACAAGACAGCAGTTTATTGGATCTCACCCCAATATGAATACATATTCATAGATACTTCCTAATATTATTCCAAGAGGAAAAAAAAAAGAATATATAACACCAAATCTTAACCACTGCCTTCCATCCACAAGAAAACCAGAGAAGGAGCAGCACTCCAGTGCTTGTGAAAGGGAAATACACCCCAGGAAAACCTTAGGGCAGGCTTGGAATTCATGCAGCAAACTGAAAAAATATTTACCTTCAATTTTAGAGATTTTCTGAAGTAGTTCAGAAGTATGTTTCCATGGTTTTGTCAGTATAAAAAGCAAAATACAGGCCAAAAGAGATTTCTTCTCCTGTCCTGTCTTTCATATCTCCAAGTTATAAGGGGGATAAACTATCCTTAAATGATCAGCCATCTCTACCAGTAAAACGGTATGTTTGTGGTCTGATTTTTCTTCTTATCAAGCAAAAAAATCACAACCATTTTATCAGTCACTCTATATATCTACTAAATCTTTTAGGCACCCATTATAAACAGATGCTGATATGTAAAATATCTTTAATGTATCTATAGTTTGTAAACAACTCTTCTTTTACACTGACTGGCTGGGATATTGAAGGGATGGAAAAGGAAGAACATTGAGATAAGATGCTCACTAAATTTGCTATTCTATTATCATGAAATAAATATTTCAGCACCAGGCACCTGCAACATTCTTCACGCACAAAGGATTCAGAAAGTATTTTTATGTTCACATATACTTCATTTTCTGAATTCCACAACTACCTGTTAACATTGACCTTTCCCTTGTCAGTTCTCCTATTTTATTCATAGAGTCACAAAAGGGTTTAAGCTGGAGGGTACTTCTGAAGGGATGTGCTTAATAAATTTTACTGGAACATGCACTTGTTGCTATCAAAAATGATACATCCATGGTTTGTTTTGTTTTTTTAAGAAAACAAACAATCTCCCTCTTCAAAAACAAACATTTCCAAATAATGATTTACCTCAACACACAGACAAGCAAAATCTGTTTTCAATAAATATTTTAGTGAGAGGTTTCATGGTCTTAAAAGAATTGCAGCTGTGGCAGGTACAGAAATAGGAAATGCACTTTGTCAAGGCCTCTTGGAGAAAGGTCCAAGAGGAGCTGCTGGGTGGGGCCACATGGCACACACAGGAGGTGCCAGCACAGCATCTCCAGGTCCTGGCTGGCACTGGAGTGTTGGGGCTGCCCCAAACAGAAGCTACAGCTACAGACACAGGGCAGCCCTTCAAGAGCCCATCCTCAGACCCTCCCTTCCTATTCTTCAACTCATTAAAGGTCATTTCCTAGTGAAGGGTCAAGATCTCAAATTCAAGTAACTACTAAGTAGAATTTCTGAAGGAGTTCAGGCTCTTGGTTTCACAGATTCCTTTTTTAGCTCATTTCTTCCTTTAGAGTATGTTTCCAATGATTCGCTGCCTTTTTCTTTTTTTTTTTTTTTTCCTGCAAGACTACACACTGGACACTCTTTTCACTTTCCTAGAACACACATAGGTCCAAAACTACGATTCCAGAATTATTCTTCAGGGAAGTGATTTATTCCCATCTCCAAATGGATGAAAGAAGGAACAAAAATGATTTTTGGGCATGTATGTACTAAGCATACACAGGTAAATGATGAGGCACTTCCCTGAGGTATAATTAATTATCAGGATCTCAGAAAATGGAACTTACCAATAAAGTTTTTTTGAATAGTTTTTTAACTCTTGGTATGAAAGAAGAATCAAAATTGGATCATTAAGCTGAAATGAAACAGTCTGACCCCCTCAGCAATAAAGAACTCAAGAAACTGGTTCACCTTGAGGTGGATGAGAATCTATAGCTCACACAAAAAGTGATTTTGGGCCAGTGAAGACTGGTAATCAAAGCACAGATTCTAGTACTTGAACAGGAGAGGGGAGAAATAAGGAGAGCTCTGTCCACTGATATATTTCCACTGTGAGTACTGGAATAAATGCATAGAATCAAAATCCTCAAAACTTTATTTTTACACTCAAAACATCTTGTAACACTTCGCAGAAAAACACAAGATGTCAGCAGCTGAATCAAAAGCATCAGCTCAAGAGTGTTCAGAAAAACTGATGCTGTTCTAACAGACTCCTTTAATACACGACCAAGTTTTGCTTGTTTCTCTTCCTTGTGAAGAAAAAGAAGAGAACATCAGGAGGCAGTGAATGAAAACAGAGGGAAAAAGAAGTAAAACTACTTTAAGTATTAAATCATTCAACAGTGAGGAGAAAAGCAGCAAGAATGAACAAATGTGTCAGAAAAAGCACTTCAATTACAGGAACAAAAGGGAATATATTAAAAATAACAGCTTTGCCTTCAAAAGAAGAGATGTTGTAGAGCACCTTCAGGCTCAGCTCATCAGATGGGGATGACGATCGCTATTTTTCTTTTTTTCCATTCAGAGAACTTTTTTATCCCATTCATGTATAGCACAGCCTTATTCCATCCCAGGCTGTGGCCTCACCAGGATTTCTTCAGCAGAGCACTGGCTAAACCAGCAGCTCCTCTGGCCACTGCATCATCCCAGAACAGCCTGGGCATGGCTACACTCAACCAAATCAAAGGAGAAACTCAAACTACTCAAAATACCCCAGACAAACCAATTCTTCCTTTTTTTTTACTGTGTTGTTTTTCAGTCAGGGCAGATGCTTGGTCTGGCTTGAAGCACAGCTGTGCAAAGAGCTGTGTCCAGATGGACCCAGGAAGGAAGAGCTGGGCCAGGAGGTCAAACAAAGGCCTAACAAAGCAGCACTGCTGCTGCTAAAGCTGAGCCTTGTCTCAGACCCCAGTGACCCTACAAGGGTCCTACAGCCCCCTGTGATACCTGCACCACTCCTTCACACCTGCACTCGTGCAGTGGAGCAAAGGAACTGATCTGACACCCTTGGGTAAATCCACACACAGCTGCCTCCACTGTGTTAGCGGTGCTGCAACTACAACTGGCTTTGATTGCAGCACACACAGCAAAAGGAGTAATAAAAATAGGAATATGTCAGCCACCAGTGTTGTCAAAAACTCCTTCATGAAATTACACCCTCAGGTGAATGCAGATGCACTGACCACTCCCTACACCATCTCTCCCTCTGCATTCTGGTTATATTTCAGACTTCCTCTTTATGACTTTTAATGTCCACTTCAAATCTATCAGTCCTGCTAACAAAATTGAGCTTGCATACTATTTCCTCTACTCTCTCTCACAGATCAATGCAACCCCAACAAAACACTTTTTTTTTAATGACAAGATCTCTCATTTCAGAATCTCTTCTTAGTGCCTGCTCTGCTTCTAATATTTCTTAACAAAAGTAACCAGAACTGTGAGTAGAACTCCAGATGAAGTCTTAGCAAGAGTTTGCACAATGCTAACAATATTTTCTGCTCTGCTGGAAATACAGTGCCTGGTGCACAGTCCTGTGCTTGCCTTGTTGACACAGAGATCACTGAGCCAGCTACTGTAACTGCGCTCTTCTGCTGAGTTGTTGACACTCAACCAGCCTCAGCCCACCCCACAGGCTGTCACTACTTTTGTCAGCCATTCTCAAGTGGTGAGTCCTCTTTTAGAAGTTCATAATTTCCACTACTAAAGTCCTTTCTGGATGGTGTCCAGGTCCTCCTCTGCATTGTCCTCAAATGTTGCCTTGCAAGAAGGATACTTAAACTGTAATAGCAGAGTTCAATTTAGCACCTTTTAATTTTAAAATAACCTGGCAGACATCTAATCCAAAACTGGCCAATGACAAACCTTCATTTTTACATTATTTCTTCTCTGAATGCCCTGTGTTAATTTCTTCTTTAATCCAATACAGACTGCTTAGATTTATCATATTGCCATCATTCTGTTCGTTTTAAAAAATGCCAGCAACTCAAAGTACAAAAGGGAAGTCAGAGAGAAGCACTGGAAAATCTGATTCACAGAAGTGTTTCTTTCATTGCTTGAAATACACCAGCAATAATTCAGCTGCCCAACACTACTGCCTTACAAAATCAGAAGCTTTCTACAGGTTCATTACAAAGCACAAAGGTACATCCAACTTGCAGAGGTCACTACAGAAGCAGAGAAGAAACTCCACATTTTTAATGGAAATAACCTCTTTTAAATATTGATATTATGTCTGTGGTAACATATGACAGTTCCTCAAAACTGCAAATGTATCACCTTTATACTGTATTATATGCAAAAAAATCAGCACTTTTTAAAGGGCCTCTCTGTTCCCAGTATTTGACTAACAACAAAACTCCCATTTAACCTGCTACCACAACACAGTAAAGTCTAAAACTTGAAAAACAGCAATGGTCAAACCAAATAATATTTTCATAACACACACAGAGAGCTAAACAGAATTTACTCTGATAGTTCAATCAAAATTGCTTTCTGTGGAGCTCAGTATTAATTCTTATTAGAAAAAAACTAACAAAAAACCAACAAAAGCAAACCAAACCCAACAACTCAGTTCAGTCTGGCTGTCACTAAAAACCCAGGCTCAGGGATATTTCTGTGTGCATACCAGTTCACAAGACCCTTTGGAAGCAATAAAAAGAATTTACTGAGGCCAGTAGGAGAAACCAAGTTTCTAAGTGAGGAAGTTCTCCAGTGCAGCACTGATCAGTAAAGCCAAATTATCTGAAACATCTTCATCCAGACAGACTTTCCTGTACTTCATACAGGATTGTGGCCTCTGAAATGCCAAATACGTTCATGTGCTAGGAAAAGGAAAAGTATCCTGAAAAGAAAGTCTGGCCTGTGTGTTTCAAAACGATTAAATTTCATAAGTTGTCATCAAAATTGTGTATGAAGTGATGGAAAGCAAAAATACTTGAGGTTTTCTTTAAAAAATGTTGGAAGACTTCCAGTATTTCAGAAATTGAATTTGCTACTCAAATCATCGGCCTTTAGGGTCATTCATAACATTTTAAATTATGGAAGGATTATGGGATTTATTAAGAACATTCAGCTGAATATTGGGAAAAAACTTTCTGGTTATGATATTTATAGAAGGTTGCTGAATTCTCTTTCCAGGAGAGAAATGAATGAATTCTGACCTCTTAAGGTCTGAACTTTTCAAGAATGTACTGAAATGAAAAACCTGTCAGAGATGAGGAAAATTTATTTTCTCTGTCTGGATCTACTGGGTTTCTGAACAGCAGTTTCTTGTATTTTTACATATTTAATGCATATAAACTTCTGTTTGAAGTCATAGTATTTTTTATGGGTTGGGGTGGGTTTTTTCTAATTTTTAAGCATAGATTATAAATTTCTTTTAAGAATAGATTATATTTCAACAGTCTAGGAATCTCTATGAGAAAAAATATTAGTCTATACACCATCTGTATTCAATTCAGCCTTTTCCTGCATTAAAATAAGCTAATTTTTAGTAGTTTAGTTAGAGTTGGACTCAATGATTCTATGGGTCCCTTCCAAATCAGAATATTCTGTGATTCTGGGAAATATCATCTCTCTTGCTAACTTCAAAAATCAAGCTAAAACTATTATATGATTCTACAATTCTTGGGAAAAGCTAATGCAGCTACTAGAAAAAACTTTGAAACTGAAAAGAACTATTTACCTAACTAAATATCTGGATGGCAACAAATACCCTCCCTAAGCATTTAAACATAAAATACCAGCTTCCTGTAAAACAACTGTTCATGAATTTTAAATTTACCTCTTCTCTCCAGGTGCCAAAGCAAAGTTTAAGGTGTATCCTTAGCAAAATCTTGCCATCATGAAGACTCAGCCTTACAGAATCTGTCATAGTAACTGCAGGACAATTATTCCTGTGTGAACTATAACCACCTACATGACAATTATTAGTACACATGCAGCACAATGTATTACATAATCATTTCACAACTCCTTTATTAAAAAACCCACAATATTTTCTAATGGCTAAACATTTAGCAGAATTGTTAACTGAAACTAATTTAGTTTAAGTGGAGCCTTTATTTAAAAGCCACATAAAATATTTCTCTTTTTTTTTTTTCCATTACAAAAAGGCAAAGCTGCCTGGATGAATTTCCCAGTGAGCTCTGAGCACAGCTGTACTGAAGTTTGTGCCAGAACCACTGTGAGGAAAGCACAGGGTGCCAGGAGAGGACAAGAGTTTTACTACTGCTTTTCAAAAAGACCAAACAACAAATTACTCCTGGAAGCAGAAAAAGCAGCAATCAGAGCATTGACTCCATCAGTGCATGACCAAATAAAGTGCTCGCGCTGAAACACCCCACACTCCTGCAAGTGATTATCTGACCTTTGGGACACTGACAAAAATAGGAAACTGAATCCATGGTCCAGGTCAGGAACAGCATCAGCATTTCACCAGGTTCCAGCTGCCCTTCATTTACGTTCAAGGACTGAACGGTGAAATGAGGCAGCCAAGCAACACCTTGGGCCCATGAGCAGATCTCATTTTGTTTCCTTATGTTTTCACACCAAAAAGCAAAATGTCAAAGTATTCTCTCAGTCATGTCACTTGAAATTGAAATTAAACCAAAAGTGATTTCACCTGGAGTGATAAATGCTGTGGTTCCTCTTTTGGGCCACAGAATCAAATTCCTTCCCTAAATTACTGTCTCAAAACACCAAACCACCTGTGCACCAATGTTCTTAAAATACAACAAAGCTAAAAATATCTACTGACACTGGTAGAAGTCCTAAAGAAGAATTAGGAGACTGATCAGGAAGAAACTTTCTGCTGCCTATGAGACATTCCCAAGCATTGCTCATTTGGCTGCCACAAGCAGCTGGTGCTGCTGTCACTGGAAAGGAGCCCAGCAGCAAAAATGCAGCTCCCAGCTTTGTTCCAGGCTATGCACACATGAGAAATAAGCACATCTCCACACCAACTTCCCTGGCTGTAAAAAGGCAAAACCAGAGAATTCAACTGCTCCTGTGGTTTGAATGATGGTGTATTCTTGAAGCTATGAAGAATCCCAAGTAATCAGAAAATAGGGTTACAAATGTGAGTAAAATCACGATTTAGAACTGCCAATTGCTTTTGGACTAATAGTATATACCTACACTGTGGAACCCTACCATAGCAGCCTGCTGTTTTATACTAGAAACTGCGTTGAAAATTCAAGTCTAACCATATTTTTAGATGAATTGAAGGCTACACAAAACAGAACCAGAAGTTAACTGCTAAGAAAGGCAACATTTAGGAAAAAGTGAATGAGGAGAAATGCGCTGGCAGTTGAAGACGGGGGAGAGGGAAATGGGACTAAGAAATCAAATTATCATACTATATTTTCTTTATTATGCTTCTCTAGTCAAAACAATTTGAAGAGGGGAAAAAAAGAAAAAGACAAGTGCCATAGACTGCAGAGAATACACAGCACTGCTCAACCACAGAACACAACTCCCTGCTGGCATGCTTTTCAAATTACTACACAACACTGCTTGTAAAGATGTAAAAATATAAATACCCCACACCCAATACTTTGTGTGATGCATGTGAAAGTGAAAACCAAAACCCAACCACAATCAACCCCTAAAACTTTTAAGAAAGCTTATGATGGTTGTTAGTCCCTTTAAACAGCCATCCAGCCCTTTTGAGTCAGTAACTGGGCAGCTGTTTATGCAGGTGAAGTTGTCAGCAAGGGTTTATTTGGCTTTTAGGAGCACAAGATCAACTTTGGCAGCTAAAGCTTGTTAGGAAGGGACAGGTTCCACAAAACCACCCCAAAACACCTGTGCCAACAGAATGATCACCCTGGAAAAGGACCATTTTACACTTTTGTGCTCTTATGGGCTGGGGAGAGTTAATTTTCTTCATAGGTGCTAATATGGGCTATGTTTTGGGACTGAGAGGGAAATAAGGATCAAAGGATAATGTCTCACCACCCTCACTGCAAAGAATATCCAAACTCATGACCAATTTTAACCTACTCTATTTCAGTTTAAAACTGCTGCACACACTATTGTCACCATAGGCCTGTAAAAATTCTCTCTCCATCTTATAACCCTCTCTGAAGCACCAAAAGGCCACAATAAAGTCTCCCTGGTGCCTTTTCCAGGATGAACAACCCCAACTCTCTTGGCAGCAGAGGTGACCCAGCCCTCTGGGTATGCTGGTGCTCCCTTGTCCATCAGCCCCACATCCCTCCCACGCTGGGGACCCAGAGCTGGAAGCAGCACTGCAGGTGAGCTCTTCCCTGATAAACTCCTCCAACAAGTTATGGCTTCACTGGAACCTCAGCAATCCCCTGAAGGCCGAAACTTTATTGGTTGATAGCACTAAAATAAGTTTCTAATTAAAATGAACACTTGGCTACATATTTAAAGCAGCAGTTCCTGCACACCATGAGAAATTCCTATACTAAATTCCCTAGTAAAACTGCTCTAATATTCAAAACTCATTCAAAACATCAGCAATTTCAATGAGATTGAAAGATTTAGCCTTCCCAAGAGTTGAATGAGTACATTTTTTGTAATGTATATTGGCATAGATATATGAATATATGTGATACATATATTCACACCCCAAACCTCCCCCCATATATGCACACATAATTAAAATGCGGTATAGCAAAGCAATTCAAATATATGTTCCTGTCAAATCTCTTGCAATCATTTTAAAATCTGCTTTTCTTCTCTGAAAATTAAGTGCATCTGAGACTGCATTACTGGGCTGTCATTAAGTAGCTCAGATCATTCTTCTATATTTTAATTTTACTCAAGTTCCTATTCTTCAAAGACCAAGCATGCAAGATGCCAGACCAAGTTATTGCCTTCTGAACAAAAAAACAAACAAAAAAGGCTGATACAACCATAATAAGTTTTCAGTTTCATTTACTCTTGCATAAAATGCACATCTGAGGTATCAAGTTCCCCTACCTTAGATATTTTAATTATTATAGCACACCAGCACAAAACATCTCACACAACAGTTCAACAATGAAAAAAACCCCAGTAATTCAAGTGATATTAAATTTGATAGCGTTTGGAAAACTTTATCAACAATGTAGTGCTGATCAGACAACAAACTGAGCCTTCCTGTAAAAAGATTTGAGCAAAATTCAGCAATCACAGACTTTAGCTGACTAAAAGATAGAGAAGTGCTCATGTCTGTGAAGCACATCAAGGTTTAACTTCTTAGAACGGCAAAAACCCAATTCAGCAGGACTGACTTTGACATCTCTTGTCAGCTGCTAAAAGCTCTTTCATTGGCATTCTGTGTTCTCTACTCTTTTCACTCATTAGCTAAAATCTGCACATTAGTGCAAACAGAAAAACAAGGACAGACTTTTACTGTTTCTTCAGGAAAGTTAAAGAAGTCAAATTCCACTGAAAGTGTAAACTCAGTGCATTCCTGAAATCTACCATTTTTCCTGACAATTACTGATGTGTAATTTGCAGAAATCACTATTTAGCACATGGAAAGCTCCACTACTGCAAATTGCAAACTAAAGAACAACACAAGGAGCCCATGCCAGTTTTGTGAAATTTAAATTCATGATTTATAACAAAGAGTTTTTTTTAGTCCAGCACAGAGTTGGATTTTTGGTTAGAATGCACAGTTATGTCCCATCTCTGTTTGCCTATCAATCTTTCCCATCTATTGACAAAAGTTTAGCTTCAGATCACAATCTAACAACAGACAGTCCCACACAAATATTTTAATCAATATTTTCATGTTGTGCATTAGATCTTTATCTGGGAACAACAGCCCCTGAATTTAACTTAAAGAAAATTCCTCTACAGACAGCAGAAGTGAAACAGAAGGACACATTTAGAATGCAGACTATTTGCAACAGCTAAGTCACTTAAATCCACAGATGCAGTTTAACAAAGAAAAAAAGAAAATTATCTGAGTACCACAAAAAGTCTCTCATTTCCAAAGTTCTTACAAAAAAGTTGTGCTAAAGGCTTTGAAAACTGTTTCCACATTGATAAGCACAGATATTCACAAGAGCTCACTGCAGGTATGCAGTGGTATCTGGTATTCACATCCCCTCTCCCTGGCTAAACCCCTGCTATCAGCTACAGAAGGAAATTACAGGGGACATGTCTCCTTCACCTCTCAGCTCTTCAGGAGCTCTGAGTGAAATGCAGAGCCACAGGACCTTGCCATCTACCAAAATGACATAGAAGAGCCCCTTCCCTACTTTTTAAAAATTTCCCTAAAAAACTGCAAAGATCTTAAAAGCCACATTCACAGCCTGCCTAAATTAAAGTTTCGAACTACTGAGAGCAGATAAGGCCAGTTTGGGAGAAGAAAAAAGCAGTTTATGAAGTTTTTATTTGGAATTCAAGCAGTCCTGTGATACCAACAAAGAATAAGGTACCTCTGTGCTTTCGTGTACATTAGTGAAGAAATACAGATATCACCAATTTACCAGCAGAGAAAATACAAATGGATGGGGCTCCTTTTCTCAGAGCATTTTAGTCTTCTGCTGTTTGCAAAGTTATGCTGAAAGTTATGGGAACAACTAGAGCTGCCAACACAGCAACAGATGAGGACCTGCTCAGACTTCCTTCATATTAGAACTTTGTAGTAAGCTCTTAAAATTCTTCTTCTCTCCATGGTCATGAAGCTTAACATGACACTTCTTTGGTTGCCTCCCTTGCAGCACTCAAAATTCCGTATTTTCTTGAAATCTTTATAGAGATAAGCTCCTTCAGTAGTTGACTAAGGATGCCTCACTAATGAAGGCACTTCCTATATGCAAGAGCTACAGTTTCAGTGTATGTTTTTTCTGTTGTATTTGTAACACAATTAAAAAGTTATCCTTAAAAGCTAAGCACTAAAAAAACTGAAATTAGTCACAGGTTGTCAACTGCAGTTCCTGGAAATGCATTGTTTTCCATTTTAAGCTGCCTCTGCCTTGCACAGAGCATCTTTCTTTGCACCTTAAGATCAACACAGACCACACCTGTGCCTGAACGTTACAGCTGTGGCTGAATGACAAAGTCAAATGCACAAAACAAAGCTACAAAAACTTTCCCACTGCATCTGAACAGAAGCCTTTCAAGGCTGGCTGCCTTCCTAGCAGCCTTCCTTCCCAGGAACACCCAGAGAGCAGGTTGAGCATTGGACAGACTGTAGGAGCAGCTGTCCTTAATGCATTAAAATAACAAACAGAACACAAATTTACTAAAAAAAGAGAGTATAAACATTTTCGTACATGCCTTAGAGTAATTTAAATGCAATTTAGGCACTGTTTTGGGTCAAAACCAAATACCACCAATAAAAAACTCTATTACTGAGCATGAATTTCCAGCACAAGCAGAGAGCTTTCCACTCTTATGTACCTACTTTACACACAAGCAGATTATTTTGGCCTGACTTCAATGACTCTTTTCTGTGCTCTGCTGCACCTCTGGACATTTTACAAGAGCTGAAAAGTTGGGGAAATGCCAAAAGTGACTCCAGCTGCCACCTGGACTATGGCTGGGTGGGTGCTTTAGGAAGAACTACTATACAGGTAATGAGGAAATCCTGTCCCTTCCACTTCTGCCAGGTTCCTCCTGGGCAAAGGTGTGGTCACAGGGGTGAGACAGGTAAGAAACAGACCCAGTGAAAAACAAACCATCACAAAGAATTGGGTGTTTATGGGTTGATTTTCAGTTCTCTTCTTGCCCCTGGAAGGGATTACTTCCTTCAGAAACAGATGTTACTGCAATCAGCTTGGAACAAACAAAGGAGAGTGTAACTTGAGTGCTTGCCACTGTTAAAGGACAAAAGATTGTTAGCAGAATCAGACAGGTCGCAAAAATATTAGAAAAATTTTATTTACAAAACAGGTTTGGCTTCTCTTTTATACTGATACTCTTCTATTTTACACTAATTCAAATTACACCAAGATTATTCCAGCCAGAAGCTTAATCATTAAAAAAAGCTAAGATCTCACTCATACGAAGCAAAATTCACATCCCATGACTTTTCTATTAAAAGCTAATTTACTCATGCCTAAAGTTAAGATTCAAAGAGTTAACCTATCATTCAAAAACACATCTCAATGAGGTGAGAGTCACAGAATACAAAATGCTGAAACAAAACCTTTTTGGTCTTCCTACAGCTATTAAAAATCCTGCAATTTTAATGATTTTGTATACAAATAGATGACCACTAAAAAGCAGCTCTCCAAAACATGTATTTCACTATCAGATAACCTACACTTCACTTCTGTAATTATGCAAGTTCAGAAGTTATTTTAGGCATAACACCTACCTGAAAAAAATCTCCCAAGTCACAAGCCAAATAGAAAATAATTTTAAGTGAGCACTATTTGGCAGACTTTCCAATATGTACATATAAACAAGTTCCTAAATTATGTGCACAAACCCCTTCTTTTAGAACAGAACCAACTATTTAAAGCAATCCACCAGTGCCATTTCCCACAGACTTTAGACCATCTGCATTTTCCACATTTGCTTCCATATTTGTTTTTAACTGTAAAGTTCATTTCTGAGGTGGGAAGTGATCTCTGGAGGTGTCATTTGGTCCAAGCCCCTGCTCCAGCAGGGCCTCCTAGAGCCAACTGCCCAGGACCACGTCCAAGGGACTTCTGAGTATCTCAAACAATCAAGAATCTCCCTTGGCAGGATGTGCCAGGGCTTGGGAGCCCTCACAGTTAAAAAGTGTTTCCTGGTGCTCAAGTTTGTGCCTCTGGCTCTGCCCTCTTTGAACCCTCTGTTCAGGTATTTGTACATCAGTGAGATCCTTCCTGAGCCTCCCCTTCTCCAGCTCTACAGTAATGTCCCAATATTTACACAACAGAATGCACAGTGCATTAAACCACAATGTTTTGTTCTGCTAATAGGATACATTAAATTATCTCTTCACATCTGTGTTGATGTCACTCCATCAGGTTTGTGTGAGTCTTGACACACACCACAACCAACATCTGGGTTGTCACAAACCAAAAAGCACATTAAGGTTGGATGGTCAAGAGACTTAATTCAAAAGAGCAGTTGTGAACTGAGAAAAAAAGAAAAAAACAGCAATGGAGACACACTCATACTGCAGGTCTACTGATTTTAAACAATATTTCTCTGTTAAAAAGAAATCTAAATCTCACATTGGTAATAGAGAGAAATACATCACATACTTCAAAACAACCTAAACTGCAAACAAAAAAGGGATTAACATTGTTACATCTTCTTTGCACACTTGTTCTTGGGCAAAGATAGGCTCATTTTCAAGTACTAGATTTGGAGTGTTTAAATATGCTTTGAGAAAGGCCAGAAGTGTCACATGGTTTACACAGTTCTGTTAAAATCCCATGTTAATACCCATCCTCCTCTCAAACACCATTAAGAATTAAACTATGATATATACTGATGTGACTTGGAAACATTAAGTCATACCACTCTCAGGCAGACACCCAGAAAAAACAGTAACCTAAAAGAAAAAATATCAGATAAATGAAAAATGTTAACACATATTAAAAATCTAATTGTTTCCCTTTGAAGAATTAATATTAAGAAGTGACTGAAGAGTTCAATTTGCTCTTTCTCAAATTTACATTGCATAATTAATCTCTTGATTTTCCTTTTTTCTTTCCCGCATTCACAAACTGAATGCTAAATTAACTTCAACATTTCAACGCTTTGACAGCATCTTCTAAAAACACTCTATGGGGAGACACACCATGGAACCTATGGGCAGAAACAGTTACACTCCTTTTCACTTTTCCAGTATTATTTGAACTTATTTCCAGGCTTTTTTAGGATCACAGGTATATGTCCTAAAACACGATATACAGCTGGAGCATCTGGAGGGCAAGATTCATGCAAGTTGTATGAAATCTAACCACGTTCACTGCATGAGTAGAAAATACAGATATATTAAGAAAATTACTTTCATTGGCTCATATTCTCAGTGCTAGTTAATAATGGCACTATGTTGGTAACTGTTGTGGGTTTGATGCCTCAGGTTTTAGCTTTTATGTTTTTCATATTCTGTACTGTTTTAGTGTATACTTCTGAGCTTCATATTAGGGGATGGTGAGCTCTCTTCACCAAGTAGGGAGACAAAACAATTCCTTCTCTAGCTGGGGACCCAAGGACAGCTGATCCAGATCTCAGGCTCAAGAGCATAAACAACATGGACTGAAGAGAGAAAAGCAAAAAGGATGGGACTTCATGGGCTAAAGCTGGAATTGGACAATTAGTTCCAATATGCAAATGGACCAAAACTTATAAAAGTGAGAGACCCCGTGACCGGTTATCCATTTTGTGACCATATTGGTTCACAAAACCAATGTGCTGCCCAAGGCGGATCCACTGAGGCTTTTTAATAAATCCCTACTTTATTCTTTAGCTCCATCTAGTCTCCGTTCTAGGTCAGCCTGCACAAGGCATCAGGTTAACCCAGCAAGGAGCAAACACAGACATTCACTCACTCCCCATCCCCAGTGGGATGGGGGAGAGAAAAAGGGAAAGTTGTGGGTTGAGATAAAGACAGTTGAAGGACAGAAGTAAAAGGGGAAATTAGTATTAATAATAATATTATAGTAATTATTATTACAAGCCAAACAAGTGATGCACAATACAATTGCTCCTCACATGCTGGCTGATGTCCAGCAGCCTGAGCAGCAGCCTCCTGCCATCTTCCTCCCTTTAGTTTATACACTGAGCACTTTACATGGTCTGGGATATCCTTTGGGTCAGCTGTCCTGGCTGTGTCCTCTTCCAGCCCCTGTGCAGCCCCAGCCTCTCCCTGCTGGGATGGGCTGAGGACCAAAAAGTCCTTGACTCCCTGGAAGTGCTGCTCAGCAACACCAACATCCCAAACCCCAAACACTGTACCAGCCACTAGGAGGAAAATTATCCCAGATGAAAGCAGGACAGTGACCAATGCACAAAGAAGTTTTCCAAAATGACACTCTAGAAAGTGAGATTTGTTTAGCTGTACACTACAGAAGTTTGTAGAAGATTTAGTCCCAGTCACTGCTGCTCAAGTTACAGACTTGATCTGCTTTTCTTCCCCCTCAGTTAACATCAGGATGTAAGAATCAGCTAACAAGAGATGTTTCAGCTAGAAAGCAACTTCAGTATGCGCCACAAATCCAAAAAATCTGTGCACAATTAATTCTGTTCTTCAGTTTGAAGAGTCAGTCAAAGCAAAGAGCAAGCTGCTGTAACCAGGGCTTGGAACAAAAGGTATTGCACTGAATGCTTGATCAGCTTTGAACTGCAGAGCTATGTAGAGATAATACTAGAAACAGAATAATGTTAGATGCTAGAGATTTAAAACACAGACCTGTTTTGCTAGTAAAATCAATAAGCCAAGTTTGCTAGATATAACATTTCTCAATTTATTAGTACTGCCAAGGCACAATTTTTATTTAAAACAATGCAGCTCATTGAAAGGGTTTTTTATAATGAAAATGTCAACCCTAAGTTATATTCCCACAACCTTGAGATAGATTACATTTACTTCTACGTATTTAAAAGAGACAATACAGAATTCTATTTGAGCAAGGTGTGACTCAATTTACCCAAAGAATGTGAACTGCAGGTGTAAAGCAAACCACAATCCAGAAATGGTGAAATCTCTTAAATGTCTGTATACCTGAATTACAGCACTACTGCTCATCTGAATGCAGACTTAGCACTATCAATATTAAAGAAATAAAGCAAATACTTCTACCAATACTGTAATATGCCCAAGCCATAACAACTATGGAAGAACAGTGTTTGTAGGAAGAAGTTATGCAAGTTTTACTCATATAGGTTGAAAAATCATATAGATAATACTCCCTCTAATGAGTTCTGACAGTAGAGTTTAATGTAACTCTAATCCCATAACAACATGCATTTTACTGATTGCACTCCAATTCTGTTCGAATATTTTATCATGAACAAGCAGTAATTCTAACAATTCCCAAAACACACACAAAAGTCCAAGGCCAAAATCCTTGTTAAAACTAATAAAAATGCCATGAAACCAGTAGTTTTGTCTCAGAAACAAGATTAAGTAGCTCTCACTCACGAAATTTCACAGACAGGAATGATTATATTAAACCACACAAAGAGGGGCACTCTCTCCTCTGCTCCAGTTTGAGCCATCTGTCAGTGCTAGAAAAGCCACACACAAAAGAGGAGTTTAGAGAACAGGAGTCTGCATATCTAACACAGAAAATAAGATGCTACCCTCAACAGTCACAACAAAATAAAGCCCCTTGCAGTGCTATGTATTTTAATTTGAGACACACTGAGAACTAAATACATGGAACTAAGTTCTGCACATATTCCTTATGGTCACCTAAATCACTTAGTGTTATTTCATTACTTGAACCACTGCAGAGCTTCTGTAAACACATAATGTGGCTCTTCAACAAGAAATGCAGGAAGGGTTGGATGTTGTGTGTGTTTGGGAGGTTTTGTTTTGTTGTGTTTTTGTTTTCTTGTGTTTGAAAATTCTTTTTGTTCAGTCACAGTTTATGCACAGGACAAACTTGTTTTGCTTTTAGAAAAAGATTTTAGTGTTACTTTGAGATGTATTTAAGCCATTGAAGATGATGTATGGAGATAAGTTTATTTTACTGAACAGGAGTAGTACAGAAATTTTTACAGCATGCAATAAAGTTACCTGGAAATTGTACAGAATTCCACAGGCACTTCAATGATCATTAGCTCTGGTACATATTCACATCCAGTTTTATGCAGTATCACAAATTATTCTTCAGTTTTGAACAGAAAGATTACCAGATCCACAAGGAATATAAGAAAAGCAGCTACAGGAAAAGTTATAAAGAAGAAAAACTCAGAGTTAAGGAAGTTGTTAAGAAAGTTGTCATTGTGTCTAACTTACACCATTGTGCTTGCAATCAAAGCCAGTAGCACTGTTGGTTTGTATTAAAGAATCACTGCTCACTGGTGGCTGATTTGGAAAATATTTCATTTCTGTTTGCACTTAATTGAAAATGGTCTTACTATTCATAAGTAGCATCTGCTCAGGCCACAACCTTGGGCGTAGGGAACCTTAAACACAAGAAATAAAACCACTAAAATTAATGTCCAAGGACCATGCTCTAAGGCATTACCACACACAGGAAAAAAACATTTAAATAGTGTCCATATTAATAAGTTGCACTATTCCCAAAACAACAGAATCTGATTAATTATAACACTCATTTGCCTCTGCTAGTGATGCTCCTTTTCAAAAATCTCTCAGACAGAGGTACAAAGAGCTCCCAAGACCATGCAAGAATGCAAAGACAAATGTTAATTTTTCTTCATAATGTCATAAGATGAACCTTCAGACAAATTTATGTCTATTTTTCTAAGAGACAGATTTAGATACCCTATAAATTATGTTTATATGCATACACAGCACACATTACAAACACAGCTCTAGAATACTGTGCTTGGAGATATCAATGTGGACCTGAGAAAACTATTTTTTTATTTCTCACTTATCTTCCACTAGAAAAAAATTAAGAGTTCTAAATAAAATGCCCAAATAATACCTTCTCCATTTCCTAGTGAAATTATTTTCTTTATTTCCCTGTGTACTTGCCAAAGCAGGACTTGTCAGAATTGGCAGCGGGAATGTGCTCCTGAAGTTAATTGACTTTATGCACTGATATTAAAAGTATTTGCCACAATTATGTTACAAAACAGTTCTGTTACAGAATAACAATATTTTCTATATCATGGCCAGCACTAAGGCTATAACCATGTATTTAAACCCCCAAAAAATTATGTTTGGGGGAAATGCAAGCACACATTAATACTCACTGCACAAAGGAGCACAGATTTAAAAAACCCAACTTCTCCCGAATTTTAATTTGCTGCCATACTATTTTTCAGCTCATAAATATAATGAGATATTATTAGTTTCCCAGCTGTTAGTCTCAGTAGTTTTGTTTTTAAATTAATTTCTCTGTGACTGGGTTGCAAATCAGAAATGTGCCTTAATCTCCTAAGCAGTCAAGACTTCCAAGCAAGTGACTACTGCAACTAATTCCACTATTAGGCAAAACCAGCTGGCAGACAGCACATAACTGACAGGTTTCAGTACTACTAGCAGCTAAACACAAATCTTGGCCCTGTCAGTGAAGAAACTGCTTTGCCCCCCATGAAATTCCTCCCTGTGTGTGTCACTGTACTGTACAGACAGCAAGACATGCTGCTTTGCATAAAACAATTACAGTGCACAGCACACCATCAAAAATATTTTTTTATGGATAAAGCATAATAGAAAACAACTCCGATGTACTTCTGCCACCTTGTATACATGTGTGTTTAACCACTTTCAGAAATTAATCTAAGTAGTCCTTCTTTGAAGACCTAATTACTCATCAAATGCCTACAAGGTCATTTAAATTAGAGAAATAGCATTACGCTTTCCTAAAATGGATTTTTAAATTCTTTCTCTTAGCAAGAAAATTATTTCTATCTGACAACCCCCCTATCACCTTAACATTTTTGTAAAAATTTAAATTATAAACAGTTCAGGTGATCTCCCATTCCTGTATAGCAAATTTTGAGGACATATTTGTTCTAATTTGTAATTTGTTCTAATTACCACACAAGTTTAAGTATAATTTAACTATGGAAAAGGCATTTTACATTTAATTTACTCTTCTGGAGCTGCAAGTTTGAAACAGGTGATCCTTTGCGCTTTTTACATATCAATTTATACTTTCATCTTTTTTTAATCACTGAGGATATTTTAAATTATATCAATTATGATGGGTGAAGCTTGGTATACTCAGAGAAGAGCTGAACATTCCCTGGATATTTGACAATGAATTTATCCAACTAATTACTGAGGCATGCTGCTAACTCCTGAAGACTTTAAGAGCTAAAATCACTTGATGAATTCATCCTCTTCCCTCTTTTCCCATGACTCAAAAATGTTACTTCTTTTCTTATTTACTTTCACCACTGAAAAAAAGGTCCATTGAAAAAGTGCTCTTACTCCCCAGGTGGGTCCCCCAGACACACAGGTCAGGCTGTAAAGCACCCACAAGCCTGTTAAGGGGCCTGCTGCCAAGGACTGGCTTTAGATCTATTTACAGCATAAACATGGGGAAGGCCAGATAAGTCTCATTAGCCTATTTAACACTTATTTGAAGATTTGTTTATTTAAGATGCAGTAGCTTAAAAATAACTGCATAAGCTTCAGTTTCTTCAAAACATTTTAAAGCTTAAGCAACACCCTGGTAAGGTTGTTAGCAACACTACCCTTGAAAGCTTTTCACACCTTTAATAAATGCAGAATATTGCTGCATTAAAGGACCTCCTGAACTCCAACAATCACAGCAAACAAGCCTTTCATTACATCACCTTCAAGTAAAAGCCTATATGTGCATACTAAATCAGCAAGACAAATTCAAGAACTAATACCTTTTTGTAACTGGATTTAAATAAGCTAATTTTGGTCTTTGGCACTAGGTCTCAGTAACAGGAGAGAGGCTTAAAATCACAGACCCACATGGCTAAACCAGAGAAGAGTAAACAATACTGCTGCATGGATGCCACTGGAGGTAGAAAGACGCAACTCAGAAAAAGAAGAATGTGATGATCAGATTTTTAAAAAGAAAGAAAAATAATATGAACTCATTTTATGCAATGGAGTGAAAAATAAGGTATTTGAAGTGCATGCCAGAAAGGCAAAGCCCTAAGACTCATTCATGGACACATTAGTATTAATCAGTCAAAAGAAACAACTTCCTCTTAGGAAACACAAATTCCTGAGTCACAATTAAGGCTGAAAGAAAAAAAAAAAAAGAAAAAAAGAAATGAACAAGCAGAACAAGCCATGAACTGCAAGCAGCTGGGCACATTTTGTTACAGGAAATAAAACAAATAATGATGAGCCTTTTTTGTACACCTGACTTTCCATGTGAGGTGTACCTCTGTATAACATCCCTCTGGTTTACATTTCAGTTTAAATTTCACTATCATTTGAAGGGGAGGAAAGGGGAAATTAACTCCATAATTATATAATGGCTTTAAGTTAAGCTCATCTTTTTCCACTCCTGTGCAGAAGACTATTTACTTCTAGTTTGGCAATGGTGGTCCAGTGACCTAGTCAAATGTCTGCATTAATTGAGCAGAGATTTAAGAGGAAAAGCTACCTTGTACCCAGGGGCTTTACCTACTGCTGTTATCTCCTTTCCTGAGACAAGTCCACATGGAAAACCAAGAGGAACATGCATTTTCATTCATGTTTCTGTGATGGATGCAGTGAAACACAAGCTTTGAAAAATATTCCAATTTTTGCTTCTCTTTACAATGCAGAATTAGAGGAGGCTGAGAAGCCATTAAAACTTTAAAAATAATTAGGTTTATTAGCACATAACTCCATGCAAACCTTGTCCAGTCTCACAGCTTCCACAAGAAATGTTAACTGGAATGTAGTGTTCAAAAGGAGGAAAACATTAGGATCCTTGTTAGCTGCAGCTTTATTGTCTTGTACCCTTTTAAAGAATGATTTATTCCAGTTGTTACCAGCTTTACAGAGTTAAACACAATAGCACCACGCTGTGGGAGAAAGCACTGCCATATACACATAGTGAATGAGGCAGCAATTAAGAACTGAGACATCATAATAAATGTTTCCAAATGTTTTGGAAGTTTTGTACGGCCCTCAGGTTTAGAAGGATATGAGGTCTGAAGTGCTGTCTAATAACTTTTAGTACTAAGTGAAAGCTCCAACTTAAGATGACAAACTTGAAGGTGTATTACAGCCAGATTTCCAACGCACTTCTGATCTCAGCAAATCTGAGCATGTAGAATTGTGCATCCCATTCACACTGATTTTATAAACTGCAAGATATTGAATGAAGTACAGAGGCTATTTCTCCTCAGAAACATCAAAAGCAGCTGCCACATGCAAACCTTGGCTGCATCCAATTAAAAACTCAATGCTTCAGCTTCCTGCTGAGAAACTTGTCCCAGACCTTATAAAAACTGGGAGTGATGTTTCTCTAAATCTTGTACACAGAATAAGAGAATGGTTGAGGTTGGAGGGAAACTCTGGAGGTCATCTGGTCCACCCCTCTTCATCAAGCAGGGCCACACACAGTGAGCTGCCAAGAACCATCTGCTTTGAACCATCTCCAGGGATGGAGACTCAACAACCCCTCTGAGCAATCTGGGACAGTGCTCAGTCATGCTCACAGTAAAAAACCCAAGTCAATCTCGTGTTTCAGCTTGTGCCCATTGCTCCTCTCACCTCCCCCAGCCTCCTGGTGACACTCCTATGGCAGCTCAGGATGCCACAGGATGTCCCTTTTTAATCACCAGGGCTCATGGCTAGTTGGTGTTCACCTTGTTGGCCACTAGCCCAGATTGTCCTGCAGACACCCTCTGCAGCCCTTCTGGTTCCTGGGGTTGTTCCTCCCCCCTTTCCACACTTATCCTGGTGGGATTTCATGAGGCTGCTGCCAGCCCATTGCCACAGCCTGCCAGGGACTCCCTGGGTGGCACCACCACTCTTGGGGGTACCAGCCCCTTGTCCCAGTTTGGTGGCATCAGCAGAGCTGCTGAGGAGCAGACTGTGCCATCCCCCAGACCATTCATGAGGGTGCTGAGGAGCACCGCACCCAGTGCTGACCACGGGGTACAGTGATGGCTTCTGGCCTCCAGCTGGACTTTGTGCCACTGACAGACACCCTGTTCAATCCTCCTCCCTGTGTGCTCAACCAGCCCCTATTCCTTTATTTTCTCCAAGAATCTTAAGGGACACATTTTCAAAGGCCCTTCTGAAGTCTAGAGAGACAACATCCTTTGCTTTCTCTATGATTTCTTTTTCTGTAAGGGGAAAAAAAAAAAAAAAAAAAAGATGAGCCAGCTGTGAGTAGGGACGGGACCAAAGATCCTTGAAAACAATTGACAAATCAACCATCCAATTACATTTCAAACATTTGTTCCATGAGGGCAAGCTGAGGAAAATGAACTTGCATAGCCCAGAGAAGAGGAAGTGTAAAGGACTAGCTGGCACTAATCTTTCAGCAGCTAAGAGGTTCTCAGGAATACACAGCCAAGCTCTTTGCTTTGGTCCAACAGCACACACACAGTGATCATGCATGGCATAACTCATTCATTTCCAAAACTTCATTCACTTATCCGAGTCCTCAAGGTTTTTTGTTTGTTTTGCCCAAACAACAATGCAACACAAATCTTATTTATCCACTCTACCGCCTCTGGAATGATGGGTCACTATAAAGGAGAGAAAACTGCAACAGCAAAAAAGGTTTAAAGGGATATTCTTTTTTTTTCCCCACCCATAAATCTTCAGACATGGAAAGAGGCCAGCAGCAAGAGAGTTTGCACAGCATTTATTACTATACAATACATTAAGCATCTCCAGCCTTATTAGTCTGAGGCAGAGGTGACAATGCCCTGCTTCTTTCCAGCAGCATAAAAGACAGAAAAAATCTGCAGGGAGGAGGGACAGAGCACCATTTTCTATTGTTGACTGAATATAAATAACTGTCTGATTGACACAAAACCCCATCTTCTGACTACATCCATACACTGGAATCTTCTTTTTCAGCGACAGATAAGAGCATCACACAATTCTATAGAGACATGGAAAGCTGAATGGCATCACAGTATCTTGCACATTTCTAAGAAGGAAATGTAAAATTACAATGCCTGATTTCTGGTAAGCCACTATACAAAAATACTATATGAGTGAGGGCTATTTTTTATTATGTCTATACAGAAAGTTCTTTTACAGAAAAGCAGTGCTTCGGAAGGTAATTTTCAGATTTATGTTTGTAAAATAAGTATTCCTACATAGCAACATCCTTCCAAGAACATTTAATCAACTCTTTTTCTTTGTAAGATGCCAAAAGCAGCTGAAGGTGAATTGTGTCTGTTGGTGACCTTGTACAATCCCACCCTTACTCAGGAACACTGTGAGGAGAGGATACAGAAAATCAGGATACAAGGAATCAGCCCTATGCTGATTCCTGCGCCACTCATTTAAGTCTAGACACTAGATTTAAAAAGCCAGTCTGGTTACAGTGTTCACACTGCACATCACAGGAAATGAAGAAAGTGTCACACTTGCTAATTTTAAAAGTGACACTTACTAAGTAGCCCTGGATAATTTTTCAGTTTGCAATGCTAGCAGGATTACTTTTTTTAAAACCGATGTCTTACATGTGTCATATGGAAGTTTTAACTAAAAACAAAATACTAAGAATTTCAAAAAGTGGAGAAACTTACTCTTTCAGAAGAAAGAGAGAAGAAGTACCAACAGGTAGATAGATGAAATCCACAGGACTCAGAATTTTGATATTAATAGAGAATACATTGATCATTCAACTTCAGGAGACCAAGGAAAAAAACCAAACTGTCACACAAACCCCCATCCCTAAACACCAGAAAACCCCACCAAAACCCAAGCAAACTAAACAAACAAAGGAAAGGTCTGCTCTGACAGCAAGATTTTAAGAAAAGCCTGTCAAGAGGTAGAAAATTCCTATATTTTCTACACTGTCTAAAAATAAGTCTGTCAACTGAGCATGAGTTGACAAATTTTGTCCAGTGAATGTCTTCAAGGTCAGCTGTGCCAATAACGTTTTCATATGATGTAAGCAAGTTTGTATTAATAAAAAAAGGCCCAAATGACTTTTGCTAAATTGAGAATTTCTGTGTATTCACAAGACAGTTGCAGTACAGTGCATGCAAACAGGAACAGGTAATCCAAGCTGGCAGAGAGCTGTCAGAGCTATAACCAAGTGCTGTTTTCTCTACTGAAGATTAACAGGATTCCACCCCTCACCTTGAGATTCTTGCAATTGTTCCCTACCTTGTTTTAGTCTGAGCAAGCTAGGCTAACATCACAGAATCTGTGAAACCTTTAAATTAACCTAGTTTATTTAAAATGAAGGGAGCTGTGCCACAACCACTGGAGAAAAGGGAAGAGCAAGAAGGAAGATTTAGCACGAGTAATCTAATCAGTTAAAATACAAGGATTAAGAAACAGGGGAAATATAACTTGAGATGGCTGACAACAATCAACTATTACCACACACAATTATCCCATGATTCAGCTCAGTACAGTTTTCTGAAGTCAACATTTTTGTTCATATCTTATTTTAACATACTAAGAATCTCTACTCTCTCTGCTCTTCTGGCTAAATGGCACACAAATAAAAAATAAATCACTGCAATTAAATAACATTCAACTTAAAAGCCACTGAATGCTGAAGACCTGATGGCAATAACCTTGTCAAACATTCCATCCCTACTCATGAATCAGTCTTTGTGCCCTTCTGCATACTCTGCTTTGCTGAAATGGTCTCTCTCATGTTTGATTATCACCTCACTAATCCTAATCCTGCCTTTCATGATTCTCATCTTGCTTTCATTCCTCTTCCCCCTTCTCCAGCACCAGCTGTGTCTTTTCCACAACCTTTAGCTCATCTGGGATGTTTTCCCTCTAACCTTTACAAATATTCTCTTATTAACCAGTAAATCAATTTCTACTTGATGCTGCTTTTCCCTCCCTCAACCCACTTTGTCTATCCTTGCAGGCTGGCAATCACAAGATCTCATCAGGTTCTTTCTTCAATTTCACTTTTCAAATTCTGTTCCTTTTTTCTTCCTGTGAACCTACTTTACGCATCTTTTTTCCTCTCTCTTCCTCCCACAGTCACCGTCAGTACGAATCTTTCTCTCAGCAGCTTCCTATTCCAACTTCTGTTCCCCTTCTTTCTCATCCTGCAGCATCAGCAGAAGCAGGCTGGACAATGGTCCAATTAAAAAACAAGCTTCCAAAAATCCACTTGGCCAGGATTTCAATGATTCCTGCTCCCTCCCCTTCAGGAATAACAGAAAAAAAGAGAAAAGGCAAAGCACTGAGAAGTTATAATTTTTTTTTAAAACTAGGTTTTAGTTTTAAACAAAATATGTAGATTTTTCACAGATTGTTACAGAAGCCCTAAACCTCAAAGTCCTTCACTTACCAAACACACATAAACAATGAATCAGTCACATATTTAAAAGCTGCTGCAGGAACTTTTAGAGTTATTATTTTTCCAATGTATTGTCTGTACTAATGACTGGTTTTTCACACCTTTTCCATAAAACATAATACAGTAATTCTTAGTGAGAAAACAAAAGGGTTTTTACACCTTTATGCTCTAAAACATTGTTGCTTCTGCTTTTCTACAGTCTTCATTTGTTTGTATTTAACCTCCTTACAGAAGTTTTGTATGTTGGATCTAAAATGCAACTATAATAAATTTCACAGAATTCTAGGTCAGTTTTCTTTAAATATTGACATCTATTCTCCTTTTTCCTTTTCCTACCATTTTTTCTGGATTTGTTAAAGCTCTCTTTATGACTCTCAATGACATTCTTCAATTTTTACCTGTACTACTTTTATTATTATATACCTTATATCTTTTTATCCAAGCTAAACCAGTTATTATTTCACAAAAGACAGTTTACCTGGAAAAATTGATAAACCAAACTGACTCTTCAAAGCAAATAAAAATCCCAAACCACAAAACACCAAACCAAAACCCAGCATTCATGAGATGAACAGTACACAAACAGCCAAAAGAAGCACATCACACTTTAATGGAGACTGAAGTGCTCTTCCTTAGAGCAGCACAGAACAAGATGAATAAACAGAATTAGAAGCTCCAACCTGTAAACTGCAGCTTCCTTCACAAGCAAGAATGCAACCTAAATTCCAAATACCTGTAGAATTGTGTATTTTTGGGTACAGAATCACCCAGCTAGAACAGCAGCACTGTAGAGCTCCACAACTGACTGACTGCTTCAGAATGTAACAATCAATTCTTTTCAACACAGTGCAAAATTAAGGTACATAGAAAGCTTTAAAAAAGTACATAAAGACACCAGAATACCAACAAAGTGAACCACAGCCTACAGCCAGGGCTCTGCCAGGCTCCTCCAAGTAGAATTTGGGCAAAACCTTTGGTCTAAACACAGCCCTGAATCAATTCCATTTAATACACAGATGTAGATTCTTTGACAAAAGCAGTGGCTGGAATTCACCAAGGACTTTAGCAGGCACATTATATGACTACAGCTAATTCTGAGGGGAAAAAAGAATGAAATGACATTGTAGAAATATAAAGCTTTTTTTTAATGTAGAACTTCATCCCTAGAAACTGCCTATTTACTGCTACCAAGACAAAAAGCCCAATGATTAACTCAATGCCATTAAACCACAGATAAGTATCCCTTCAGCTTGTCACAATAAAAAAGCTCAAACTTTTAATTTGCTTTTATGTGTAATAACCCATAAGAGATGTGAATATGTTCCAAAAACATCTGCACTGGGGATATTTGGAAAAACATAATCGTTTTATTCATCTTAAAGCAGCAATGGCAAAATACTAATTGAGATAAAACCTGGAAGCTCAGTATGAGTGATAGGTCCAAAAAATGACATATTTAGCCTGGACAGAGCAGCATGAAAATATTTCAGCAGGTAGTTTTCTCTGAGTATATATTACCTTTTCTGATGTAAGGTATCTGATAGTGTTCAGTCATTTTCAAGACCTCAAGACAAGTCAAGGAGGGGGGGAAGTCCCAGAAATTGAATGAAAACAAATTCTCACAAGACATAACATCCAGCTACCTCTATAACAATAACACTAACAACAATAACAAGATAGTAGAAGGCAAAAGAAAAGAGGCTTGCAGATGCTACAGTAAATGCATCTACCTGCCTCATATTTGGGTGCAGATAAGGCTCAGTCTTGGCAGTGAGAAACTGGCAAAAGACAACTGAAATACACACTGGGACTGGTGGTGAAAGACTTCTATAGACACGGCAGGAGATGATAAATCTGCCACAGCCTTCGGCGCAGATGCAGCTTCAGCACAGCAACAACAAGCAGAAAAAAGTTTCAAGGCTGTTTCACATGAACCTTCCCAGCTGGAGTAAGGCTGAATGCTGAAAGGAAGGATTTACAGCCAAGCAGCTTGTATAAAACTCTGATTTTTCCCCAATATATTGAAAATTATGCTATGCATGTGCTTTAAAAACAAGCAAATGAACAAACCTGGTTTTGCCCCCACAGACATTTATCAGCTTATTATAAAACTCTCTTGGGTAAGCTTAAGCCATATTTCAGAATTGAATGTACTAATTAAAATAAGGACTTGCAACAGCTCAGCAAGGTTTTCTTTCATCAGTTTGTTCAAGCATTCATTTCAATTCTATCCTACCTTGTAAAAAACCAAGTCTGATTTACTCCCCCCTGAAGACCCAGTGACAGGATCAGGAAGGATGATGGTCACAGTTACCTCCTTTTTCTCTCCACATTCAAGTGAGAAGCAGCTGAGTGGGTCAAGAGCTGTCACCTCAACCACCCCTAGTAATGGAGATGCCATTCCTGATTCTCAATGCAAACACATACTATAGACTGAATAATCTGAATAATCCCCTTCCCCATTTTTAAGTTAAAGTTCAACTGGAAAGACTAAAGCAATACTGCACACCTTTTGAGACTCAGATCTTGCTTTTTCCCTTTCCTCTGGGTACAGACTTGGAATGTAAAATAAATACAAACTCCTGTATACCTCAGACCTGTTCTCTCCAAATACCAAGAGGGTGATTCCCACCCCCCAATTTATTATGGAAATCTTACTCAACACCAGCTGTTATAGCCAAAACCAGATCATATGGCCAAAACCAGAATGAAAACAATCCATGAAAAGAGTGCTAAAAGATATCTAGAAATCATTTTAGATAGTTCATAGATGTCACAGTTCAATTGTATGTCCAGGGTAGCAGCACTTGTGTTGAGCCTTAATTACAATATAGATTATTTCCAACTGTTTGCTCATTTCATCTCTTAAGGAGAAAGGACTCCCTTCATATGGCTAGAAAATTCCATCTTTACAGTCTTGTCCTTTCTGCAGGTATCTGCCTAAGCAAAGCTTTAAAACAACTGCTTTATTGTCAAGGGTTTAGTCCAAATGTGATTTCAAATACAAGCTGGAGGAATATTATGCCAAACTAAAAGCACTTTAAAAAATATGTATATTCAAAACTGCTAATGACCTCCTGATCCTCCTTTTGGATCATTCAAGAAAGGTGCTAGTCTGTTCTCAACAAATGACTTTCTACATGTGACACTCAAGGAATAGATGATTGTATTAACTATGTGATACCCCTCTGTGACAAACTAGATTCCAAGTACCACTACAGCAGCATCACTGAAAGGCCCCTTCTCCCATTAATGTTTTCCAGCACATGACAACCACATGTAATCAATCCACTGACAAGCAGAAAATATTTGTCCGTGAGATTAAAAAAAGTATAATCTGTGCTCTCCTTCCAAAGACACAGACATGTAATCTTTCTGAGAAACTGGTTTCCTCGTTAAACTGTTTTCATGGCTTCCATTGCTCCCCAATTCCTATCCAGGTGAAGATTAAAGTTTTAAGAGTAATTGCACTGTAGCTGGAAAACTGGCCAAAGTCCCTGAAGAAAATGATTGGGCGGGAAACCTATGAGAGGGGTGAGGAGAGAAAGACACTTTTTAATCCTGATTTCTTTCATCAGTCTAGTTTAGCCACCCAAAAGAGCAAGAACATGAACAAAAATGAGAAAAAGCGTTGGGGGACACATCTCAAGAAACACTGCTTGATAAGATTTTTTTGGGTTTTTTAAGAACTTCATTGTATACATTTTACTACATAAAAAGCTTTGAAAATGAACACTTGCACAGAAACTTCTTTCTGGACAGGACAAAGATAAACTTGAGTTATGATATTAATATTGTGAAAATCTACTACTTGCTGTCAATTTCCTACAAGGAGATAATTCCCATTTTACAGAATTGCCTATAGACAGTTGTAGGATTTTCATACACTGCATAAATGTTACCAACTGTTTACATAAATTAACATGGACTTCAATTTAAATAAACTGTTTTTATGAGAACTATCTGACTATAGTTAGAATCTCTATTACTAGACCCATTTTCTCAAGAACTTAAATCAAGAAACCATTTTAACTGATAAAAATGGTTTTAGCATATGCTAATCAATTTTAATTAGCAACTCACCTTCAACAAAATACTGAGAAGCTGAACACAACTCTTTTCTCAGTCCACTCTGAATAGCATCAAACATTCATAAAGACACTGAGAATTTTGGACACTGGATCATTCCAAACCATATGTACCTTGTTGATTACTAGCTCACTAATACTGAACAACAGCCCTTCCCAACCCACCTGTTAAAAAGGAGGAGTAACATAAAACATGCTCTACTGAGAAACAGGACTAGGGAGGACTGAAAACATCTGGAACTACTTGGGGAACAAAACAAAACCACAAAAATAGAGGATACTTTCACATCAGATCCACACTGTCCTCTTTCTCACTCCTGGCATGCAGTAAGGATGCCAGGATCAACAATGTGCTCCTCATTCTGGCTGTAACAACTCCACTCCCATCCATTAAAGCAGACAAAAATATAGGGGCTTTGTACGTTTTGCAGGGTCTTAACTAGAAACAAGTGAAATTACTTAATTAGCACTCAGTCAAATGTGATTTTGGACTTAGCACACCTCTGTGCATTTGAGCTGCTCGAAGGAATGCTGATTAAAGATTTTTGCACATCATTAAAGAACAGAATATTTTCTGAAGCTTTATAAACAACACATTTCCAAAGAGCACTTAAGCTGATAGGATAGAATGTAACATTAATGTTTGCTAAAAGCGAAGGAGAATGGGCAAAAAAAAAAATGAAGCATTTTTACCAGCCCATTTAATTGTGGATAAATTTAAAAAATCCCAACCCAACCTAAGAGTGTTGATATCAGCTCTGACATACTAACAGGGCAGGATCATTCACCTCTTCCAATGAGTTTACTGGTGTAACATTTTTCACACGACATGAACTCCTGCACAAGATATGCTTCAGACTTTGGAGATACAACTTTCTCCTTTCTCTTGGAGATTTGTATTTCTGAAGTCCTTTAACTTGAGCAGTAGGTAGGTAAGTTTTCCTCAGATTTCAAGAGTTATCCTATAAGACAGCATCAGCCTAAAGAAAGCAGCAAGGAAAAATAAAAGCAGCACTTTTTAAAGCAAAAATCACAGAGATTAGAGAAACTAGAAAATGTGAAAAGTACAAAACGCAGTTTCTGCTATTTAGAGTACACAGGGAAGAGTGGAGCAGGTTCCACTCTTAAAACCTTACAATAGGTTTATACTTTTAGGTATGAAATACTTGTTTTATAAGTGTTGCTGAAAAACCCTTATTTTCCCAGAAATGGACTGGGTAAAGAAGAATGGTTGTTAAGACAAGTAGGCCAAGATCTTATTTCCCCCTGGTGAGAAGAGATCAGATAAACTTCCTCCTTCTACACATGCTCACAGGAACACAATTCCACTGCAGAGAACCACCTCTCTTCCTTGAATTCTAGGCAGAAGCAGCGAAGCCACAGTTTTACTTTTTCCATGATGCAGAGGCAAAGTCAACCTGTGAAAAGAAAAGCACTTTCCTCTACAGATTTTATAGGGGGGAAAAAACCCAGCTCAACCAACAAAAAAAAAACCCCAAAAAACAAAAACAAACAAACAAACAAAAAACCCCACAACAACCCAAAAACAAAACAAAACAAAAAAAAAAAAAACTCCAAACCAAACCAAAAAGTCCCATTAAATACCTGAACTATCACCAGGACTTTGAGACAGTAACAGAACAGGTTACCCTATACCACTCCCTCTACAGAAAACAAACACAGGTCTCAACACTACAGTCTCAGCTGGTTGGAGATTCAAAGATAAAACTGTAAAATGATGACACTTTTTCAAAGGTTCTTGCAACTCTGAGAAACCTTTTGTTAGCTCAGGTTTCAGACACTCAAACTGCAGTTTGATTTTGCAGCAAGCCAGTTTCCATGGGAGCAAAATTCTGACTGACAGCCATCCTACAGTCTGCTGGGAGCCCAGTGAGACTGAAGAAAACCGAAGGAGATCAGTCTAAGCCAGAATATACCATGTGAAACTTCATATACAAGTTGTAAGGAAAAGTTGTTATTGATAGGAAAAGAAATATGAGGCAAAGCAGGGGAAAAAAATCCAGAATGAAGCTTTGGCAGAGCTACCGAGGAGTGTCACATTACAAAAGAAATGCTAAAAGAATGAAAACTGGTTAAGAAACATTTAAAAACCATTCAGGAGTATTGACACTCAAACTGGAAGTAAAATGCTGGTACTGAAGAGACCAGCAAAACCCCAAACTGTTCTGTATTCAATAACCAACCAATAGAATATACTGTCTTTATCACAATAAATACAGTAACAGGAGACTTACAAAATTTAACAGACAAAATGAGAGCAAAAAATGCAGGAAGTTGGCTTATTAACTAAAGCTGTGTCTGAAGGTGAAACAAAGACAAATACAAGACATTAAGAATACAAGACATTTCTCCTTAGAAAAACTCCCTAATGTATTCTCAGGGGAAAAAAACACAGGGGAGAGCTATTTTCCTCACTGATACAAGCTTTACAAAACAAATTCTTCTAACAGCAGTCATGAAATCCAGCCAAAATCTGTCTTTTTAAGAATACAGATGAAAATGCAGGACCAAATAGCAGCTCAAGATAAATTTCATCAAGAAACTAGAGATGGCAGCAAAGTCTCAAGCTAGCATCTGAGTGTAAGAGGGAAAGTAAAATGAAAAGGAAAAGTTCTGAGTAATTCTTACAGCTTCATCCAAATTATAAACATTTCAAACTGCTTTTTCTTTTTTTTCCCCCTTTTTCAAACAGTGACAAAAAAAGGGAAACCCATCAGTAAGAACAGCTACAAACCACTGCAAGTCTCTATTTTTAAATGCAAAAACATCACAGATCAATTTTTAGCACATATGAGAAAAGGAATTTCAAAGCAGCTTTCAGCAAAATACACACGTTTAAATTCTAACATTCATCAATATTCTCACAAGTCGCTGCTGATTTCTGAATGTTCCAGCCATATATCTGAAAACACATTTGAGGAAGGTTTTATTCTTACACTCTTCCTTGTCTTTGCAACTTTAACAAATACTGAGAAGCTGGATACAGTTGGGTTTTGAGAAGAGAATTTCCCAAATTAGTTTTCTGGAACACTTTAAATTTTGACAAAATACATTAGCAATATGAGAAAC
The DNA here is from genome assembly GCA_039654755.1 of Calcarius lapponicus. NCBI lineage: Eukaryota > Metazoa > Chordata > Aves > Passeriformes > Fringillidae > Calcarius > Calcarius lapponicus. The sequence continues at coordinate 119,011,143 of CM077462.1, read as the reverse complement.
TAAATCCCATTGTGAAATACAATGAACATTCAGGGAAAGAATCACAGAAGTTTCACCCCTTTCCGCTTAATTGCATCCCTGAGAATAATTTCAGATTATACTTCTGAGTTTGATGTTTAACACAACACCTAAAGGATCTTGGATATTGAAAAGCACCATCTCAAGAGACATTGTAGCTCACCAGCATGGAGAATACCCAAACCAACAGGTCTGCTGTGGATTTTGCCTTGCTGCTACCTGGGACATGTTCTCAGAACGTGTCAGTCCGTGCCACTGCATCATCAGTGCTTGGAGCAATCCTCCCAAAATCAGGACACTCCAATTAAAATCCTTCCCTAGTACACAGTGCCTGTGAAAACACTCACCAGGCTAGAAGATACAAGAATCAAAACTCCCAGCTGATGTTTTATAGAATCATTTAAAAATCACCAGACCCACTAAGAAGGGAAACAAAGCATCCATGATGATCATCTTCACAAAGCAAAAATCCACTTCCCAGTCCCTGTTCTGAGCAAATTTTAAGTGTTTCAAACACACAACACTAAACAACTCTACAGTCAGCAATCTATTTGAAAACACCTCTTATCAACAGAGCAAACAGACAACTCGAACTTTTGAAAACTTCAAACCAAGAATCCAAGTAAGAAGATTCATCTGCAAGGGCTGAGGAAGTATCCTCAAAGTGTATCTCAATGGCAGCTATGAAGTTTTGAATACTTTACAATTACAAGTGCCTGCAGCTGATAAAAAAAATTGACACACTTGAGATCTAAGATTAGGGAAAGAACTTCTGATATTTTAAGCACCCTGTTTACTTTATGCTTTTAAAGATAATTGAACCTTAAGGGCTGAACATCCGAGAAACTTGGCCAACAGATAACTGCTTTTTCCAGAAAGGAAAAAGTAAGGAAAATAATCTTAATCTAATAGCTCTAACTGAGCAATACAGCTCTGTCTGACCTTCAGTTTTGGAAGCTCCTTTTGTTCCTTTCTTGTCTGTAGTGCTGAAGGTCTGAAATTAAGATACTTGCAGAAACACACTGAGAAAAAGGTTACTTCTAGTTTGGGGGCTGTAGAAAGGAAAACAGTGTTTTCTGTAAATGGAAGTTGGTACTTTTCAATCTAAACTTGATCCAGATGCACTAACACAGAACTTTTTACCTAAAAAGACCAGAAACAAAAACCCAAACAAAAAATCCCAAAAAATAAACTGACAGAAAGGAGATATTTTAACTGAAACAAGTTCTTGATCAATACAATACATTTTACATTTAAGTTTAGAGCAAAACAAAATCTGAAAATAGGTGGCTCGGGAAAACTTTGGTTTTGAATTTCTTCAACATTCCTGAATATGCTATCAGAGCTTTTGCACACAATCACACCAGAACCAGAAGTAACAGATTTGGTTTCTATTAAGATTAGAATTACCCACAAACATCAAAGCATGCCTGCTGCAGTACACTCAACTGTGAACTTTTTAAGTTCTGAAGGACCCAACAAGGCACATGCACATTTGAAGAACATCTAACCATGTCATAAGCTAATATACTTCAAAGAATTAATTCAAATATTCAACAAATAAAAATCCCAGACTCAGCTGCCTTCCTAATTTTAATTGGCTATGTCACCAATTAAAATCCTGAATGAAGTGAGGTCCTGATGTAAAGTTAGTGCTTGGTTTTAATTACAGGGAATAGGAATATGTGTATAGGAGGAAGGAAAAAACAAATTAAGAACATAAAACCAGCTCACTTTTGTGTGTGTGTTAATAATTGTATGTTAATTTGGAATGTTTCCTTTCCCCTCAAAAAAAAAGTAATCTGTTTCCCTTTTTTCTTGCCCTTTCCTTACCATTGTCTGGATTATTGCAGAAAAGGGTTTGGAAGGTAACTTCCTGATTATACAAAAAAAAAAAGCCAAACATACTTTAAAAAAAAAAAAAAAACAGAGCATTTTATGATATGGTCATAGTAATTCACTGTTGCCAAAGGTGAGGAGAGGGGAGAAGTGCCTGCACACTTTATCTCTCTCCATCCCTGAGTCTTCCACCTGGAGCAAGCCCTGAGTGCACTGTAGGTCTGGTCAAGCCAGTGAAAACAGCAGAACAACCATCATTTCTGTGGTGCACCTGGCTCATACAGACCAGGTAAATATGGGAGTTTGCACAGGGGAAGGTGGATCACTTGGGGCACATAAAGAGAGCGAGATCTCCGAGAGCAACACCTTCTTCCAGCAGCAGCAAACTTAATTCAGCTCCTGTCACCGAGATGCCCTCACATACTGCTCACACAGGGCACAAAGAGGAGAAAGGGTACCACTGCCATGTTTACACAACCTGAAGCACAGCTACAGCTTGTCACCTCTCTCCTTCCTGAACTATGATATACTTGCAGAGGCTGCAGGATCACAGAGGTGCAGGATTTCACCTCAATTCCCACCCTGGTTCCTGCTCTGCATGCAGGCAGACCAGTGCTGAGCAGACAGGTCTCTCCTCTAAACCCATCCAAACACAACCTATCTGCTGCTGCTGCATTCAAGTTCAACCCTGGCAAACAAAGAGCTCCACAAAGCTCTTTTCTAGGAAAAATTACTAGTTTGGACGACTGCTGATGTAGAAAAGATCGTATCACTTAATATATAATTCCCTAAATTGTTCATCATCTTCACAGGCCACCCTCACTCCCACCTCCTCTATCATCCTCTCCTAACCAGAAGGAGGAGGGTGGAGGAGTGGTTTCAAGAAGGGAGATTAAGATTACCTCACTTGCTTCTTCACTATCCCTTCCATTTACAGGTGTATTGATCCCTCTAATTGAGTGTAAATGAGTGCTTTCCCACCGTTCAGAACTGCTCCCCTCTGTTCAGTATCAGGAGCAAAATCTGGAGCCAAAACAAAAAGGAGAAAGTGGGCAGCTGACAACTCCATTTGGATCATCAGGATTTCCCTGGAGCGGTGTGGAAGTAAAGCAGTTACACAGCCAAAGGTTCCAGTTGTAAACCCTCTCCCTAAAATGAAAGTGGGAGAAAAAAGGAGGCAGAGGAACATGCCTAAATTCTGAGATGGTCAGGACAAGCTGAACTTTCTTTTAGGAGAAGTTCTTTAGATTTTTCTGGTTTGGTTTTTTTGGGGATTTTTTTTTCTTTTGGTGGTGTTATATCTACTTCACAGACCCACATAACAAGATATCCAGAAAAAGATTTCATGAAGTTCTGAACATCTTAAAGACTGCACTTGAGAAGCCTCAACCTCTCTACAGTTAAGTCCAGTTAAGACTTCCTTCCTTACTTGTAGTGATCTTTGGATCAAAAATTCAACTTCCAAAAGTCAACTGCCTTCCACCAAACTCTGGTAACTGAATTTACATGAAGTTACAAGTTACCCTAGAATAACGTGTTCCTAGGAAAGGCACACTTTGAAATTCTAAGGGTTTCTTAATCTCAGCTGCAGCAGAACTGACACTTTGATAAGATAAAACTAGTTTTGCAACTTGCCTTAAAGTGCTTCCAAACAACTTAACAGAACATATTTTGAACCACTGTAAATGCCTGTACACCCCAGCTTTTACTTCTAAAAAATTTGTTCAGAGGAAAGTTTTGTACAACTTTCTTAGTTCACGTATCCTAGGAAATTTACTCAATATTAAATGCTAGGAATAACTGCTTATGTCCACATAATCCAGAAAAGAAAATGGAGATGTTAGTTAAAAATGAAATCAAAGTAGCTGCAAGCAGTGACCTCCCATTGGGTAGTCAAAGAAACAGGTGAAGAAGCCAAGTAAAAATGTATTAAACCAAATGCTACTTAGAATCCCTGGTGGAAGGCAAATATTCAGTATTTCTTAGACAATGAACTTTTTGAGTTTGTAAGAACTATGCATCAACTATTAATGTTTTCAGGTGCTGAAAACATTGACTTTTGAAAAAGTTAAGTCAATTCAGAAATTGGCAAAATATTGATAACACAAGAATTCTGACAAATCCTAAGCTTGGAAGGAAACCACAGCCCCACTGCAACAAAAGACAGAACATATGGACTAACTTGCTGGCTACTCCTTCTTATCCTATTCTAGAAAAAAAGTGATGAAAGTAAAAGAGCAAGGCACTTGTTCACCAAGGTACATTCAATTCTGTCCTGTGAGAATATATTAGGCAATAGTCCTCAGTCCTTTTAGTCCTAAATTTATCCTGTAAAAGGTTTTTAGTATTATCTCTGGAAAGACTTTGCTTCTCACACAAACTGAAGTGAAAAAATAAACCCTTATTACAATGTAAAGGTCTTTTATGGTCAAGCTCCAAAAATTATTTGAACCTTATTTCACTGTTTTCACCTCCAAAAAAAAGATACCGGGAAAAGGGAGCTTCAATATCCAATAACACAAAGGTAACTGAAATGCCACAGTTCTGCTGTGCACTGCTGTTCCCAACAAGGGCAGCATTCCTTGCACTGACAGACACCTCCCAAGAACACTGCAACCCATTCTGAATGCAGCACAAGTTTATGAAGAGAAGGTACTAACTTGGCACACAAAACACAGTTCAGTTTACAGCCAAGCTGAACTCAAGGCACTCTCTTCCCATGCTTTAGATGCCTTACCAAGGTATCCTCTTACACATTTATCTGATGTAGGCAAAGAAAAATTAGAGCTTCTTGGGGTTCTTTTGGTGGGAATAGCTGATTACAACACTATCTTGAGCTAAGTCTAATTTTTCTAACAGGTAGGGATGATAGTTCTGGCCATGCTGATAGTCATGCTGCATATAAAAAAAAAGTACTCCCTTCATTCATGAGAGTTATTTTTATCAACTCCACAATTCGGCACGAAATACCTACTTATAACAACCACTCGTTTCTGGAGTCGTCCTTCTTTAGATGACACATTTAATATACCTACAAGTTTCTGAGAAGTGATCTTTGGAAACATCATACTGAGGTTAATAATGCTTGATTACCTTTCATAGTAGTGACATCTGTATAAAAGATTATAAAAAAGCACAGTGTATCAGAGAGAGGGCTAAGTAGGTGAGTGGCTGTTGACATAAAATGTGTCTCTCTTCTTTCCCTAATATTTCTTTATCCTAGAGCATTTTATCTTGCATACTATGTTTGAATTGAAATTCAGAAGATTGAATCAGGAATCACTTGGGTCCTGAAGCCTGGCCCCCATTTTTCTGAAGCTTCATACTATTTTAATAAAAAGATCAAACTCCTAACTTAGCAAATCTTCAAGTCAAGGTCACTTTTTTCATCCCACAACTTCTCACAGACATCTGATCCAGAATCTCAGTAGTGAATTGGTCTAAAATCTTCAACCTTTCAAGCTGAAATTACACAGGACTAGTCTGCTCAGATTTGCTCATTTTCAAGGCTTCCTTCTCTTGGGTGTTTAAACACATAAACATATTTACAAAGCCCCTGCACAATCTTTCTCAGCTTGTATTTTCCCAGATTGAGTTCCTCCAAACTCCCCTCTTAAGCAATCCTCAACTTCCCAATCACTACAGCTCTCTTGTTCACATCATAAGAATCACAGAATCATTTATGTTGGAAAAAAACCTCCAAGATCATCAATTCCAACCTCTGACCAATCACCACTCTGTCAACTCAACCATGGATGGCACTGAGTGCCACATCCAGTCAGCTCATGAACAGCTCCAGGGATGGTGACTCCTCCACCCCCTGGGCAGCTGGTTCCAATGCTTAGCACCCTTTCCATGAAGGAATTCTTCCTCCAGAAGGAGCTACACAGGAGTGCTGCTGGTTATCAATATTAGAAAAAGCTGTACAAATAGAGAGTAGTGGTTGAAATGTATTCTGCAACCAGGTTTGTTCATTCTGTTCTGTGTTCAGCTACTTCTCTTAAGTAGGCAGAGCCTCTTAAGTAGAAATGGGTCACTGCTACAGCTAAAATCCATGGTAGAATAACTTACCTAAGGTAATACTCTAGCAATTATACACTACAAATAATCAACCACGCTTTTCCTGAAGAAATGCACATTATGACCTCATGCTTAAATATTTATTATAATCTGTTACTCTTATGTACTGTAACAGTGACAACAGCCAAGAATGTTTTATTAGCAGAGAGTTTCAAGCAGCACTAAAAAACTCAAAAGATGAACTCGACAAATCAGTTGCCACATCCCAAAGGAGTTCCATTCCCTTCTCTTCCTCCCCCTTTACAAACAGTGAGTATATACTACAGTTGTTTCACATTTCCATTTGGTTTGTCATTAATTACATCCATCAGTTATTTGCATTGGTTTTACAGGAAATGCAAAATCTCAACACTGTACTAAAGTATGTTTGAGAGTCAACAGCATTCTAATTCCTGTGAATGAAAATGGAGGCAATAATGAAAAATAATACCACTGAAACCATCAAAATACCTCTACATAGTTTTGTTACCACAATAATTACAATTATTAAAAGTTTTCAGGATTTCTTGGACAAGGAATCCACAAGCTCTGTCATCCTTTTCCTTGAACACTCCCAGGCTAAAGCATAAATCTAAACCACCTCCAACTCCAGGTAAGAGCTTAGGCTGGAATTGCAACCACCATCATCCCTTGTCTGACTTCAGTGGGCTAGAAGCCTTCAAATTTTAATGAAAAAAACCCCAAACAAATAAACCCTGTCCCATGACTTTGCATCCTCAGCTGACATCTGTGGTGTTCCAGCTGCGTTGGCAGTCTGGAAGGAGAAGGGAGCACTGCCTGCTGGCTCTTGCCCTTTAACTACTCTTTACTACATGGAAGAGCCCAAGCAGAGAGATTCATCCCATCACAGAGCAAAGAGAGATGAAAACAAACTAAAATCCTCACACGTGCAGTGCAGAAGAGGATTAGCCTTAACCAAGATTGCAGAGAATGTCCTGGAAGCTCTGACAGCATTAGCACCAAACATCACGGTATCCTTGGGTACTGGAAATGCCAACAACTGCACATACAGAAGAAAAGAATTACAAAAATGTACAGTTTAAGTGGCTATTGATATCACAGAATGGATCAGGCTGGAAGGGACCACCATGGGTCATCTGGTCCCACCTCCCTGCTCAAGCAGGGTCATCCCAGAGCACATGGCACAGGATTGTGTCCAGATGGTTCTGGAATATCTCCAGTGAGGGAGACTCCAACCCTTCTCTGGACAACCAGTTCCAGTGCTCGGTCACTGCACAGTGAGGGAATTCTTCCTCATGTCCAGGTGGAACTTCCTGGCCATCAGGTCCTGCCCCATTGCTGGAATCACAGAGCAGAGCCTGGTCCATGCCCTGCCCCTCCCTGCAGACACAGACAGGGATCAGGGCCCCTCTCTGCCCTCTCTTCTCAGGGCTGGACAGGCCCAGCTCCCTCAGCCTGTCCTCAGTGAGATGCTCCAGTCCCTCCATCATCTTTGTCACCCTCACTGGATCAGCTCCAGGAGCTCCATGTCTGTCCTGTCCTGAGGAGCCCAGAACAGGACCCAGCACTCCAGGGGATCCTCACAGGGCTCAGCAGAGGGGCAGGATCCGCCCCCTCCAGCTGTCAGCCATGCTGTTCCTAAGACACCCCAGGATTAATGACTTCAATTGTGACCAAAGCCCTTTCAAACACAAATAAATGACTATCATCTTTATCCCACTGTAGCTACAACTTAAACATCTGGAGAAATTTTAAGTAAGTCCTATTGTTAGAAAGGTCAGACATCTTTATGATTCTCCTCTAATGCCAACATAAACTGATATGGATCTTAAGAGGTACAGAAACGTAAAACCAGATAATTTAAAATAAAGTCCTTGCAGAACAAGGCTCTATCATAAAAATCTTGCCTCATTCTTCTAGATTCAACACCTACTGAAGACAGGCATTCTCTCTCTGGCATGAAGTAAACTCCTGCTATGTGTATGTGGAGCTTCTCTGATAGAACAGTCTGCACCTTGGATGAGTAGCCAAGAAGTTTCAATTTTACACCTACTACGCTTTATAAACTACTCAAAGCTTTTTGAATGAAAATTCTAATAAAAAATAAACAAGTACACTTAGCACTACTACCTGTGAGCTGTCAATCAAACACATGGTCTGATCCACATAGGAACAGCCTTAAAGATTTTAGACTGTGAACTTCTCAACCAATACACAGGGAGAATCTCTTCAAAGTCACCTGGAAGCAAGTTAGAAAAAATGGCACACTTGTATTTTTCATTACTATCACTTATCCTGAGATATGTTAACACATTTTTGAAGGCTAATAAAGAAATACCCAATTTATTTCTTTCTGAAGAATGTTTGTGTCAGCCAAGGTGAAGAGATGGTAACCTCAAACATAACAAGTCTGGTTAAGTAAAAATATGTGACTAATGTCAGTGTCATAAATGCCACTTTAAAAAGTTCAATGAGAAATTGGAATTGTTATTCCAATCTGTATTTTCATATAGCTTTCAGCAATGGAAAGGTATGCTGGAAATATATGCTAAATAAGATTTTCCCTAACATTTTTTCTAATGATAACATGAATTAGAATTTCTCTCTATCCCTCCTGGCCTTTCTTTCCACCCACACCCCTTAAAAATGAAAAATGCATGCTTGCAGAACTTAAACACACTAAATGTCACATAATAAACAGTTTATCATTGTCATGCCCATCAATTCATTCATATACTACCCTGTAATTGTTCCTCACCAAAAGCTATTATTGCTGCATTTACTCAAAGTCAGTCTTATCAGTTTATTGTATTTAGAAGTGTTTAAAGCTTATCCTAAAGATCAGAATATGCCTCAACAAATTGGACTGTCTACTGTCAGCCAAGAAAGTATCTCCTGATTTCTCTGGTAAATTGTATGAGAACTTTGACTAAACACTCAGTTTTACAGGCAAAGACCTCTTTCCTATACCCTTTATGAAAATACCTTTTACTACCCTAAGTGACAGTGGTAACTACCTATTTAGGAAAGATAAATTACACACTTTAGTATTTCATGTGTCCAAAATGCAAATCAGAGCCAGATGTGCCAGCTGCAAGAACTAAATCACTGCATCAATCAATAACAAATCCCAGGGACATGCAGACATTTAGTGTATGTTTCACTGAAAGATGTTTGGTCAGATGCATATGTAGCAATTCAAAGCAGATCTGCAGCAGCTTTCCTGAAGTTTCTTATGGACAGGCAAGGTGGTACCCAGAATCTGTAAGCTAAATAAAGATGCTGCACCTCTGGTCCCTTGGAATTTACCTGCATAGCATTGCAAAGGAACAGGAATACCACTCATAAACTGTACGTGAAAGTTGTGTATTTATACTTTAAATGTTTGGGTTTTTTTAGAGGACGGACTTGACATTTGTGTGGAAAAACCTGAGTAATCACAACCAGCTATCAGCCCTTCACACCACCACTGCTGCTATTTTCAGTGATACACCCTGTTTTTGCTACAGTGCTCTCGGCATCACCCTGCTGCTGTGATTCAGTATTTATCTGTTAGATCTAGTTACATCACAACACTCTCTACACTACCTAAATCTCGTGTGGAACTTCTGCAGCTAACACCTAATCCAGCGGTTTAGAGCTCTCCCTTCGAAATTCTCCAGCCTCAGAACAAGAAGTCAGTGGAGATGTGCAAACATCTGGCCCCCTGTGAATCGATCATCCATCCTCTGAAAGGGTGTGCGGTCATGCATGAGCAGTGCACCTTCCTGCTAATGGCAATCGGGCAGGAACAAATCCCAGTGTGAACTGCAGTGGTTAGCATAAAACCACTTGTGAAAGGAGTGTGCCGAAAATTGTATTCAAAACACCTTTAATAACAAGAGTTCTGCTCCTATAGAAGCTCCTCAAGAGCATCAAGTTAAAGCAATAATACACCATTTATGATGGCAAACAAGGCCCTTGGAGCTTAATATTTTTAAAAGTTGTGTTAGGAGCAAGGTGGTGGTGTCTTGTGAAACGACACAACTGAGTGCTGAAACTTCTGCTGACAACAAAGCCACCTGCTATGTCCAAGACCAGCATTTCAGTATAATCCCGAGAAAAGATTAATTCTGGAATATTTTTAGCCCTGGCTTTGAAAGCAGACAGCACTCCATATACACTGAAAAGCATCAGGGTGGAGAGCGGGCAAGAGAATACATGCAGGAAACATTCTTTGTTTATAACCAAAACACGCTCAATTATTCTCATAAAATCCATTGTCATAAAGAGAACTCCAGGGACACTGAACAGTGTCACTACTAAGGCTTGCAGAGCAATCTCAGCTTTGGAATCAGACACACAGAAAATTAGGCGGTCTCAGTATCACTGTATCTTTCCTGTCCTTTTTGCAACAGAGACACAACTACAGAAAATACACGAAAGGCGATGAAGAAATAAAGAACGGATTTCAAAACTGAGCAGTCATGGAAATATGGGGGCAGGGGAGAATGGAGTTCATGTTTAATTCTTTATCACCATCTGATTTGGGGGAGTCTCTGCATATTCTTGGTGACTCGAATTGTCATTTTCATCCAACAGCGGTAACCCGAAACAGCAGCTGGGGAACGCCAGCCGCTGCCTCAACTCCCAGGTTTCATACAAGCCTCGAGCATCGGTTTAACAGCAGTTGCATAATAAGACTCAAAAGGCCAAGCACTCCTCCTGCCTTGTACATCTCCATTTCCACACGAGCCAGAGTGACGGATCTGGACGAGAACCGAGCACTACCCGAGCGCCACTACCAAGCCGGTTATTATGCAGCAAAGAAGAGGAAAACCCAACACCTGGCGCACAAATACGCAGGCACCCAGCGAATAGGTGGATCTACGGAGAGCTATCTTCCCTCTCCCTTCCCCAAGAGGCAATCCTTGATGGGTGTGCCAGGAATGGGATATCGGGGGGGGAGGAGAAGAAAAGGGGTGGGAAGTGGTTGCCGCTTGCTGCAGCCAGGCTGAGCGATGGCGAGGTGGTTAATCATGGTGGCTGAGGAAACATGGGGTCACTTCTCCCCCTTCCGCCTCCCGTGTGACGAGGACGGTGGGCACCGGCCACGGGGGGGTGGGGGGGACCCGCACCCCGCACGGACCCGCCGGCGGCGACTCAGGTGGGTCCCGGGCGGAGCATCCCCGTGCCCGGTGCGGGCGGGGGGCGCGGGGCAGCGCTCCCCCCGCCCAGCCCAGCCCTGCCCGCTCCCCGCCGCACTCACTTGCCGATCACCTCGCAGAGCTCGTACACGTCCTCGAACAGCACGTCGTCGTCGGCCATGGTCCGGGCGGGGGGGCTCAGCCCGAGAGGCGGCGGCCCCGGGGACGCCCGGCTCCCCCGCCGCTCAGCGCCCACCGCCACCACGGTAAATCCCGGCCGCTCCCAGCGCCGCCCGCCCGCCCGGGGCTCCCGCGGCCGCGCCGGGACTCCCCGCTCCTGCCGCTCCTCCTCCGCCTCCTGCCGCGGCCGCCGCCGCTCCCCGCGCGTGTCGCACCCCCCGCGCCCCCGCCTCCCACCCCCCTCCCGCCCCCTCCCTCCCGCGCTCAGCCGCGGCTCCCGGCGGGCGGCTCCGGCTCAGCGGGGCGGCGCGGGAGCCATGGAGGGGATCGGGGCGGGCGGCAGCGCCGGGTCACTCCCTCGCCGGGCGGGAGCGGGGCGCGCGTTCCCGGGCGGGCGGGCGGGAGCGCCGGGAGGGAGGATAATAGTGGGAGGGGGGAAGGGCGGGGGGAGCCCAGGCGCGGGCGCTGATTCCGCTCCCGGGCGCGAGGAGGAGGCGGCGGCGGAGAGGCGGCGGTCGCGACAGGCGGTCGCGATAGGCGCTCGCGGTACCGAAGGGCGGGCGGCGGGCGGGCGCGCGCGCGTGCTCCCGGTGCCGCCGTCACGCAAACCCGTCACGGGGGCGGGCGCCGCCGGGGGCGCGCACGCACGCGCGCACGGGGCCACGCCCCCAACCGCCCGCTCGAGGGGTCCGGGGAGGCGCGAGGCGAGGGGAGGGGGCTCGCGCAGGCGCGGGGCGCGGTGACGTCATGGCGCGGGGAGGGGGGTGTGACGTCATGGCGGGGGGGGGGGTCGGGGCGCGGGTGCCGCTCGCTCTTATCGCGCCGGCCGCCCTTATCGCCATTATCGCCCCCGTCGCCCCGCCGCAGGCACGGGGGGGTCCCGCCGCACCCCCGCGTCCGCACGAACCGGGCTGTGGCAATAAAGAACCTCCGCGCCAACCCGGCTCGTACAGCTTTGTGCAGTGCTTTATTTCCATTCAGTGTATTCCAGCGGGGTGTGAGTGTTTTCTGCAGCGCGATCTGAGCCGCCTTTGTTGCTGGGAAAGCCGCTCTTTTATCCCTGAGAGCAGCGAATTCACCTTTTGGGAGCGCGCCTTGGGAGCCGCTCCAGCTGTGCGGCACCGCTGGCGGGTGTTCCTGCGAGAGCCCCCAAAACACCGTGCGGGACACGGCGTGAGCCTTAAAGCACCCGAGTGCCTTCCCCGTGCATGGTTACACGGTTTTTAACATGCTGCACGTGTGTGCTTTTCCGAGTTTTTGAAAACTTGGCTGGTTTGTGGAAGAAAGCAAAGCTCTTCTTGAAGGAATTAGCCAGGAGCTCTCGCAGTTTACAAAAAGTGTTTCTGTCAAGGTACATTAGCACACGTGTAACTTCCTAAGACTCCTTAACAGAGGTAAATTATGGAATTGTTCCCCAGACAGAGGAAAAATCTGTCAGAGCAGAATTACCTGACGAAATGCTTTAAAGGTTGGCTTTGAAACATAGAGCTAAGAACACTTTACCTTGTTCCTGTCTCCAGACAAATTTAAAAAGGAAAAAAATAAAGAAAAAATAGTGAAAATAATTACATCTAATTAATTATGTCCTATAATTACATCACTGCACAGTGCTGTCTTACAGGGTGAGAGGCACTCCTGTGGGTCTGTGCTCCGTCCCATACAAACCTTTTAAAAATATTTAAACCACCATCTGCTCTTTGGACTGCAAACACAAAGCTGATAAATTTAAACTGTTCTCTAAATTTCACACAGCTAAACGTGGGCACCCGGTTTTTTTTCTTTTTACAGGCCCACAAGGCTGAGTCCCACACAGGTCACTCAGAAAGAATTTTTAGAATATGGGTGAGTGTTCACTTTATGCTTTGAGCTGAAGTTGTCTGCAAAGCCATTGTGAGAAGTTAACATAAAAAACAATAAAAAAGTGCCCAAGGAAGAAAATTGCTGGTGATGGATCTCCTCCTGAGCTGGGGCAAATGTTTTGGCTGGTCCAGCAGCATCACCTGAGGTGTTGCCTTCCTCTGGATGCCGAGTTCTTGGTCTCACACCAGACCACGTTGCCCAGGTGTGACAGCTTAAACTGAATAAAAGTTTACCAGGCATAATATATGAGGGCCTTTTGCCAAAAAATTGTAATAGAGCAAACCCTTAAAGAACTTCAGAGGACCCTTGGGTTGGTTTTGGGAATAGGCAGCGCATAAACGTGGCTTTCTGCTAAAGGACAAGATCCTGGGGCACGGGTTGGGGGTTAGTTGGGAAGGAAGGAAGGAGGTTGGAAGACATGGAACAAAAATGGGCTTTTGCTGAAGAGAGGTGATCCATTCCCTGGCATCCAGGGAGTGCCAGGAGGCATCTGGCTTACTTGAGGAACGAGGGTAGTGCTGCTTTTTTAATCCGATGGACTGACTTTACTTTTTTTTTTTTTTGTCATTTATTTGTTTTTTTGTTAGTTTTTTTATTTTTTCCTCATCCTTGAGCAAATAATGTGCTTGTTGGAGCAGCCCCAGCATTCACTAGGCTCACAAGAAGCAAGGTGGATCCATCAAACCTGTCAGCTGTCCCTGCTCAGTGCAGGGGGAGGGTGAACTGGGGTGCTGCCTCCCGTTTGAGTTGCACGAGAAGAATCTGTCTGAAGCAGGATTTGTGTGTAGATCTGGATCATAAAACGTTGCACAGTGAGCCAGCAAACGCAGCAAGGATACCACTGCATCAGCAGGTACTGGAACAATGGAGAACTGTGCTGTAACTCTGTTTCACATTGAATGGGCTCAGGAAAATATGAGCATTAGTCTGCCAGCAGCCAGGACCCAGTAGCACAATAACCCAAGCAAAGGTGTGTTTGTGATCAGAAATTCCAGCCACAAGTTCAAAAGTAGTCATTCCCTTTCATAAGCAAGCATTCTTGATTTTCACCCATTTATCCAGTGTGGATCCTTATAGATTCTGGGATTAAATGAATAATTCTGAAATATGTACATCTAACATCAAAAAGTATATAACCATAATGTTTGACATAGGAGCAGAAGAAAACTTTGCACTTGAGACCTGAAATTATTTATTGGCAAGGTAATGGTCTGAAAACAGATCAGTTATTTCAGAGCTGGGAGAGGGATTTGTTGATCAGGAAAGAGCAAGAGAAGGACACTGAGTGTTCACATGAGGAAATGCCCTACAGCCCCTGGTGGCCTTCCCCAAAGCACTGCACGTGTCTGAGCTGCCTGTCTGCCACATTCTGGACAGGCTGGTTAAGGTTGTGTGTGCTTAGGTTAACCAGTTTTGCATTCAAAAAATGCTAAGGAGTAGCTGAGTGTGGGCTTGTGCACTAGAAAACTTATTTCTTAAAATTTTGTGGGGTTTTCAAGGTTTATTCACCTGGGTTCTTCTCAGGGTTTCCACATACAGTCTGCAAAGCATGAACCACAGGGTAGGTAAGTTGTTCAAAAGTTGGTTTAGGAACAGTAGTTATCAGTTATCAAGGAGCTATGATGGTGTTTTCATTTAAAGGTTTGATGTAAAAGGTACATGATGATGAAGAACAAGAAATGTCAGTGGTTTAACTGTTTCCTACATCTGTTATCCCACAGATGTAGGAAACACCAAATCCTCAGATTCCAATTATAACAGGAATTCCAATTGTAACAGGTTCCTGGGTGCTTTGATCTGTAACCCAGGTATTAATTCCCTCCCTCTTACAAAGTCTGAGAACAACACTGAGGATGAGTGTGAGCTGTTAGTAATTTGTAAGAGAGAACATTGCAGGCCTACCAGGTTTCTGACAAACTGCCATATTGTTTAGGTGTGCAAGTTTTATGAGCTGA
The DNA here is from genome assembly GCA_039654755.1 of Calcarius lapponicus. NCBI lineage: Eukaryota > Metazoa > Chordata > Aves > Passeriformes > Fringillidae > Calcarius > Calcarius lapponicus. The sequence continues at coordinate 118,996,124 of CM077462.1, read as the reverse complement.
AAACAGTTCATACTTTGGGCAGTAGAAATGTGTTTTGGTTGAAATGGAAAGAGAAAGTGTTTTGATCACAGGCACAGACATTTTCAGTCCTTGTAAAAACTGTTAGTGAAAAGAGCCCTCAAAAGCCATCGGCTGGCCTGGAGTAGGTCTGGGTGACTCCTTGCAAAAGTCTCTAATTAAATCAGCTCAGAATCTGCCATGTGGCAGGGCAGGCTGCAGCTGCAGAGCTCAGGTGTAGCGCACAAGTTGTGCCACACTGTAATTAAGGAGGCCAGGTTTCCCATGGATGCTTGTCTTAACAGGTGAGCGGTGTTTGTCTGGGAAGATAATCTCCAACTGCATTCCCCCCAGTGGAGTTGTTTTAAAGCTCCTTCACAGTGTCAGTTCTCCATTGCTCAATGAGAAGGGGACTCTCAGTGCCACCTTTTCTCACTGAAGCCACCACCAGGTCTCTTTTCTGCAGCCACTTCTCTTCGGAAAGCAGTTGGAGCTTATCTCAGGCTTATCTGTACCTTGCCCCCAACGGATTCCGTTGGAATTGACCGCCAGGTTCAAAAGTTCCTGGGAAAGCTGGGTGCAGTGTGAGCATGGCAGAACCTCCTTTCCTTGGGCAGCAGGCTGGGAGGTGCCTCTTTGGAATGAGGAATTTGCTTTCACTGCCCTTGAGACGTGGTGGCCACATTCTCTTCCTCTGGCACAGCTCACACTGATCCAGTAACCAGACAGGTCTTGGTCACTTTCCTCATCTGCAATTAGACTTTACTCATAATTAAACAGGAATTATGGTAACACTACAGGAGATGGGCATTAAACTCAACCAAAGCTGACCCATCTGATATTGTCAGAAGTATCACAGGTCACCTTTCAAAATCAACTTCCAAAGGTGAAACAGTCCCATGTAAGAACAGCTGACAACACCAAAAGAGAGAGGAATACTTTAAAATTACACACGCCCTTATTTAATTGAGTTTCTTTAGTTATTCCTTGCCATTCTGCTGATTTTCCCCTTCTTTGTGTACCATGTAGCTGTGTCTTGATTGCATTACTGGAGGTGTTTATTTATTTCTCCCCAGCTGCAGCTTTTCCTCATTGATGATTATGGATTAAATTATAAGAACTGTAGAGGAAATCTCCCCAGGATGCTTTTATTGAAACTTTTTTAAATTAAAAATATCTTAAGAGGGGTTAAAACCAGGTAATAAAACCAACTGAAAATTCCAGTTATCTTTTCATCATTTGCAACCATATGCTACACTCATGCACCTATATAGAGAAAAATAATTAAAAATCTCGTTATAAAGACAATATCAAAATGCTAAGTACTAGCACAAAAAAAATGAAAACAAGTTACCTTTTTATTTTTCTTTCATGTCTTTCTTTCCTTCTTTCTTGCATTTGTCACTTTCCTGTCTTTTGTACAAGATTATGAAGCTCTTTTGACTAGACAGGTGCCACCCTCATAGAAACTCCAGAAGGGCCCCACAAAGCTGAGTAAATGAGGAGCTTTGATGTAAATAAATGGCAGGGAATACTTCACTGAGAGGAAATCCTCATCTACACCATCCCTGCTGGATGCTGGGCTTGGAACTGGTGGTTGCAGCTCTGGGAAGATCCCTCAGACTCAGCCAGGCAGTTTTCTGAAACCGCTGCTGTGAGGAGCACTGACAGTCAAAAAACAAAAAAAAACAAAAAAAAAAAAAAAAAAAAAAAAAGAAAGCCAAGGCAGTGTTGGGTGTGTCAGGAGAGGCATGAAAACAAGGCAGAAAGTGTCATTTTGCTTCCTCATAAAACTCTGGTGCACCCACAGCTGGGATGTTTTAGGCCTTCCCATCTCCAGGAAGATGGCAAAGGAGTTTGCAAGGGAACAGAGAGAGAATGGCAACAAAACCAACCCAGGGATGAGCCAGCTGCCTTGCAAGGAGAGGGCAAAAGGCTGGGATTTGTCAATTTGCAGAGAAGACACCTGAGGTAAGGTATAGTTGAGGTTTACAAAAGCATGAAGGTGAAAACAGAGTTGATGTTCAAACCCTGCACTACTGAAACCAAGGGATGATGCATAAAGCAAGTGGGAAGGTAGGTTAAAGCAGACCCTAATTTCAAAAAAATATTATACACAAACTTTTTGAGAACTTGCTGCCACAGGAAGCTGTGGACACCAATAATATCAGGAGGTTCATAAAGGAATGAAAGCATTTCAGGAATGACACATCATTATAAAAAACCCTGGATGGAATAGGCAGGGGTGTGCTATGGGGCAGGCTTGGTACAACAACAGTAGGTGCTGGGAAAAGAAAGGGTTGCAGGTTGTGACCAGGCTTTCATGCACTTTCAAAGCTATCTCCTACTGCCACTGCTCTGTTTCCATTTTTGAAGGTGTAAATTCATTTTTCACTACAAATTATACAGTCAGCTTCTCCACATTCAGGTGAGTCCCCAGAGTCAGCACACCTGGAATTCCAATAATCTCCTTACCCAGCGAGGCCACATTTCTGATCTCAGTCTCCCCTCCCAGGTAAGGAGGGCTAGGTGAACCCATTAGGGCATTTCTTGTGTTCTCAGCCTCTTCGTTTTAGTCTGTATTTCATTTTTCATTCCAAACTTTGTCCTCTATTTTGTCCCCATTCTGCCACCAATTTATTTTCTAAACCCTATTTATGAGGTTTAAAATACCTAATTTTTCTTACTGCATTTCCCAGATCACTATTAATGTGCAGTAATGCAATACAAAAGCTGACAAGGTTTACAGTTGAAGGCCTCTAAGACACAGCTATGGCTTTACCACTTATCCTATAGCCTCAGGGTAAGCTAAGCTTGCCACATTTTAAAACTTTAGAAGAGAATACTAATTCTGTAAGCAGTTGTTTACTAAGTGTTTCATCTTCCTCTTTGTCATCCAGCTTTTTTCTTTTTCTCCTGGTGTTCTCAGCCTCCTTTTATTTTTTTTTTCAGATGGGGGATATCTTCACAGAAGAGTGAACACCCTCTGCCTCACCATTTAGCAACTTCCCACTTCCTTCTCCCTCTTATGCTTTCCCTTTCTGGAGTATTATGCTGGGACTGCATGATTATTCAAAGTTGTTTTATATTTCATGAGTAAAGCCACCTGCAATGGAAAGAGTTGGTATTGACTTCCTGATTCAGACTGGCCAAGTTGCCATTAAGAAAATTCTTGTAAACTTTACTTTTTACCTGCAGGAATCCAAGCCATAGATGGTTTGAAACAGATCTTTCAAATTTAGCAGGAGAAAAACTCCTGGAGGGCAAAGGGGTAAGGTTTTCCATGTCCCATGAAATTCTATTCATGTCTGTCAAAGGGAAAAACTGGGAGAAAAATGTCCTTTTTTCCTCTGGCTGATGTTGGCAGCAGGGCTCTGACAGCCATCCAAGGGGACTGGCCATGGGCATCCTCATCCCTGGCAGTGTCCTCAGCATTCACATTGTGCTGGGAGCCTGACACTCTGGCTGCAGCTGAAAAGCTGTTGTGAAAGTGAAGTTTGGAGACAGCAGAGAGAGAAAAAGACTGCCACAGTTTATAACAGCTCTCTCTAGACCCACTACACAGCCTCCCTCTGATCACTCCCTTTATGGGCTCTCCCTTATTTTGAAGAAATTCCAGCCACTCTCCCTTGATGATCACCTGTGCACTGCACAGGGTCCAAATCTCAGCAGAGACTTCTGTGAGTAGCTTGGGGCCTTTTCATTTGGAAGGAAAAAATACTTCCACTAAGACAATTTTTTCCCTTGGGAAAAGGCACTTGTGTGCTAAGTATGAGCCTATTTTTGTGATTGCTGCCCTATTTGCTCTCACTATTGGAACATCGGTGGAGAATACAACAGAAGGTGGGAAGAAGTGGGAGAAGGATTTTGATTCAAGGACAGGAGAGTGACGCAGAGGTGAGCAAATTGTTATTTATTCTGTAAAGTGTGGTCCTCAGTGATGCTTTGCCCTATGTTTTTACATCAGGCCAATATGCTCAGCTTCAGGCTTTTTTTGGCCATCAGTGCTCATCTGGAGACAAGACTTGCCCTCAGTCTTCTCTCAGCTGCAGGTCTTCAGCATCATCAAACATCTCTCTGCTCCTTCACCAATGTAAAATATGTTATCATAGAAGCAGAGGAAAACCAAGGGTCATGGAATTATGTAAACACTTTCTAAAGAGCTGCAAATTCCTGTTCTAACCTCATGTTATGCATGGTGACTTCTAATCAGAAGTTCTGTCTGATGCTGGTGATGTCCTTAGCACAAGGAATACAAAAGAATTTAGCAGAACTAAGTTCTCAGGATTATATTTTTACAGTAACTTAAGAAGTAAAAAGCTCTAGGAATAATTAAATTTCCTGTGAGGAAAATAGCCAGAAGTAGCACATGTTGCTGGCAGCCCACCCAAACCTCTGTCCTGTAAGGGGCACAGGGACAAAGAAATGTCTCTCAGGTCAGCGCAGAGCAGAAATGCACACTGGTGTCCTTCCCATGCTGTCACCCTCAGATCCCTCAGTCTCCCTTGCTGTTTGAGTCCTCTTTGGAGATTTTCCAGTGCCATGGTGTCCATTTTGTGCTCCACATCCAGAGACTTTGGCTGTGTCTGTGCTCAGTCATTACAGATGTCAATAAAGGGCACCTCTTAGACTGGAAGCTTGAGTTCCGTCATAATAATTGATTATTTCAAACAAGGGCTGGACAGGACCAAGTGTTTTCTCTCCTTTCAGAAGACAGGAGATGTTGTCTAAAAATCTTCTAAGTACTTATTTACAGTAATTGTCAGATCAGAGGGTAAATCCTATCATAAGTGGAAAAGCTGTGACTCATAGTACTAAGAGGTTTACATGGGGTTGTGTTGTCCTTCCTTTGGTTCCCCTGGGTTGGAATTATGAAGATAATCAGAGAGCAGATGTGGCCCAGAGTGGCTGTACCTGTCCAGAATCATGTCAGCTCAAGGATGTGAAGGGCACAAAGACCAGGAATGAATTATGGACAGGGAAAGGCACTTGGTTTGCCTCTGCTGCCCAGATACAGCCAGTGTCCAGCTGGTCAGGTAAACCAAGATTTTGACAAGCAGTGGTCAATTCTGTTTTCTCATCCTGTAGGTTTCTAACAAAGAATCATATACAAATCATCTCATGAACTTTAGGCCTCAATGGTCTCCATCTCAGCTAATTGTCTGGATTTCCTTTACAGACAGTCAACAGATAGAGACATTTCTGAGGCATAATCACTCTGGATGTGCTGGGGAGGCAGTAAGGAGCTCCAGCAAGTTTCCCTTAAAAAAATAGAGATTTTTTCCTTTGATCTTTCAAAGGGGGATGCTTTAAACTGTTTTGTTAATAGAGTAATAGATGCCCTAAAAGAAAAGGAGAAGATTACTAGCTTTTAAAAAAGTAATGAGAAAGATATTTTTTTCCTTGTCTGGCTTTCACAGAAATCAAAAAAATGTCTCCTCAATATTTCCTTGTTCTGGAACCAGCAGGCACCACAGAGTTTGATAGGGATCTGTCTGACTTGGAGTGTGAGCTCCTAACAAGAGCAGTGCAATTTGTAGCTCGTATTTAACAACTGGTTCAAGCCAGAACCTCTTAAAGACAAGGTTCTCAGCAACTTCCCTCTGCATCCTGAAATTAAACATTAACATAATAAGGAAGTTCAGTTCCTAACTTAATCTAACTTAATGAACAAGCACATGTTCAATTAGTCTGAGGTGCTCTGCGCTGATTCATGGAGTTGGAAATATCTCCCAGAGTATCAATACTCCTGCTGTCTGATGGCAGCAGGCCTGTTAGCTCCACTTGGGCCACATCCTGAGACAAATTCATCTCAACCTGTGGGATTTTCTGGGGTCCCCGTTGTTGGAAGGAAAGATTAATCTGACTCCATGTTCTTAGAAGGCTATTATATTATATTACATTATATTATATTATATTAAGCTATACTAAAACTATACTAAAGAATAGAGAAAGGATACAGAGGATAGAGAAGGCTAAAAGATACGAAAAACTTGTGACTCTCTAGAGCCTTTACACAGCTGGACCTTGAGTGGTCATTAAGTTAAAACAATTCACATGAAACAAATCAAACAATGACTAGTTGGTAAACGATGTCCAAACCACATTCCAAAGCAGCAAAACACGGGAGAAGCAAATCAGATAATTGTTGTTTTTATTTTTTCTCTGAGGCTTCTCAGCTTCCCAGGAGAAGAAATCCTGGCAATGGGATTTTTCAGAAAATATGGCAGTGACACAACCTGCTGGGGCTCTTGGCTGTCAGAAATTCTCAGGTGAAATGGCAGTGCTGGGACTGCAGTGCTTCTCCTTTGGAGAAAGTGTCACGTATTGCTCTGCATCTCTCCACCTGCTGTGTCAAGTTTTGTCTCTGGCCACAGGATATTTCTTCCAACATCATCGCTGTTTGCAGTCATTGCTCTTCATTCCCACAGTTGTTTCTTACAAAATGGTGACAGCTCCTGATATCCCAGATTATGCTGCCCTTCTACCTTCCCCCACCTCATATTTTTTCCCATGTATCTGCTGGTTGCTGTGACTTTGACATGAATTCCTAGTAAGCACTCAAGAGCAGGCACTCTTCAGTTTTCAGTTGAATAAAATGTAAGCAAGTAACAAGTCATGTTACAATGGTGCCACCCCATTATTGACAGCACTAGGCACAGATCACAATTGGCATCCATTCCTGTGTGTTCTTTAACATTTTCTTCTGACCTGTAGAGGCTGGAGATGATGGAGGTTATGGTCGTATGGCTAAACTTATATTTCAGAACAGAATGGTTAAACAGGGCCCCAATAAATGTCAGACATTCCTGTATCAGGTATGCCAGGCCTAGCACAAGGGTTCAAATTTGGGATGCCATCTTTCTAAGCTGTTATCTTTTCTAGCAGCACTGTCCCAGGAAAATGAGAATACTTGCAATACACATCTAGGATAAGGGACTGCTGACTGCAGATTTTCCTTTCCAGCCAGGACATGCAAGCTTGTTTCTCCTTTGCATTGGGAACAAGTACTTGCTGTATCATATGGCAAGTCTTACCACTTCCTTGATGAATTCATTTGTTTAGGATCAGGACAAATCTCTATACCCTTTTCTTAGAGTTTTCAATCCCTAAATGAATTTCCTTTGCTCATTTTATAATTTTCAAAGACATCTTAAAAATGATCACTCCAGTCTCTTTATGCATCCATCTGACATTAAGAGCACCCCCAATTCAAGCTTGATAAAGATTATCAGTAAAGACAGAATAATATACTAGGCACAGTATGTAAATAGTTTTAATTACATTTTGTAAAAAACTTGTTTGTAAGAGCAGGTTTGACAAACAAAGTCTGTATTCTGTGTTTACTTTTTTTTTTTTTTTTTAATCTGCTTGATTCATGTAAAATCTAACTCTGGACCTTGAACCACAGCTCAGTTTTTAAGTGGGTGAGTGTGCCTGCAGCCACCTAAAGTTTCCTAAGTTTGCATTTAACTTGCAAATCATGTTTCTGCAGCTGAATGTCGTTCTTTAAAGTACTACTTCCCAGGTCCCTGTGGCAGACAGCCAATTTCAGCCAAAACTTATCTCTGGGGAATGACAGCATGAACCTTTTTAGTTGTGGTGCTGGCAACTACTGACACCCACATGCAACTGAAAGAGAATCACAGAGTCACAGAATGGCTTGGGTTGGAAGGGACCTTCAAGACCTTCAAGATCATCTCATTCCAGCACCCCTGCATGGGCAGGGACACCTTCCACTAGGCCAGGTTGCTCAGAGCTCCATCCAGCCTGGCCTTGGACTCTTCCAGGAATGGGCAGCCTGTGCCAGGGCCTCAGCACCATCACTGGGAGAGAGCTTGCACCATTCTCATTCTTGGAGTGGGTGGAAGAAAACTTGATGTTGTGATTACTTTCACAGGCCTCTCACTCCTTCAGCTTCTCAAGAGCTTTGTCACTGGCAGTGGCACTTGTTTCTGGAGTGCTTTGCTGTGTCCTCTGCTCTGCAGAGTGCCAGCCTTAGAAAGCTGGTTCTGGCAGCTCTGTCAGGCACACATTTGCATGCAACATTTGTCTCTCCAAGGAATCTTTAAACCCTTTCTTGTCTGTCAGGCTAGGTATACTAATGATAACATCAACCTCCCTCGTGTGATCATTTCCTAAACCATTCTAGAAAATGAGATGGATTAATGAAGACTTATTATTTAAATTGCTCAAGGTACCCAGCTCATTTTTGACTGAACACAGGAGCTTCTGCCATGACTGCCACAACCAGAATGGATGTCTATTGGTCCCTCAGCATCCAGCACATCCCAGTTTTAAGATTATATGCATCAGTTTAAACCTCATAAACTAAAGCAGCTATGACAGAATTTCTGAGAGTGTGCTCACTGGTTAAGCTGGTTGTATATGAAAGCACAAAGCTGTGCATGGGTTAATTTACTCCCCTGAAAGCTCTCTGATTTCAAATTGCCTCAGGTATCTGCGCTGTCCATTGTAGCCTTCAGTGTAGTTACACCCTTAGTTTTATTTTTAGTCCTGGGCTTTATTCTGTGAGCCTACAGAGCCAAGATGTTTGAGTGATTCATTCCTGTCTGGTGTCTCTCTGGCTGCCATGGCTTAACCTGGCTCTGTGCACCAGCTCTTGGCACTTTCCAGAGCTCTGGAAAGCTGTGCTTCCCTGCCCTGGCTGCTCTACAGCTGCCACTGTCAGCCCACAGTAGCTGTGGCTCAGAAAATGTTCAGGTCTTGCACTTTGAAGTCTCTGGATGTCACTCATAACTAATCACTCACCTCTGAAATGTTCTCCCCAATGCTGAAAGTGTTTACAGAAATAATTTACTGTGGATAGGAAAAAAAAAAAAACCCAACCAACTGCTGGCAATTTAAAAGTAATTAAAAATTTTCCATTTCAACACTTGAGGTTTTCCATCTTCAATGCAAAAACATCACAGGTCTCAGCAGCTGTCACCCTCAGCAGACCACGGTGCTGTTACTCAGCACACCCTGCTTTCATTGGAATTACATTTGAAATAAAAAGTTAAGGTTTTCAAAAGAACTTCTGATTTTTGTTTTAAGTTTAATCTCTCACTTTAAATAAGAGGAAGCTGGTAACATTTTTTGCCCTGTTTCTTAGATGCTGGATTATGCACTTGCCTGATTTTTTATTTTACCTTTTCCTCTTTATTCTTTGATTTTCTGTGTTACAAAAATGACACGGTAGCCCTAAATATAGCAGAAGATTGCTCATGAGACTATCTTAAATTAATCTTATTAAAATAATTGATTAAACTTGGTTCTTGACTAAAAATTAAATCTTTTTTTTTTTCCTCTTTGTTTGACTCAAGGTCAATTTTAAGCACCTTTGTGATTCTTTGATAGATAGGCACAATGTCCTGGAAAACATTTTGAAGAGAAATAGCACAGAGGAAGCTTGTTCCCACACAGTTCTAAATCTCTGGGGTTCAATTCTGTGAAAGATCACATGTGTAATCTGCTCCTTAAACTTGGGACCTCTAATATGTAGGGCTAAGTGTGTGTTTAAGTATCTGAAAACTTTGTGTTGTCTGTTTACCTGAATCAGCCCTCTTGATGGTGATAATTAAATCCAAGTACCCTCTGAAAGCATGCCTGGCTCATTTTCAACCACTACAGTAAAAAGACCTTTCTCCAAGGGGAAGATAATGCAGGGGAAATACTAACTGAGGAACCCCCCACCAAATTCAGTATATAGCCTTGCCTTGGGTGATTTCCTTGCTGCTCCTTCTTGCTGCTGAATACACCAAACCTTTAGAGTGGACCTTCAGGTCATGTAGACTGGACATAAACATGGAGAAATTATTACAATTCTATGTATTTTTTTTTCTCCTGTCTTCCTAAAACACTTATGGGAGAGATACTCAGTGAAAAGTTATCTTTACAGTATGACAGGCTGTTGCCAGGAACTCAGCATGAATGATCAAACAATTTTACTAATCTGTTTTTAACACAGCATACAGAGGTAAGGAAGAATTGTGTCCTACACAAATATAACACAAAATCAGAATAATATTTTCTGATTCAAGTATCAGCATGTGGAAAAGAAAAGAAAAGAAAAAGTTTGCTCTGAAGTCAGCCATTTAGATGCTTTGGCAGAGAGAAAGTCAAAAGTTTTGCTGAAATAAGGAAAGAATACGTGGAACATGGAGATCAAAGCCAGCCTACACTGTAGGATAACCAGCTGTCATTGGCTGGCCTCTCTGTGGTGCATTTATTTAAATACCTATGTATTCAAATAGTAATTGTTCTACATTTCTAAAGCTCTCTCTCTTCTATTTGCATATTGGTCTTGCATAATTTTGAATGGGACTAAATTGCTTCACTAATTTTGACTAATATTTTAAATGAAGCTGCCAAAAAGTTACAACCCTAATTTGCCTAATAGATTTGCTTCTATGAACTTTCCTTCAAGCTACTGCCTGAGTAAATATATTAAAAGTTCAAGTGGTGTAATTTATCTCAGACCTTGTGCAGTTAGGGTACTGTGTAATACTTCATGTAGTCAAAAGCCAATACAGTGCTAAAATGACAATACTGGAACGAACTGCTCAGATTCTTTAATTATATTAAATATGCCAAGACCTTGAAACTAATACCTGCAGCATCAGTGCTTTAATACTATCAAATTCTGCATTTGAGAAGGAAGATACACATTTGACAAAAAATGTTTAAATACATGATTACAAGGGCCACTTAAGAGACAGGAAACAGTGGAGACTATTGAGACAGAAACCAGAAAAATGAGTGGTGTAAAACATTTGTTCAGCAAAAATATTTGGTTTCTCATGAGAATTTCCCCCCAGCCCAGCATTAGAATGGTTAAAGTTGAACCCAAACATTTGGCAACTGTGCCCTGCTTGGAAACATTTACAGAAGTCTAATACCTAGCAGGTGGTAAAATTTTCCTACCAAGGATCTCCAAGAATTTTACAAAACATTAATAATCAGGCTTCATAAAAAAGTGAAAGCATAGCTTTTCCAGATGTGTCTGCTCCTGGAGGTGGGTGGTTTGAAGCTGTGCCTCTGCTTGGTACTCCCTTTTCTACTAAGAAAGGAAATCCTTGGAAAGCTGTCAGAGTATTCAGGGATGTGCAGAGGAGCAGGACACTGTTTGCTCTGTGCTCACGTCCCCTGGCTTGTGATGCTCTGGTGGAGACATGGAAAATCCCCCAGGAATCAGCACTGAGACAAGCAGGGACCTGGCAAATCTAGACTTTTTTAAGCACCACCTGCACTGGAGAAAGGAGAGGGGTGTGGAAAGGTTAGGAAACTTACTGAAGGTTACACTGCCAGTAGCAAGAATCCAGGGCTGACTCTGAGCCTTGTGCCTGCATCACCAGGCTGGCTTTTATTCCAGGGAGCTGCAGCTCAAATGGGAAATGAGAGACCCTGCAAAGGTATTAGACAGCTGAACAGATTGTAAGTGCTCCGGACAATCTTGTGATTACAGCCCTTGTGAGCTTTGCTTAACTGCTGGGTAAATGGGATTAAACAATTATGAATAGGTATGAGGCACCTAAGAGGATATAATGTGGTAGGAACAAACATTTTTCCATCAAGGAAGATGCAAGATTTTCTACAGAAAATAATAATTTAAAAAATACTTAATTTCTGAAAAATTCCTTGAAGAAACCTGTGAAAAAAAGCTAGTTGTTGTGGAGGAGGAGAAAGTTGTTATAGAAACATGGAGAGATGGATACAGAAATGTCAGAAGAAGTGGCAGAATGGCCTGAGGCTGAGTACCAGTACTCGGTGATTAATGTAATTTGCAATCTGTAAAAGAATGGTCAGTGAGGTGGCAACGTTTGCAATACGACAGAATTGTCTGGGATAATTAAAACAAGAGAAGACCAAAGAGCACTACAGAGATAGCTCAGCTAGGTCACTGAGCATCAGATGAAAATTAATGTGGGTATTGCAGTTTGGAAGAATTACCTGAACTGCTGTCAGAGGTCAAAGTTAATGACAACCAGTAAAAAGAAAAAAAACTGAGTGAAAACGTCAGTGCAAACCTAGGAGTGGCATGGAAGAATCTATGGATTAATGTGGAATAAATCTGTGGTATGTTTATTTTATTTCAGTTCTGCATATCACATGAAAAGAATGAGTGGCAGAAAAGAAGAGTTTAGAAGCAACTGGGAGGAATGATGTAGAAAAATTTCCATGTAAAGGATTTCCATATTAGGATTATCTAGATAAGAAGAGAATATGTAGCTGTAGAGTGCACATTAAAAAAGGGAAGGTATTTCATGTTCTTGTATTTTTAATTGCGATACAAGAGCAAAAAGATGTTCAAACAATCCAAACATCAAACAAAAAAGATAAAACATCATATTTAACTGAAGAATAGAAAATAGGTGGCAATGGATGCAATACTGTACTATACTTCTGAGGCCAGGAGTAGAACCAGATGGAGGAATGTAAAAGATATTTATGTCCTCAATTAGAACATACTAAACGATGCATAGAACTGAAGAGAAAGTATAGTAAAAACAAACCTTAAAATAAGGAAATGGAGTGACTATTTCATCTTTGCATTTAAAAACTGGATTTTGTCTCCCTCATCTGAAGCACCAGAGCCTGTCAACAGCTGCTGACATGGTCCTAGATGAGCTGGTGTCCTTGAGTCTACCCATTTGGAAGTCAAAGGTGCTAATTAAAAGAATGAATATGAACAATAGAAAAAAACCCAGCAGATTGAGCCACTTTCATATTTGGGATAGTCAGATACTTCATTCTTTTTAACCAGGGAGTTTATTTTCACAAGGGGTATATAAAATTGACCATAATAATTAGTTTAGGCAGTATCTTTATACTTAGATTCAGGTATTTCTGTTTATAAGGAATGCTTTTATGGACATTTTCAGTCTCAGAGAGCAGGAGACAGTCAGTGTATAGGCACAGAGCAGTTCCTTTATCAGGTTGAGGAGCTCATGACCTATATACCCTGCCATCTGCCCATCTCTTACGCCAAGGTAAATCTCCCTCACTCAACTACTTCATAAAAGAAAGGAAATGCAGCAAAGGCCAATTTATTAATAACCAGAAATCCTCAACTGTCTTACAAACATCAGGACAAGGATCAGAACAAAGTGGTTTTGCTGTTGCACCGTGACCACAGCTGTAGCTATCTGAGCAAACCAGAGGTCAGAAATATTCCCATTTAAAATAAACTATCATTTGCAGAATAGCAGCTTATCCCACAGAGCCTCCTGTCTCCATCTTTGTTTTCTTCCTGTCTGTTTTAGTGGCTGGGTTTTCCATCCTGCAGAAGAGAGCAGAATGTGCCTCAGGTGTGTCCCAGCTCATTATCTTGTCCTTTTGTGCTGCTGAGTTTGTGTCTTTTCCATTTCCCTAACAGTGTGGATGTCCACAAACTGAGAAGTCTCATGAGCTGTGTCTTGTCAATTGATCTTAAATTTTGATGGGCTCAATGCAATGTGAAATAAAGGCCATAAATCTCCTGGAAGACAGCTTTCACTTTCTGATGTAATTGGAATGGAGGCAAAAATTAAGCAGCACGGATGTGATTTTTTAGCATATATTGCCTTCAGAAAGAGATTCACATGTCATGGGTGCTGGGCAGGCAGAATACATAACTAAGGGGACCTGTGGGGTGACCTGAGTCCTTTTGGTCACATAAAACTCAGCAGCACCTCAGGTTAGTGGCAGGAGTGACTGCCCTGGCTGCCAAGCTGTGAACCCCCATGTGCCTGGGGCTGCCTCTGGCTGAGTGGAACTGGGTATAAATAACCAAGAGTTTCCTGACCCAGGTGTTACAGAAGCCTTTCCCCCACTCTGCTCTTACTGAAATACCTTATTAAAAGCAGTCACCTTGCCCCCATGAAAGAACTGTGTTTCAGCAGAACCTTGAAGAGTTTACACTTTTCTCATAATGAGGAATAGTTTGCTTTTAAAACATAGCTCAATTAGCACTTAAAGAGTTGCATTTAAGTAGCTTGCTGTGGCTCTTCAGTCCATACCTATATTCTTTTCTCTCTATTTGTTTTTAATTTCTCCTGAAAAACAACTGGTTCCTATCTTCTGCTGTATTATCCAGCATGTAGGTGTGAGAGTCTGTCCGAATTTTCCCTCATCTGACTCACGATTGTCTTTGGGGGACCACTGAAGAGAAGACACCCCCTGTCTAGAATCTCTGGCTCTGAAGAAGAAAGTCACACACCAAAGGCCCTGAGACCTGAAAGCTCAGTGTTATTGTTTTTACAGGTGTGTTTGCTGTATGCTAAGAAGGGGGCACAGTGCCCCGTTTGCAACAATAGCTTTTGGAAGCTGTCCCACCTCTCGGCCTGGCTGGACTTCTCCTGAGTTTCAGGTGGTCTCCCACAGAAGACCCTCACCTGCTTTACAACCAGTGTGACAGACAGACTGAGATGTAAGGAGCCTCTCCATCAAGGACTGAGACAGAAAACTCCATGTGAAAAGGCCCCTCTGCTCCTCCCAAGGGCTGGGACTGAAACCCCCAGCCCGGGGGAGGTGTGGGGGAGGCAAGCTGACCAAAGCCAGATGTTTGCCTGCAGGTTGTGACCACTGGACCAAGAAAACAATGGCTCTCATTTACTGCTGAGAACATAGACTACCTGTTACATCTATTCCCTATTGCACCTGTTTCCCCCCCCTCACAATTTTCAATGATAAAAACCTCTGAGTTAGCTAGAGATTTCAAGGTCTCTCCGGACGTGCCCTGGTGAGCTTTCGGTGGCTGGACCTTGGAAGCAGCAGCTATACCACATCCCCCTTCTTTCCTCCCTCTTTTCCTTATCTTCTCCTTTTTTCCCAGTTCCCCCTCACCAACGCATTTCTGTTGTGGTAATTTCAATAACACTGCATTTGTTGATTTTGTTACTGCAAATCCCCCGTGCCTTTGGTGGTTCTTCTGCACCTTAAAATCATCGCGTCACCCGTTCACTGGGACGGATCGCGACAGTAGGGACTTCTGCTGAGGATGTGCCAGTGTCACAGCTTCCCAGTCAGAAGCACTCAGCTGACAGCTGCCCCACAGCAGCTGAACTGGGACCCCTTTGCTCTCCTGCCAGAGCTGATCCTGCTCCACTGCTGTGCTCCAAAGGCACTGGAGTTTGCTCACACTCCACCAGGGTGATGAAAGAAGGAGGTGTTAGGCAGAGAAGACATGGCCATGTGTCTGCTCAGCCATTTGCTACTCTGCAGTGTCAAGTGCGCTCCATGAATGCACTCTACCCCTGCCAAAACACCAGCTTGTATTTCCACAGCATTCCTGGAGCCATAAAAGTGTCATTCCACACCTCCTCAGGTGTTAAAGCTTATTTAGAAACACCTTCATCCCCTATGGCATGTTATAGCTCTTGCTCTAGAGACCTGAAGTTGACTAGACATAAGCTGGTGAATCCTTATTTTGGGATGTTCACAGCTGAACTCCTTAAATTTGAAGGGATTATGTGCTGAGAGCTTGGTCTCCTGTTATGGAAACAAGGCTTATAGTTATACCCAGCCTTTTCTTAGTTCTGTACTTAAAACCAGTACTTACAGTTCTTCAGAGTTAATTTCAGGTTTTTGGTACTCCTAAGCAAGTGCCCTTTGTCCCCTCTTTGGCCCAAAATGCATAGGTTTGTTCTTTAGGCTTACCTCTAAATAAAAACATTTTTCTCCTAATCCTGGTGTCTGTGATACTCTGTCCATATCAATCCTGATAAAGGTACACCTTTAAACTTCGATACCTTTTCTAGAGAATATTCACATATTTGTCTGTGTGCCTCATTCTAATTTCTTTTTTACCTAATTTCTTTCATTTTTCTCATACCTCCCTCCAATCCCTTCTCCCTCTGTTCAGTTTATCCCACAGCCTGCATGAGCCTCGCTCAGCCAGTGTCTGCCTTGTCACACTTCACTCCCATTGCCAGGACCTTCTCTTTAATGGGCAGTTCAGGCTTCCAGAATTTCCTCATTTCCCTCTGAGCAATCTTTTCTGAGAAATACCACCCCTTTTAACTCAGCCATTACTGCCTACCAATAGTAGGGCTTTGGGGATTCTTTTTTAAGCTCTACCTTTGTTGCATTTAAACCCCATTGGTTTTAATAGCTGAGCTATTAAAGAGTCAGAGAGTGAGAGCTGTAAGAATAATACACAGAATCTTAACTTGGCTATTAAGGGAGAGTGGTTTCTAAACACCAGAAGTATTGTCAGTGAGACACTGCCTGGGGCCCTGGAAACACTCCAGCCCATAGTGTGGGACGTTTTCAGGGCGGCAGTGGGGTGTGAGATGGTTGCTGTGGCTCAGAGCAGCTGCCTGGCACTGCCAGGGCCAAATGCCACCAGCAAGAGGTCACAGCCCACCATGATTTAGGCACTCACCTGATGCCAGGGTGTTGTGAGGGCCTTTCAGCTTCTTTAGTCCACCTGCCTGTGCTGTTCAGTGCCCTCTTACCTCTCTCTGCCTGTCCTCTCTGCTCTGAAACAGGATTGTTTCTCACATGGTGCCACAAAGGCTTTTTTATGACTCAGTGATGAGAAGGTGAGTCTCACCTGCTCTGATTAGATCTGGTTCAGCAAGGTTAAAGCAGCTGCTTTAAAGATTGTCTGTCTGTCTGGGGAAGGATCTGTCTGTCTGTCTGGGCTGACTTCAGACAATCCCCTCCCAGAAATCCAGCTGGTTTGATAAGAATTCCCAAGAGTCAGGCCCTGAGTTCCCTGTTTCTGGGTGGGTTAGCCTTCATTCAGCCTGGCTCTTGCCACCCAAACCAAGGGATGTTTCCAACATGCTGTGCACTCAATAAACCCCTGGCCAGAAGTGCTGTAAGGACTCTGCAGCTCTAAGCTGAGACAAGGTTATAAACCTGGGGGCTGCAGAAGCCTGCCTGTTGTTCCTGTGTGTGTCACATGCTTTGTGAGACACCAGCTCAGCAATGTATCCTGCAAGGGAAGACTGAGCTTCTCTCTAACTTGTGAATGACCAGCAGCAGCATTTCTGAACTGGGGACACAGTTAATGACTTTTAGTGAGATTATTGAAGTCCAGTGATTGATAAAGACACCCCAGTTTAGGCTCCCAGTAGTCCAAAAGCAAAATGTAGTAAAGACTAACATTTGTCCATAAAGATTTGGTGACTTAGTCTATAAAGGAAGCAGACAAATTCAACTGAGAATTGCAATTTCTTAAATAATTTCCTTCCATAACTGTATTACAGGTTATTTTATTGGGAGATGCTGTTTACACAGAAATAAAAGTATGTAATTTCAAATTTCATACCAGGCTATTTAATTTCATAATGAGCAAAGAAAAAAAAAATTGGAATATATATAGAATGAGTTGTTTGTATCAATATGAAATGGCAAAATACTAAACCCAATAAAATCCCCTAAATAAACAGCCATGGATGAAACCCTGTGCTTAAAAGTCAATTGCTTTTTGATGAGACTAGAAAAAATGTTGTTTTTTCCTCCAGCCTAAGTAGTGTCAAAAAGATATTCAAATATACATGCTGGCTGGCTGTTTGGGAGGGAGATTGCTACAAGCCTTGCTTATCTGGGTATTTGTGATGTATGTGTTATGACATCATCTCAAAATGTATTGCTGGCAGTAATGGAACTTTGTAGAAGGTATGGAAGTTCCTGTTTATATTGTTTAAATTTTTCTGATTTATCCACTCTGCTTGGGGATTCTTTTGTCTAGCAGCCTTGGTGGTGTTTTATGTGTATGCCATCATTGGAGATGTAATGGTGAGCATTGCTAATGGGCACAGTGAGGTGAGTGCCAGTAGTATTTACAATATATTTACAATATTGGACAACTTGCAGGTTATCTATTCGCTATTAATCTGCCTAATATCCAAGTGCTAAATCAGAAGAGGGCAGTAAAGGAAAATTACATGGGAGATGTAACAATGGGGAAAATATTATTCCTTAAGGAAAAATAGCAGAGTGAGAAAAAAACCTCAAACTCTTCCTTGCCTGGCTTCATCCAGTCTAGGAGTGTTTACTCTTCCCAGGACTTGAAATTAAAAAAAATAATGCTTTAACCTCACAGTTCTCATCCTAGAAATAAGAAGTGGGTTTACAGCAAATAGAAGCTGATAACAACACAGAGAAAGAGGTGGGGAGGAAGAAAGGTGCATCAGATATAACAACTTGTTAATTCAGGGATGGGTAGAAGTGGGAACTAAGGGTGGTAGAGATTAAACCAGGGCAAGGAGATGCACATCTATGGACATCAGTCACTGTGTGAGTGCTCTTTCCCAAATAGCCTGTGCCTTCCAGGACAATGAATTAACAGTGCTGTGTTTCCTGGCATTGGATTGAGATATCTTTGTTAACCTGCTTGGGCACTGTACTGGGTTTGTGTGGCCAGGTTGTGGTAGTGGAGGGGGGGCTACAGGGGTGGTTTCTGTGAGAAGCTTCTGGAAGCTTCCCCCCTGTCCAGCAGATCCAATCCCTGACAGCTCCAGGATGGACCCACTGCTGGCCAGGGCTGGGCCAGTTAGAAAAGGTGGAAACACCCCTGGGATAACAAATTTAGGAAGGAAAAAAGTTATAGTGCAGATGTAATTGCAGCCGGAGAAGAGCAGGGTGAGAATGTGTGAGAGGAAGAGCCCTGCAGACACCAAGGGCAGGACACAGGAGGGGCAGGAGCTGCTCCAGGGGCTGGAGCTGGGATTCCCTGCAGCCCTGGAGAGACCCTGGTGGGGCAGCTGTGCCCCTGCAGCCCAGGAGGGCTCAGGGATGCAGAGATCACCTCAGGCCAGGAGGGCTCAGGGATGCAGAGATCACCTCAGCCCAGGAGGGCTCAGGGATGCAGAGATCACCTCAGCCCAGGAGGGCTCAGGGATGCAGAGATCACCTCAGGCCAGGAGGGCTCAGGGATGCAGAGATCACCTCAGCCCAGGAAGGAGACCCAGAATGGGGCACAGGGATGATGAGAGGAGGCTGTGAACCCATGGGAGGCCCGTAAAGAGAGGAGCCCACCCTGGAGAAGGATTCCTGGCAGGACTGGTGACCCTGTGGGGGATCCACATTGGAGCAGCTGTGCCTGAGGGACTGAATGGAAAAATAATCCAGTGAAGCAATTTATGGAGAACTGTTTCCTGTGGGATGGACTCACATTGCAGGAGTTCATGGAGAGCTGTCTCCCATGGGAGGGATCCCATGCTGGAGCAGGGAAAGGACTCCTCTCCCTGAGCAGTGGCAGGAGCAATGTGTGATGAACTGACCATAGCCCCATCCCCATCTCCCTGTGCCAATTGTGGGGAGGAGGGGGAGCTGGGAAGGAGGGAGGGATGGGAGGAAGTTGTGTTTGCAATTTACTTTTACTTCTCATTATTCTGCTCTGATTTTGTTGCTAATAAATTCAATTAATGTCCCCAAGCTCAGCCTGTTTTGCCCATGATGGAATTTGATGAGTGATCTCCCCCTGTCCTATCTTGACTCATGAACCATTTGTTATATTTTCTTTTCTCTGTCCACCTGAGGAGGGGAGTGACAGAGTGGCTTTGGTGGGTGTCTGGCATCCAGCCAGGGTCAACCCACTGCAGCGTTTTTGGTGCTGAAACCCGGGTTCATGAGGATTTTAAGATAAAGATCGTAATTCGGAGAGATAATGGGGAAAACACGGATTGGACAATGTTAGAGAGTAGGAAGATCATAGGGAACTTCTGTTGTAATTGTGGTGAAAGGACAAGGGGTAGTTTTCGTGTAAATTGCCCATTTTGTTCTGCGTTGCATTGATGTTATTTTGGTTTTCATGGTGGGGAATCTTTTTGTTGGTTTCTTGGTTGGGTTTGTTGACATACATGAAGGTTGTGTGATGAATGTGGATTGTAATGATAATTATTAAACAAATGATTCACAGAGATGAGAGGTGGAAGGGGAGACGCAGGGGGGACAGCAGGGAGACAGGAGGGTCAACCTACCACAGGTACCCAGACCCCTTGTGGTACAGTGATTTTATTACCTGATTTCACCTGGGTGAGGGTGCAGAGAGCCATACCCATCACCCACCAGTCCAAAGAGAAAAAATTGACATATTTTCCCCTCTAGGATATATATACATGTATGAAACTAAATCATGTGAAAAATGATGTGCTTAAAGCACTGTGTCTATTTCAATAGCAACTGATTCAAATTCTAACACTGTTGGTAATTTATTATGAAAGATTAAATTGCAATCTAGACAAGAAGCTTCTTTGCTGAGTTACAAATCATATTAAGAGATAATTTTTACAAAAATAAAATGATAATCATCACTATTATTATGAAAATGGCATTGCTGCATCGTAAGCCCTCATAAATGCAGTACTGTTTGGTTTATGAAAACCTCCATGTAGTTCCCTGTACTCCTACTAAGAAGAATTTGAAAGAAAGATTTTAACTTTCTATAGTCAAAGTTCCACTTTTTACCTCTGGAGTTTTTAAAAAATGCCAGGTTGGTTGTTTGGGTTTTCAAGTTGGTATTTTGTTTGTTTGTTTGGGGTTTTTGGTTGTTTCTATTTTTGTTTTATTTTTGTTTTCATTTTGGTGGTGTTGTTGTTTGGTTTTTGGTGTTTGGTTTTTTGGTGTTTTTTTTAATGGGAGGATTGTTTGGTGTTTTTTTGGTGGGTTTTTCTGTCTGTTAGTGCTGTTTTATTTTGTTTCCTTCATGACAGTACTTCTCTCAGCAGCCTAGTGCTGTTCTGTCCCCTGTGCCTTGGGATTTGTCCAGAAGCCATCCTGGTAGGACACAGGACAGATGAGTTTGTTCATTCAGGCAGGACCTGAACTTGGGCACTCAGGTTCATGGATCCCAGATCTCTCCTGAAAGGAAAACAACTCTTAATGGAAGAAATGGAGGCTTTATTCAGGTAACACCACATTCCCATCCTGGCTGCCGTTGGTATCAGGGTCCTTGGTTTAATCTCTGAACCTCACACCAGGAGATCAAATTTACTTCTGTCTCTGAGTTTGTAGACCCACGCTGGACTGTTGCATGCCTGGTCTTATCTCTGGGAAGAAACTGAAGGACCAAACCTTTTCCAGCACAGCTTCCCTCTCCATGGCACACAAACCCCTCTGGAAGCACAGTCAATAATGATTGCTTTTTTCAGTTGTGTAGGTGTTGGAAAATGGAGCCAAATATTCCCAACCAGTTACTGATCACAGGTAACACAAGTGCAGGGTGAGGGAAAGAGCAAGGTTCAGCCTGACCCTGCACACTCCAGTTCTCATGTAACCAAGGACACCAATATCACTGTATTTTCCCCTAAAATGGCTGGTGCCTTTGGGCCTGGAACGTACAGGAGCTTGTGAAGACATGGCTCTTGCTATGCCTGAATTTTCTATTTACTGAGCATCACTGGAACACCACTGGGAGCACCCTGCCACTTTTAGGTACCCTAATTGCCTTTAGGAGTTATGGATTAACTTGTCTCCTTACTCTTTTACCTCATTACTAGACCACACTCCAATGGGAGTCTGCAGTATGTCTCTCTAGGTTGAAAAAACTAATAGTCCAATTTTAAGTCTAGGGAAAACACATGACTGCATTTTTTATTGCTGCCTAAGCATTATTTATGCTGTAAGAAGTGATAATTACAGGCTGCTCCTGAGAAGAGTTGCCCATATTCACTTGCCCATATCACTGCCTGCACTGCCTGCACCAGTGGTGAACCTGAATGTAAAAGACCCATCAAAAACATTTTCACTAACACAAGATTCCCCAAGACTTTTCCTGGAAATTTCACTTTTCTTCTCTGGCAAGAATTTCTTCCATGTATTGTTAAATTGAGTGTTCTAAAGCTTGTATTGTGTGGTGCTGAATGCTGAAGCTAAATACTGAGTGCAATCCAATTTTGTTTTGTAAGTTGCAGTTTAGTGTTTGAAGATGAGTTGCTGTAGCTCATCTGAATAATGGTTTTGTTCTTAAGAGAGCTAACAGCAGTGCTGTCCCAAAGCACCAAATTAGGAAGCAGGAGAGCATGTAGGAGTTTAATTTGTAAGCTTATGATGGGGCACAAAACCAGCTCATCTGTTAGGAACACACAGATAAAAGACAAAACTGGTGGATCTAATAATCGTGTTCAACAGTAAAGTGTTTGGGGATTGTAATAGTTGGAAAATTACAGAAATCTCTCTAGGTTTCCCTGAAACCAAAGCTGCTTTGGAGAAGGAAAATATTTCCTAGTGTGTTCTGCCAAAAGGAAAATATTGTCATTATGATTAACAGATGAACTCTTAGAGGGAACTAGTAAGTTAGGTTAATTTTCATTTTTCAGGTAGTAATGATTTTTTCTGTACTTAGTAGCTCAATAGAAACTAGTTGCAAAAATGTCAAAAAACATTCTTATGCCTTATTGAGGAAAATTAAGATAATTTATATAATTGAGGTTCATTTGGCAAAAAATACTGAGATAATTGTACCAGATTTTTATGAGCTTCAGTTGCCACGTTAGAGCTGAAATTCCTCCTTTTCTTCAAGACTGCTGTCCCACTTGTAGGATCATGGCCTCTCATGTGTGGCTTCAACCTTCTGTACTCTGGGTACTTCTGTACTTCTGTTGCTGAAGCTGCATGTTTTGTTGCAAACTCTTTTTGTTGCAAATTCTTTTTGTTGAAAATTATTTTTGCAGATTCTTTAGCTGCATGTTTTGTTTACAAATTCATTTGGTTTAATGGTAGAAGGCTTTGGTGTTGTCATGACCTCCAAATATCTTCAAGTCATCTTTTAGAAAAGTAGCCATGAAATCTTGTGCGGTGTTTGCTCGTTTCTTAAAATGAGGCTGTATTAATTCTTTCTTTCATGATTCCAATGTGTGAGCAAGCCTTTAAAGAGATGATAGGGGCCATGTGTGTCCTGAGGCAGCGTCCCTCCAGGAGAGTGCACAGGGCCATGAGGAATTTCCATGGTGGAGGAGCAGGTGACCTGTATGAGCTCACATTGCCATATCCCACCTCCTTCTCCTTCTCCTTCTTCCTCCTTCTCCTTCTCCTTCTCCTTCTCCTTCTCCTTCTCCTCCTCCTTTCTCCTTTCTTTCTCCTTTCTCCTTTCTCCTTTCTCCTTTCTCCTTTCTCCTTTCTCCTTTCTCCTTTCTCCTTTCTCCTTTCTCCTTTCTCCTTTCTCCTTTCTCCTTTCCCCTTTCCCCTTTCCCCTTTCTCCTTTCTTTCTCCTTTTTCCTTTCTCCTTTTCCCTTTCTTTTCTCCTTTCTCCTTCTCCTTCTCCTTCTCCTTCTCCTTCTCCTTCTCCTTCTCCTTCTCCTTCTCCTTCTCCTTCTCCTTCTCCTTCTCCTTCTCCTTCTCCTTCTCCTTCTCCTTCTCCTTCTCCTTCTCCTTCTCCTTCTCCTTCTCCTTCTCTTCTCCTCTCCAGACCTGTAATGCTGGTCATCCCTAGAGTCTGTTTCCTGCCAGTTCCTGCTCTGATTAGCTGAGAAAAGAGGTGATGAGCCCATCAGATGAACAGACACCTTCTGCCAGTTCTGCTGCCTGCCATGAACTTGTTGTTTCCCCTCGTGTGCAACATCCTTCTTGAAGGATTTGGTGCGGTTTATCCCCACGGAGTTTTGTGGCAAAGTGTCTCATGTTCCTGTATGCTAAACATTTTCCAGATGAGAGGAAGAGTTTTTAAATGTGATGCAAGAGTGAAGCATCTCTGAAGTTTGGAAGGCATCAAGGCTCTGTCTGCCCCCAGCCTCTGGCTGGCAGCATCTTGTTACAAGACAAGCAGGCTTCTAAATATTGCAGTGGCTAATTGCTTCCTGGATTTAAAAAAAAATCTTTAACACTGGGAAATTTTCTCCTGTTGCTTTACAGCTCTGTCCAGCTGGCAGCACCTTCACTTGAACCACAACGACAGCAGGTAATTGTAACAGAGCAGTCCCTGTCAAAACAAGGAAGATCTACTATGCCACTGGATAATGAAATGGAACAACTCATGCAAGCAATAAAGAAAAAGCACTGCTGGAAAGATGGAGAGTCATATTTAGGCCTTTAAAGACTATAAAAACAGTACAGGAAAAGAGTGGGCAGTTGAGTGTAGCACTGCACAACAGAGAATTGTGCTCACAAGCCGCATCTGTGGATTCGCTTTGCACTAGGAATTCCTGCTGAGCAGCTGTGGTGCTCATTCCCAGCATTATTAGCACTTCCTTCATGGAATCCCTTGGTGGAAACTCCCCTATTCTACTACACTGGCAGTTTCTGACACCAGTCCATGCCAAACAATTTAAGAAATAGTGTAGAAAACAACAATGAAATATATCATGTGTAGTCTTCCTAAATCCTCAGAGTTAAAAGGGAGCTCTTGCTGTTTGCTTTGCATTAGTGTTTTTCAATGCTTTGTGATCTGTCTCTTTCACTCTATTCTTTGAAGTTATACAAACTTCTACCCTTTTTTTGGAATAATTTTAATTTTTATGCCTAGCAATGTGAACTCTATCAACAACTATGCCTCGTGTGCAAGTCTGAGTGTGTTTGTTTTCTATTTTACTGACACTGTCCTGGTGCTGGCTTATGTGAAAAAGTAATTAAGGAACATCCATCTATCTGTTGTACATGAATCATTACTTTATGCGTAATGCTATTACACTTTTTAATAGTAACCTAAGTGCTGGGAGGATGCTCAAGTCAGTTTCCAATCACCTCTCAGCTGCTGCTGCTGCAGCTCTGAGCACAGCTGGGGCTGCCAAGCCCACCCCAGAGAGAGCCAGACCTGCACTCTGCTCTGCCAGGAGCAATTCCAGCTCCCTCAGCCAGGGCTGCAGTGGGGCTACAACTTCATCCTTCCACTGCTTCCCCTTGCAGTGGCTTTGTCACCTAATTCAGTGACAAATTCACCTAATTCGTTTATTTGTCACCTCATTCAGTGCTGGTTTATTAGCAGCTGCCTTTCTTTCTGGGAGCATGTTTGCCACATGTTTATGTACACTTCTTTTTTCAAAGAACATGCAAAGACCAAGTTCTTGGGTGTTCTAGAAACACCACACATAAATTACAGTATGTGTATACATGGGTAGGAAGGACTTTCCTTTCACTTCATTACTCTCAGTATCTTTTCCCTCTGGTAAACCACAGTGTGTTTTTTTCTAAAGGATTGACCTTCCAGTGGCAATATCCTTAGGATCACAGCAGGAGCAGATGACTGTGACATTGTGAGAGGGAAGAGGTGAAGGCTGCCCAGTTCCTCGCCCTCTGAGCTGTCTTGGCCCTGCTCCCCCTGGAGTTTCTATTTTTATTTCTGCTCCTGGGACTGAGAAGAAAAACCAAGGATTGTGAGTCCCTCTTTGCAGTTGCACAATACCACTTCCAATGAGGTCCTCTGAGTGTACTGGATTTTTATCTAAGATTTAGTGTCAGGGACATTGTATATTATATTATTCACTATGTAATGACAGCAATTTTTTACTATTAATTGCTTTTTCAACTTTGTGGTATTCAGGAGTCAGAAAGTACCAAAAGAAACAAAAAAACAAAAACCAAAAACCAAAAAACAAAAAAACAACAACAAAAAC
Source organism: Calcarius lapponicus (assembly GCA_039654755.1). Taxonomy (NCBI): domain Eukaryota; kingdom Metazoa; phylum Chordata; class Aves; order Passeriformes; family Fringillidae; genus Calcarius; species Calcarius lapponicus. The sequence continues at coordinate 118,970,646 of CM077462.1, read as the reverse complement.
AAAAACAAAAAAAACAAAAACACAAAAAAACCAACCAAAAAACCCCCAAAACCAAAACAGAAAACCCCCTTCTTTTTCTGAGGGGAAGAATCTAACTTTTATTTAAAATTTAATGATATATATATATGTGTGTGTGTGTATATATATGTGTGTATATATATATGTATTCTCCTGTGTTCAGCTCAGGCAGCCTACATTTATTATTCAGACAGTGTCACCACTAAAATCTTTACAATTTTGCCTTTGAGAGAACATAAGATTACCATACTATTTCTTGGGTGTTTTCTTTCCCTTAACTTAGGGAATGTTTTCCTGATATTAATTACCTGGAAAAGCATTTATATAGATTTTAAATGTTGACAACTATAATGTTTACAATGTCTGCCTATGATTAATTGCACTTTGGCAATGTGTATAGAATGGATACCAGCTATAGTCAATAATATTTCACTCTTTGAGGCACGTTTCACAAAAATAATTGCTTTTTGTATTTGTGTATTGGTCTAATGAAATGAACAATCTCAAAGCATAGGGCAAGGTCAAACAAAGCACCTTCAGCTGTGTCAGGGAGACACCATTGGAGAAAATAACTTACATTGCTTCAGACTCCTTGGATGAGAGAGGGTCTGTCTGTCCCTTACTCTCTTCATTCCATAGCCCTGCTCCCTTTTCCACTGTCTCTTGCCCTGCTCACCTGTGTTACGTGGCTCTGTTGGGTGCAGTAAGAAAGTTGATATTTGCATTTATTTAGATATGTACAAATTGCAAATTGTACAAAGGGTGTTTTACTTGCCATCACTTGGAAATTTTAATTCTTCTCCTGGTAGCTGTTCTCAGATGACACAAGAATATGGTTTAAAGGTATAATTTTTCTTCTTCTTTCTCTAGCACTGCCTGTAATCCAATAAAGCTGGGAGTTTGTTTTATTTAGTGTCAAAAAGCGCTTTATTTTAAAATGAGTCTAACTTAGATTTTGAGGAGTCTCCAGTGGCAACTCCCTGGAGCGGAAGCACATTTTGAAGAATGTTTGCAGAGTATTGGGCCGGTAGCTGTGTGCCCTCAGCACTCAGAGATTAAATGCCTGCATGGCCTTTTGGTTGCTGTAGCATTATTGATGTGGAATGTGGTGCAAAAAACCTGTCAGAAATGTGCAGTGCAAAGGTTGCTGGAAAAACACTGCTTTCTTCTTGTGCAGCTTGTGTATTTGCTTAGAGGTGATTTTGCAAGTATCTTTTAATGAGAAGAAAACAGAACAATTAGATGAACCAGTAGTCTGTCAAGCTGGCGGTGTGGACAGTCAAAAATTAATATAATTTAGATACAGGCTATAAATGCCTGGCAACAGTGAGTTTAGATTGACAGCCAGCATTAATTTGCCTGCAGTCTTTTCTGTGCAAGTTCCTTCTACATCACATCTGAGATTGACACCGTGTAACCTTTCTCCTGGTTGCAACAGTCAGTATCCTCCTGTTAAAATCAAGAATTCCTAAAAAAAAAAAAAAAGAAAAAAGAGGAAGAAGAAAAAAACAAAAGCAGGAAAGAACACTTTGGATGCACAGGAGTTTCCACCTGTCAAAAAGACTTCATGGAAAGCATTTCATAGGCAGCAAAAAAATGTCACAAATGAGTCCCATCATCCTCACTGTTGAAGCAGCCTGCTCATCACTGAGCAGTGGGACGGAAGGGGGAAGGAAAAGGGGACAGACACCAAGAGCAGGCTTCTGTGGCACTGCCATGTGCAGCTTTGTTCTGCTTGCCTGCTTCATGCCCCTCAAGTGAAGAACTCAAGTTTAGCCCCTTGCTGGGTCTGCAGCCTGGTGTGATTTTCTTGGGAGTGCACAAGGATCAGGTGCAGCGAGGGCTCTCCCGTCAGGATGCAAGTGACAAACCATGAAGTGTTCTCCCTGCCTTCCACAGGGCACCAGGAGCTGACGTTCTGCAATGAGTCTACGTTCAGGAATGCACTTTTCCAGTCAAACTGCTGAATGAATGTGCTCTGGCTGATGCACCCTCCAGGTTCACACACAAAACACAAGTGATTATTTCAGACAGGGAAAGGAAAAAAAAAGGAGAAAAAGGAGAAACAATTAAAATGAAAAGTTAAAAAGAAAGCTTGCAAAAAGATGGAACTAAATATTGTCAGGGAACTTCAGACTGGCCATTAGGAGAGAGTGGTTGGTCACAGGAACAGGCTCCCCAGGGAAATAATCGTGGCACCAAGCCTGCCAGAGCATCAGAGTACAAGGAGCATCTGGACAACATCCTCAGTCATATGGTTTAGTTGTAGATAGTTCTGAAAGGAGCAGGGAGAATGGCTTGGTGATTCTTATGGGCCCCTTCCAACCTGAGGTATTCTGTGGTTGTGTGAAATGTGAGTTCTAGTGCAGAATCAGTGATCCAGCACAGTCTGGTCCATTTTCTGAAAACAGAATTACAAGGTCCTCTCTGGTTTCACCCATATATGTGAGATATGGATTAATACATTGACAGAGGTGAGGAGAAGTCACAACCTTATTCTCCTGCATGTGTTAATATTTATATTGTCATCCATTTGTACCTTACTCTTTCCAATGCTGGAATAGCCACTTAGGCCCTCTGCCATTTGTTTTGTTCTTTAATTATTGTTTATAACTATATATCTTCATATGAACTTGCAAACATATTGTTTGCCTTTGCCTTTTTTGAAATAAAACCTTTTTAGGAATACTTACGAAAGGTGCTGTGAATATCAAAGAACATTCCTGATTTTCAATCCAGACTTAACACTTGTAAGTACACTTCAGCATTGTTCACCCAAGTCAAGCTAGTATTTTTAATAGAATATCTTTGCTAAAGATATGAAAAGGACACATTTGTGAATCACTGGATTGCTGGGCAAGATATGGAGGTGAAAGGAAATAAAGTACTGTTTGATGGAGGGAAATTAAAAAAACCCAAACAATAGAAGTGCCTTGGCTGTAGCTTCTACTCATGTCACAAACAACACTGGATTGATAGAGTTGGCTGCTGTTTTAAAAAAGGCAGAGGGCAAAAAAAACCTGTTTTCAGTTGTAGCAACAACCCCAATCAGCCTGGGGCTGTCTGGATCAAGTCACAGGAGGGAAATGCCCTTTCATTCCAATGGCTTCCAAAGTTCCAAAGAGAACCTCTGAGCAGTGAACAGGGACTGTACAGGGGAATTAACGTGGTGGATGCTACATTCTATTCCTTTTGCTCTGAATTGCACTGATCCTTTGCAAGTTGTCTCCATTAGTCACTGGGTGTCAAGAGATGTCCACTGCTGACAGCCACTGCCAGAAGCTGAGCAGATAATACAAACAAGAAATTGTGCCTTCTTACAATCTGAAGACAAAAGAGGGAGGCTCGGGAGCTGCGTGTTTGGTGAGATGTGAAAACACAAGATTGCTGAAGCCAGAAGCTGTGTCAGCAATGAAGTTAATTCATTTAATCTCAAGTGTTCTGTTTTCTCAGTTTCTGTGTCTGCTGTGACCTATCATTATACCCAATGAAGATGCTTGGTTGCACTTTCTGCTCCTCTGTCTGTCTCTGCTCCACTGCTGCCTCTGACCATTTCCAGAGACAAGAGGAGGGGCTTTTCACCCCTGATTTCACCAGGGGTGCCGGGCTGAACTCGTGTTTCACTGGGCAGTGACAAGCAGCACTTGGGTGCTGAGTGTGACTGAGATGTCCCAGGGGTGGGATTTGAGAATCTCCATTAATGCCAGAGAAAGTGGATGCTGAGCACCCCAGAACCAGGTGATATTTTGTCCTGTCTATAAGCAGGACTTGCCTTGAAGACAGGGAAACTGAAGGACTCTCCCCACATGCTTGTAAAGCAAGATCACATCTTGATCAGTTCCAATACATACAAAGTTTATAAGGCACTTTGGGAATTTACTATACAGTAAAAAGAAGTGAGATTTACAAGATAAAAATTAAAATGATCAGGATTTATACACACTCAACTGTAAGAAATGCTTTCCTGAAGAGTGCAGTTAAGCAACTAACAACCCTCCCACACCCTGTTACAAAGTATATGTGCATTTTGGAATTTGAAGGGCTTGTTGCAGCAGAAGACATTTAGTTCAGAATTGGCAGAATTAGAGCCTTAAAATACTGTCAGTTCCTGCTGACAGAAAGCAAGCCCTGATCCCCTGTGCTGTGGGTGTAAGGGATTTGCTACCTGGTAGCTCCACCTGCCTTTTTCTTATCTGGGCACTGTTCTTGCTCTGACTCAGATGAGGACATCACAGCATAAACCTTTCCACACTAAAAGTGAGTATTTTGAGTGCTCTGATGTTAGTTTTAACTGTATTCCAGGAATAATAGCCATTATTGCACACAGTTTGTGTTGCAATAGCCCACAGATGCTTTTGCTCAGGCCAGCCACAGCTTCGTGCAGTGTACCCAGTGACCAACAGCTCCTGCCTGAGAAAGAAACCAGCCAGGAGGAAAGAACCCCGGAGAACTGTGTCACTGTGTCCTTGTGTCGCTGGCCAGTCATGCTGGAGGTCCACCCTTAATTTTCTGAGGCTCTGGCTGCTGTGTCACCGCCGCATTCTTTTGGATACAAAAATTACCCTCCTTTCCCTCCTCCTGGTGAGGTTCTGCGTCTGACTTCTGTTGGGGTTTTTGTGTTTCTTGTCATGGAATGGCAACGGTCCTGTGTTGCAAATTCCTTTCACATCACCTAATTAATGCCATTTTTCAACCCCTTCCCTGATCTCTCTTGTGATTATTCCTTCAAGTCACAAAGGGACATCCTCAATCCTGAAGTGCCAGACCTGCAGGGAGGGCCTGCACTGGCCTCCCAGGGGCAGTGAACATTGTTCCAGACTCCTGCCAGGGTTTTGATACCTTCCCTTAAAGACTTATTTCAAACCCTTCTTTGACTTTGAAAATGCTTTTAAGGAGCACAAATTATTGAATAAAATTTTAAATAAGGAAAACCTGATTATGTTCTATAAATATTAATCTCAGAGTGTAATTGCTTTACTACTGTATTATATTGCAATAAGCTTGCTGGTGTTGCAGCATTTTAAATAAGTGTTAGATGATTTAGTTTGTTCTTATGCTCTGCATGGAAACAATCTTCAGTCTAAAACAAGATTGCAATTTGCTGATTAGAGTTGTATCACCTCATCAAGTGATAGGAGATTTTTTTTTCATTTTTTTCTTTTTATTTACTCTTACTAAATATTTCAGTTTTGAACAACTTATGCCTTTTCTACTCCTGCTGTTTCATTGGCATTAATAAAATGTAAATGTTACTAATCCCATTCACCTGGAAGGTATCACATATCCAAGGCACATTATCAAGGTTTGGTTTGGAAATAGGAGCTCTGGGAAACTCTTGGGTGGCAGCAGACCCTCAGGATGTAATCTCAGTGTAAATTTGGATGTGGTAATGTTTCATATTAGTTTTACTGATTGCTTCTGGGACTAGTGGGAAGACTTTGGAAAGGGGAGCTGAGAGAAGTGGATTATATTTAGAACTATTTCTGCATCAGAATTGTCTGGAAGAGCATTTTGGAACTTGTATTTGGTAAAAATACCAAAGTATCATTCAATTGACAGAGGGCATTTGGCTCTTGTCTCCATTCAGGGAGAAGGAGCTGTCTGGGAGATGTGAAGAGAAGGACAATTGAACACAATGAATAAGGCCACAGCAGTTTTTCCTGGACTAAAACAATTGATTTTAAGCTGGTATTTGCTTCCCTCAGCCCAGATAGAGCAGTGGTGGAATCCATTCCATGCCCAGAGGTGCATTCCCCATCACATCTCACTCAGTTTAACATCTTATTAGCTGCAGTCAAATATTTTCATCTCTCATGCCTGTGCTCTTAATGATCTATTCTTCACAGATAGCTGGAGTGGGAAATGAACCTGCACATACAATGAAAGTGAGTTTTTACTTTTAAGTAGGCACACTTATAAACATTCATGCACCATTCTTTGCCCTGTGGCCCATGCTACTTTTCAGCCAAGCCCTTCTTGAAAGCTGAAAACAGATTATTTGGAAAAGATAAAGGGAACTGGCCCTGTGGAAATGACTCAGAATGAGTTGACTTCTGGCATGGTGAAACACCTGAGGCTTTTAATCTATATTTTTGGTGGGGCTTCTCTTATTTGTCCTTTCCCATTTCTCTTGATATTTGCCATGCTACAAATGTCTTTTTTATCATCAAATTGAAATTGCTTTCATTACTGTAGAGCACCTCCCTCATACACTGTCATGTAGCTTTTACACATCCTTAACAAGTGATGACTGCATGTCCACTTCCACGTGGACAACCTCACTGGAGAAACTTCCCTTCGTGGTGGAGTTTGACTCAAATGTGAGGCCAAGCACAATCTAAACCAGGGGCAGGTAAATACACTAAAGTCATTGCATAAAACTAAAAGTTACCACCACTGTGATCAGATTTCTTAGTTTCACATTTCTTGGGATAAAGTGTCCTTGCAGGCCTTTGCAGAATGAGCACCTGGCCTTGCTTAGCCTGCAGCCTTGTTGGTGAGAGTGGCTCAGTTTTTGGCCCACGCTGATGGATAGGGATCAGCACAGGCATTTTTGCAAGGAACCATAAAACCAGGGAATCACTGAGGTTGGAAAAAATCTCCAAAGTCATCAAGCCCAACCACTCACCAGTCAAGTTCACCACTAAATTGTCTCCAAGCATCCCACCTTTATGTCTTTTTGAACACTTCCAGGGACTGATTCCACCCCTTCCCTGGGCAGCCTTTTCCAGTGCTTGACCACCCTTTCTGGGAAATTTCTGAAAATAATTTTTCCCCAATATTCAATCTTAGCCAGGCACAACTTGAGGCCATTTCCTCTCCTTCTGTTTCTGGTTACCTGGGATAAGATTCCAACCCCCAACCTGGTTCCACCCTCCCTGTCAGGGAGTTGTGGAGAGCAATTATGTCACCTCTGAGCCTCCTTTTCCCCAGAACAAAAACACCTTTTTTTTGGTTTATGGACTAGCTTAAATATACCCTTATTAATCTTGAAAGCACTGGGTTCTGATTTGGGGTATAGCCTGCATTGCAAATATGGGTGTGAGTGGAGAGCAGAACAGCAATCCACAGCCTAATTGTAAATTAACAAAATGCAGTGGTCTGGCTGTAGCAGTGCCAAGCCCTGTGTAATTTCTCTGATGATTCTTGCCTTTTAATTTTAATGGACAGTGGTTAATCAGGCAAATTATTTCAACTGTGGAAACATTAAAGAAAGAGAACGGAAAATATCATAGCTTTGCTTTCCAGCACATTGCTGTTAGAGCCAGGTGACCTCAGCTCCGTGGTGGCAATCTGAGAGTGCCACAAGAACACAGATTGCTTCATCAGGGTCAGTTATGCTTTAAAAAAATCTTCATAGTCATTGTAACAAGTGGGTGCAGCTGTGATATCACACATGTTCATATCACAAAACAGAGTAAATGAATGTGTTTGAAAGCAGTTCTTTTGGCCTTTTGCTCAGGTAGATCCAATTGTCAACTAGTGGATGAATATTCATTTTTTCTTAAGAGCATGTTGTCATTTTCTCTTGGAGTGAAGGGTTTTCCCAAATTCAAGCACGTTTCCTTCCTGCAGTTAAAAGCTGACTGAACAGAACTGTATTTTTCAACTCATAAATCCTCTAAAAAGGAAATCTCATTAGTGTAATGAATACATTGAATGGTTGTTTGTTATAGACAATTAACCTCCATTAATTGGAGTGGTGTGCTCACAGAAGAGAGATTGTTTATTTGACAGAATGATTTTATTTTGTGGGGACAAGAAGACATTTCAGATAACTTGCCAAAATAACTTCATCTCTGGGTGATGGCACCAGGTTACTGAGGGCAGTGCAAATCTGTCTGCAGAGCTGACACTGCATGGCCACGGAGTGAAACAGCAGGTGAAGTTCAGTGCTGATGGGTGGAATGCAGGCCAAAAAGAGAATTTTTCCAAGATTTACATGCACAACAACAGGGTCTGACCTAACTCTTTCTGCCTGGGAGGAGTCCAGTTCACCCACGGGGGAGGTATTTTGGAGGGTTTGGGATATTAACACGTAGAAAAGGGGGAAGCAGGGCAGGCACTGAGGGGAGCGCCAGGGAGATGCCTAATCCTGCCATCCCCTGATATCCTTGGATAAAAAGTGTTACTGCTCTGTCTCCCTCTGTTTAATTTAGTGGCCTTCAGGGACAATTGCTCAGTCACAGAAAGATGAGCTTTAGAGTCTGGAGCCCTGATATCACAATCTTTCCTGCTTTTGCAAGCAGCAGAGTAGGACATATATGCAGCAGAATGGGAAAGGCAATAATTAGTATATTTTATATTGATCTTGCATTTTCTTCAGCTGCTGGATCATTTTACTTTCAGCTTTATGATTTTATTAGTAGGTTTAGATAGTTTCTTCTTCTGCTGTTAGTTTTTCCTTGTTTGTGAGGCAGAATTGATGCTGCTATTAAGGATCTTTGTTGTTTGCTGCCATCACAAATGTAAGGGAGGCATTATTATCTTTATAAAACTTGCATTAGCTTTTACTGTTGTGGTTAATTCTTAGGCATTCTGTATCACTGTTGCTGCCTATTGTGAAGTTGAGAAAATGTTAATGGAAAATGGTCCAATTCTAAAGTGCTGCAATCAATATGCAATCCTTCTTACATGTTAACCTTTACCATATGGATTTAATATCACATCTGATTTACACCTAATAAAACAAGAGCCTGCCTCTAGAGTTATTCTCTCTCTCTGTTTTTTCTTTTTTCTTTTTTTTTTTTTTTTTAGGCTGGAGCATTTTCTGCTTTGGATATTACTGTGCGCTACACTTTGCTTGAGGAGAAATCCTATGGCCTTACCCAGCTCCCTTACCCAAATTCAGCAAAAAACTTCCTGATCTCATTTATCTGACAGCCTTGGATGAAGCTGGATCTTTTCTTCCACAGTTCTGATGCCTTAAACCTGGCAAAGAACAGACCATGTAAGAAGCATATGCCATGGCATCTTCCTTGGTACAGCTAAATAATGGAATATGCTTGCAACCAGTGCATCCTATTTCAGACCCTGGGTCTTTTTAAGCAGATATTTTGTGGTTTTTCTCTTCAGTGCTTTAATTTGTCTCTTTAAGTTAGAATACTTCAAATCTTGACTGCATTAAAAAGATATGGATTGACTTCCTTCTGTTTTATTAATAAACTTTTAACTCCAAATCATTCATTCACCTTCACTTGCTTTCAGAATGGTATTTATTTGTGATTTTCTCCTCAGCAGGCCTTACACCCTCTACAGAGGCAAACAACAAGGACTAGCTTAATTCCTCACATACTCATCTATTCTCTTTTCTTCCAGCTTCCTCTGAGCTCAGGATCACACCTGACCACTCACACTGTTAGGAGTCAAAAAAAAAAAAAAAAAGCACAGCAAAGGCCTGGGAAGTACCAATTATTTTAGTTGTGCTACTGAATAATAGACTGGAGAGCAGTGTCTGGAGTGCATCAAAGGCCCAGTGAAGGTCTGCAGAGACGCCTGTGTTATTTTAGGGATAAATATGTGCAGCCTAAGTAATGTATAACTACTGCATTTAAAGATCTGTGGCACAAAGAGAACACAGGGTGCTGCCAGTGACAGGAGCTTGAGAGCACCCTTGGCAGAGGAATAAAGTACAGTAACTACAAAGCACATGGATATTTTCATGATGGAAGTTGATAATCAGTCAGAGAAGCACTAAAAAATGGGTGAGAGACAGGAAAAATGTAGATGGAGAGGAGCTGTAGGGTTGGGGTGCTGGACAGTGAGGTACCTTTGCTGTTCAGTGCAGGATCCCACACTCCATGGACTCTGCCCTCAGCAGGGAAACCTGGGGGAGGGTCTTGTGCTGAGCTGGGCAGCAGGACAAGGAGAAGGGGGCATTGTCCCTGCGTGAGAGGGGCTAGAAACAGGCTTGGGGCTTCCCACTGCTGCTGCCCCAGGCGTGCCAGCAATCCCAGCCATGCCCTGGGGAGAGGGGGCTGTGGGCCAGGAGTCTTTGGGAAGGTGGATGTGGCTCTGCTGGGTGGTCCAGGATGCACAGCACCCACACCTGCTGAGGCTGCAGCTGCCTGCTGATGAGGTCTTTAAGTGTCAGGACCCAGGACATCCCTCTGGCTGTCCTGAGCAGCCCAGACCCCTGCCAGGGGTTTCAGAGACCCTGGCACAGAGCCCAAAACACCTGTGGGTTTGATTATGACCCGCAGAGCAAATTACCAACCTTGTATGAAGATCAGCAAGCCACAACAGTTTAAGTAGAATAATAGTGAAGTTATCACAGGGTGGAAAAGTAGATTTTAGGGTTTTTGGTATGGGGGTTCAGGAGGCAAGATGGAGGGAACTGGGTGTGTCCAGCCTTTCTCCTTCTTCTTGGCCTCCATCTTCTGGGTGATGTTGGCACTTTTGGATTGGTTTAGAGTAGAAGCTCACTGTCTAACATAGGTGATGGGTATTGGAAAGTAATTGCAAACATTGTACACGTAGTTTTTAGTATAAAGACATAACACCGCCCTGGGGGCAGGCAGAGTGCCTGGACTGTCTTGGTGAGCTGATCTTGGCAGGGCAGGAGAAAATTTTTTATAGATAAGATAAAATAAACAACCTTGAGACCGAGAAATGAAGAGCCCTGACTCCTTCTTTAAGCGCCGGGCTGGGAAAAGAGACTTTCAAACTTTTCTTGGGGTCACTCTGACAAGCTAATGATCCCGACATTTAAGGAGTTTTTAATTCCTCCCTGAAAAGGCAGTACCTAGAGAGGCTGCAGGTTTAGATCAGTCCCTACTTGACAACCAGGAGTGGCTCATCCAAGAGCAGTGGTTCATCCAAGACAAGTGATTCTCCAAGACCAGTAAAGCCTCCTACAGTCTTATCTCAAGTGTGTGTAATATTGCTGTGACCTTGGGGTGTCTGATGCCAACGATGGGCTCAGCATGAGAGAAGAAACAGGTTTGAGGTGGTCCCTTGTGTCTCTTGTTCCCCAAAAACTTCTCAGACGGGCAGTGAGCACCAGGCTGCACCCTGAGACCAGAGGGGTTGGTGAAACATGAGGCATAGTCATATTATTCCAGGCACAGTCATACTATTTAAGCAGGTGTTAGTGGAGCCTGAGACCCTGATTACAGCATCCCAGTGATGAATTAATTCTTCATGGCCAGAGGTGAAGATGAAAAGAGCCTCCAGGAGGCCAGACAAGCCCCGTGCAGCCTCTGTGGTGAAAGGCAGGAGCTGTTTCACAGTGATAAACAGCTGCACGCTGTGCTGGTGTTAATGCAGCTGCCCAGAGAGCCTCTCCCAGGGTAACCTATGGATTTCATAGCCCAACACTCCATTACTTAGTCACAGATTTATAGTCCCCCCTCTTCCTTTCCCCCCAAGCATCTGGCTGCTGTATATGAAGCTCATGGTGGCAATTATAAAATGTCTCCTGAGAAGCCATCCCCATCCCTCGGGCACCACGGGGGAGCAGCAGCCAGGACCTGGCATGGTGTGTATTGGATGGGCACCTGCTGGCTCAGGAACACCTGCTGAGCACCCAGGGCCCACCCCAAACTCTCATTCAAGTTGTACCAGAGCTGGGACCAGCTTCTGCACCGTGGCTGCATGATGTGACCCATGGGCAGGGACCACTTCCTCTGGCAGCAGTGACAGAGGTCCCTGTTACACCACACGGCTGGCTTTGCTCCTCCTTAGTGCTCAGGTCAGAATAGAAATAGACCAGTTAATATATTCTGTGTCTGATGCTCCATTTTGTCCCCTGTGCAGTTTTCTGTGCCTCATTGGAGCAATGGTCCCACACGTGGCCAACTTGCTCCTCTCTGGGCCTGGGGCTGCCTCTGGGCTGGGGTGGGATGCCAGGGCTGTCTCTGACATGGTTCTTTGCATCCATTCCAAGGTTTTAATCCTTGCTGTGAGGCACAGTGGATGTTTCACTGACTGCAGGAGCTGGGATCCTCTCTGGAGCCCTGAGGGAGGAAAGGCAGCTCCTGGAGCGTGGCCCATGCTGGAGTCTCTGTGGCTGCTGGCGTTTCCAGATGTGTCCAGAGGAGCCAAAGCGCTGCTGCTGCTGTGAGAGATTCAATGGGAGAAGCAATCTTTGGTGGATAAATGTGTTCCACATGCAGAAGGGGAGCAGCTGGCACCTCTAATATGAGCCAGAAGGGATCAGACAGCGAGGAGAGAGCCCAGCCATGCTCGTGTGCCCCACAGGAGGTCACGCACATTATGCTCTCTGCCAGGAGAGATTTCGCTGCACGTTTCAAAGGTAGCCTGGAGAAAACCTGCTTTTCAGCAGGCAAGATGTGAAGCTAAAAATGCAAAGAATAAGAACTGCACAGTCACTGGCAGAGGTCAGCATTCACTACCTGTTACCACGTTGTGCTTTCTAATGTGCCTCTGTTATTTCCGCAGCGTGTGCCTTGCTGGAGTGCAGAGATCCTGGTTGTGGCAGCTCCTTTCCTTGCAGTGCTGATGGAGGGTTCAGGGGCCTGACATCCAGCTGATCCCTGGGCCCTCAGTGTGAGTGTGGAGCCTTTAAGTGCAGCTGCCTCACAGTATTTTATTTTACCTTGCAAGTGCTTCAGCTGGGACGTGTTATCCTGCAAAGCTCTTTGTCGTTTTAGCACTTCTGCTTTATCTGCACTTGTGTTCTCGTTGAATATATTTGTGGTGTCTAGGTGTAACTGCTGGCACCTTTGTGTTTTTCTGAAGCTGAAGGATACCACTTGGACCTGTAGATATATCCCATTTTCTCCCATATATTTGTAATGGCTCCTTTTAAAAGATATCGCACTTGTCTTAAAAATTATTGCAGAAGTGTTCTGATGCTGTGTACAAAATTGGCGTAGAATATTCTTCTATAGCTCTGTGAGTACTTCATATTACTTGTAAAAAATATTCTATTTAAGTGAATTTGATTTTATGTAGCCCATTACCTTCCCAAGTATTTTTATATAATTGTTTCACTTTCAAAATAATTAAAAGAATATTAAAAAAAAAAATCTTTTTTCTAGTCCAGGCACATTTACAAGTCTTAGGAAATTTCATGGCAAGAGCTGAGTAAAATCTAGAATCTTTGTTTAGCAGCTTTAATGCTACTTTGAAAAGAACTACAGAGATAAAGAGCTCTCTGCACCTGTCAAAACCTCTGTCATAGTCATCACCTTATTTATTTTACAGCATTATTCAAGTCCTTTGAATTCAAGTCTTCTGCACAGGAGAGCTGTATCTCATCTGCCATGAGCTGAGTAGGTGAGATACATTCATTTTCCTCTAAGGAGGTGTTTCAGAAGGAGAAATAATCAGTGGAGGAAGAGAATAATTTCCTAAGTTTTGATGCTTTTGTTACACAACTGTCATCTTTCAAATTCAAGAGTTCCATCTAGAGGAATCCCATTTCATGAGCTTGGTTTTGCTGGCCTCTTGAAGTGTGTGATGTTCTGTGGCTGAAAATAGATTAATATAGTGTCTTTTCTCAGTTTTCTGTTGAATACATGTGAATTTTGTTGTTTCTTCCTAGTAATTTTTGAAACAACACTTCAACATCAGTATTTTCTGCTTACATTTAAAATATAATTTCCATGTTTCTGTTTATTGAGGTGCTGAAGAAATAGAAGAATTTTGTTCATGTCTGACTGTCACTTATGAATTTGTAGCCCAGGAAGTCACAAGCCTCAGATTTTCCCATCAAGAGATATAAAATATATACTTGAGCAAAAGAAATTTAGAGTAACTGAGCAGACTCTGGCAACACTGAAAATATGTAATAATATAGAAACTGCTGAATGCAGGCAGACCCACTGAGAACTAATACTTCTGCAAATAGATATAAATCTTTGTTCAGTTTGTTTTAGGAGTCACTGTTTCCAAGTCTCTTTTTTTTTAACCTGTAGAGAAATCTGAAAAAAAATCCATCTGAAATGCCAACAGAAGCAATTTGCTACTATCCTTTTGGGTTAGGAGCTAAATTCCTGTTGTTTTTTTATCTAATGAACCTTTTGAGACCCTCCAGTGACTCAGATACTCCAGTTTATCTTTTTTAATATTGTTTGTCAAACAGAGATTAAATACCTCAGTAGTGTTTAATAATGAAGTCTCACATCTAATACTGGAATGATCTTTGTATTCAGATGTGTGGAATTTGTCTAAGACAGAAGCCAGTCAGAAAGAAAAATTTTGGCTTTTAAAATCACATTAGCAAAAGTGTGGCATGGAGCAATGGATGGGAATGAGCTGAAGAAATCCCCCTGTTTGTGCTGTGCAACTTCAACTTTGCTGTTGCAGCTTAACTTGATTAAAGCAAAGCAAAATAAATCAAAACAAAATCACTGGGAACTTCCCCGTGGCTCTACTTTCCTGAGCAAAATGAACCATCCCCTGCAGATCCTACCTGTGCTGAGAGTGCAGCAGCATCCCTGGGCTGCAGCATCTCCGCTGGGGTGGCTGAGTTAGCAGAGCTTTGCTCTGATCACTCTTTGAAGAAAACCCTTTGAAGAAAACCCCTTGAAAAGCAGTGACAGAGCTTACCCTGACCATGCCTGGATGGCTCAGTGAAAGGAGACCAAAAGGACTCTGCAGCTGAGTTCTGTGGAAGGGCCTGAATTTATAAAATGCTAAAAATGAGTTCCTCAGCAGCAATTCCAAGTGTTGGAAATGCCTGGCTGGAACAGCCCAAAACAGATCTTGCAAGGCAATGCCAGGAGTTAACTGGGCTGAATGATCAGGAGTGATCAGTGATTGCAGTGGATCAGTGGGTACCTTCTTTTAAAAGTACAGATTTCCCTTTGCTGACATGGTTCATGTAGAAAACATAAATACCTTTGAACAGATAAGCAACACCAACTCAGCTGAGCACAGCAGGTAAAATGCATTTCTTCACTTAGTTATGTTTTTTTTTCTTTCAACTCAAAGTAGCATGAATTAACTTTTACCTAATTACATGATTTTACCCAATTAATTAGAAAGCAGACCTTATTTCTGATTTTCAACCTAAGGCTTATTTCAATTTTGATTATATACTGACAAAAAAAAAAAAATAGAGCTTCTTTACCATTGTCTTTAGCTTTTTTTTTCTGTCAACACTTTCTGAAAGTTTTAGGTGTTGTTATGAAGACAAATTAAAGTAAATTCCATAACCTCAGGCTTAAATTTGTTTGTACCTTTAATGAAGTCACATTGCAGTATGCAATCACAAGTTGTTTTATCTAATCTGACACCTGCCACCTTTTTCTGTCAGTGTTGACTTCAGAGTTTATTGCAGTTTTCTATAACTTTCTCTCTCTTCATTTCATAACTAGCTTTGCAATTGGGTAAGTTTAGGAATTCAGCAGATGCAAAAATGGAAGTTTTTATGATTTTTATTACCTATTACACTGCACTTATGGGATGATAACCACATGGATGTTTCTGAACAATTGCAGTCTATGGTGAGACGTTTGCTTAGAAAGTATTTCAGGTTCTGATTAAAAATATGGATGATTTCAAAAGGTTGCCTAAGGACTGCTGAAGCCTCCTGCTCCTCAGTGTCCAGAACTGGGGTGGTGAAATTATTGTTCACTGCCTGCAGAAGGACAAATTCATGGACATGTCCAAAACTATTCAGAAATAAGTTGCTCACTGAAGAATGTCTATTTATTTGTGCATCTATTCGGTTTACTCACTAAGCTTAACTTCATTTCACAAGTAACAATATTTGCACAGTGTAATTTCAGGAAACATTATGATCTATAAAAAAGTTCCCAAACAAGATAACAGTAAAGAAGATTTAATAGTAACAATTTATTGTTCTTCAAAACAATGAGGCTGCTTAATAAAGCTGAAAAAAGCATTAGAAATCCCAGAAGCAGGCAGTGCAAAGTCTGCAATGTCCTTAGTTTTACCCCATGTCCATCATCTATCACCTGAAGTTCCTAATTAGCTGTCACATGAAATGTCACTCCAGAGTGTGCCTTTGATTTTTGCACAATGGCATTTCTACCCAAACCTGCTGCCCACTGAATGTTAAGCTGGGGTCTAATATGAGAACTCCAACATGAAGAAGGATTGAAACATACTTTAGCAATTAAATTAGGCACACACACCAAGTAAAGTGTTCCCTTAGTTGGGACCCAGGAACTGATCTTTGACTCTCCAGTGCCTGGTGACTCATCCTATGGAAGCCCAATTTTTTAAGGCAGTAAACAGCTGATTGGTGCAAAGTGAAAACTTCCCCTGTCTGAACTGCAGAGAAACCTCAGGAAGGTGGACTGATGCTTCCATAAATAGAGAGTGGAAAATGGATTTTTTTTTCCCAGTGGAAAGTGTGTAATTTAATCAAGGTGGAAACATCGCATAGGAATGTGCTGTTTTCAGGATAATTTTTTTTTTTTGAAAACAAAATCAGCAATTCAAGTATTTTCACTGCTGAGTCTTAGAGTCTCAATGTTTAAAGGGGAAGTTTTTTACATGAACATTCAAACAGGATCAGGCTATAACTGGCATTTGAAAGAGAATGAATGAATTAGTAAATGCTACCAAATATAATTTGTAAAGAATTCCCTTCCTGAGAAAGTAGCAGAATTTAAATGACTGCTTGAGTGTATTCATTGCCAGCATCTGCCAAGAATATTCATAAAAAGAGATAGGCTAGAAGTGAATTTTAGACTGATCTTTGGAGGCTGAGGCCTTCACTTTCCATTAGATTGATACAAGGGCAGAGCTAGGGGACTTTTATGGAAATTTGATTAATATAATCCCCCAGACATATATAAAATATAATGTATCTCCAGCAATCAAAGTAGGATAGAATTAGAAACAGGACAGGTGATGTACTTTTACCCTTTTGCTAAACTTCTCATGGGGTTATACTGGGTGAGATCACTTTTATACCTATTTGTCCCTTAGGTTCTTGGCAAAAAATATTCCATATCTTCATTGTCAGCATGACCAGGGAGAAATCTTCTGTTCAGTTTTGCCTTTTTTGAATTATGAATGCACCAAACTTTTAGTATGGAAAGTCACAAATTGCTGATTCTGTGTTCTAAAAGAGCAGCTCCTCCTAAAACCTGCAACTTCCAAATATTTTCCTCTGATTGGGATCTAACCACAGAGCAGTGCAGAGAGGAATGTGCTGAAGCATTCTAATGAAATGAACTTTATAAACCAAAATTGTTCTGAAACCTTAAATAAGAGGTAGCTCCTGTGACTGTATTATTATTTACTTACAGGTCAGATGACTTTATTTTTGCATTGGCATCGTGTGGCTAAACTCAACTGCAAAAGCAAAACGTTGATGAGTCAGGTAGCTCAAACAAGATGCAGCATGCAGGATGCTTCAAGTATTGCCAAACATTTTCTGTAAGATCTATCTAATTAGAAGTTAGTTCCCTATTTAGCAGCAGACAACAGATGTCTCCAGAAGTGAAGTGGGCTTTCTTTCACCATTTTTATCTGCACAGGCTGGATGAGGATTCTGACCATGTAAATGTATTTTCTGTAGTTATACATAAATATGTTTTATGTACTTGGGTGAGTTTCCCTTCTTTTAATCAAACTAATTATGAACTCCTACTTCTTTTCTTACCATTTGTCACTTCAAAATGAAAAATATAATAACAATAGTAATATCAGTTAGAATAAAGAACTTTGTGTTAATCTCCATACAGACTTTATAATGTGGACAGAAACCCAACCATTTTCATTTTTTCTGCATTTGGCTTCGTTTCAGCTTCAGAAATTAGCTGTGGGATTACAGATAAACATACAGCATGCAGAAAGTTGCATTCCACCAAGTGAGCCTCACCCCGAATGACCCTGATGTTGAGTCTTTCAGAAGGAAACACTTCCAGAGCAGGAGGGTGATGTGGACCAGCTGGGAGCTCTGTGAAACTCCCCAGGGAACGTCTCCATCTCCAGATCTGAAGGCAGAGAGTGGTGCTTGCCTGCTGTTGGTGGAGGGAGTGGGGATCCTGTGGTTACTCTGATATATTCAAGAGTGTAGCCAGCTGCAATGGTCTTTTGTTTGACATCCTTGGTTACTCGTTGCCAATTTTCAAAGGTGGGTTTTATAATGCAGAACAATTCCTCGAAAAATTACCTATTCCAAAGGATCTCAGGACATGTTGGTACAAATCTTTAGCTTGTTGCCCTTGTGTTTGCACAAATATCTCATTGCAGGTCCCTCACTGCAACTGAAATAGTAGAAGCAGTAGATCCTTCTCCTGTTCTCAGTGCAGGATTAAAGGGTAACATGCAGCTTTATTTCTCTCCCAAAATATGTGGGAAATTTTTTCCCCTTCTGGTAGCCATTTCTACTTTTTGAGTCATCTTCTCTAAAGTACTTAAAAAATTAATCCCAAGGATATTGAAAGCTCACAGCAGTGAGAAGGTGCAGAATGCTGCTAAAGCTTTAAATGCTGTACACCAGGTCCTTGTGGCATTAACCAATGAATCCCCACAGCACCTCCAGAACTGCAGCTTGCACTAAGCATTTTGTTGTCTGAACCCCATCATAATTAGTAAAAATCAACACACCAATATTCAAAGTAACTGCACCTGTGTCATGTTCAGGAGCAGCCAGCTGGTGACTGGGCACCAGGATGAAAGCTTAGGAAGCAGGGATCTGATTTCAGGTCCCTGTGGGAAGTGTTATGGCTTTTCTGTTTCCTAATGCCTGAAGTGCTTTCTGATTATGCATGCACATGTCAGAGCAGAATGTGGACAGGCACCAGCCCCTCTAGCATTTCTGTTCTTTGTAAAAAGAGTTCCAGGGCTGGCAGGCTGAGCAGAGTGGTGGTGGGCTGTAGATCAGCAGAGAATGACGATTACAGGGCTCATATCCTGGCTGTTAAATCAGTAGCACCTGTCTGGTAAGCCTTGACAAGGCTAATTACTGCAGGGCAAGTCCTTTTTCCTCTGTTTTTCCTTTTTAATCACCTCGTATTTTTTATTGTAGTCTCTGGAGGACAGGGAGAACAAATGTTGCTTAACAGTGTGGACAGGAGTTTAGCATGACTAGTTGTTGCAAAGCCTGGAGTGACTTGGTAGAACTTCCCAAGAGACAATCACTACCACTTAAGGCAAGGCAGCACTGCTCTGTATCCTCTATAAATCCTACACTGCCACACTCTTTAGATATTTTAAATATACCTTAGAGATGCTCAAACAGTGTATTAGCACTGTGCTTTCCTTGTATACATCAATATGTAAGTGACTGAGGAAGTTCCTGAGTTACCATGGAGCTGAACTGCACAGATCTTGGGAGACAGTGAAAACCAATAAAGCAAAATGAGAGAAAAACTCCCTGGGAACTGGATTTCCAAAGAGCAAATAACTGAATGCTGCATCAAATATACTTTTACCCCTTTTTTAAAAGACAGTAGACGTGGATGAACTTTGCCAGTCAGATTCCTTTGTCAGGCACATCCGTGATGTAAAGCTTAGGTGGTTTTTTCTGAGAAAATACAGCCCAGGATTTCCCCCGAGATGAATTTCTGATGCCTTTGTGTCTCTGTTGGACTCTGCTAGAAACTCTTTACTTGGACACAGGCAATTTCTTCCTCCTTTAATCATGGCAAGCACTTCCCCCGTGCTCCCCATCAGGGGCAATGCTCTTTCCAAACAAAATTTGAGCACCCAGGCTCCCCTTGGGCAGCAGAAAGTGCAGCAGAAAGGGAAGAGTGTTCCCTCCTGAGCAATTCAGGGAATGCAAGCTGCCTTAGGAGAGGCTGGGATTTGTTTTACTAAATGTGGATGCTTTCATTTGAGCAAAAGGTCCGTGCCACTGGAGAGAAACACCTGCATTTAAGCTTCTATTTTTGCCCGAGATGAACAGCAGCAGAGACCCCCAGCACTGCATTGATCACCTTGGCATTGATTATCAGACCTTCAGATCCCACTTCTGCTCTCCCCCAGCAGCCCCTGGAGTGCCTGTCTGGCTGCACTGAGCATTTTATCCTGGATGTTCACGTGGCCATGGACTTGTTCTTTGATTGACAGTATCCCCTCTTGCCACCATCACCTCTTCTCATTAAACCATTTAATTCTGCTCCTTCAATTCTGAATCTGGGGAGGGAAGATAAAACTTGAAGGACGGGAGCAGGGACTAGAAGATCCCTGGAGACAAGAATGTTTCATTCTTTCTTCACAGAAGTAAAATGTAGAAAAGCTGTTATTCTTCTGTTTCTTCTGGGCATTTCATATATGACTGGGTGGATTAATTTGTTTTCCAACCCAAGCAGCTTTGTTATCCAATTTAGCATAAATTCCTATGTGTATTGAGAGAAAGCAGCTATACTCCAATGGATTTTGTCAAAATGCCTCAGAAAACTACAAGTAAATTCCACAGAAATGTCGAAAATTTTTAACAAGGCTAGAAATTACTTAATAATCATAAATAAATATTATGAATGCTTGTCAGTCATGTATTGCAGGAGAATTAACTAGCAAGTCAGATTTTAACTACTTTTTTTTAATGAACAATAGAAACATCTGAAATATTGAAATATTCCTACCCCAGAAGAGCTGACACCAAGCTTCTGGTTAAATTCCTGTCTGTGTTGGACTTCCTGATCATATACAAGGAACAATCAAAACTCCACAAGAAAGCTCCACATGAAAACCCTGCAAATCAATTCATTCTACCTTGGTATGGTTTGTTGTCCTGGCAATCACAGGCAATATTTGAAAATGGAACAGATTTTTTTTTTTTTCACAAGAACAGGACAAAAAGGAAAATATTTGGAAGAAAATAGGAAGAAAAACATGAAGTTTTTTCCCAGGGGTCTGCATGAGAAACCTGCTCTCAGGAAGTTGGATGTCTCAGAGCAAGAAAAGGGAAAAAACCACCCAGGTAAAGGCTGCTGGCACTTTGTGACTTCTCACGCACTGGCTCATCTTAAAAACCCATGGAGGCTCTCTGGCTTTCTTGGGAAGCATCTAACCCTCATTACTCTGAAAAGGGATCCTTCTAGGCTCCCTTAACCCAGTGAACTGGAGGATTGTGTCAGTGCAGTGGGGAAGTTCTGCTTGATCTCTGGCAGGATCCTGCCAGGAGGAGGAGGAGGAGGAGGAGGAGGGAGGAACACGATGCCATTTCTGAACTTCAGAAAGCTTCCCCATAATCCATCATGAAAATTGGTGGATCACGAGGGATATCAGTTAATTTAGCTAGAGTTCAGCTGAGTTTGTTTTTCCTAGAGAAGAACTTTTACAGCATACATTAGGGATTTCTAAATTATTTTCAGCGAAGGAGATCGCGGAGGTTCCCGTTCCCTTCTCGAGAGCCAGCAAAACAAACAAACAGCAAAATTCACTTTGCCTCAAACAATTTGCAAACTATAAACAAGTGCAGAAATCAGCAAACAGATTCAGCAAACAGGCTGGGGAAGCATAAAGTAACAGCCAGACAGTTATGGCCGGCATGAGATTATTATGATCAACAATCTAAATTATTATTGTACATCCCTAAGTAGCCTATTCTGGCAGCCCCATAATGTATGCAACACACTGTACCTTCTGCTGCTCCGTATCTTCATAATTGGTTGCCAGTAATTTCTGTTTTCATCACAGTATTTGGTGCATTTTTGATTGTTTCTTCTGCTGAATGCAGGCAACAGATAAAATTTACATTCACAGCACTTGCAGTTGCCTGGCTTCTGCAGAATTTTTAAATTACAGCAGTTGAAAAATAATCTTGATTTAAGTTTAAAATAAGTAAGATACAATTAAAATAATTTAATTGACTGTCAAAAAGCTTAACTTCAAAGGAATTAAAACCCTCTCTAAGATATATTGGCACCTCACAGTCCATTTGCTATAATTTGAGCACTTTTATCAGCAGAGAATCTTACCAAAGGCTTCATGGACATGAGAGATGATTAAAAATAGAAGATCAAAGCCCACAAACAAATCCTGTTAATATACTCTAACAAACAGGGATTGTTTTATAACTAAATATGAAGCCAACTCAAACAAATATTTGGAAACACTGAAGACAGATCCCATTGTAGCTTTTGGCAGGGTGTGTTTTATATATTATGAAGACATTTTTGTCCTGTTGCCACTGCTCTGACCAGAAGCCACATGTGTGGACCATCATTGCACCTCCCTTCTCTCCCACCAGCATTTTCCTTTCTCAGTGCTCTGCTT
The DNA here is from genome assembly GCA_039654755.1 of Calcarius lapponicus. Taxonomy (NCBI): domain Eukaryota; kingdom Metazoa; phylum Chordata; class Aves; order Passeriformes; family Fringillidae; genus Calcarius; species Calcarius lapponicus. The sequence continues at coordinate 118,948,512 of CM077462.1, read as the reverse complement.
CAAGACAATCAGGAGCTAAATTCAATAAAGAAGCAATGAGCTTCTTTAAAAATATTGCATTAAATCCCTCAGCATCAATACAAGGAGTGCCTGCTGGGAAGAGGGACAACTTGATCATCTCCATATTCCACACTGGAGTACCAGTCATCTTGGGGGGTTTAACAAAGTTTCTCATGCCTTCCAGAAAAGGTTCAAGAAGCAGAATTTGCTTTATGGGGTTTTGTAAATCCTTTTTCCACTAAAGGTACTACTATTAAACAAACATTTTGAGGTAGCATGTGAAAGCTGTGACTAATTTGCCTTTGCCCATGGTTAAGCAATACAAACTGCTTCCCTGGACTCAAAATAATAGACTGAAATATTCCCATTTCCTGCAGATGAGTGAAAATAAACAGATCCAATCTGAGCTGAAAGAATGTAAGTAGAACAGGCCTTCGTTTGCAGGGGAAAATAAACTTTGCTGATCCCGTAGGCCTGGAACTATAAACAGCATCCCTTTTCTCCCAGGGCAGTGTATAATGTGAGTGCATGGTTTGAACATCCTCAAAATAAACAGCTAATCACCCTTTCTGGCCTAATTAGGTTATGCTCTGGCCGCTGGCTCTAGGTCTCATGCGAAGCGGCATTGAGGGAAGCCCTGCTCCTCTCCCAGGAAAGAGAGCCTGTCCAACTCTCTCTTTGTTAGTTAACATTTGCTCCTTGAGGATATCCAGCTCTGGGATCTTCCTTGAAAGCTTGGCAGATCCAATGGCAAGAATATTCTTGTCACTTTCCACCGAGAACAAGGGTAACCTTTTCTTCCTCTCTCTGCTCACTGCACAGTTGTGATGGAGGATGAGCAAATAATATTTTTTGTTCTTTTATTTTTTTTTTATTTCTGGATTTGGACTGTCTGCCTGTTCAGTGTGTATCAGCAAGTTGTAACTGGTTAGATTTTTTTGCATGGACATTTAATTCATTCTTTGCAAAAAGGATGTTTGTCTTCAGTACAGCTGTGACCATCCACTACAAATGGTAGCTAAACAATCCAGAAGGAGTGTTCCCATAGGATCCACTGTTATTATTATTGCAGCATTGCAGACAAGGGGCTGGAGCACAGATGTGCTGCAAGGCCTGCCCAAGCTGACACTGCAAGGAAAGACCCAAGAGCTCAGAAGTTGCTGACTGAAGCTCCCAGGCTGGATCCTGCACTGCTGGGTCCTCAGTGGGGCTGCTGAGTGATGGTGCACTTCAGCTGCTGCCTGTGTGTCTTGAACAGATAGGTGTCTGCTAAGGAAGGCAGAAGCCTCCCCTGAAATGGAAAATGTAAACCCTCGTGCCTCCAAATTATTATGATTTTGAAATTAAGGGAGCACTCAGGCAAAGATATGGGAGTAGGAATAACAGTTCTTTACTAGGAAAATTAAAAATACAAACGTAATAGTACAAATAACAACAAAAAAAAAAAACCTACTGAGAGAGTCAGAACAGTCCCTGTCCCCCTGTGTGTCAGGGGGTGGCACAGCCCCATCCCATGGGGGCTCAGCCCTCCTGCAGTGCCAGCTGTGGCTCTGCTGCAGCAGGGATCCTGCACAAGGGGGGAGTTTTCCTCTGCAGCTCCAGGGCTGCTGGAGATGGGCCTGGGCTCCCTCTGGCAATGCAGGGCAGCAGAAAGCTGCTCCTCTGGCAATGCAGGGGGCAAAGGCTGCTGTGCTGTGCCAGGCTCAGATTGGATCCAGGTAGGAATGCTTGGCTCCTGCCCTGGGCGCAGCATCTCCCCATGGGATGATGGAATTGGATCAGCCATGCAGGGACACTCCCTGGCCATGGACAGCAAAGATCTCCTGGAGGGAGGATTGGCTGTGGGAGAGATAAAGAAAAAACTGCCCAATTAACAGAGATTACTGCCCCACCTCTGACAGATGGGAAATAGAATACACACATTATCGTTCAATCCAGGATGCTGTGATTCATAGCAAACAAATAATACTGGGAGAAATCAGTAGCAAAGGCCAAGTGGACTTTTAGGCTCTGGTTTATCAAGGCCTTCTGGGCTGCAGCATAGGGCCTGTAAGAGGAGAAAGATCTGACCAGATTCAGAACATTTCCATATTTGCACTTTTCTAGATTCTTCTGAATGTATGCTTAGATCTTGAAATATGTTCCCATTTTTCATTGCTCTTTTAAAATCATTGTTCTTCTGTATCAAAACCAGACCATCCTACCTTTAATCCCTCTTTCAAAGTTTTTTTTCATCTTCAGCACAGCTAAAGGTGCTCTGAGGACTGTTTAAACTGTAATTCTCAAGGTGCTAATTTCCTCTCTTCTCTTTTCTGGTGAGACTTGCAGAGCTGCTGAGGATGCCAGCAGGGCCCATCTTTCCCGAGCTGTCCATGGGTGGGGACCAGCCTGGCCATGGCCAGTTTCCTTCCCTGGCCCCACTTCAATGTCCAGTGAGTGCGGGAAGCAGCTCCTGCATCCCATGGTGGTTCTAAAGGCATAGACACATTTTCAGTGCCCTTTCTCCAAACTGAGAAGTGCTTAGCACAAATTGCTCTTTTCAGCCTCTCTGATCTATGTCCTCGCAGTTTTTCTTGCCTGTGACTTCCTTTTAGGAAGTGCAAACCAAGGCAGACAAAAACAGCTGAGCAAAGGCATTTCTGAGCCGCAGGCATTGAATTCTCCAGGATTGCCAGGTGAGACACTGATGCTGTCCTGCTCCCTGCTTCCAAAATGCATTTCCCCACTTTCACCAAGGATCTGTGTCTCCACCTGCAGCTGGGACCTGCTGTAGGACCCTGTTTGTGGCAGAGGGAAGGGAGGTGAGGCCATGACAAGCCCGTGGTGAGGGCTCTGCTGGGAGGGGATGCGTGCGCTCAGCACAGGAGACACAAGGATGCAGCAGCAGCAGCAGCGTTATGAGTAGAAAAGCTGCCCATATTCTTTAAAAGGTTGCAGAGTTCACAGGTTGGGCTAGTTGCTGCCAGGGTGGAGTTCTATAACTGTTTGTTGCTGTAATCACCTGTCCTTTTCGTTAATTACCTGTTGTTGATGGTTAAGGATTCCCCCTTCTGTCGAGTGGCACCCTGCTGCTTCCTGGAGGATGGCACCCAGACGGTGAAGAGGGTGAAGAGAAGGGGACGTCCGAGTTGGCATGGAAATGACATCGGAGCCCCTCACCGAACCTAGCCAAAACCCCCTAAAACAACAAGCCAACACAGAACTGATGAACCAAAGCTATGTCTGGATGTGAGGAACAGAATGAGTAGCCACCAAGACTTTTTTTTTTTACCTTTCACCCTAACCTAAAAGAGGTCTGTCAGCTAGACAGCAGACCTCAAATGTTGAGCCAAAAGCTAAGGGAATCTCTTGGTGCTTTCGTGAGGATGGAAGCTCCAGTTCTGCTCACAGACCAGTGGACAAAGCTGCACTTTTCCTCCTCCTCCAAGTCACTCCATGGAGCAGCGACAGCGTGAGCACAGACCCATTGTTGTCCCCACCCGAGCTGAACACTTTTAATAAAGGCATTAAAAAGGAGAAAAGTCTCCCGCCCGTGTTTATTTCAGCAAGAGCGTTCACAGTTTAATATTTCACATATTTCACACTGCCACAGCATCCTCACAGCTCCCGGTGTGGGTATCTGAGCAAGTGACAGACTGCACGGAGGGGCTGTGACAGGGAGGCCTCTCCCCTCGAGCCACGCTCTCGGAAAACTTGATGACGGATGCAAATCACTTGGAACCAAATTAAGAAAAGTATATTTAGGAACCTAGACCAGTAAAGAGGCACTTAATAGGATTTTCAAAAGTGTATAAGCAGCTTAGGCATCCAGCTCCTGTTGAAATCAATGCGGATGGAACCTTTAAAAAAAAAAAAAAAGAAAATCTTGAGGTATCTCGGCACTGCTACAGCCTGGGTGCATTGCAGGGGGTGGTGAGTGGGCTCAGAGATAAGCCTTACAAATAACAGGGCTCTCTGGTGGTACCAAGCCTCCAAAACCACAGGAGCAAGTTCTTAAGATCCCACAAAGGCTGAATTACACAGGCTTGGGGGAATAAAAGAGCAAGGCCTGGAGGGAGAGGTAATGATCTTCGTGTGCCTGCCAAAGGAGCAGCAGGACTTCTGCAGAGACAGAGGCAGAAAGTAACACAAAACCAAGGAGACAGAGCAATCACTGGATCTCTGCTCAAGAAAAGGCCTTGCAACAGCTTTTTTTTTTGGTTACAGAATTGGCCAAGAGGGGCTAGGTGAAGAACATGCTGGCTGTTTGATTTTGACAGGGAAGCAGCACTTTTGCAGTCCTCGTAAATAAATATATTTGACCCAAAGAAACATCTTCTGTAGCCAGTTTCCCTCTTGGGTAGAAAGTGCTTGTCAGGACCTGGATTTTGCCTCGTCCTGTGATTTATACATGGAGTATAATACTGTAAAGTCAGTTCCCTGCCTTCTCTGAAATGCAGCTCCAAGTCTGTCGAGCTGAAATCAGTCCTTTTTTGCTTTACTGAGCAGCAGTGATGATACATGCATTAAGGACTGCAGGCTCTGTGGTAACTGGGGCCAATTAGCTGCTACCCGAGGGCAGTAGCTCCCAGATGTGGGATATCAGACAACTGAAAACCTACAGAACTGCTAACAGATCACTCATTATTCTCCTCCAGAGGCTTTTAATTGGGGGATTAACACACGGTATTTTTAGTGAGTGTCCTCAGAACATTTATCTTCTTCTATGGCATGTCAGTCCCTCAGGGAGCACTATTTGGGAAGCAACCATTGCTGGAGGTGACAGGGAGGAGTCATCTCCTCTGAAATCCCTGTTGACAGGAGAGGCTGGTGCAGACAGTAGGCAGAAGATAGGCTTGCCATAGCTGAGTTCCCAAACACATGAATTACACTGAATAAACGCAGCAATCTCAGGTACCTTATGGGCTGCTGACTCCAGCCTGGTGCCAGCCGTTTCTAAGCTCAGCTTGGCTACAAACCTCTGCTACAAAGAAGAGTAAAGGAAATGAGAAGCTGGAGAATTTAGAATGGTCATTAATGGGAAACATGCTGGGAGAGTCAGGAGAGGGAAAGAGTCCAAGTTGTGGCCAAGAAACCTGAAGGTAGGGGAAAAAGACTTCTCTGTGTTACATCTTACCCGATCAACACCATAAAAACCAGTAGGGACAAGTTGCTAGGCGCTGCTGGGAAAAAGGAATTTTTAGGGCTGCTCTCCCTTTGGCTTCCTAGCCCCTTTCCTGTAAAAGTTCGACCCTTCTGGCCTGACTGTAGTGGTGAAATATCTGCAGTTCTTTGCCCACCTGGAAAGAAAGCAGGAAGGAACCTTAGTAGGCACTGTATGCTTATATTTATTTATAATATTTTCTCTGGGTTTTACGTGCTGAATTATTAGTGTTATGCTAATAAAATCCATTTAAGCTCATGGAACAGTCTTTTATTTAAAGAGAAGTGATCCTGGCAATTTGCCAGCAGGGTAGCAGGATATTAATCAGACAATACCTAGGGACCAACACAACTATATTGCTTTTAATCTTTTGACCAGCAAGGAAAACAGGAAGAAATCCATTTCCCTCCTTTCTTTGCTCAATGGGATAACCAGCTGGTATAGAAAAGCTACAATCAGCCCAATTTGGGAGTAAATATTTGGGTTTAGCTGGGTAAATGGAAGAGCAGTCCTACTTTCATGCAGCCAGGTGCCTTTCATGGTCACCGTGGGGCCCTGCAGGGTTTTGGCTCCCAGAGTCACATATTAATAACAGAATGTCACCTTGCAAAGGAAAAGTCCAGAGCTTTTCTCAGATGTGCCTGGAAAGGAAGAGTTGGTTTGAGTGTGCCAGTCATTTAAGGTGATGTGGGGGGTGCTCAGGGCTGGATTTCCAGCCTCTGCACTGACTGTGAGAGAGCAGAGCCAGGGAGGAGAGGAGGAGGCTCCCAAAGCAGGGACCACACCGTGGCAGGGGACTTGGCGCTGCAACGTCAGGATTATGGTTTTTTTGTCTCCTGATACCAAGAAATAGAGCAAGAAATGTGTCCTGTTTTAGTGTCCTGACAGAAGTACCCTTTAAAGATGGTAGAGATGTCCTCCCTGAAGCTGCAGCCAGTCCTCCGGTGTGTGTGTCCTGTGCAAACCTTCAGGGCTTCCCCATTTCTTCAGAACCCCATTCTTTTGGTGGGGTTTAGGCCTGAGCTGGTCTGGCCTTGTTTCTGTGCTCTCAGATGAAGAACAAAAATTAATCACCCAGATCTTTAGGGCAGATATTGGAATGCTTGGAACAGAAACCTCTCTGAGTCCTTCAGAGAGACAAAGAAATGCAGGGTTTGAATTAGAGCCTTTGGAGAAGCTGAAATATATTAAGCCACACAGACCTGAAATAGAAGTGTAAGTTTTAAGTAAATACAAGTATATTTTAAGTGCCTTAAGAAACTGTGTTAGCCAGGGGTCCAGAGCAAACTACTCCTCCTAAAGCCCTGAAAAAAGAGCAAGACATCTAAAAAGAAAAGGCATAATTTAATTTCCTTTCCACATGGTCAATTAAGAAGTTTCTACCCGGGGAAGAAAGGAAAAGTGCTTTTATTTGTTAGCTTCATCCAGAGAGGAAAAAAATCTTTGAGGAATTTTCTGGCATGTGGCTCCTGTTAGGTTTCAGCCAGCTGAGCTGTTTTCAGAAGCACTGGAATGCAATTTCAGCAATAATTGATCAACAGAAAGAAAGGCAGTGAGGATGTCCTGTTGCAGAGAAGTCCTGGGTGAAAATCCATACATTGTGTCTAGCAACACAGATTTGACAAATGTGAATCTGGGGAGTTGAATTCCTGGAATCTGGCTCTGCCCTGAACAGTGGAAAACTGGAGCCATTGCTGGATGGGGAATGGTGCTTTTCAACTCCAATTTCAGTCAGTTGACTCAAACTCATCTGGAAACCTTTGGCTCTGAAAAAAATTTAATTTCCCATGATTTTTAAAAATTTATTGCTTAGAAGGCCTAAGTCCTAAATTAGACGTAGAGCTTTTGGTGTAAGCCAGCATAATCCTTTTACCACAGAATCATTCTGTTATATAGTATTTTGACTGCTCTGTGAGTGTGTGAAATTGTTGTCTAAAACACATTGCTTAATACTGATATTTGCCTGTTTTAGACAAATCTGTTAAAAATTTTGAGATGAAATTATGCAAAATAAAGCAACTTACTGTTTAGTCCCTTGGGTGGGAAACACTTGAGCTCTGCATAGATTCAGAGTGCTTTTGAAAGGACTGAAATTGTTCACTGTCATGCTACAATGGTATAATTTTTTTAAGGGTTAGTTAAATTACTTTCACGGGCTAAGAAGTCCCTTACACAGTGCTATATCTGCAAAAGAACCTAAAAAAGTGTTCTCAGTTGTACTGGGATGATGGAGCCACGCCGCTCTCAATGAGCTGAGCTCTCCAGTCTGCTGAGGAGATTCCTGTTGCCTTTCAGCCTTTCCACCAGTCCATCTATGAAAGAATTACTTATTCCTGCCTCTGGTAGGAAAAGCATGGAGAGTTCTGTGGGGGGGAACTTGGAGCCATTCTGCTGGTACTCACGGCTGTGCAGTTCTGGGAAGGGAAGTTCCTGTTCTGTGTTGTCTCCTAAGAGAAAAAAACAAAACAAAACAAAACAAAACCAAACCTAAAAGATCTGGCCCTCCATGTGATTTGCTTACACAGTAACTTTCTTCTCCTGAATGAAGGCAGGAAAGAGTTTCCCGTTACATTTCAGGGAAGTTAAGTGATGTGCAGAGCAGATATGTCAAATAACAGAGCTCTAGCATGTAGAAATCAAGTCAACGTTAATAAAAGTTTGCTGTCTTTCTAAGATGATCTTATACGTTAGAGTGTCAAATGCTCTAGGACTTATAATGCAAGAAAACAGGGTGAATCCAAGGCAATGAAATGGAACTAATTAAAATGTCAGATAACACAATTTTGGTTGTTTGAAACAGACCTTTGTGTAAGATAGTGAGATCTTCATTAGAGGGCCACAAACTTAACTTTTTCATAAGAAATAATCTTAATAATTTTTTACATCAAGTCTGGCCTCTGCTGCCTGCAAATTTGGATTGATATATCAAAGTACATATTGCCTTTAATGTTCCTGTCAAACCTGAGCTGTGATGCATGGAGTTATTCCCTACTTGGAGGGATGATTCTGTGAAACTTAGCTAATAAAAACGTGACACAGCCGGTGACTGATGTCTGTTCTCTCAGGGTGTGTTAGCGTGGGACAAACTCTGCATACACATTCTCTTCTTGACACTGAAAAATGAGACGCATCTAGTAAAAAAACCATAATGGATGCTCTAATAGTCTTGCATTGACCTTCTCCTTGTCTTTCTGCCTCCTCATGCACCTTTCTTGTCTCTTTCCCTCCCTTCTCTTGCAGGCTCTGAGCCTGCAATTTATCCTACTGCTCTCTGCTGTGCCCTGGCAGGGTCTGGGCTTCCTCTGTGGGACATCCCAGGCTGCTTTTTGCCAGCTTGGACCATGGGCAGACAAAGAAAAAAAGCTTCTCCTGGTAAAATAAAGATACACTTCAAAAATCAAAACAAACCTCAGCAGCCAATCCAAATCCCAGTCCCAGCAACCTGGTAATTTGTCAGTGCCAGGCGTCAGCCCACTATTAGTCTTTTTCTGGATAGAGATGACAGAGCTCTGTTGACAAGCTGCAGGGCTTATTTTGGGAGCTGGCACCTGGCTCCTGGCACGTCCCCCTGTGACTGTGTCACACTCCTCAGAGCTGCCTTTGGCTCTGCAGGGGCTGGAGCTGGGGTGGGCTGGCACTCCCTGGGTGGGAACCTCATTTTTTGCTCCCAAAATTCATTACACGTCCCTTCTGTCCCCAGGGCTGGCAGGGAAGGTGTCCCAGTGCTCACACACACAGGGCAAGAGGCTCCTCACCCTTCCCCAGAGAGGCTGGAAGGTGCTTTGGCCCCTCTCGCCCAGCCTCTCTCTCCTCCTGTATCCCTCTGCTCCCATCCCCTTGTCCTTGCTCAGTGCCACAATCAGTGCCACTGGATGTGTGTGCTTCCCCTCCCTCCCTTCCTGCAAAAAAAGGCCACAGCATCTGATCTGGGGCCTTCCTGCTCCCACTGCAAGAAAATATTTAGCATTTTAATATATTTTTCACATTTTTAGAAGTAATTTATGTATGAATATACACAGTGCTTAGTAATCATTTCTCAGATGAATGTGGAATTTTTCTAAAATTAAACTATCATTCTTTTCTCTTCACACTTGGCTGTCATATCTTTCTTAATGCAAATCAGTCATTGACTAGAGACACCTACTGTAAGAAGCTATTTTAGCTGTCTGATCATTTATAAATTGATTTTGGAAGTGAAGACCATTATGGGGAGATAAGCTGGGATTGGTAGGGAATGGAAAAAATAAATCAAAGGGGAAGTTTTTATTTGAATGTAAGTGACTGTTTACCTCTGTGTCAGAGCAAAGGCTGTAACCAGGGGTCCTATCTCTCTTTCCTCCTGCTTTAACTCAGACCACAAATCCTTCACCTGCCTTGGCCCTATACAATGCAGAGCCCTTGAGGACCAGAGACAGGTGCCCCAAGGAAAAAATATTTCCCCTTTCAGTCTCCATGTGATACAGGGAACATTATCTCTGAAGGAGCCAGGCTACTCTTGTGCTCTGAAGCAAGTCCCTTAGTGCAGGAATGAAAAGGAATCCATTATGGTTAGTTTCAGAGAAACCTCTCTTCCCCGCAGTATTTCCTCCTGCTACGCTTCAAGTGCTCTTCAGAGGGAATATTCACATTTTCCAGGCAAAGAAAATGCCTTCACTATCACAGTAGTGGTCTGCACAAAGTGAGAGCAAAGCAAAGAATGTTCACTGGATGCAAGTTGGGAAGTTGGGAAAAATGAGAGCTGTTTTCTGGTTTTCTTTTTTCTGCTCTTTATTCTTCAGGGCCAGCTCTGATGTTGTCTACTGGGGCTTGAACAAGGAGCTTAATTTTTAAGGCATGACTTTTCTCTTTGCATTTTTTTTTATTTTATGTTACTTGCACTGCCAGTTCTTTGTATGTAATTAAAAGTATGCAAACAGTGGCAGAGTTTTTCAATTAATTCAGTTTGAGGGAACACGCTTACCAACTTCAAGGTTTGCATGCTGTGTCTATAGGAACAATTGTTATCCTGACAGGAGTTTTGGGAGTCAGTTTTGAAACCACAAAAAGCAAACATTGAAAGCAGCTTCTACTACCTACAAGCGGTTCTGTGCTTTCCAGGTTTGTTAAAACATTTCTTTTTTTCCTCCTAGCAAATTACTGGTGCAGCACCATTCAGGTTTTGATTACTTATGATCAATCCACCTTGTCAAAGCTTCTGAACACTGTTAGTCAAATGTATTTGAATAAACAAATGCATGTAACAGTTGCAGCAGGTTTATGGATATTCATAAAGCAGAAAAACAACCTAATAAATCACATCAATTACAAATTGCCTTTTCCCTGCACAGCTCTATTGTCCCCTGAGCACTTGTAATTGAGAGCTCAAAGATGAACATTCTTACTTCTGTAAGTTTTAAGGAAGCATTTTTTTTTAATGCCTGGGCCTGTGGTTTCTCAGATATTTACAGGATTTTCTAACATGCTGCATTTAATACAAAATTCAGGGCAGTTAAAATCCTCCTCTACTCTTGAGCTAGAAACAGAGTCCTGGATCAGATTGCAGCTCTGGAGCGAGGCCAATTGCTAAAGAAAGAGACTCTCCTGCCCCTCACCTTCCCTGCATTAAGAGATACCCTTTGCTGGCTCCCAAGGAAGCTCCCTGGGAGCCCAGAGCTGCAGATGCACCAGTGGGAAGCTGTGATGCCTCTGGCAAGGATGTGTGGCCAGGCATCTCCTGGAGCCACCCAGTGCCGCCGCCCTGAAAATAGAAAGCACTTCCCAGTTCCTTCCAACAGCTCTTCACATCAGCTGAGCTCAAAGCCTTCTGCCATCTGTTTGCATCTCAGCTGTAACCGATCAGAGTCTGTTTTACTGGGAATTCAGCACCTCTGCCCCAGCTACAAGTGAATGCAAGCAGAGGGCTTTGCTGTAAGGGCACAGGAGCAGCTGCAGCAGGGCAGCCTGAGGGCAGTGTCCTGTTTTGTACCTCCTGTGGGGTGAGGAGGGCTGGCCCCCCCTGAATCAGGACACAGATGTGCAACCACAGCCAGAGATGGAAGGACAGCCTTGGTCCATAGCTGAGCCCTGTCCTGCGAGGCAGGGGCTGAAACACCACTGCAACATCAACACACCCTTGGGACAGACACAGCGTGGTCCACCTGGCTGTGCCACTGCCAGGCTTTCCACCAGGCTGTCTGACAGGCAGGTTCTGGCTGTCCCATGGGTGCTCTGTGGGCACAGGCTGTCCCTGGGCAGAGCAAAACTGCAAAGTGTTGTCATTATAGTGCAAGAGTTGTGCTGTCATTACATTGCAGGGGTCTATATTGCTAGAGTTTGGTACCTCCTTGATGTTTCTTGCAGGCCGCTCCTCTAGGCACTGATTCTTCCTTGTCTTCACAACAGCCGCCTGACTCCACTTCTCCTTAACCAACCAATCCACTCTTTTATAACACTCTGCTTAATGGCTACAGGTGTGGCCTGTTAAAATCAGGCCTGCTCCTAATCCTTAATAGTTGGCTGCAACTCTTTAGGGGGTAAGATTTTCTATACTACCTTTACTTATACTGTATCCCCCTACAGCAAAGCACTTGGGCTCCCACCCATGTCTTTCACCACTGGGCTGCCCTTGTGTGGCCAACCCTGCTTTGGGACCTTCTGATTTGGGAGAGCAAGAACTGCACAGGCAGTGGCTGTGTTCCCTGTCCCCTGGAGCTGTGACAGCCCCATCAGTGGAGCTCTGCCTCCTGTGCCTGGCTCGGTGGGGAGGTTTGAGCTGATGGCCGGGCAGGGGTGGGCGCCAGTCCCAGGGTCACACACAGCGCCGCTCCATGCTCTGCCCGGCCTCTGCCAGGGATTTATTCTTGGCTGATCTTTTGGAGGCCAGGACATTCATGTGATCGCAGGGATGGGTCTGCAGCTCCAACTCACACACACACACACATAAAAATGCCACACTGGTCCCTCTGTAGCTTGTGCAGACCTATTGCCATGCCGGGATCTGACTGCCAGACCTCTGGAGTCGCTCTGGTATCCAGCCTTCCTCAGAGCTGCCTCCCACACCCCTTATCCTACATGGACACTACCAGCAGTGATGTTCCCTGGGGAAAGCACACAAACACACACTGGTTTCTCCAGGTACTGGTGCCCAGACACACAGGCCCTCTGCTGCATGGCTTGACTCCAGCTGCTGCTCACAAACACACACACACATGCACACAGAACATGGTCCCTGACTCAGGCAAGCAATCAGAAATGCAATTTAACAAGAAAATCAGGGCATGACCAAACAAGCATAATGACCAGCAGCCTGTTCACATGCAACTGGCTCTTTTTATCCACTTATCTCTGTATTTTTCATGCTTGTTCCTTTGCAAGCAACCTTCACCCTCCTCTTCTTGCCTTTGGTCTTTACCCTTAAAAACCCCTAAGTCTCACACATTCCCACTAACTCCTTTAAGGCATCCTGCAGTACATTTTACACCATTTCCCAAATGCCCATCCCACAAAGAGCCCTGAACACATGGAGGTGATAACCCTGCTCAGTCTGCAAGGCTGTCTGGTGGCAGCAGCTCCTGCAGCGTTGTCCAGCACCCAAACCATGGTTGGGCTGTTGTGTGCTGAGGTCCCTGGGAGTACCCAGGACCTGGTGCTGTGGGGCTTCCTCTTCTTGGTACTGTGCTTGTGGTGATTAGCTCTTCATCACATCAACTAACAGTTCCCACCACTGTAAATGTGGATGGCTCTCAGAAGAGTAATCCCTGAATTTACACCATTGTCAGCAGGTCTGAAGTTTGATCTTCAGAAATCATGTGACTCCTGAGTCTTCATTTGATAGACTCTGACTTCTTCAGCCACTACAGTTTTTACAGTAACACGTGGAAAAACTCATCTCCTAAAGCATATTTACTGCTGCTTTTTAGGAAGTCACAATTTGAGGTTAATGAGGAAGGTGAATAGCATTTAAACACTAAACAGACTGGGCCATCCTGGGCCTCATTCAGGAACAGGAGAGGAAGGCAACTTCTGCCATCACCTCTCAGCAAGGCATTGTGCTTCTGCTCCCTTCTGTGACAGAACTGTGTGTGTGAGAATTCTGTAGCCTTCTGGAGGTGACTGTGAGAATTCATGATACTGTGTAAGGGGAGTTCCTGTTCTGTTGCTCTTTGAAAGACTATGTCCAGAAAATTTAAGACTCTGCAGAAAACTTGCAGTTCATTGCTGTAAGATGTAAAGAGAGGGCACTCAACATCAGAGACAACCAGCAGGGTTGGGGATGGGATGGGTCCTCTCAGGTGACCAGCAGAGCTCACCAGGGATGTAGTGCATGCAGGAAGGGACCTGGCAAAGATGTTAATTTGTTGTCATATTAAAAGCAACCCAGCAATAAATCACCATTTTGCTGACCATCTGCCCTGTGCCATCTACTCTGGAATAGGCAGGGATGTTAAGTACCAACATCTCTGGAAATACTGAATCTGCCAATATAAATGTTTTGGATTGAACTCTGTGCAGAGGCCACGTGCTTGGGATACAACCTCATATATAACCTCATGGGATACATGGAAACATTACCAGGGTGGTGACTTCAAAACCACATTTGCAATCTTGTGTTTACTATTGGCAGACATTTCCAGGAGATGTTTGTGAGAAGTATGTGTAGAATTTGGCACCATAGCTGGAGGCTTTATCCAGCAGCTGCTGAAGGGATGGCATAATACCTGTGTTGTCAGGCTTGACACAGTTAGAGTTGAAGCACTTTAGATTAGCATGGAATTAATTCCTTTCTTGGCTACAGAGCAGTTATATTTGATGTTGCTTGGAAGTGATGCTTGAATGGATCGACAATGTTTTTGATAATATCTGCCAAGACCATTTTGACTGAGTCTTTTACTCATTTTTACTTTTTTTATAAATCCTGCATCAGTTTAGAGTATAATGCAGATAATGAAAAGGTGTTGAAACCCAAAACCTAATAGTGTTTTGCATTTCTTACATTCATGTCATAGGCTTTATTTTGGAATGAATGAAGTTGTCTGGAGAAGCAGGCCAGATGTGATTTTAAAATCCCATCACTACTTTGATTATCTGGGCTCTTTTGTATAATAAACTATTTTGGAAGACAGATCTACTCATTAGCCAGTCAGTTAGCAAAGCCATTTCAAAAATGACTGATAGCATGAGGAGTACAGAGGCTGCTGAGGAATACCTTGATGCATCCAGTGCAAACACAGTCTGTGGTTGCAGATATGGGTTGCAAGACTCAGTAGTGGAGAAAAATTGAATCAGTCACTTCTCATCCAATTCTTTTTCAAAGACAGAGGGAAAATTGGCATTTAGAAGATAAAAGAGATGACATCACTCTCTAGAGCTCAGGCACATGTCTCTGCTCCCAGCCAAGCAGCAATCACTGTGACAAACCCAACTTCTCCAACTTTGCAGTGAGGAGGCAGGTGAGAAAATTTCTGTGCTTGTCCTCCAGCTCTGGGATGGTGGATTTAAACAGTTACAGTCACTGCTGAAAACAGTGATCTATTTTGGGGCTCAGCAAATCTATTTCTTGCCAGTGCACTGGAAAACCAGAATGTAGACCTGGGAAAGATTCCCTTAGAATAATAAAGTATATTTTGGCTTGGTACTTGCACACAGACAAGCCACTGGTTGTCTGTGTGCCTTTCAGAGAGGCGACACTGTTGATATTTTTGAAGACAGAGGAATTCTGGCAATTTAAAGCCTATGCAAAGGGATTATATTTAATAGAATTTTGCTGATCTCAAGCAAACACAGGAGCTTTTGCCACAGCTTTCAGGATCTGCAGGGATTCTTGAGTCATCTGTGCACCCCTGAAGCTGCACCAGCAGATACCAACCACTGCTGATTGCAGCTGCTGTGACAAATGGGGTGGAAAAGGCCCTGATTATCTTCTGCCATATGAAGGAAATTTAATGCAGCTTACACTGATAATTCTCTCCCAAGCACAAGGTTGGAAATGGTGCTTGCAACAAGTGAGTTACCCTCACCTATCCTAGCCCTGAATGGCTGGGTAAATGGTGCCAGGGAGAATTCCCAGCCAGGGAATGCCTGGGCTACAGCATCCACAACTACTGTGACTCCTAACAAATACAGGTGCACCCCTGGCTGCCAAGGCAAGGACTTTTTTGTGCCTTCATTATGAAGAAAAGTAAAAAATAATAAAAAAAAAAAGGCTGCAAACTGGAGGACGCAACTGAAATACAAATTATCAAGAGTGAGATGGAGCTCAGGATAACTTCACTGAAGATGTAGAAGGAAAAAAAGTACAGTGGAAATTAGGTGAAATATGTGGGGTTTTTGTGTATATGTAAGCGATGAATTTTATGGGGTACTCATGTCTTTTAAGAATGTCTTTTGAGCTATATATTTGAAAACTAAAAAAAAACATTATCAAATTACGGGCTGCTGCCATTAGGTATATTCTCATCATGACTAAGCCATCTCTTAGAAAATGTTATATCTAACTGAAATCTGCTAAGGAACTTGCCACCAAAGCACATCTTTCTTATTTCTCATGACAAGCAGTGACAGTGGCTAAAGTTTCTCACCTTTCTTTGCAACTAAATAGTGAACATCCTTTCTATCATCAAAAGTTGAGTTTGCTGGCCTTTGAGGGCGGCCTGAACACACACTCTTTAGCCATAAGTTTTGTTTTGTGGTGGGCCTGTTTGAAGGTTTTGATATGTTTTATGTATTTTGGAGTTATTTGCCTTATTTTTGCTAGGCTGTTACATGGTATTTTTGTTGAAATCCATTGCAAATATGCCCAAATGATATGTAATTGGCATATGTGAAATAGGTGCAGAGCTACTGAAAGTAACAGAAATGCCAACAGCAAGTGTGTCAAAAAAGACAGGTACTACTGATTTACACTTTTACAGAGCAACTGCATTTCCCGAATAGTCACCCAAATAAAATTGTGGTTGTGCTTAGAAATATTTTTAAATATAAATTTTATCTGTAGACTTTTCTGTTTCCTGCTGAAATAGTGCAACATGGAAGTTGATTAGAATTCTCCATCAGTGAACCTACAGGTTGAATCCTGCTGTTACATTCTATTTTATTGAATAGTAAGATGATGAACAGTGCAGGTAATGCTGGATACAGCAATATTCCTTTATTTAATTTTCCAATTTAGAGTTAAGAACATTTTGGTTAATGGAAAGTGAAGATAGTGTTAAGGAGGCTATTATTTATTGGTGATTTATATGGCAATGGGATTGTATTGTAAAGCAGTGAATTAGAAAAACTGACATGTTAAGTCTCCTTAACTCTCAGGCACTGCAGAATTACCCTGGGTTCTAGTTGAAAAATATATATTGGCTGATAGAAACAAGACACAAACTGTGTCTAGATTCATTTAGAACTCCCAGGTGGGAAAATCTGAGTAGGTTTTCAATGAAGAATCTATTACTCCTTGGTAACTCAGAACATCACATATGAAAACTATGGCATCTAAAATGAGAAATCTTAAATCCAGCCAGTGCTGGCTGACAATGCCATATTCCACTTGTTGAGCCAATCATTGCCTTTAATTACCAGAAATATTTCTGTAATGGTAGCCATTTCTCAGATGCTCCTGTGAGGTGTTGGCCTAGTAGAAATGAAAGTTTGGCAAATTCCTAATAGTGATATGGTGATGTTTTATTGCTAAAAAACAGAAATAAGAAAAAATCCCCAGTTAACTGGTTGTGTTATTTCATCATGTCTAAGATAACTCATCTAATAAACTGCAAATTCCCTGGGACAAAGACTTTATGTTTATATTTGTAATCTGCCATTCAGACCAATGGGACAATGTAGTCCATAACCAATAACAGAATGCCACATAATTTCAGGTTATAGGCTGTACAAGAAATTCAGTACATTTGCTTTCTAGGCACAGTTATCTGAGATTTTATGTGATGATTATCATTAGAGCAGCAAAAATTTTCATGTGATATCATGCCAGCAGAATATCCACAATCAATCTAAACTAAATGCCTCTGAGGACTTGTTGGATCTTTCAATGTAAGTGTTGCTGTTTTAGTCTGACAAACCTAATCAACATACTAATCTAACAACTAAAAAAATATTCTTTTTCCAAAAATCTTACATAAAAGAAAAACTGCTTATGAGGATGTTTTAGCAATGCATTTGAACTAGCATGGAGGCAATGCTGTTTTATCAGAAACTAAAGGTATATTGGTCTGATAGTAATTTCATCTACTTCTACATATAAATGTAAAGGGTAGTAGAAGTCTGAGGATGAAGATACCAAGAGCTGCTGAAGCACGGAATGGCAGAACTTCAGTGCTGAAAGATAAACAACAGCCTCTTACTCTTCAGGTGTTCCTGCCAGTATGAAACCAGTGAAAAGTCACATTTTCAATACTGTTTTCTAATTTTTATTACTATTTCAAATACTTTTCTCTTTAATTATGGCAACAGCTGTTGGCAGCACTGAACAATATGTGTCTGCACAGTATGTGTTCTCTCACATTTTGTTCTGCAGAGAGTGGGGCTTGGATTTATTTTTATTTAAAGCTAAAGAAAGGATTTTATAGGCTGTTCAATAACTGGAATCCTTAAAAATTCACCTTACAAGGCATGAGGAAAGCCCACAGTCCAAATGCACCACACAGTGCCAAGGGAAGTGTGGATTCCTCCTTCTCCTCTTCCTCTCCTCTCTGTGATGTAGGGATGTTTTTCAACAAATAACAAGTGACAATCTCATGTATTTTATAGCTTGCTCAAACATTAGTCAAACATCTGCTGTACAGTAATACTGTGATGTGAACTGCAGTCAACTAAGGATTGTCCCTGCCGGAAAAGTTGATATATTTATTGAAGAAACCCACAGAAGATGCAAACTTCAGTCTGATCCTGTCTGTTTTCTACCTTTGTTGCTAATTTTTTACATTAATATATAGGTGTGTATACATATATATATATACATACATATACATACATACACACACACATATATATACATATACATACATATACATATATATATAATATATACATATACATACATATACATATATATGTACACACACACATATACATACATACATATATACATCTATATATACATCTATATACATATATATATAATATATACATATATACACACACACACATATATATAATCTCTGTGCTCCCAGGCCAAGAGCTGAAATGAAATGACAATGGTGTAGGGATATGGACTCTGGGCAATATTAAAGAAAAATCCTGTGTGCCTGTGAAATCCAGATCCCCTTTTCCAGTGATATCTGGAGAATGCCAAGTGACTTAAAGGTAACATTTAGGCTTTGCTGGCCTGTGTGCCCTTGTCTGAGCATGATGCCATTTAAGCATCATTTCCACTCCTCTCCACTGACCCTCCTTTGTCCCTTCTGTCTCGCTGTCACCCTCTGTCTGGCTGCCAGCAGAAATGCCTAATGATCTGAAAAATGCTGGGAACTTGCTGTGTCCATCTGGATCTGTTCCGTGACGTGTCCCCAGTGTGAGCACACACAGCTGTGCTGCCCTGGGCACAGCAGAGGGAGGGATCTTAGCTGGGTGAAGTCGATCTGTCACCACCCATGAGACCACAGCCTCAGCCATTTTCCTCCTGAGTCTCTCTTCAGCAATTAACTCATCAGCTACTGGCACAATGTCTCCTGACATTCTTGAGCAGCTTTTTGATATCCACAGGGGCTCTGCTGGGAATTGGGAAGCAGAAGGAAAAGCAGAACCAGGCTGCTCCTTTCAGGGAAGGGCTTCCCTCACACCACAGTGGCAGAAAGATGCTCTTTGTCACTCTCCAAGCTTGGTTGCTGCACTGGAGCTGGCCACTGAGCCCAGGTCTCGGGGTCTTTCGGGTCGCTGTGACCCTGAGAATGTTAAAACTCTCTTTTCCCAGCCCGAGCTCTTAAAGAATGAGTTGGAGCTCTTCAGTTCTCAGTCTCAAGGTTGTTTATTGCATCTTATCTATAAAAAATTTTCTCCTGACAGGCCAAGGTCCATCCAGGCACTCTGCCTGCCCCCCAGGCCGGTGTTATGTCTTTATACTAAAAACTATGTGTACAATGTTTACAATTACTTTCCAATACCCATCACCTATGTTAGACAGTGAGCTTCTACTCTAAACCAATCCAAAAGTGCCAACATCACAGCAGAAGATGGAGGCCAAGAAGAAGAAGGAGAAAGGCTGGACACACCCTGTTCCCTCCATCTTGCCTCCTGAGCCCCCATTCCAGAAACCCCAAAATCTACTTTTCCACCCCATGATAACTTCACTATTATTCTCCCTAAACTGTTGTGGCTGATCTTCATATAAGGTTGGTAATTTGCTCCATGGGTCATAATCAAACCCACAGGTGTTTTGGGCTCTGTGCCAGGGCTTCTGAGCCCCTGGCAGGGGTCTTGGCCATCCTGGACAGCCAGAGGGATGTTCTGGGTTCCCACACCCAGGCTGCATTCACCTCCCAGAAACCCAACTGCAGCAGGAGCCCTGGCTGATCTGTCAGTCTGGAGTGAGCCAAGTCTGAGGTGACCCCAGAAAACTTCAGAACCTCTTTGGGGACTTACTGAATGGCAGCCTTGAACATTCTGTTAGCATATAAATGATAGTCTTAGGTGAGCAAAATGATCAATTGGTGTCAAAGTGTCTTTCAGGATATCTTCTCACTTCTTCCTGGTGAAAGCCAAGACTTGAAGGTGAAACTTGAGTCTTGGGAGAAAAGACAGGGCTGGAGAGTGCCCACAGGGACAGCTATTGGCTCACAGAGGGACATAAAATTTAATTTTCCCACCCTTTCAGTTTCCTCCAAGCAAATGAAATGATAAGCTGACCCTTTTAGTCTGGTAATCTTTGAAAAGGAATTAGGCTTGCCAAAAACCTCTGCTAATGCACCAAAGGAAAAGGAAGAAAGTCATAACACATGTTTTGGATCAAACAGTAACATTCTGTTGCACACATCTAAAACAGTGCAGCTTTGGAGTGTGCCTGGGGACATGAATCACATATTAGCTCAATATTTGCCCAAAGTGTATAAATCACCAGGATTCAGGCTGCTAAACTTTGTTTATAAGAGCTGCACCAGTAAATGTGCACACTACAGCCTTGTTTGTCTTAGCTGGGCATTTTGAGGCTTTACCTATACACCAAGTAATATTTAGTGGCTTTTCCCCTTCTTTTTGAACAAGGAAATTGTGTAAATAACACAATAATGAAAGAAATGCTCCACCTCAGAGACAGAAAAACATCAGCAGCATAACCAAGTTTGACATTCTTATGGATTTGGGTAGACAGCTTTGACAATAATAACCAACAGATATATTTAATGTAAATTTAGCGCTAGACATCAAAAAAGCAAAAATGTGATTGATGCCACGTAAAACTGCCTCAAGAAGAAAAGCAGTTAGTCTAGTGAAGATCATGTGCAGCTGGGTCAGTCAGTTGATTATTGACTGAAAAGCAGAGTGTGGGGTGGGCCAAGTTTTTGGCTTCGTGGTACTGGGATGTGATGAAGAGAGGTGAGGGTTTTCTGTCACCTGTCTGATGGCCTTCTGGGAACTTGTGACCCTCTTGGGCACTTCAAACCAAACCTGGGAAGGGGGAGCTTTTCCAGCCATCCTAATTTATCAATCCCACCTGGCAGGTGGGTGAAGGACAGAGGTTTTCTTCATGTCTTGTCTGAACAAATTAGTGCTCTGTGTTGGGTTTGGTCGCCCTACAGCTGTCCAGGTGGGAGATCAAATCTCCAATCTGTTTTTCTACCCCAATCTCACTGTCTCCTGCCCAAGTGTCAAGATGGAAAAGAGCAGCAAGGACAGGAAGGAGAAATGAGTGAAGTCACCAGAAATTCTGGGAAATATGAAAGCAACTGGAGAAAACTGCAAGACAAAATATTCCAGGGACATGTACCAAGGGGGCATGTGGTGAACTTACAATGCTGGAAGCAGAGAGGTGTTTGGGGTTAAAAAGGAAAGCTCTGGGACATTGAACTGCAGGAAATCAAGGTTCAGTAGTTCTGCTCCTCAGGGAGCAACTTGTCTTCAGAGCTTGACAGTATTGCATTGTGGTTAAATGTGTCTGGAAGGATTGGTTTATTGCTATCATGATATATGAATCTCCTCCAGATACTTATCTCAGAGGTTGTGGAGGGGTTCAGTAAGCAATGGCAGGCTATAAATGGGGGAGGAGAAGGATGTCAAGCTTAACATCAGGGAGGAAGGAAAGCTAAAATAATAAATATTGATTTGGAGTATGTCTCTTATTAT
Source organism: Calcarius lapponicus (assembly GCA_039654755.1). Lineage (NCBI taxonomy): Eukaryota > Metazoa > Chordata > Aves > Passeriformes > Fringillidae > Calcarius > Calcarius lapponicus. Next base: position 118,927,109 of record CM077462.1, on the reverse strand, counting down.
CTCTGAGTGAACAGGAAAATGTTATAATAATGTGATATTTATGTGAACCATAAGTTATCCACGTGGAGCTCTTCTGCACTGGTGTTGCCTAATCAAGGAACCAGGCTGGGGGGTGGTGGCCATGCTGCTCATCCCACAGCTCGAGTTCATTGTCGTGTTTCACTGTATTCCTGCAGGCTCTACACTTTTATTACTTTATAGCCATTTGTGGGATGCATGCCCCAGACTCAAGGAAATCACTTTTGCCAGGTGGTTTGAGTCAGTGAGAGACTTGTCCTGACTTTGGTGATCCCTTGGTCTGCTCCCTGCTTTACAGCTGAAGGGAGCTGAGTAAATCCTGATGACAACAAACATTTGACTGAGTTGAAATCTTCCATGCGGATTTTGTCCATACAATGAAAGGGAGTTGTAAAGCCAACCAGGCACTGGACATGAAAATTTAGTGCTGCATTAACCCATTGGCAAGAGGTGCTGTCAGAATAGGAGACGTAATCTGAAATTTATTTGGACTTTACTAGGGAGTCCCCACTCCTTTGGACACACAGCTTGGGACTGCATTTCTTCGCCTTTAGACTGAGGTGCTAAAGTTTCAGGATTACATGTGCAGACCCGTCATTGCTTCAAATTCATTTAAAAATCCATGTAAGTTTTGCTTAGAAAGTGTTCTTCACGTGGAGCAACATGAAAAGGAAAGTAAGATATTGTCCAAAACGAATCCCCTAGGAAAAAAAAACTAATAACGTGGCAACTTGTGATTCCTTAATACAGAGATGAGATGGAGGAAATGTTAATGATGGTATGAATATCAAGTTTTCCCCATGGCAAAGTCAAGGTGGAAAAGTCATCCAAAAAGGCAACACAGATGTTCACCATGTACTCACATGCCTTTATTTTGTAGTCTGGTGAAAAATCAATCCATGCAACAAAGGCATTGACATCTCATTAAGTCTGAAAGCACTGATATGGTGTCAATGCCTTAGTTACATCTATTGAAGAGGATACATTAAGGTTATTTGTGTCTCTTAGAGTGTCATTTTGTGCTACTTGCAGGAAGACCTGGTGGGTTTAGGGTACACCTCTACTGGTATTCACTTCTGTGTAAGCTTCCCAGTTACACTTTTGTCCAATTCCCATTAAAAAGAAAAAAAAGCTTTGCTTATTTTCAAAAACTATAGTGCCACTCTGAGATGGGCAAAGTCTTCTTAAATCTGGGATATTTTCTGATTTTGGTAATCTCTCTGTCCCACAGTCTTTGAGCTGCAGGCTGACTGAAGAATGCGCCTTCACCTGCGCACATGTGACACAAAGGAGAATCTTCCTTTACATTTTCCACTCTAAAATTCTCCTCTTTTGTTTCTTCAGCACAGCTTGTGAGGCTCAGGCCATCTCCTGGCTGCGTACAAAGGATGTGGAAGCTGAGAAAGTACATTCAGTCCTGCCTGAGTTCTCTGAACTGCGTGGGTGTAGTGCTTGTGCAGGAGTTCTGTGGGACACCTGCAGATCCCATCCCAGGCAGAGTCTGGCAGCAGATCCATGATCAGGCACCAGCCCCAGCCTGAGGAGCCATGAGCCCTTCCCTCCCCTCTCTGCCACAGCAGAAATCAGCTGCTGTATTTGTCTGCACAGAAGGGTAACAAAACAAAGCCAATTTACTGGTGCAAAATCAGATTGCATCATTAACAATAAAAGAAGAGGATGCTTTGGTTTTAGACTTTTTTTTTTTTTTTTGTATCTCTGATATTCCATTTGTATAATTTCTTCTTTCAGTGATGAATTTTTTTTTTCAGTGTACTGGTCTGTGGAATTGTGTGCAAATGTGTCTGTATCGTGGTGCAATTTGCATGCACTGTGTTGCATGGGGCAGGAAATGTGCTGTGCTCAAGGCTTTGAACTTGGAACGCATTTGAAGGGTCTGATTTTGCATGATGAGTGAAAATCAGATCCCTGTAAATTTCCACCTTAGATGTCAGAGATGAGTTCATGCAGGATCAGTGACCACTCACAAATGTTTTTCTCCTCACCAGATCTCCTCATTTAGGAGCAGACACTGTAAGAGACAAATTACGGCGGTTTTAAAAGTTATTTTATTTTATTGGAGCATTGCTGCTCTGAGTATTTGGGAAGGGCTGTTTCTACTGATGTTCTTTGGTATTGGGACTCCAATTCAAATTAGCAGCATCTGCCACCATCAGGGTTTCTTGTCTGAACATTGTTCTGTCTGACACTACACAGTTTTTCAAAAGGAATTCTTGTAAACCTTTGAAACACCAATGTCTGATTGCTTTGAAGTTTTAACAGTGTCAAATATTTCTTTGAAACTGGGGACAGTAAAATGAAAGCTGAACAGGCAGCTCTGCCCACACAAACAATTTTTTTTGCATTTTGAAATGTTTCTGCTGCTGGTTGCTATTGGAACTTTGAAAAGTCTTTCTAGTGCTTGAAGTGTGACACAAACAAGGGACTCTTCCATTTTTCTTTTTCAAAGATGAGGAAATTTCAAAATTATTGAAGGCAATAAAAAGGAAAATGAAAAGCAAAACCAGGACAATTTTGATGTTATCGATTTTACAGTGTCAGTGTGAAAGAGAAACAGGAAAAAAAGGAGAAAATCTCTCTCTGTGTATGTATCTTGAATTTGTCAGGTTTCATACTGAAGTTTTTTGTTTGCTTGCTTTTTTTGTTTCACAAAAAACTTTCCTATTTTACAATAATAGCAATTTTTCTTTGAAATACAAATTTTAATTTTCAGAGAGTTCTGAGGATAAGTCTCCCTCATTTTTAAGAAAAAAGAATCCCTTCTAGCTATGCAGTGAAGTGCCTTTTGATGTCTAAAGAATTTTACATTTGGACAGTTAAGTCAGAAATAACTAATAATATGTTCATTGATTATATGTCTTTGATTCCAACAATCCTCCTTCCCTGAATTATGAGAGAAAATTAATTAAACCTTCTTGATAGAAGGAACTATCTTGTGCCTTTTCCTCTAAGCTGTCCTCTGCAAATATGAATAAAGACTAATAATGTTACACACACTGAATTTCAAGGAAATTTCTTGCAATATGTAAAAGTAATCATGTGCAAATGTGTTTGCAGACTGGGATTGTATTCTCACCCAAATATATAATGCAGTTTCCAGGTGGTAGCTATCTGATATTATGTCTATTTTTGTTTTAACACAATGAATACTCAGCAGCAGAGTAATACTGCTCACTGCCTTTTCCTTCTAATATTGTTCATGGCAGAAATCCAATTTATACAGTGCAAATAATCGTTATTTCCAATAGGTTGAGGATCTTTCCTGGCAAGAGCATAACCAATGCCTTTTACTCCTACTCGTGTAATTCATGGCATTTCAGTGATGTGAGTTAGCATATAAAATCCATTACCCATAGAAGGACTGTGGAGGGGGGGGGTAAGAGAAAAGAAAACAGGGAGCATTCCTAGTGCTGCCAGGCACAGGGATTTAAAGCAAACAGCCAGGTAGGTGGAAAAAATACAGCAAGGAAGTTTAATACCCTGAAGAAGTACAGGGATCTTGTGGCCCAGGGGGAATTTGGCTGTTTCTGAGCAGTTTATTACCAGGGGCTTGCCACAGTCCCCAGCCCTTTCCTGGATTGCTTTGGATGCACACAGAAAGGACTTGAGCAGCAATCCCTCTCTCACCTGGAAGGCTGTGGGGACTCAGTGCCAAGCACTGAACTCCTCAATTGTCTTTTTCCAAGAGGGCTCCAGCAGGATGCTAAAGCAGGAGCATGCTTTCATCGCCGGCGTCGCGAATGGGAGTGACTCATGTGCCATCTGTTTTGTCCCTCCACCCCATCATATGGGCTCCCTGTTTGTGCTGGATAATGCATTTGCCATCTATTAAAGGGAGAGGAAACTTTGGAACAGCCAAAACAAACATGCCTGAGAAAGGCTGAAGTTTTTGAAAGGGTCTAGCTGGAAAGTCACTCTCACTTTGCACTGAAACGTGGCTCTGGGGCAGGGACAGGCCAGATGACAGAGGAGCAACACATGAAAAGGGACAATTGGCAGGTTCAGAAAGGCTGAGGAGATATTCAGCACCTCTCTGAGTGGTGGGGCTTGCTGCAGGACGCTGAAATCTTATCTGGTGCTTGAAAGGTGCTTGAATAAATGAATGGAACAAAATTTCCATCAAGAGCACTAAAACACAATGACAGCACCTCGGGCTCATTCTGCAATGTAAACTCTGCAGGCTGCTGGCACTAAAACTGGGACTCTGAAATCACCAAGCCTTGTAACAGACTCGAAATACTGATGCCAGAATAAACTGGAGAGCTGCATTAGTGGTGCCTTGGCTGTTCATAGGCTGAAATGCTACCAGACTTTTTGCCTCTGAGGTTGCAGTGCTCAGTTAAGGAGTCCTCCAAGGTGGCAATAGCCCCATCTGAGGAGAAGGACTATGCTGAGGAATAACCAGAGCATGGCACACTCCACACATTTCCTAAAACACTGTCTAATACCGCCACAATGTGCTGCTGGCAGTGCTTGCTAACAGGACATTCATGATGGCATCATTGCAGGAAAATCAGTGAAAACGTGGGCTCTTCTTAAGCATTACTTCAAAACAATATGCAAAAAGCAAAAGCAAGGCCAAGGAATGACTTACAGCCCAAGGATCAGCCTTTCCTCAGCAAACACCATCTTTCCTTTGCTGCTTTTCTGTTACATGCTTGTACACCCTCCCTCCTAGGGTTAAAGATGTTATACTGATACAGAAGTGCAAGACGTGCTGTATAAATGTGTTAAAAATATATCTTGATTTTCCTGCTGTTTCAGGTTGCCTCAGTGGGCAGCCTGACTCCATCACATCTGATACCCCACAAAGGGCTCACAGGCTTGGTGACACAGTTTCAGCCTCCCAGCTCAAGCCTAGACATGAGCCAGGATGTATCTCAGCCTTGCCCCAACTGGTTTGTGTTTCTCCCTAATGAGTGAAAATGTTACCTAGCTAAATGAGTATGAGGAACAAACTGTACCTACCACCAGAAAAGCTCTCTTGAAAACAGTTTCCAAACATATGCATGAGGTAATGAGCCTGTTTCCCTGCCTGTGTGTCACAGCACTCTGTGCTATTCTGGTTGTGTTCCTCAAGCTGGCATTGCTTTTTTAATGCGCTCGCTCCTGGCCTGCTCTGAGTCAGTCTCTGCACAATCTCAGGCTGCTTTTGTGAGGATGAGGAGCTGCTGGGCAGCCTCTGCCATCCCCAGCCTGCTCTGCAGCTCTCCTACCCCTCAGTTTTTACCTCTCCCATCTCCAGCCATGTCCTTTTTCAGTGTGATGTGAGAGCGAAAGGCGCAGGAGCCATCCCAGGGCTCTCCCTCCTCTCCCTTGCCAGGAACAACAGCAGCAAACCCACAGTGGTGTAATTCAGCACAAGTGCATTCAGAAAACAGGTGTGAGGTGTTTAGAAAGCTCAGCCTTTTGCCGATGAAATCTCCAAGATTGTGCATTACATCAGTTTTCTCAACAGTTTGTAAATCGTTTTTTCCTCCCCTCTGGAAATATTTGTCACAGTAGATTATTTTACCTTGTGCTGCTGTATGTAAAATGCAGAATGTTAATACTTTATTTGGCTAAACATGTATAATTTGGGAAGACAGGTGAAATGATGGATTAATCATCAGGCTTTTAACTCTAAGTCTTGTTAGCTGCTGTTTTAAATGTTGTTTATTTGAAATTACAGTGTGAGTGTGATGTCTAAGTGGAAGCTCTTTACATATATAAAATAAAGCTGCTTTTTCTCTTGGTAATAAGTGAGAGGATTTATTTAAAATCTGTCATTTTCCATCATACCTGGATGTTCAGATAGACTTATCACAAATTACTCAGTAGCAAAGCTACAGCTACTAAAGTGCAATAACATTTTCCTTCTCCTTTCTATGAATATCTCTAAGCCTTGACCCACAGGACCTTTCCTACTTATTCTGGGAAGGTAATTTTACAGACAAAAAAATTACAGACATCTGGATAAGTGGCTATGAGTTGAATCCAATTCTGCTGCTCTCATTGAGTAGGGAAATTGCCCTTTATACAACTCACAGTTGTCCCAAGTCACCTTCCTCACCATCTCTTTATAGGTTTTTTGCTGAAGGCATCTCAACTTCAAAAGAAATCCTTTTTAGGAGAGCATGCAGTATTGTCTGGGAAGATAGGGGTACTCCTGCTTTGAATTTGTGCAGTGCAAGAGAGAGGTGAATATTAGTTTTGTCAGAATGGCAATTGAAGCAAAAGAATGGAAAAATGTTCATCTGATGCTGAGCCAAGGATGGTATTTTAAAGGATTCTTTATTGAAACTCAAATGCTTTATTTAAACTTAAAAGAGATTTTTCATTTTGGAGTATTTAATCCTTTTAACCTTTTTCTGCTTTAGATTTTATTTAGATAAATAGTGTTGCAGAGAAATTGTTTGCTTTGTTGTCGGACAGAACATGTTGGTATTTCTGAGATGAAACATTGATTAAGCAGCATCCAAACACTGTGTTTTGGTGTAATATTCCCAGTTCTGTTACACAACAAACTTTTTAGTTCCCAGGGATGTTTTGCTCATTTGAAGCATGAGCTGGTGGCAGTCAGTCAAAGAAATGACAGAAAATCCTTCCTAAAAGAGAGACAAAAGAGTATTTTGAGAAGCAGATTCTTCTTCCTTGACCAGTGCTGGAGGGAAGCAGCTGATGAAGCAGCTGATCATCTTTAGTGATGCTGGGTGATGCTCTTCTACATTCTACTCCCAGAAACTGATATTCCTTATCTTTCAGCTCTGAGGGAAGGCACAAAAACCTGTGTTGCTGATTAGTACAGCAGCTGGCACAGACCAATTTGTTGCCACAGACACCCACTTTGCATTTAAGGGTTTTAATGTTTCAATTTCATTTGTGGCTGCCCTGTCTAGAGTGAAAGCTGTGAAGTCTGTGCTCAAACCCAGCCTGTTCATGACACTGGAGATACACCTTGGCTGCCAGAGTAGATTTTCCCATCCCTGGGAAATACAATTACCCTGAACAATAAAGGGAAGTGTGAGGAAATCATGCTGAGCCTGACAGTGGCCTGTGGGCATGGTGCTGGAGCA